>OW026368.1:44871302-45480682 GCA_932273885.2 Leucozona laternaria | reverse complement strand
CTACGTGCCACACAAGCAATGAAACCATCGATCTTTTACGGGAAAAGTTTCCGGACCGTGTTATCTCTCGAAGAGGTGATCACAATTGGCCACCGAGATCTTGTGATTTAACACCTTGCGACTTCTTCCTTTGGGGCCACGTGAAAGATAAGGTCTACGCCAACAGCCCATCGTCGATTCAAGACCTCAAAGATGGAATTCGTGAGGCTATCGAGGACATAGGGCAGCCACTTCGCGATTTGGTTATGGAAAATTTCATGAAAAGGATATGGTCCTGTAAGCGTGGTCGTGGCGGCCATTTGGCTGATGTTGTGTTCCATTATTAACGGCATACCTTCCTCTTTATAATGAAATAAACATCCGATCATTTATCTCAAAAAATGCCATTTTTCTTTGAATATCAAAATAACACATCTTATTGGAAAACCCTTTATTTCTTCTTGAAGAACACACGTCTAAAAAAAACACCCATTATTATTTTTTACTATCTCTAATTGAAATATTGAGCTCAATTTTTTTAAGAATTCCATAATAAGCCTTTATGTTACTAAAGACGAAAAGTAAAAACTATGCAACACACTCAAGTTTCTTGCTCTGGCATAAGTTGCAACTGCAACAGTTCTTCGATTTGATATAGGTACCTAGAATTCTGGACTTTGGCCAAGTAAGTAGCTCGGTTGGTTTGGGTGGGCCTTTCCATCTAGCTTGTTTTATTTTATGGCTAATCCAATTCATTAAATTATAGGACTGACAACAACAAATAAAAAATTCAAAAAACGAAACCTCATGAGGCTGTGTGTCATAATTTGTTACAACCATGTGGAGATTTGGAATCTTAATTTTGTTCGTTTTCCTCTTCTTTTTTTTTCTTTTGCCCGATGATTTATAGTTTCACTGGAAAAAAAGACTAAAGGGGTAACTCAATGGATACTCTAAATTAGGACAAATTGCTTGTGAATTGGAAATTTATTTTGGAATAAAAAAAATCGAATAAATCTTTCCCCATAGGATGTGGAAGTCATTTTCTTTCTCTCAAAAAAATTAAAATAATATTTTTTTTTTACTACATGTGTGTGTGTGTGTTTCAATGCGGGGTGCAACATTGCAGTGTTTGGAAAACACAAGGATTCCAAAGTTTTGAATATAAAGTCTTGTTTCTCGTTTGATATTATGTTAAAAAAAAAAAAAAAAAAAACCAAAGTAGAAAATCACATCTGACTTGATTAGTTGTTATAGGTTTTCTTGCATATATGGAAGCTTCAAAAGTGGATTTTACGGGAAAGCTACATATTTTTGTTTGAACTTTTTGAAAATATATTTAATTTTTTTTTTATTCAAAGGCTTAAAGTGGTAATAAAAACTGACAGACTACAAATTTGGTAGTGTTAGCTGTCAACACCAATAAACAAAAAGAAAATATTTCAATATTTTGAATGGAAAATTAATTTAATTTTGAAAACTTATGAGATCGACAAATTATAGCACTGGCCTCAAAAGATTGGTCGGTTATAAATTTAGATATGTTGTTATTTTACTAACAAATGGGTTGGGTTGGTGATTTCTGAATGGAATTGGACGAGGAACAACTTTTCAGAAATATTATTTGACATCACTTAAGAAAACTATTTAACTTCTTTTTTGAGCTTATGTCTCGAGATGAAAGTGGGAACCTTTTATGATGTGATTTTTTAGCTGTTTGGTTTTGGCAACACTGGTTTTGACAGCTGACGTGTGTTTAGTACCTTGTGTCACTGTCAAACAGCTTCAGTTTGGTTTGCAATTTAACCATGGATCGTCTTACAAATGAACAACGCTTGCAAATTATTGAATTTTACTATTAAAATTCGTGCTCGGTTCGAAATGTTCATCGCGCGCTGCTTCCATTTTATGATCGGCATTCTCGACCTTCTGAGCAGTCTATTCGGAAGATTGTGACCAAATTTCGCACCAAATTTACTTTGTTGGACATTAAACCACCAACACGTTTACGTACTGTGCGTAGTGAAGAAAATATTGCGGCCGTATCAGCTAGTGTGACAGAAGACCGCGAAATGTCGATTCGGCGCCGTTCCCAGCAGTTAGGCCTTTGTTACAGCACTACGTGAAAAATTTTGCGGAAGGATTTGGGCGTAAAGCCTTTTAAGATACAGCTGGTGCAAGAACTACAGCCAGCCGACCTACCACAACGCCGAATTTTTGGTGAATGGGCTCTTGGAAAGCTGGCCGAGGATCCGCTTTTTTATCGAAAAATTGTGTTCAGCGATGAGGCTCATTTTTGGTTGAATGGGTACGTAAATAAGCAAAATTGCCGCATTTGGAGTGAAGATCAGCCAGAAGCATTGCAACAGCTACCAATGCATTCCGAAAAAGCCACTGTTTGGTGCGGTTTATGGGCCGGCGGCATTATTGGGCAATATTTCTTCAAAGATGATGCGAATCGCAGCGTTACTGTCAATGGTGAACGCTACCGAGCGATGATAACAAACTTTTTTTTCCCCGAAATGGAAGTTCTTGACTTGCATGATATGTGGTTTCAACAAGACGGTGCCACATGCCACACAGCACGCGAAACAATGGCGCAATTGCGAGGCGAGTTTGGTGAACAGTTAATTTCACGTTTCGGGCCGGTCAATTGGCCGCCTAGATCGTGCGATTTGACACCATTAGATTATTTTTTGTGGGGGTATGTCAAGGCTAATGTCTATAGGGACAAGCCCGCTTCGATTGACGCACTGGAAGCCAACATCCATGCATTCATTCGTGAGATACCGGCCGATATGTGTGAAAGAGTATGCCAAAATTGGACTCAGCGGATGGGCTACCTGAGACGCAGCCGCGGTCAACATTTGCATGAAATTATCTTTAAACATTAAATTGCAAGGTTCAAACTATCGATTCAAATAAATATTTCATTCATTTTTTCGAATTTTTTGTGTTTTTTTTTTCAAAAAAAGTTCTAAACCTCTTAAAAAATCACCCATTAGATGTCTTTTGTAGAAAAAAAAACTCAAATCTTCGACTTGTTCTAGGCTTAAATTAGATCTAAAGTAAAAACGAGATGTAGGGTATTGTGAATAAAAAAAAAGCTAAAGCTAAAACTTGGATTTTTAAGTAAAAGCTAGATTTTTGGTGAATAAAAATAAGCTTAAACTAACTAGTTAAAGATGTCTTTTAGTAATAGCTATTTTTAAATAGCCAACGCTAAATTTATTTAGTTTTATCTTGTTTTTTTTTCAGCCTAAGCTTCAATTTGTGTGAATAAAACTAGCTAAAACTAGAATATTATAGTTAAAGCTACAAAAAAATCAAGATTTTTTTACCTGTCTAGAAAGCTTTGACTAGTTCTTATTTTTAGTATTATGTTTAGTTATATAGTGCGAATATGGAAGAGTTTATACGCGTATAAGAAAAGCAAAATTGTATAAGAAACGGTTGGAAATTAGTGATGAGGATTTTCATAGTTTATTTCGGTTTTTAAAAAGAAAATGTTCAGTGGCTTTCTGATTACTTTTTAGGAGATTCAACAGAGTGTAGAGGAGGTGCACTGACTTCTGAGCAGAGAATGCAGATATTTTCGAGATATCTGAGTGAACCTGGATTTCAGTGCGGTGTAGCAGAAGATCTTGAAGTTGAAAGCTCTTCGTATGCAAGAACGTTAAACACGTGGCCAACAAGATTATGGAAAAGGCTCAGATTCTGTATGCAAGAACGTTAAACACGTGGCCAACAAGATTATGGAAAAGGCTCAGATTCATATTAGATTTCCGTCGAGTCGCAGAGAAATCGAAACAGAAAAGGCAAAATTGGCGGAAAAATATACGTTTACCGGAGCTTTTGAAGCAATAGACTGCACCCATATTGCTATCTCCTAACCCCCAAGATTTTCTGATGAATACTTTAATCGAAAAGGCTTTCACAGCCTTTATGTACAAGCGACATGCAATGCAGCCGAAGAATTTACAAGTCTGGACGCCCAGTTCCCAGGGTCAGGGTCAGTTAATGAATGAAATGTACGATTCAATTGCACGAACTTGCTCTTGCTATAAGATGGCTAGGCTTGGAATATAAGCATAGGTACAATTACAAAGTTAATGGAAAAGTATGAAGCAAGTACTAAAAACTTGTGCGAGGGTTGATTAAATATTAGAGAATAACTCAAAAATAGGACAATTTTCTGCGAAACTTTTTTCCAATACCAGAACTGTTTTATTGGAGCTAGCTGGCCTAGATGAATTATTAAATAAAATATAAATATAAACATAAACATAAGACAAAGCTTGAGCTAGAACTGTCTAGCTATAGCTGCTAGTAAAAGCTATGACTAGTTGGCTTTAGCTTACTTCAAAAAAAAGTTTTGACTTTTTTTATTCACAAGACCCATAGACTCATGTTTTAAGCTTTTACTTTCTATACTCATGCAGTTGTATTTATAAACACATTGTAAAGTATGTATATATTTTTATTTTTGTTTTAGCTACAACTATGTGACTGTGAGACCTTAAGCCTTTTAAATACAACCTGATTTGCAAGGCACTAGTTAGAAGGAATAGAAAGATAGGAAAGAAGGCACTAGTTAGAAGGAATAGAAAGATAGGAAAGAACTTGTGTTAGTAAAGTGGGCTGAGAAATAAGGTGTTTATAATCTCATGAAAACCAATGAGTTGCGTCCAGTTGCGACTGGAAAATGAACCAATGAAATGTTCATCAACGAACTCAAAGGCCTTCGACTGCATAGACCACTCAATTTTAATGAACAAACTGAAAACATATTTTCAATTTTCTCAGTCTCCTCTTTAACTTGTTCTGAATTATTTAAAAAAACCGTTTTCAATCTGTTGAAACTGAGCAAGGAACTTCCAGTCCATATCTTTTTAATACAGGTGTGCCGCAAGGGTCAGTTTTGGGGCCCCCTCCTTTTCTCTGTATTTTTAAATGATCTGCCTGATGTAATTGTTAACAGGAATGATCATATTTAAGCAGATGATGTTACTATTTATTTATCGAGGACTGGGTTGTTAGAAGATTGTGTCGCTAGAAGTAATGAAGACCTGGTACATATTCAGAAATGGTCTGATATGGTATAACTTTACCCTTTGTTGAACATGTTAAATATCTTGGTTTTATGATTAATAGGAAAATGAGTTGTTGTAAAGCTACCTCAGATACAATTAAAAAAGTCTATGGTGGACTACGAAGTCTTAGATCATCTTCGAGCTAACTGCAAAACTCCATTTAGTTAAGACACTAATGCTGCCATTTTTTTGTTACAATTGAATAGTTTATCCATGTTTGGACTTTGAGTGTAAACACAAAATAAAATTTGGTTTTAAAGGCTGCTGAGGTACATTTTTAACATACCACGGTATATGAGTGTTTCAAGGCATAAAAAATGTCAGTAATATGAATGAGCTTGGATGACTTTTACGAGTTTAGATCAATTCTCAAACTCTATGACATAATTTATAATAATTGTCCTGAGTATTTGCATGAGAATATTTAACTTTTTTACAATCGCCTAGAGGCTCGAAGCTAGTAATATCTTATCTTACCTAATTTTGTTAACGCTTTGTGTGGAATAATTGATTGTGGAATAATCTTCCACATCAATTGCAAAGAACCATTTCGCCTGGGGTATTTAGGGAGAATCTACACAAACACAAATCACAATAAACTCAAAATTCTTTAACTATTTGTACATAAAATTAGCTAATACTCATTGTTATTTTTTTTTTTTAATATTAATTGTCTGAATACTTTATTATTATATTCATTAGTTTATACAAAATAAATGTCATAAAATATATTATCCATTTATTTGTGCACAATTTTAATGTAATTTAAACTGTAATGTAATTTAATACTTAATTATAAGATTGAATATCTTGAAGTATAGTGTAATAACTTTAATATGAAATAAATAAATGAAAAAAAAAATTAACCCTGAAGTGCACTCAAATTCATTTTTTATTATTTATTTTATTTCGTGATGGCTTAGTAAATGTAAGATACAATATCTAATAATCTAGTCAAAGACTAATTATTTTAACAGTAGAATAAATTGAGCAAATAATATTAATATCGATTTAAAAAACTAAAACATATTACAGGTAGGTATGTCAGTGAATACAAAGATGAAATATTTAGGCTATCCAACTATTAGACCAACTATTGAGACAATGACAAGCTGGGACAACTGTCCAAGAGACTGTTTTAAGAAAATTTAATAAATACAATTGATAATGTTTAATGCAGTTTATTTAATAATAACAAAATTGCTTTAAATTTTGTATTGCAATGGAAAATAATGATATTCTATCTCGAGATATAATCAAGCCACCAACGCCGCCATCTGCCCCCGCTAATTCCGCAAATCATAATATTCCCACACGTATATCAATTGTTTTATTACCACAAAACCACTTGTTCAATCTAAAGCTCATTGTGGACTTTAGGAAATGCATATAAGATACCTAACTACTTTGGAAAATCACAAACAGGGTGACCCAATACAATTGAGTTAATTTTAATTTTGAATAACTTTTTTTATTTTGTTAAATATACCAATAATAATTTTCGAAAACGAACCTTTTTCTATAAAAGTACAGGGGTCAAATTTAGAGCGTACATTTTTCTATCTCTAATTTATGAGCTCTCGAATTAAAATTTGTAAGTTTAAATTTTATTTATAATGACAACTGGTTAGTAACAAAGCTTCAAAAAGGCGACAGTAATCGAGCGCTAAAATAGTTAAAAGGCATAACCCTCTTGACTAAGCTATCAACGGTCAATATTTATTAGCTCTTATACGACTTGAGTGGTCACGACTAGTCTAAGTTCTGATAAAGCTCTTTCGAAAAATTTATTTCAAAATCTTCGAAATAAACTTAATAATTTCTAACACAAATATTTTTTTCATTTTTTAGACTCATAAAATTAAGAGTGCTTGATGATATCTGCCTTGTAAAGGTAAAAAATGTACGTATATTTATAAGAACTTAGCGATTTTTTTACAACTTCGCACCTAACATACAATTGGTTTTAAACCATTAAGGAAACTGTTATTATTCTCGAAAATGGACCCAAAGATTTAATGTGCTATGCAGGTATGCTCTACTTTTGTTGATACTTAAAACCATCTTACAAAACTTCTAATTTTTGTTTTAATATTTAAAAACATATATTTTTAAATATATTTATTTAATTTTTTTTTGCTACAAATAAGAAGGACTTATATCAAGTTCTTTTTAAGGGAATAATTGTTGATGTACTCCAAGGTAGTCACCTAAGCCCACTACTATTTTTAGTTGCTGGTTACTGTTTTTAGTTAGTTTAATCCTGTTAGTGTCAAATTATTTAGTCATTCATTAGGGACCAGTCTGATTCTGTAGCTATTGGTCTGATTGGTCTCTACATAATAGTCAATACGTAGGTACGCTTGGCATTAAGTCACCTCAAATTACCCAAATCACCTATCAGCATATAGCAATAGCCTACTTTAGTACTTGTTCATAGGGCAAGAATATTCATTTCGTGTCCACTGGAATTTGAACTACAGCCTTAACAGTTACGCCGATTTACTTCAAACTTTGTACAGAGTATTTGTATGACATTCCTTAGAGATTAATGTCTACGGAACTAGACATTCCACTTTTCTTTTTTTTTTTGAGAAAATGGTCTTATTTTTGGCTATTGGCGTATATCTTTTCAATAGCTGAACCGATTTTGTTATAATTTTGTAATCTGGTGCTTCTTAATTGTTTAAATAGTATTGCATTTACAAAGGTTGCAAATATAATTTGTTTAAACAAAAAAAAAATCAACAAAATATCGATAAAGATAGAGAGAGATATCATTATTTGTATTTATTGATTTCAAAACATAAGTATATTAAAACATAGTGTCTTTTTTGTTATACTTTGTACAATTTTGGTTAATAATTATAATTAAAAAGAAAAGGATTTCATTAGAAAAAAGAGTGAAAAACAAAAATTAAAAGGTATTTAAATTTTAATTGTTAAATTTACTATAAATGAATGATTTTAGCTTCTTAAGTAGATCTTTAAGGATTTTTCAAAGGACTCGCTGTTATCTAGTCTTCGCAGGTTGGCAGGCAGAGAATTCCAGAGACCCACCGTGTGCACAAAGAACTGCCGTTTAGAGTTAGAGTATTTAAAGCTAGGTGTAATGAATATTTTGCTTCTTTGTGATGTCGGAAAAATAAGTTTTTCAAAAAGATACTCAGGATTTTTATTCTGATTCAGCTTAAATAGGAAACCTAGAGCTTGGAAATCACGATATTTACTCAAGGGCATATTAAAGATACTATTTGCATACCTAGATACATGGTCAATACGATTTAAGCCATAAACAAAGCGGGCAATATTGTTAAAGGCCACATTTAGTTTCCTGTTACTACTGCTGTCTAAACAGCAGAAAATCAAGCTACCATACAGCAAAATGGGAAGAACAAGTGTTTTGGCGATTATCAGTTTTGTGTTCGTAGGCAGACAGCTACCAGTAGTATGAAGAACCCGCAATGCAGCATATGTTTTACCCAGTGCACAAGAAATGTGATTTTCCCATGACAACGTTTGATTAAAAACAACACCTAAATTTTTTGGTGTTTGAACGTAATTTAAGATAGAGCCATCTAGTACAATATTTGGAAAATATGATGTTTCGAGCACATTGTTACTCACAACAATAGCCTGACATTTATTTGAGTTCAGTTTCAAGAGGTTGTTATGAGACCATTCTACAACACGCATCAGATCTTCATTAATTTTTGCGGTTGCATCTTCAACAATGCCAATGCTATACCTCAGGTAAATTTGAACATCATCAGCATACATATGAATTTTACAGTAATTGAGGATCGCAAGTAAATCGTTATTAAAAATCGTAAAAAGGAGTGGACCTAAGATAGATCCTTGTGGTACACCTGCATGCGTGGGAAGAAAATCAGAAAGTTCATCATTTACTAGAACAGCCTGAGTTCTTCCGGTTAAGTATTCTTGAATGAGCAAAACAGCTGAGCTTTCAAAGAAGAAATTATATCTTAATTCATTTAAGAGCAGTGTGTGTGGAACCGAATCAAACGCTTTAGAGAAATCAAGGAGAACCATCGTCGTTACAAGATTTTTGTCTATTTCTTGCCGTATATCATCGACTATTTTAAGAAGTGCTGTGGTGCAGCTGTGTTTTGGTCTGAAACTAGATTGGTTAGGGGAAAGCAGTCGATGAGTATTTAAGAAAGATGTAATTTGCTAGCTCATTATCTTCTCAAAAGCTTTAGAAATGAAAGGCAAAATGGATATTGGGCGGTATTTTTCCTGTTTTGAGTTGGACTTCTAGTGGACTGGGATAACTTTGGAAGCTTTCCATAGTTTAGGGTAACAGGAGGTGGTTAAGATGGTATTGAAGATGTGGGATATATAAGGTGAAAGGAACGGAAGAGTCATTTTGATGAACTTAGGATGCATTTTGTCAAGACCGATTGCATTTGATTTTATCTCATTTAAAGCTTTATACACCTGCATTTCATTTACTCGATAGAAACTAAACCTTGGTAGGGAGTCACAGTCTCATTGCTAATGTTGAAAATTCCATCATCTAAAGTCACATTTCTGGTCGAGGAGGAGCCAACGAATAATTTATTCAGTGCGTTTCCATCGCAAGCTTCATCTGCACATTCTGAGTGTTTAGAAACACAAAGAGACTTGATATTTCGCCACAATTTTTCCGAAGTGAAATTATCGAACTTTGAGGTATAAAATCTTTGCTTTGATGATTTGATCTCGATGTTTACAGCATTTCGTAGCCTTTTATAATCAATAAAAAATGATGGAACACGGAATCTTTTCCAACGCTTGTATGCAGTATTTCTCTTGCTAATTAAATGCTCGATTTTTCCATTAAACCATCCTAGATCAGTATTTTCTATTTGTATGGTTTTGATGGGAATAAAGGTCTCAAACATGTTGTTAATTGCTGAAGTGAAAAATTGTACCTGCTCATCTGCCGTAGTGAGTTGGAAAAGATTTTCCAGGTTGGAGTTAAATATATGGCATACTAGGGCTTGCATATTGACAGATTTGAAGTCTCTGAATGATATTGTTTTCCTTATATCATATATATATATTATTATTATTATATGTAGATAGAAACATTAACATCATCTTCAATGCGTGGTTCATCACCTACAGTTGTTAACCACAAAAGCATGTTCGTGCGACGCAGTTTTGCGGCATTTTATTTGAATGAAATGAAAAATCTCGCTGTGTTTGTACAATGAATAATATAGTTGGTAATTTTAAACATATTAACGCAAAATTTTAGAAGATTTAGTAAAGTGTCAAATCATTTTTAATATGATGCTAGGTTAAACAGAGGATTTTGATAATTTTAAACGAGTTTAACATGATACTATCTCTTAACATTTTACTAAAGTTAAAATCGCCAGATTGCTGTTTTATCTTTTTAACATACTACTTAATCCATAATATGTCACTTTGACATAGAAAAACTTCAAAAAGTTATGTCTGCTTTCATTTCTGCACGAAATGTCACTGTTTTAGACGCGTTCAGCTTTTGTTTCGTAAGAAAATAGGTTTAGTAGGTATGCTACTAGTTAAAAAGTGTTTAAAACTAAGAACATTTTAGTAAAGAGCTTTAAAGTTAGTAAAATGTAAACTAGTATCATGCTAAAACCCTAACATTATGCTGTTTTTAAATTTATCGTCAATATTTTAAACAAAAATCATCTGGTCCAACAAACTTCATTATATTCTTTCAAATATCTTAACATTGAACTTAACATAAAAAAAAAAAATTAATAAAATATTATTTTGGACCACCTTCTGTACAATTTACATAAATTGACCATGCGCAATTAAAATGCAGTCATCTAATCTCCAGCTCCAGATTGATCTGGCGCCACCATCAGAGACTCCATCAGCCAGCGACGACGACGACCGACGGCGAAACAAAATACTCAAAGCTAACCATAGATCACTTTTCATAATATACGTATGTGTGCCTTTGACAGAGCCGCGAGACCACCATATTCAAAGCGTAAATTTTACCCAGGCAACAGAGCAAAGATAATTCTGATGTTTGATTCAAAACGCACAGCAAAAAAAAAGTTGTGTTTAAGAAAAGCTTTGATTTATGAAATGGATAGTAGATTTGATGCAATAAAATAAGTAGAAAGATAAATTTTTGAAAAAAGTAAAATTTTGTTTATTTTTTCTAAATGGTTTATATTTTTTAAATGTCTAAAATAATTCTTACACCGTTTTTGTTTTTAGCACAAAGTAATGCAAGCTATCAGTGAGATTGTTTTTCGAGCATTAGAAAATTAAAAATATTTATGTATCTACAGTAGTCCCTCGATAATGTGAATTTCTCTAAAATGTGAACTGCCAAAACTTTACATTGTGGTATCTAAATATAATGTGAACTTCCGACATTTTCGCCCCCTCTAAAATGTCTTTTGTTAAAGTTTGTATATTTCTCTTGTTAGCTTTGCCTGCGATATTCGGAACTAATTAACTGTTATTGTCCAGACATATTTCAAAATTTTTAATTCAGCTGCAGTTAAGAGAGTATTTCCTGTCAGTGGTGCAGGTACATTTTACATCCTTAGGCTTTTTATTATGATGTTTTATCATCATTAATTAATTCCATTTTATTTTATATTTTTTTCTAAACTCAATGAATGCTGAAACTGTGCTTTTTGGAAAATATTTTGTGTTGTTATATATGAATACGAAAGTTTTTTCAATCAGTTTATAAGGACTGAAAAAGTTCCAGTAATGTGAAACCCTCTAAAATCCAAAAACACCTTGTTTTAATTAGTTCACATTATCGAGGCACTACTGTATTTATTTTTCTTTTTACCTGAGAATTCAGTGAATATAAGGTATCATTATCCATAAGAAATTGCAATGGATACACTCAACAGATATTGCACACAGGCGCAGACGTACACCACTCGAGGCTCTGTTCTCTGTATTCGACTATATGTTTCCTCGGATATTATTACGGTAGATTGTCTTTTAACGCTGACTAATCATGCACTTCACGGCAATTTATAATACAACAAAAAAAAAGCTAGATTAAAGTTCTACCATACCATAATATCATCAGATATACAATTGAGATCATGATCATGAACCGCTTTCAAGTCAAGTCTCGACTCAAGTCAAGCCCGGCACTGCATAAAACTAAAAAAAAAAGGTAATAAAAATGCAAATACAAAGATCCATAGATACCACACGCATAATAATAAATGTGAAAGATTAAATCTGTCGATGTTATTTTTAAAAGCTTTCCGAAAAGAATTCGTCATATCATTAAATGCTCGAAAAGAATGTCATTGCGATCATAAAACGAGAAGATACATTTGTATCTAATGGAAAGAGTTTCCCTTATCTCCCAAAGATTTCGAATTAAAAAAAAATCAAGAAGAAGAAATTCTATTCTGCGTATAGAGTGTAGATACATCACACTATCGTCGTCGTCGCTACCATAAAAATCTTACACACAGTGTCATAAAAAAAAAAAAAAAAACAGGATGATCTACGCAATAAAATGAGTGCAGCCACAAAGTGGTGTTCCATTTATGCATATTCCAATGAGATAACACACGCCTCCACCCTCGTATCAAAAAAAAAAAAAGATGCACTTCAAAAATGTGTCTTTTGTGCCTCGTCGTTTGCTCTTTTCATCGGCGACCCAAATTTCGTCTAACACTCAATTAGGATTTTTTTTTTTTTGTCCAACTTCAGACATACATTTTATCTATTTTTTGGGCTTCGATGGCGCGTTGTGCATCTTTTGAATACGCTGGGGGAAGTGTTGGAATTGCTTTTAATGATAAAAAGTTCTGAAGGTGAAGTGTATAGTTCTGTCTTAAAATAATTTATTTTTAAATTTTAAAGTACGACGACGACGACGATGAAGACACTGATGATGGTGGGTGTGAGAAGTCCTCCTCACTCATTTACATACAAAAAAAAAAAACTGAATTGAAAATTCTATTTTTTCCATAAAAAGAAAGAAGATGCCTGCGTAGCTTTCTGAATATATACTCACGAAAATTTATACTTTTTAGATGAAGGCGCTTATGTCGGATACAATTAAGCAATGAAGTTTATACTTACTGTGTGAACGTAGGCAGGGGGTCCATCTCAAATAATACAAAATAAATATGTACCTTACCTACCTACCTACCTATACTGTTCCCTACTGTTCCTTTAGATTTTTCTAATTTGACATTGAATGGAAATGGAGTTGGAAATGGAAAGAGAAGAGAAAATGGATATGGTTTTGAAGGTGCTTTGGATTGATTTTACTTTCAATATCTTGTTCTAATTTTTTTTTTTATTCATTTTTTTTTCGAAATGACAGAACAAATGAAAGAATGCCTTAAAGCTAAGTTGTGGATGTGAGTTTTGTTAACACAAAGAATGAAAAGAAGGTAAATATTTCAAACAAACAAGCTTTGTCTAAAACTTAAGACTTTTTTCGTTGTTTAATTAACAAAAGCTTCAAAGACTATACTAGAACTTTGACACAAAAGATAGGTATCTGTATATGTTATTTCGATTTCTTCTGCCAAAGGTATTTATAAACAAAACTTTTGTTTGAAAATCTTTTGAATTTTCATTATTTTTGAAAATGAAAAATCTTTCATTGATTAAAAAACAAAAAATAAAACACAAACAAGCGTGGGCTGAAGTTTATGATTTGACTTGATTTAGTTAGATTTTTGTTGTTAAACAAATTGTATACTAAAAAAATATAAAAGTCCTGAATACAAACAATTTTTAATACAAACGTTTTAATGAATGTAACTTAAATAATAACTATATCAATATCGTGATTATGCATAATCGAATTCTTAGAATTTAAATGAAAAGTAAATTTATAAAAAGATACTGAGAATTTTATGGATAATTTAGAATTTTACGGAACTCTGTTCTGTTGTTTGTTTGATAAATGAAATTTAATGAGCAGTTCGAATTTTATATTTGTTCTGTTTATAGAGAAAGTGAGTTTTTGTGTTTTAATCGAATGTAACAACAAAATAAAGGGTTTTTTTTTTAGAGGTATAGAACTTTGAAATGGAATAAAACAAAGATGATTTTTTTTAAATTGACATGAAATTTACTTTATTCGAAAGATAATTTTCTGGCATTATAATTTAAATATGATTTCCGGCATATGAGCACCACGGCTGGCTCGGACGTAGGCTAATCTGGAGGTCCAATTTTCGATGACTTTTTCCAACATTTGTGGCCATATATCGGCAATAACGCACCGAATGTTGTCCTCCAAGTGGTCAATCGTTTCGGGCTTATCAGTAAGAGAAAACTCTCTGATTTTACTTTTTTTTTTTCCTTATCCGTGCATCCGTGTGCATTGTGGATATAAAAACAAATTGGCGGCATTAGTTCAAAAAGGTACGTGTCTACGATTTAAGTGTGCACAAAACGGTGGCATTAGCTCAAAAAGGTGCGTGTCTACGATTTGCACACTTAAATCGTAGCCACGTACCTTTTTGAGTTGTTTTTAACATAAATATTCAAAAATATTATTAAATTTATTACCCGGGAGCAAAAATGATCGATATTCTTCATAGTCTATATTGACAAAGGGTTAAAAAAAAAGAAATTTGACTACAAAATTAATTCATTTCTCAATTTTTGAATTTAACTGATTTTTGTTTTAAATACCCGGCGGTCTTATTCACCACCTTACTGAGCAAAGTCCTTTCAATTGAAGCGAAGTTGGTTCGTTCAGTCCCATTTAAAATGCATGCGACAACAACTCCATACAAAAATTAATGGAATTTTTCCTCTCAGTACAGCTTGTAGGGTGGAATAGAACGACCGCCTAAGTCGGGTCTCTAGGTAATATAGGTACTCTATGGTATCAACTAGGTTCTATTTAAAAACGTCACGTTAAAATAATGTTCATTTTTCCAAAATATCAAATTTGCTATATCAGTGGGGGCTCTCATATAGAATTTACATTGTCGTTTTTAATTCATAAAAGTAAATTTGATAAGATTTTGTAACTTCAACTATATTCCTATCTCAACCAGTTCATATAAGGTACATACATACATATGCTGCTTCTCCGCGCACCGTTTTCCATTTATCTCTAAATCGATTATCATCCAACAAAGCACTCAGGGATTTCTACTTTTGCACCATCTGCTCTATAGACCATTCAAATGTACATATAGAAAGGCAAAACACATACATCCTCAAAGGTGAAGAAGGTCTACCAAATTAATTGACTCAAATAAAAATCACACAGCGTCCATTCACAGCGACTATCGTGAGAACAAGCAATCAAACCACCGCATGGTGCAATAAAACTTCCAAATTGAATCCCAAAAAGGTGAATATATGAACAAAAAAAAATGAGAAGAACATAAAAAAACAACCTCATCCTCCTCTTTGATCTCCCACACAATTTTTCCAAGAAAATCATTGCTCTTCTTCGAGTTATATAAATTTGCTCTGTATGGATCCTCCTAGGATTTACAAGGCGCGAACCACCTCCACCTCGAACAAAAAAAAAAAAAAAAAAAAAAAAATAATCTGCGACTTCCATAATGAATTGGTTATCGGCGCATATATCGCGCGCCACAATCGTGAACTTTCAAATCATATACAATAAAGTTAAAGTCCACAATTTAGTCGAACGTACTTGCTGGCTCTAAGACTCCACAATAAGAATTGCCAGATTGAAAACCACACGTCAAAAAAAAAACACCCTATACAACTTATCAATTATTTTGGGATCTAGATTTTTCAAAGTTCTGAATTCCTAACTTTTGCTGTACAAAGGTATGTTCAAACATATTTAAAAAAAAAATCAAAACAATAGCCCTGGATAAATTTTTTGTAAGATCGGTCCAGTCCTAATCGAACAGATACAATATAGATTTCGTCAAAAAAGGTTATAAGGTTCTTTTTGAAACCTTTTTTGTCAAAATAAGGTTTTTTTTTTAACCTGGTATATGGGCTCCAGGATGTGGGATATTATAGGAAAAAAGTATTTCATCTTTAAGGTCTCAGTGACCCCATAAAAGGTCAACTATTAAGTTTTAGAAATTGGTAAGCTATAATTTTTAAAGTTTTCTAAATGTCGTATAGATTTTTGAATTTTTTTTTTTAAATTCGCAAAGAAAAACCTACGGGTGACCAATTTCTTAAACTTGTTGACCATTTTTTAGGAATCTTGGCATACTTGGACCTTGGATTATTATTTTTTACGAATCCCCAACTAATCCTTAAAGTCTTTCGCAAGCAAAAAAAAAAAGATAATGAGGAAGAAGATATACCTAGCTTGGTGGTTATGAGATGGTGGTATCTTCATGATAGTGCTTATTTAGCTCACCCACTGGCGCTTAAACCATACACCCAGGCACATGAGCGGGCGCGAACAATCAATTATTTCGAGCTAGTTTCAAGCTGTGCTGGAACTACTTCCAGCTCTCTAACCAACGCTCACTTCTGAGAATGAAAAATCGCCAATTCATCGAAAGGGGCTCTATGGAGGAGTTTTGATTAAAAAAAAAAACGCTCTACGTAGGCATCTCACCTCTGATGATATGGTGTACCTATGTCCTACCCAACCCACAAGTCATTTCAGTGCGGAGAACAATCCGAAACATCGATCCATCCATCGCCATCGGGACCCACTCATAAACATCAGCTCTACAAAATGTCGTTGTCGTTTGTTCTATACTATACCCAGCTATACTCACAGACTTTATGAATCTGAATTTGACTCTGGTGGACGACCAAGGGCTGGGGCTCTATAGCAAAAAAAGAGTCCTTTGGCTGCCTTTGCCTGTGTGTCTATATGTGTGCATATTTTTTAATTATTTTCACATTAAAAATTCTGTTCACGCAAAACGGTATTATGCCTGGCTGGCTGAGTTAACTATACGTCAAGTGGCTATAGATATACTTCCAGACAAGCCTTCCTGCCTCTCCGAAAATGACTTTCGTTTACTTTATTGAGCTCTATAACGCTACATATAGCTATAAAGATATACGCGCGTCTGTTTGAAACGCTCGTAAATATGACGGAATGACGTTGAGCGTAAACAGAAAAATAAACCAAACAAAGGTATTCTTTGTGGTAACGCGCGGCGGTGGGGCAGCCCCATATGAGAAGCTCCTATCCTATACGTGTCGTATATCGATGGATTTTTATGATTCAATCCGAAGTCGTAAATTCATTGAAATTTTTCAAAAACCGATGCGTGGAACTGAAGAAAAAGACAGAAAATGGTAAACCTCACAGAGGTCATTGTCGACAACATATTGGATCTTAATCTAACTTGGTGGTATCTTGAAGAACTTTTTTATAGCTGTGCTCCATCTGTGGCACCTGACGGGTTCAAAGAAAAAGCACTACCCATACGAACACATCAGCTTTAGGGGCGGCGGCGCGCGCGGCGAGGAGTCAAAATATTAATTAAAAATTCTCTGTCGTTTCGGTGTAATTACAAGGTAATCAAGGCATGCTAATTAAGCTCTTCAACAACTCGGAGGCGTAGCAATACCAAGGAGACTGTGTCACTACCACACACCCAATCGACCCAAGCCGATGATGACTATACCCGAAGTCAAAAGGATTCGGTTTGTGTGGTATAGATACTCATATAGTTGGCTTGTAGATACTATATCTATAGGCATAGGTACTCTTACAACAAACATATAACTTACCTATACCTACTCCTTCCATTTTTCGCAGCTTGATGGTGATGGAGATGGAGTTGGAGTGGCATGGCTGGAGGACGTGTTTGTAGTGTTTAATCAGTCGGTGATAGGTTCCAAATCAACCAGGCCCTCTTTTTCCATTCAGGAGCAGCACAGGCACAGCACACGTAAATAGAGATATATTCAGACATTCGGTACGTGGTGGCATGAAGAAAGAGAGTTGAGGCAAATCCTTCTAGGTGGGCTTGTGCTATACCTACAAACTGCGCTGATACACGACGATTCGAAGCAAATGAGCCGGCATTATTGTGAGCTCCGTGCAAAACGCACCACCGAGACTCTATACCTCCATCCTCTATTTATAGGTTAGTTAAATCTTTCTATTGCCACTGCCATCAGTTGGTGGCAACTATAGGATCTTTGACCTTCGTGCACATTAAACTACCGCAGCTAAGGGGACACGATAACAATTTTCTGACAATGTTATAGAAGTGCATCAATGCCAATTATAAAGCATCAGCTGAACACTGGTGTTATGGGCAATGAGGTGTATATTTAACCTTACTGCAAGGCTATAATATATATGTGTTCAATGGTATGGAGATTTTGGTGTGACGATATACAGTTTAATGAGTTAATTGCCACAGAATATTTAGTGAGCCTTGTTAATTGAGTGACGCGCAGAAGAGAGTTCACCATATGTGTGATTTTTTTTTCGTTGATTGGAAATTGGTGAAGTTGTTTTTAAAGATAGGTTAGGTTAGGTTAGGTTAGGTTAGGTATTAAGGGGTGTGCACAGCATGAAGCCGTTGCGTACACGGGGGCCTACTGGTCCATTGTGATCCCCTGTAAAAGTAAAAATTTAGCATCGATGCCCCTCAATTCTGTTGATTAGCGTAGACTGGCTCGTTAACGAACCAGCCTGTGCTATCTATAAATTTCCTCATGCTTGCCATTGAGACCTGTGCTAGATCATCCAGTTCTCCAACGAACCTGTTTCCGAAATGACGGAGTCGGCTGGTTTGGAGGTTCGGACAGTCGCAGAGCAGGTGTTTAATGGTCTCCATTTCCTCCTCATCCTGACAGCTCCTACAAAAATCGGGTGCAAATGCCCCTATTCTGTTAGCCATTATGCCAATGGCGCAATGACCTGTTAGTACACCTATCAAGATTTTAATGTTCTTTTTACTCAGCGATAAAATATACCGAGTTTCCTTTTCATTTGTGTTAGGCCATAAACTTCTAGAGATTACACAATCGTTCCTGGATTTCCAGGAGATATTGATTTTCTCTTTTAGTTTAAGGTCTATCTTCCTCTTGAGTACCCCAATCGGGACGAGTGGTCCCCTAACTGAATGGTCGCTACTACTTGTGTCTGCTTCTGACCCTTTCCTGGCTAGTTCATCTACTATATCATTCCCTTCTATATTGCTATGTCCGGGAACCCAGCAGAGCTTTACCTGGTTAGTGTGGCAGATCTTGTTTAATTCCTTTCTACAGTTTAAAACTGCTTTTGATCTTATGGTCTCACTGGCTAAGGCTTTGATAGCAGCCTGGCTGTCCACGAAAAAAGTAATCTCCGAAGAGCTTAGCTTTTCGTGATGTGCCAATTCAGCTGCTTTTCCAATGGCAAAAATCTCGGCCTGAAAGACACTACAGTCAGCCGGGAGTGTATATGACGCTCTGATGTTGAGAGATTGGCAAAACACTCCAGCACCTGTTCCCGATTCCATTTTTGAACCATCAGTGTAGAAAGGGATACCCTGTTTACTTATAAGTGAATTGGGATCCCAACCCTGTCTTTCTGGTATGAAAATAGAAAATTTCCTATCGAAATCTAGTAAAGGGGGGATGTAATCGGTGGTCTCCCTCAGTCCTGGAATCGTGTCATATCTTTGTAAGATTGACCCGTGGCCATAAGTGCTGTGCCTCCAAAAACTCAGTTCTCTTAAGCGAATTGCAGTTTTGGCTGCCGTGCACTTTATGAACTCATCCAGAGCCGGGAGGTCCAAGATCATTTCCAATCCAGCTTGTGGTGTGGTTCTTTGAGCCCCTGTTATTCCTACACAGGCTAGTCTCTGTACCTTATTCAGGTTCTTGAGATAGCTTGATTTTTCCACCGCCTTCCACCATACAATAGAGCCATAGGTAAGAATGGGTCTGACAATCGCTGTGTACATCCATTGGATGACTTGCGGTCGCATACCCCAACGTACACCGAAGGTCTTTTTGCATGTGTAGAATGCACATAGTGCTTTTTTCATTCTTTCCTCAGTATTACGCTTCCATGTAAGCTTGGAGTCAAGGATTACTCCTAGAAATTTAGCTTCCTTAGAAGGTATTAGAGGAATGCCATTTAGTTTGGGAGGGTTGAAGCCCTCCAGTTTCCTTTTCTTCGTGAACAAAACTAGCTCTGTCTTGGTGGGGTTGACCCCGAGACCATTTTTAGTTGCCCAAGAAGATAAATCCTTTAATGCATTTTCCATAATGCTTTCGATGATGGTAAGAAACTTGCCCGATACCAAAACCACTATGTCATCTGCATATGCTACTATTTTAATGCCCTGATCTTTGAGCTTTGTGAGAATTTTGTTGACTACGAGGATCCAGAGCAGGGGTGAGATGACTCCTCCCTGTGGTGTGCCTCTTGTAACTGTTTTCTCAATAGTGCTAACTCCTATTTGAGAGTTGATAATTCTGCCATTTAACATGGTGAAGATCCAATCGACCATGACAGATTCAACCCCAACTTCAACTAAGGCAGTCTTGATCGATTCCGTTTTAACGTTATTAAACGCACCCTCGATATCAAGAAATGCTGCCAGGGTATATTCTTTATGTTCAAGACTTTTCTCTATATGTGAAACTACTTCGTGCAAAGCAGTCTCCACTGATTTACCTTTAAGGTAAGCGTGTTGGTAGTTGCACAAATTGTTTTCGTTGAGAAGTTCTCTTACATGTAGATCAATTATCCTCTCTAGTGTCTTAAGGAGAAACGAAGAGAGACTTATTGGTCTATAATCCTGAGCGGTCGAGTGAGTCGGTTTCCCTGCTTTTGGGATAAAGACTACCTTGACCTTTTTTGTGTTTTTAAAGATACTCGAATATTCAAAATACATATTGATAAAACCCGATTCGTCGTAAACATCAACAAGTACTTAAGTCTGGTAAAAAAAAATGGATTTATGCTCCGAAGGACTGCAGTTGTCTTTAGTATAACTCTTTGATAAGAGTTAACACTTTTCTACGTTTAGCACCATGCTATTTGCTTTGCACCAGCTTACAAGCGAATTTAAACATTGTTGAAATAAGAGTGCATTGAAACATATATACAAGATATCTGCACCTTCTGAATAACAGGGGCAGGTCATTTATAAAGAATAAAAATACTACGGGGCCAAGATGACTACCTTGTGGTATCCCAGAAGTGACATATATTTTACGAGAAACGTTAATATAAAACTTGATACACTGAGTTCGTTTTGACAAATATGACTCTATTCTCTTCAACAAGTTTGCATGTATGCCACAGATTTTTAATTTAAAAATAATCAAACCTTGGTCAACTTTGTCGGAAGCTTTGCTAACGTCAGTATAGGTATTGAACGCCCCAAGTAACATTTTTCCTCTCATAAGGTGCTCCGAAAGCCTTATCTATTTTATGGAGCTAAATGCACTCTTGCGGAATTCATCTAGATTCTTATAAGATTGTTAAAAGCCTTAAATGGCCTAGTAATGGGAGCCTCTTGATCCTATAGCAAGAGTTTTATTCTTCTTATGCGATTATAGACGCCGCTTTGTAAATCTAGTAAGGCTCTCTGAACTCTTTCTATGAGAGTACGTCTCTTCCTACAGTAGTTGTTAAAAAGAGAACGAGTGTGTGTAAACTTAAAAAAAAAAAAATAGTTTTTATGTGTGTTCGTGATTCTCTCATGTCAAAAAATAATGCGTTTTTTGGTTTGTGAAAATGACGGCATATGTAGGCTTAATTCTTTTGCAATTAAAATTGCATCTAGTAATTTCCACATTTTGCTTCGAAAAATAACAACGCGCTTCCAAAAGTATGCAAATTAATAAAATTATATTTTTAATTATAATTATAAAAAGGGTTAAAATTAATATTTTTTTGGATGCAAAAATCACTAAGCCTGTTTTTATACAATTCACAAAATGCAATCATTCATACCATATTTTTTTTTTCCAATTATTGTCATTATCGTGCTTTTATGACAAAAATTGGATCTAGAGTGGCACAAAATTTGAAGCTTTTTCATTATTAAGATTTTCTGAAATCTTCCAATATTTTTGTCATTAAAAACTGACAAAAACAACTGATTTTTATTGATGCCATTTTACTTGTCTCGTGTTAATATTCTGCTGCCATAATTTTTCAAATTAGGACATAACATAAAACAGAATGTACTCGCTCATTCTTCTCTGGCATAGTAGCTTCATACTAAGGTTTTTAATACGAATCCATTTTTTTATATAACTAATGTCGATAGCAAATAAGAGGAAACAATATGAATATGACCTTTAAAACTTTTACCAGTTTTTGTCAGAATGGAAAACTATATAAGATAATTTATAAAGAATATATTTTTTTTAAGCTACGGTAACCCTCAAAATATAAAGAAAACATTTTGTTTATATTGCAACATGGCTGCTGTTGATTGATACTTTAACTCTTGCATTAAAATCTCTATGAGATCTTTGGATGATGATGAAAAGGAAAGCAACACCGATAAATGTGTTTCGTTTGAAAGTTAAACGTCAAATTGTAGTCCCATAAGAACGTTTGAGCTCCCGTAAGAAGTGTCGCTCTCAGTAAATATAAATTTTCTCTGAGAGACAGTACTTCTTATTGGAAATAGAATGCTCTTATGGGACTTAAATCTGACATTTAACTTTCAAACGAAACACATTTATATGTGGGGCGTTCCTTTTCATTGCCAACTATTATTGATGCATTACAAAAAATTTAAATGTAAAACCAAAAAATTGGTAGTTTTGATAGATTATTTACATTTTGAATCAATAGAACAACTTTATAACCTTATAATTTTTGGAATAAGGGCACAATCAAAGTCAATTGGATGTAGCTTGGTGTTATTTTAATCACTCTCAAATGATGACAGCAGATGCAGCAACATTATAAGAAACCATAAACATTATGGAATATAGATACTCATGGTGATTTCCATTAATACAACGAATCAGGTTTTTTTTCGATCAGGTGTTGTTATAAAATCTATGATCAAATTCAATTTTACCAGTTCCACAGTCCCGAAGTTAGGCTCATCAAAATCTAAAATTACAAATGTCACCACCAATCAAATAGTCAAACCGATAGAAACATGAACACAAGCAAGTTTTGTGAACAAAAAGAACGCATTGTTCAATTCAACTATAACAGATGTTCGTTTGACATTTCATGCTGGCGTCGGTGTCGTAGCTCCTATTAGAATCTTGTAAGAAACTTATTTGTGAATAGTCTTATTGATGTGTTATTATGGGATAATGAAGACTCAAAATGACGTTTAGAGTTTTAATTTCATAACGAGATACTTATAAGACTTAAATAGATTTAGATTTAATATTTAAGTACTTTCAAATTTAAAAAAATGCTTATCTCTTACAATAAAAATGTTGAAACGAATTTGAGTTTCATAAAAAGAGAATAATTCTTAAGTATAGCAATAGGAATATAGGATATACAAAAATCTTATGGGATTTTTTTTTCAGATTTGAAGAGCTTAATTCCGGGAGTTTTTTAGTTGAGGCATCATAGTGGAAGCAATTGCTAGCAATTTTTTTTTAATATTTTTGAAAATGCCCAATAACTTTTGTTGCGATTGCGAAATTACTGTTGGTACAAAATTAGTGTGAAAAAATATCAAGGTGCATTCAGCTTTGTTTTTAAATAAAAGTTCTGAAATCAATTTACTCCCAGGCGGTGAGTACCTTCAAAATAAAGGAACAAGTAGCTTCGAAATTACTACCATCACTTTCTAATAAAGGGTTTTCCAATAAGAGGTATTTTGAATAGCCCGCTATTTCGGTAGCTGTCACTTTTGAAGCTGTCATTTTTTGACATTTGACAATTAGAAACTACGCCATTAATAAAAATGGAACGATACACGCTTCAACAACGCATTGAAATTATTAAAATTCACAATAAAAATGGTGAAAATTTGGCAGAGACGGTTCGTAAAACTAAAACATTTTTGTCGTTCTTTGGAATTAGGCATTCCACAAACGTCATTACACCGTATTTTGCATAAAGACTTGGGTCTTAAGGCTTATAAAGTTTAGTTAACACAAGAACTCAAGCCAGCTGATCATCAACAACGTCGTGTCTTTGCTGATTGGGTCCTTGAAATGCATGAAAATGATCCGGAATTTCATCGAAAAATCTTGACTGATGAGGCCCATTTCCACCTCGGAGGCTACGTCAACAAGCAAAACTGTCGCATCTGGGGCTCGGAAAACCCAAGAGTTATTGTTGAAAAGCCTCTCCATCCTCAACGCGTAACTGTTTGGTCCGGTTTATGGTCCGGCGGGGTCATTGGACCTTACTTTTTCGAAAATGAGGCTGGAGCAACAATTACGGTCAATGAATTGCGCTATCGAGAGATGATTAATGATTTTTTATGGCCGGAATTGGATAGTATTGATCTGGACAACGTTTACTTTCAACAAGACGGCGCTACGTGCCACACAAGCAATGAAACCATCGATCTTTTACGGGAAAAGTTTCCGGACCGTGTTATCTCTCGAAGAGGTGATCACAATTGGCCACCGAGATCTTGTGATTAAACACCTTGCGACTTCTTCCTTTGGGGCCACGTGAAAGATAAGGTCTACGCCAACAGCCCAGCGTCGATTCAAGACCTCAAAGATGGAATTCGTGAGGCTATCGAGGACATAGGACAGCCACTTTGCGATTTGGTTTTGGAAAATTTCATGAAAAGGATATGGTCCTGTAAGCGTGGTCGTGGCGGCCATTTGGCTGATGTTGTGTTCCATTATTAACGGCATACCTTCCTCTTTATAATGAAATAAACATCCGATCATTTATCTCAAAAAATGCCATTTTTCTTTATAAAAGAAATTTATTTTTGTTTGTTTTTTTTTTTTTAACTTTTTCCTAATTCACCAATATGCCTCCATAGCAACATTATTGTCCTTGTATAATTACTGTATGAATGAAAATGTATTCTTTATATAACAGAGTTAATCCGTTTATGCCAACAAATTTGAAAATACAACTTTTTAAAACAAATTTTGTTCAATCACATATGTATATGTATATAATATTTGAAACGTGTCGCAATAAAAACAAGCTCCAACATATTGTTCTTATTACAAAAATAATAAGTCAAACAATAATCTTATATCAAATCACCTTATAATACTTATGTACATTTACCTCCACATAAATTCGATAAAATAGAAAAAAAAAAATAAATAAATGTCATAAAAGAGTTGGCAAAATAATTCCACAACGTTGGCATAAAAATTGAAACACTCACGTGTATGGGGGAGCTTTGAGCATACTCCATACTACACAATCTATTGGTGCCGTCCTTTTTTTCACCCCTCCTAATTCGAGTTGAATTGTGAAGAAAATTATATCTTCCAGTTTGGTCTTAAACAACCTAACGCAACGCAACGCAACGCAACGTCTCTCCCCTTTACCAGAAATAACGCACAGAACCCATAAGTATTTCTACCGGAAGAAGTGTATAGGTAAGCATTTTCATCTTCATCCTCTTATATAAAATATAAGAAATAAGAAAATATTCTCCTTAAGTATTATTTTACTCCCCCTCTCCCAAAAACAAACCCTTGAAACAGTTTTTTATCGACTTTCTTCAACATTTTATTGCCATCCCATTCGATAACCATAAGCTTCTTATTTAACTTCAATATTCGATGGACATGGACACACGACAAAGTAGACAATTTAGAATGGTCAATGCGGTGGTTTGACGAAAAGTGGATAGATTTAAAAAAATAAATAAAAATCAATTACTGTGAATGAAAAATTTACGATTAATTCGACTCAAGACAAAACATCCAAATAAATCCCAAGGATTAGAACTCATCGATGACGGTTTTATAGGTTTTATTTATAAACAAACTTGTATACCTTTATAAACACCTACCGCCTTAAGGGCGAGGACCACTTAAGCATCATGGACCACAACAACTGATACCAACAAAGTTTTAAAACCCAAGAGATTATCAAATTCGAATTGTTTATGTGACATTGGAGTTTGGATTGGAGGTATCAAGTGAACGTCAGTAAAATTAAGCGTTTTATTTAAGATTAAAAAGGTCGCGCAATTAAACCATCCAACGATAGGAGCATTGATACTCTTTCTCCAGTGGTGGATTGACATAGGTATGTGCTTGGGGCCCCGAATATCTAGGGGCTCTAAGACAGTCAAAGGTTACACAACAAAGTTTTCGAAAAAAAAACTCAGGAAACTCTCTTCTAAATTTTATAATGCAATATTACACTTAGGCCCAGTTTTTTAGTGCTGAGTTATCCTGCAAATAAATTAAGTCAGTTAGTTTGCTCAAAAGTAGTTTTCTAGTCGATTATTGGCTTAAGTACGACACTATAGAAATCAACGTTCCGCTACTTAAATCGGGAGTTAACTCGAGTTTAAATAGGACGATAGCGTACTGAAAGGGGAAGTTTTGACTAAACTGATTTAAAAAGTATTTAAAAAAAATTAAAAGAATTTTGTTTATCAAAATTATTACGAATATTTTGACGATTAAGAAAAAGTCCAAAAAAATTGGCTTTCGCTATACCCGTCCGTCTTACAGTGGCCCGTTTTGTTGAATCTTGGCGACAAAAATCATTTCCCACGCCAATTATTGAAAAATATTGTGTGAGTGCTGGGACTCACGGTTAATATGTGTAAACATATCCGGATCCAAAACGGACTTGTTTTTGATTCAAGGGGATCTTAAGATTTTTTCACTCTACCGCCAGCATAGATGTTTACACATCAAAAAAAAGTAATGAAATTTTTGTACACTTATGGCCGATTTCATAAAGCCCTTTTAACTATTTAACAGGCTTTTAAATCTTAAAATAACGTTTATTCCATACAAAATGCTTAACTTAAAAATTTAAAAGCCTATTAAATATTTGTGAAACCGTACATTAATAGTTTATATGGACAGTGAATTCAGTTGTACTGCCTATTTTTAAGTATTCGACATGATGGCTTCACAGTTTAGGACAGATTATGGTTCGAGAGTTGAAAATTCTTAAAAAAGCATTGACAAAGTAAAAAATTGAGACTATTACGGCCATATTATTCACTCAATTCATCCAGATTAAAAATTTAAATCCAGATGTAAAGCATACAAATTGAATGTAAATACATCTGATGGATTTAAGTTTTAATCTGGATGCATCAAGTGATGGCGGTAAATGTTGAAAATGGCTTAAAATTTTTGGTTAAATGTGCACTTTTATATAAAAGTACGAAATTTAGAAAAGTATTCCGCAAAATCATGTGCAATCTTTACAAAAGATTACAATAAATGTTTTTGATATTAATGTACCAATTGAAAGTGATTTTACCAAATCTGATCAAATTTGATGGAAATTTGACACTTTTGACAGTTTAAAATTGACAAACAAGTTTTAGGTTATCCAATTGAAAACTCGACATAATCTATCTCGAATAATTCTAATAATTATCAACCATCAGAATTTCTTTTTTGGTCGAATTTAAATACATCACCTGGGAAAATTAACAAAACTATAAAAACTAATATTTTTAGAATATTTCGTCCATTAATCATTAAGGGCCAGTTTTTCAGTCCGAGATTAAAGTTAAACTCGAGTTAAATCATCAAATTTGGTGAGTAAACTCAGGATTAACTGAACAGATGCTTTAGATTTTTTTTTTACCGTGAATTTGGTCATTGGTTTGGTCATTCCACATGGATTTTTTACCGCTTGCTAAGATCACTGTGGGCTTACTTACTTCCAGAGTAAGCAAACTCTGGCTTCACTCACCAATGAAATACTGGGCCTAAATATACCAAATTTCGTAAAAATTGGAATGGGAAATAATTTTTGTCGCTAAAATTCAACAAATGGACTACTGTGCGTTTACTGAACATTGAGCTAGACCTTAAACAGGTGGACCGATTTCTTTCAAATTTCATACAGGGCATTTTTATGTCATTCCGTATAGGAGAAATTGGATTTTTTTGTTTGAACTCATCTAGAATGGGTAACTGCCATACAAATTTATTGGGCTTTTCAAATTTTCTCAAAAATGGCTCCAACGATTCTGATTAAACTTCACACCTATAATGTTAAAAGTGATTGCAATTAAACTGCGTTTCAGGTTTTTCGGTGCAAGATTAAAGTTAAACAAGTCTTATCTCATCAAATTTGGTTAGTTAATTCACGATTAAATGAACAGATGCTTATGATGTTTTATCAATCGAGTTTGTTTAGTCGTTTCGTATGCATTTTTCTCCAAGAAACTGCTTCCTCAATTGACTGTGGGTTAATTTACTTCTAAAAATAACTAACTCTGGTTTAACTCACCTCGGAATAACTGCGCCTAAGTAGCATAAATAATAAGTCGTTAAGAAAATTTTAAATTATTTATTTTTATAAAAAAAAAACAAATCGAAGAGAAAATTAATTTGTTTTAGTATTTTTGACTCGCCCTATTGTAATCAAATTTTAAGCTTGGGAATTTCAAATTGCTCAAATTGTTATATGTTATAAAATTTTCAATTAACATTCATAGATTCATATATTTTTTGTATTAGTTTAGAAATTAATGTGAACATTTTAAAGTTGTTTGGCCCACAGCACCAACAACGAGTGACCCAAAAGTGCATTATTTTAAATCTAAATAATTCCAATAAAAATCTGGGAGGCCGTGGGACTTGAGTACTTTTAACCGCCACTGATAACGTCGCAGTCTCGAAATATTTTCACAACTGATTGCTCATATCGCGCACTTTCAATTAAATTTAAGGTTCCCTATATTTTTGATAACTGACTCTCAGACTCACAAACCGATTTAAATATTTAAAAGAAAAAAAAACAAGCAACAAGAAACAACGAGACGATGAAATGTTTTGATTGACTTTAATGTTCCATCTCTCATATAAGTGGATACCTCCGATGGGGGGAGATACATTTTATAAAAGATACTTTATTTTTTAGTAAGCATCTGTGTATATGAAATACTCGTAGACAACACAGATAGACAGTCCAGAGTTGAGATTGAGACCCCCGCCTGAAGGATTGTCTTTTGGGATCCATATGCTTATAGGAGGCTAATGGACGAACCGGAGGAGCGCCATTTAAAATCGGGAGCCATTAAGTTTTCAGTCGGTCGGTCGATCGATCGAACTGAGACAGAGAGGATGGAAGGAAATGAAAGTGCCTCTTTCTTTAAGATATGGGAGGTCACCCACCATAACCAAATGAAAAGCACTTTACACTCTTGATATTAGGGAATCCAGTTGGGAACATTAAATATAAATGAGTTGAGTTGAGACATGTGTGTGTACCTACTCCTTCTTTGGAGATTCTGACAACTCTGGTACAGTTGAACTTACATATACATATGTATCTCCACTGTGTCTGTTGATTCGGTATCATCAAATTTATGTTTTTTTTATTGGATGACTTTTTATTTGCCATTAATAAAGTGGCGGAAAGTTTTTTTGTTGAGTTTTATTTAAAATTAAATGCTATTCGAAAAAACCATTTAATATATTTTTATCAGCGCACTTAGGGAGTGTGAAAAGTCATTTATAGTTTTTTTTTTTTTATAAGTATCTTCAAATAGGCGTTCTTAAAAGGTTTAAGGGAATTTTGACATGATGGACATCACACACATTAAAGATGTTCGTTTCATGTGAAGGCAAATTATTTTGATGAATGAATTTGTATTTTCTTTAGAATGAGATAAGTAGAGGTTTTGTATGGACATCTTGAGACGGCAAAAATTTTGAGTTGATGTCGAAAAATGCTTCAATTAAATATTTTTTTATTTTAGGTACGACATGTTTTACAGTTTAAAAAAAGGGAATATATAAATATTCTAAGCAAATAGAATCCAAAAAAAAAAGTGTTTAACGTCATAACATATTTATGTGACCAAAGAACGATATAGAGGGTGTTTTTTTTTTAGACGTGTAGTTTTCAATCTGGCAATACTTTTTTCGGAGTTGGTCTTTTTGACAGCTGTCACATCGATAGGCCTTTCAAACGAATAAAAAAAATCGATGATATCTAACTTACACTTCGTTTTATTTAAATTTAAAAATAGGAAGCGCTTAATGAAAGATCCTGTATATGAATTTGCGTTGTTCCACTCAAACCACTAAACTAATAGAAAAATTACCAATAGTGTCATCCATCGTTTGTTTGTAGTTTCATTCCCTCAACCGTCCTATTCCACAGACAAAGCAGTTAATAATACCTCCTATCCAATCTTTCACAATGAGTACCATTCATAAACGTCTCGAGGCCAACTTTCAACATTCATATGCCTTACTATTTATCTCCAACACAGAAGTCTAGGCTCTGCACATCAGAGACAACTGTCAGCTAATGGAGCCCCACTAATCCAACAAAACTGCACGCAATTTATCAGAAAAGATTCAACGAGAGCCATCAGAGAAAGCCCTCAAGGACTTGCTCCTTACCTTCTTGATTGCATATATAAACCTCAGCCCACCATATCATTGTAGCATGATTATTGGAGATGAATTGCCCGGAAGACATTCCCTCACATCATGGAACAAACACAACAACATGTCCATGTCCATGTCTATGTCCAGTCCAGTCCAAGCCATCCAATCCAAAGCCAATGGCATCGAAAATTTCAATTGTACCTATAGATATGCCAATGGAATATAATGGCCACCATCATAACCACAAATGAGGCTCTTTCGCTTGGACAGACATCACATCACTCCTTTTGGGGTTTCCTTTTGTTAGGTTTCTTCTTGCTGTAAATGGTGCCCTAAGTGTTGTGCCTTGAACTATATCATCTACATGTGATGTGAAGGAGATTGGGATCTGGATCATATACAGCAGAAAACAGGACAAAAGAAAACCCAGAATCATAATAACAAATAATGTGACAAAGCTATAAAACCAAACACATAATTTTCAGATCCTTACGGTCGGTTGCAGCAAGCGGCAAGGAATGGAATAGAAAAATAAATTCCGGTGGTGGTGCTGGGTTTTAATGTTTTGAATTATGGGGGCTTAGTTAAACGGTTTCTTTACTTAAATATTTCCAAAGATTATGGTTTACTAAATATTTTGATTTAAAGCAAACAAAGAAATGTCTAGTGTCTCTTCGCCTTTGGTACAGAAAAATTCAAGGTTCTCTCGTCTGAGGCATTGAATATAGTTTAAAGTATTTTGTTTAATCAACTTTATATTATACATCATTGATAGGTATATCTCGGACAAAAATCATCGCCATTCAAGCTGTTGGGGTCGTAGTGGGGCGGGATTAGTCTCATTCGACAGGCGTTGTTCTGAAGTTTTGTTACCTTCCAGGTCAGTCTAGTCGCCATCATGCGTTAGAACAATGAGGAGTGGTACGTTGATCGTTGAGGCTTACTATTCGAACGGATGTTCTGTGTTCTGTGTTTGAAACCCAGCGCGCCTTCCGAATTCGATTCAATGTAGCCTGGTTGGGCCCTGTCCCGAATTATATTGTTACATTGCATTACGTATATGGTAAGACGAACAACTTGTGGCGATCTAAGTGCAAACATGCTTCTTGCTTCTGTCATTGAACTTTTATTTACATGACTTGATGAATTCGATTTAGGGGACATTTGGTTCGAACAGGACGGAGCAACGGCTCACACTTCAAAGGCATCGATGGTTGATTTGAGGGGACACTTCCTGGAGAATCTTTAAGATGGCCAGTCCATTCCCCCGATTTGAGCCCTTGGGATTTTTTGTGTGTTTTTTTTTGGAAATCCCGCGTTTAATCAACCGTCCAAGTATCTCTACAAGGACCTGGAGATAAACATTCCTGCTGCTATTCTGGTAATGGTCATGAATAGAAAGCAAAAATCTATTTTTATTTGACAAAAATTGGTCTCTGGGATCTAAGAACCCCATATTTGGGATATTTGCAATAAAGGTAATTAATTGGTCAAAAAAGGTCAACTTGTTTCAGAAATTGGTCAGCGATAGAAAAGTTTTAATCAATGGTTAAAGTTTTGCAAGGTCCTCAGTGATTTTTAACACCTCATTTGTGGGATATTTGCAAACAAAATTATACCACCTGAAAGTTCTTAGTGACCTCATAAAATTTCAACTGGATTTAGAAATTATTCAGCAATAGTTTTATTTTTTTGATTTTTTAAAGATTTTTTCAAGGTCACTGAAACTAGTTGACTTTTTACAAAGGGACTAAGACCTTTCAGATGGGATCCTTTTTTTTGCGAATATCCCACATATGGGGTGAAAAGATCACGGAGTCTTAGTACCTTACTGACTTATAAGGTAGGTAAACTAAAAATAAGCAGGAGAACAACATCCAGCACGTTGAGAGTGAAAGACAAATCATTAAGATACCCTTCACGACCTCTGTTTGACTATCTACTTACGCAATTTTTTGAAAAATATCCATCAAATATCAATGATGGCTCAATAAAGTTGTGTTTGAGTGCATGTAGTATTAGACATGTAGCGTAATTTGTATATAAATTTATAAAGCCCCAAGGAATAAATGAATTCCAAAAGAAATCGCATAATCTTGGCGGAAAAGAAATGACTTAATTGAGATAATTCCCACGCAAAAGCGCCCCATTTTGTTATAAATATATACAATTTTAACACATTTAAATCTCTTCAAATGCAATGTATGTTTCTGTAAGGCTTATGGGGTCTTCATAAGTTAAAATATTCGTGTAGTAAAAACATGAATTTAGGAAGATGCATGATGTATATTAAGAGTGTTTTTTTAGACGTGTGGTTTTCAAGAAGAAATAAAACGCATATAATTTAATGTTATGGCCAAGAATTTAGCTTTATTATAAAAATAAGGGTTTGCCATTATGTTTTAAAAATGATTTCGGGCAAAGGACCGCCGCGGCTGGCTCGAATAAATTCCAGCCGAGAGGCCCAATTTTTGCAGCTATTGGGGCCGTATGTCAGCAATAACGCGCCGAATATTCTCTTCTAAGGCGTCAATCGTCTCGGGCTTCTCTGCTTAGACAACCGACTTCACATAACCCCACAAAAAATAGTTCAGCGGTGTTAAATCACAGGCCACGCCACAGGCCCACAACGCGAGATAATGCGCTCACCAAAAGTTTCATTCAATAAATTGATTGTTTCGTTGGCTGTATGGCATGTAGCTTATTCTGGTCGTCCACATCTACATCCTCCAATTCAGGCACGAAAAAGTCATTAATCATGGATGGGCACAGCTGCAATTGTTGCGCGCGATGGCGGATGGACACATTCGGGTCTTCTTCACAGCAGCAATATTACGTATTCGGTGCGCACTGTACGGCGTCTCTGAGGATGCGCATTATCCACTAGAGTAAACGTGGTGCGAAACCGATCCATGGTTGCTCGAATTTATGCGATTATGTTGACCGAATATTGGACGTAGCCGAACCATTATTTTGTTAATAAATTTGCACGATTTACAAACTCTGTTCAGGATTAAGTCTATTATTTATGAAATGGCAAATCAAACTGAGCATAAGTCAAGTGACAGCTGTCAAATAGACCAACTCTGAAAAAAGTATTGCCAGATTGAAAACCACACGTCTAAAAAAAACATCCTTTATAATCTTGGAGTAGAAATTTTAAGTTTAAACAAAATTTTGTTTTTTTTTTTATCTACGACTTTTTTACCAATAAAAAATTTAAAATTGTTCTTAAATGTATCAGAAGTGGGATTGAAATATTTTCCATTTTTTTCGTACAATTTTTTCCTCATTTTTGTTGATCCAGAACTCAAATAATTAATGCTCCTACCCTCCCCCACCCTATCACCCCTTCATTAAGATACATATATTTAATATATTTGGCAATGGATTATGCCATATAGCCTCTCTCTTCTAAAAGCCCCAATATAGGCCATTAATCACTCACTCTCACAGTCGGTGATTGCATCAAGAAAAAGATCAGTCCGTTTTAATAAAAAAAAGGCTTAACAATGAATTCCTCAGAATAACTGTATCGCCTGGCTACTCTCCATCATGGAACTGTGATCGCACACGCCTCACAAATGATAACCTCATGCGTGACCCGATCCACAATCAGCTGGTTGTCCGCTAGATGATTAAAATTTTATTATTTATGGATCCCCCGTATGATTAAATAGCTGGGCGTTCAGCGTTCACGTTTCACGTTAGCATTGGGTTATTGTTTTTATGTGTTTGCGTACTTGACGCGCTTCTCAATATTGCGCGGTTTTCAGTGATTTTATTCGTGTATTGTTCGTCTTCGTCCAATATAATTGAATATATTGATGAAAAAGCCAATCCATGAAGTGTGGTAAAACGAAAAGTCTCTTCATCCGTCGTCGTTGATGTCGGCGGCGGCGTGCATCGTGATGCATCAACAGGAAAGGGGTAGAGGCAGTGAGTAAGAATAATTGATCAATCACGCATATCATGGCACTGCGCTTAATTGACTTTAAATTTTTGTGTTTTTTTTTTTTATTATTTTTATTTTCTTCAAATAAGTTTTTTTTTTTCTTTTGTGATTTAAGTATATTTTTATGGTTTTATCATTTAATTTAAGGTAGGTATAAAACGAGGGGAATTATGATTGCTGCTGATGGATGATTGGGGTATTTATTTGATTGATGCATAATTATTGAATGATTAATCGTGTGTGTTTGTGTGCTTTGTGATTATGTGTTTATGGTTTGATATGAGTTATTTGAATTTTTTTTGTTGAAAAATGTTTAAAATATCTCCCTATTTTAATGAAAATGCATGTAGAGATATAGGTATACCTAATAAAAAATGTATTATGGTCAATGGACTATGTCATAAAGCAACAGGGTTATACACTTTATTGTTTGTGTTGACTTTTATAGGTATATGCATCAGAGGTAGTGATAGGTAGAATTATAGGTACTCTTGTGATGATAGTTTATTTAAGGTAACGAGTCGTGATTGTTTGGCTGTAAAAATAGCGATGAAACGTTGTTCTTAATTATTTTACTTGAAATATTTCAAATAAACTGTTATTGGTTAAAATGAATGATTAATACAAAATTTTACGACTGAATCACACACGAGCTTGCTCTTGCAGTTCAAAAATATAATGTGGCTAGGCATTGCAAAATTATGGTATTGGATAAATACTAATATATAATAAAGGGTGTTTTTCTAGACGTGTGGTTTTCAAGAAGAAATAAAACGCATAAAATTTAATGTTATGGCCAAGAATCTACCTTTATTATAAAGATAAGGGTTTGACATTATGTTTTAAAAATGATTCCGGGCAAGTGGCCGCCGCCGTGGCTGGCTCGAATAAATTCCAGATGAGAAGACCAATTTTCGACCACTTTTTGCAGCAATTTGGGGCCGTATGTCAGCAATAACGCGCCGAATATTCTCTTCTAAGGCGTCAATTGTCTCGGGCTTACCTGCGTAGACAAGCGACTTCACATAACCCCACAAAAATAGTCCAGCGGTGTTAAGTGGCACGATCTTGGAGGCCACGCCACAGGCCCACAAAGCGAGATAATGCGCTCACCAAAAGATTCCTTCAATGAATTGATTGTTTCGTTGGCTGTATGGCATGTAGCGCCGGCCGTCCTGTTCGAACCAAAGGTCGTCCACATTCAACATCCTCCAATTCAAGCACGCATTAATCATGGCTCTATAGCGTTCCCCATTGACTGTAACATTATGGCCGGCTTCATTTTTGAAGAAATATTTACCAATGATTGCCTCTGCCCATAGAGCACACCAAACAGTGACTTTTTGAGGATGTAATGGCGTCTCAACAATGGCTTGAGGATTATTTACACTCCAAATGCGGTAGTTTTGCTTACTGACGTACCCATTCAACTAAAAATGAGCTTCATCGCTGAACAAAATTTTTTTGTGAAAATCGGGATCAACAACGATCTCGTTTCGAGCCTGTTTTGTACGGTTTGCAAACGTTGTTCACGAGTCTATTCATTATGAAATGGAAAACCTAACGGAGCATAAATCAAGTGACAGCTGTCAAAAAGACCACTTTCGAAAAAAGTATTGCCAGATTGAAAACCAAACGTCTAAAAAAAACAACCGTTATTTGTATACACAAATGTATTTAGTTTGACATTTAAGCTTTCTCTAAATACCTGAGAAGATGCGACCATAAGAATGCAAGTTATAATTTTTCTAAGCCAACCAAATCGACTACATACTTCTATCCGAAATAAAAATGATGCATGCGACAAATGCCACAGTTACCACTAAAGGAAATTGCATGTTGCATCATACCTAACTTAATAAAAATCCATTATTGCGTTATGAAATAAAAAAGTTTTATTATTCTTCAAAACTTTCCTACTGTTCTATAAATGGAGGCCTCAAGATATGTGTACATATGTTAAGCACATAAATCCACTTCAAAAACAAAACTTTTAAACAACACTCACAATATAAAGCCTCTAGCTATGTTAAACTTTTTTTAAAAAAAAAAAATCAATTTTCTTCAATTAAATCCCTTCTTCTGCTGATTTTTTTTTTATACATTCAAAGAATTGTGATCATGATTGTGGAACTTGACTGGAAAACCTTTTAAAAAAAAAAACTTTAAAAACCTTTTTTTCACTTGAATTCATAGACATACATCATTTTAAGCCAAACGTATATTATATAATTGAAATCAATTCTAGCGAATAAACCCTCCTGAACAGAAGACAAAAAAAAAATGACAAAAATCTCAAGTCTCTGCTAACAACTTAGAAAGCTCACAAGAAAAAATAAAAAAAACTAAAGTGTCCAACTTTTCAATATCCAGAAAGTTCCAATTCCCACAACCGGATGCGGCCTAAGGCAAAAATATTTCAAGCAAATAAAATTCTACAAAAATGAAAAGATAGCATCCATCCATAGCGCTGGAATTCGGCTTAAGATACGTAAATAAGATTCTGTTGAAAAAAAAAACACACACACACGAACGAACACACCCAAAGTGCACGCACGCACACTCATGTGTTTGTGTATATCACATTCACATCCCCAAGGTATTTCGAGAATGGAATCTGGACTATTTTGTGTTATGGAAATGGCAGCTTGTGCCTTTGACAGAGAGCACGTGTTCCTGCTTGTATAGTGTGTCCGCTGTTCCATTCCATCCGCCTGAGTTTGCATTCGAGTGTAGAAGAATATATTTCTTTTAACTTTTTTTTTTTTATTAACCAACAACAACAAAAAAAAAAACACTGAAAATTGAAGGAACAAGGAAATACCACCAGAAATTGAAATCCTTCAGTTAGATATTGTGCGCTGATGTAAAGCCTGTGAATATTATCCCAGAAATGTATCTTCTAGCTTGCTATTCCATCATTTCTAATCCAATGTTGAGGGGAGGGATGAAACCCCATCAGAACCCGACGACATGACTTGTTTCAGCTCGAAATTAATTTCCTTTGGGTAAGAGGATTTTTTTTTGTTGTATGCTGTTAGCATCTCCATCTATACCTATCATTCCTCGTTTTCCCATCTTCCATTTCGATAGGATCTTCTGGTGGTGTACCTTTCATTATTGGAGAGCTTATTTTTTTTTTTTTTTTTTTTGAAGGCATTGTATCTGCAAAACGGTACGCTACGCGGAATTTATTCAAAATTCAGTAAAAATTTAATTATTAGTCTTTTATCCCACCACCTCTCTTCCCCACCGCACCGACGTCGCCCACCCATCGCACGAAAACGAAAGACCACGGAGCCATAAAGGTCTGTAGCCAATAACAACGCAATCACAAAGGAAAAGATGGTTTATTTCGAAATATAATATCTTATAAAACCCGCATATTTTCTTCTAACAACCTCGCAGCCACAGTTGGGGTTTCTTTTTTTTTTTTTTTTTTGGGTTCTGTGGAGCGAAACTTCTTGAGAAAATTTTAATTTTCTTTTCAATAAATTTCGCCAACATAGATTGGAAGATAACGCAGGAGAAGATGCTTGAAATCGAAAGTCATTAGGAAGGAACCCCAGCTGAAAACTAATAAGATGTATTCAAATATTATGTATATACACCGTAAGAAATGTTTAGGAGAAAAATACTTTAAATTGGTGACGGTGAGCTGAATAACTTGCTAATTTGAATCTTAAAATGCGAATCACTTAAGTTCTAAGAACACAATAAAAACTTTTAAAACATATTTATTTCCAAATTGCGAAATTGGTTTGTTATGTATTTTTTTTTTTTTTTCAATTTTTAACTAATATAATGTAAGATGGCGCTTACAGTCCAGGGTGGACTACGGCCTCGACCAATAAGATTAAAATGTGCACTTTTTGTGTGATGGCTTCTTTTCAATGAAAAAGGACATGATGTTGTTAAATTTTTAATTCCATTTTTTTCTTTCAGTGTACAATTTTTTTTTTTAACAAGGATTATTTTGGAAATGCTCTTCAGTAAACAATGAAGCATTTTTTTTAAATATATAATTTGTATAAGGATACACATTTTTTTTTTTTAAGTAACAACAATGAAGTCATAGGAAAAAGGCAAAAAAACAACTGAGTTATTTCAAGGCTTTTCAAGTTGATTTGTTATTATTAAAAAAAAAAAATGTTGTTTCTAATTTTGTGACTTTCAGTAAATTGTCGTTTTTTGAATTATTGTAAAATGCTAATTTTTAGCTTTGACCAGTAAGTTTTTTTTTTGTTGTTTATTATAATAACTGGAATAAAATGAAAGAGAAAATGAGAACGTGATGGTTAAAATTAGGATTTTAATCAAAAATTATAAGTATGACGATGGTTGTTGTGGTAACAAAAAGAGGGGTTGGTATATAACTATGTATATGCATTGAGTTTGTGATTTCCTTTTAATTTTATGCTGAGGTAAGTACTTTGTGTACCAAGGGGACACTAATGACTTTGAATTTTATTTGCTTTAGAAGGGTGTTCGTAGATTAACAGTAAAATAGATCGATGTTTAGGGTTTTAGAAAATTGCAGCTATGAAAATTCTATTGGGAAAAATAAAAGGTGGTGCGAAAGGACCCGATGTTCTTTGGGTGTAATTTTGTTTACGAATGAAAAACTTTGGTTCGAAAAAACTATTCCTCGTTCTTTAGGAGAATAGTGATTCCTGTGTTATTGACGTGTATTTTGTATTTGTTAACTTCACATATGTCAAAAAGATGACATTTGCCGCCATTTGCAAAAATTATAGTATCTTCCGATAGGGTAATTACTTTTGCGCCATCTTGTAAAAGGTGTTTTTTTAGACGGCAATCTTGTGTTGGGCCCATTTGGGCCCAATTCGGAAGCGTTGTTCAGGCGTCAGTCTATTCATGTTGAAATGCCAAAAAAAACTAAAAACAAATCACTTGACATCTGACGCCAGTTAAAATAAAGGGTTTCCCAATAAGAGGTGTTATTTTGAATAGCCCGCTATTTCAGTAGCTGTCATTTTTTGACATTTGACAAGTATAAACTACGCCATTAATAAAAATGGAACGATACACGCTTCAACAACGCATTGAAATTATTAAAATTCACTATAAAAATGGTGAAAATTTGGCAGAGACGGTTCGTAAAACTAAAACATTTTTGGGTCGTCGTGAAGCACCTTGTCGGACCGCAATACAGAAATTGGTGGACAAATTCTAGCTGTTGTGGGGCAAGTTAGTGATGTGAAGAATAAAACCCGTGCACGTCGCTCAAGAACAACTGAGAATATTGCTGTTGTAGCCCAAAGTGTTGAAGAAAACCCAGGTTTGTCCATTCCTCGTCGTTCTTTGGAATTAGGCATTCCACAAACGTCATTACACCGTATTTTGCATAAAGACTTGGGTCTTAAGGCTTATAAAGTTCAGTTAACACAAGAACTCAAGCCGGCTGATCATCAACAACGTCGTGTCTTTGCTGATTGGGTCCTTGAAATGCTTCATGCATTTCCGGAATTTCATCGAAAAATCATCTTAACTGATGAGGCCCATTTCCACCTCGGAGGCTACGTCAACAAGCAAAACTTTTGCATCTGGGGCTCGGAAAACCCAAGAGTTATTGTTGAAAAGCCTCTCCATCCTCAACGCGTCACTGTTTGGTGCGGTTTATGGTCCAGCGGGGTCATTGGACCTTATTTTTTCGAAAATGAGGCTGGAGCAACAGTTAAGGTCAATGGATTGCGCTATCGAGAGATGAATTATGATTTTTTATGGCCGGAATTGGATGGTATTGATCTGGACAACGTTTACTTTCAACAAGACGGCGCTACGAGCCACACAAGCAATGAAACAATCGATCTTTTACGGGAAAAGTTTCCGGACCGTGTTATCTCTCGAAGAGGTGATCACAATTGGCCACCGAGATCTTGTGATTTAACACCTTGCGACTTCTTCCTTTGGGGCCACGTGAAAGATAAGATCTACGCCAACAGCCCAGCGTCGATTCAAGACCTCAAAGATGGAATTCGTGAGGCTATCGAGGACATAGGGCAGCCACTTTGCGATTTGGTTATGGAAAATTTCATGAAAAGGATATGGTCCTGTAAGCGTGGACGTGGTGGCCATTTGGCTGATATTGTGTTCCATTATTAACGGCATACCTTCCTCTTTATAATGAAATAAACATCCGATCATTTATCTCAAAAAATGCCATTTTTCTTTGAATATCAAAATAACACCTCTTATTGGAAAAACCTTTACTATTGCCAACTTACAGTTCTATACCTCTAAAAAAAAAAACACCCTTTACCTACATATTACATAATTATATTTCATTACAAAAGCTTAGCAACCGAATGACTTATTTAGCACGATTGTGTGGAACAAAAGCACAAATAAATTGGAATAGAACAAACCTATAGCCAACCTATAGCCAACCTATAGCTTTAGCTAAGTCACGGTTAGACCCAACCATCTCAGCCAAAGCTAAGGCACAAATAAAGTAAAAGAAAATTCCAGACCGTAGCCTTAATAAATTGAGATTAAAAATCCGAGCAAACCCCAACCTAAAGCTCAGTTAAATTTATAACGGGAGCAGAAGTAACACTCACAAAAATGTTTATGGAGGTGTAGTAGCCTCCTTTGGCTGGCGTATTATAAGTTAACACTTTCCACTTGGAAAATTCAAAATATATCTTTTGTCTTGGATTCAACTATTTTCCCTCCAACGAACGGTTAAATTTTGTGGTATCCCGATTAAAAATGGCGTCAACCAATCAAATTCAGATTTTTCGGGCTTAATAAGAGGTTTGTTCATTAATTATGGATTTTTATAGATTAAAAAAAAAAAAAACCAAAAAGGTGAAATAAAAAAAAACGTTTTCTTTAAAATTTAAGTCAAAAGGTCAAATCGAAGACCGATTGCCTATGCCTTCTACCAACCAAAGCACGGGTGGCTTTCGACCTTTTTTTAAATCACCATTCAAAATTATAAAGGCTATGTCAATTATCTGTGTCTCCCAGAGATAGCTCATTAATCTTTTACAAAAACCCACAATTATTAAGCCGCCAAGAAAATAACAAAAACAGATTCTCCATCATTCACCCAAATCAATCAAATTACAGACCCCATCAGCCCTTTTACCCAATAGGAACCTATCTACGACACAACCCAGAGTTGCAAATTTATTCATTTAACTGTGGTGGGATTGTTGCCTCTTTCAAAGGTTAAACGTCAATAGCCAAAGCGATACATATATATTCGAATAACTCAATTTGCTTAAAGCGAATATTCCCCTATCATATGGGTTTGAGGGAATTCTCTAACCAAATTGCCAGACAATAGTCTGCTGGCTGGTTTAAAGTCTTCAATTAGCCACGTGATAGGGAGGATAAGTACTATGATGTCACACGCACATCCTCTAACTCCAATGCCAGACATGTTAACCACCCATCGCCAACTCGATTAGACCTGACGTTAGGCACATCCTTATACTTTGATGTATATTATGTACTGAAGACTGAAAATTGTATACATGCTACCTGGCATCACAAAGATAGATATTGCTGTATCTATGGATACATAGATACTTAGATACTTTGTACTTTAAATAAAATTTGAGGTGAGTCTCATTTGGTATGCGTGCGTGGTCTGTAATTACAGAGTGGTGTGTAATGTGTATAGCTGCTGCGCTTGTTCTGTAGTTAAGACTCGCTTAAATGTCATGTTGTTTGCTTCGCAGCTCGCATAGTCTGGGAATAGGACGATCGCTTAGTTTTAATATATTCATTCATATCCCCTCTGCTTAGTGTACTGATATACCTACTCCTGATGCAAAGGGTTCAACACTAGGTACCTATGTATATGCATTTCCGTATAATATAGAGGAATATAATGTACGACAAGCTATTTGTTGCAATATATCAAAAGCTTTAGCTTCCCAGCAAATTGTCGAAGAGCGACAACGACAGCCAGCGATTGTACGTCAATGACGACGCGACGCGACGCGACGACTTCGAACGACAGCCATAGCCGAAACCAAAGCTAAAATGCAACGTAAACCTGCTGATGTTGCATCAAATTGCAATGTGTTCGACAAGTTTCCACAGAAAAGGAAAAGGAAGTGCTGCTCGGCTATTCGATTTACATATTTTGCAATGAAGGATATAAATTATGTGAACGTGTATACCTACTCTTACCAAAGTGTATTTTATGTGTGTGGGAATTTGTGTGCTAAAAAAAGTAATCATGCTGCATAGTAAATTGACATCAGAGTTTACTTATTCATCGGAGACTTTTTCATCAAGCCTTAAATTGAATTTTATCAAAAGTTTCGATGGGAGGTATTTTTTTTTTGTTGTTGTTCGTTTTAAAAGTCCTGTTAGAATGGAGTGAAATTAAATGATAGACTCATGAGTCATTTTATGTAATAAATGGGTAACTTAAAACTTGTTGTTTTGAAGTGTTCTAGAGGTCTAAGCTTAGAACTTCACAATTAACGCCCACAATATTCACAATCCAGATTTTATTATAGATCAAATTATTGCGTCTTAGAATATTAATATTCATGATGAAGAGCCATATCGCGGTAGCTTCTTTCTGACGCTATAGAAAAAGAAATGCACTCGTAATAGTTGGTTTGTGTAGGTACCTACAGGGTGGCGCATAAGTAAAGTTATATTTTAATTATTGAATAATTTTATTGTTTAACTATCTTTTTTTTTTTTTAGAATTAACTTTGAAAAACTTGAGAAATTTATGATGGAAAGATTCAGTACAGAACTATAAAAAAAAGTTGTTCAATTTTATTTTGAAAGTCTTATTGAAATTTCTTTCATGTTCGAAATGCGGCCAGTGCACCAACAATTTACCGATTGGTTCATCAGCGTTTTCAGCAACAAGGGGCTGCCTGTGATCTTCCGCGTGCTGGAAGACCTCGTGCAGTTCGAAATGATGTGAATATTGCTCAGGTGCAAGCAAGTAGTGAGGAAAGCCCCGAAACTTCAACCAGGCGACGGACGTTGTCAGCAATTGGCGATGACTATAGGCGGTATTTGCAAAGAATTTTACGGCAGCTACATACACCTTTTTCCATATAAGATTCAATTGGTTCATGAGTTGAAAGCAAAGGATACACAAGTACGCATTCAGTATTGACGGTGATCGGATGATATCGCGTTTTTCTAATTTTAACTGGCTACCGCCTCCGCCCGATTTAACGGCTCCAGATATTTTTCTTTGGGGTTACCTAAAAAGTAAGATGCATGCCGATAAGCCAAGAACCATGCAACAGCTTAAGGCACATATCCGAGAAGAATGGAGGTCGCTGGTTTCGTGAAATTCTAAGAATACTAATGGAGCACATGCTCTGGAAAGAGCATGGCAGGTCGAAGCAAACAATGGACACCATTTGGGAGATATATGAATTTTTATGCAAAACCTGAAACGCAGTTTTTTATAAAAAACTTTGTTAAATACAGGCAAGAAGTTTTATCAAAATTCTAAGAGCCGTTTTTTGAGAAAATTAGAAAAAAACATAAATAAAGTGTGTGTTTTTTTTTAGACGTGTGGTTTTCAATCTGGCAATACTTTTTTCGGAGTTGGGCTTTTTGACAGCTGTTACATGATTTATGCTCAGTTTGGTTTGCCATTTCATAATGAAAAGATTTACTCTCCTGAACAACTTTTGCAAATTGTGGTCCATCGGGCCCAAAACGAAAGGACCACCGGTCCCGATTTTCAAAAGAAAATTTTGTTCAGCGATGAAGCTCATTTTTGGTTGAATGGGTACGTTAATAAGCATAACTGTCGTATTTGGAGTTATCATAATCCACAAGCCATTTTTGAAACGACGTTACATCCTCAAAAAGTCACTCTGTGGTGTGCTCTATGGGCAGAGGGAATCATTGTTCCTTATTTCTTCAAAAATGAAGCCGGCCATAATGTTAAAGTCAATGGGGAACGCTATAGAGCCATGATTTATGACTTTTGCGTGCTTGAATTGGAGAATGTCGATGTGGACGACCTTTGGTTCTAACAAAACGGCGCTACATGCCATACAGCCAACGAAACAATCAATTTATTGAAGGAATCTTTTATCTCGCGTCATGGGCCTGTGGCGCACAGTGGTGCGAGAGCGGAAAAAAGTCTTTTAAAAAAGTCATGTCTATCGTTTTAAACTTTATGTTTAAGTACTCTTAGATAACCCGAGCGTATGATTTAAAAGTATTTTTTAACATATATATTGTATGTTCTGATTTACAAGCCCTCAAAGTTGAAAAATAATTTTACTCAAACCGCGAACCGTATTTTCAACAAATCTTGAGATGTTTTTTTCCGAAGTTCCTGTAGATAAATTCTCTAGCTTCTTAAATAATTTAATTGGTCTATTTTCGATTATCTAAAAATAAAAAAAAATATTGATTATTCATAAAAGATACCTTCTAAAAGTAGGCTGAAGCTTTAGTACTAAGAAAAAATGCTTTTTTTAAAACTTTTTGATTTAAAAAAAAGCTCCAAAAGATACCAAGAAAGTAAATATGTCAGCATATGCTCCATATATTCATGTTAAAGCATAGAAAAAATCAGCTGCAGATGCTTGCAGATGTGGAAGTTATGCTCAAAAATGTTTCACTGAATCGGATTTCAAAAAACTCCGTCTTGACGGTGGTGTTTACCAAAAAGTGTGATTTCTTCGGTATTAATTGTCAGAATGAACTGGTTAAGCCTATTATTTTAAGAAAAAATGTCAAACTTTATTTTAAAAATAAAACAAAATTGATACATTGACCCAGGTCTGAGAATTTCGATTTTTGCGAAACCATTTATTTTTCAACTTTCAACTCAATTTTCTTGAAAACAACACACGAAAAATAATATAGTTTTATGATATTTTGAATTATATGATAGAGCTTAATACAAAATAAAGAAAAGGATTAGGTATAATCCTTTATTTTTTTTTTATTTTTCGCTAAAAGTAGGGCAGGTAAAAATAAAAAAAGGTGTTTTTTTTTTTAAGTTTTATTGCTTTGTTTTTGTTGTGTATTGCGTAATTTTTTATTACCTGTAAGGATTAGTAATGGCTTATTAGAATAAAATCTCTTACTTAAATCTATATATATAAAGGATTAAAGAAAAAAAAGTCAGTATTGAGTTATTGAGCATTTGTGCAAGGTGTGTAAGAAAAAATTTTACTTTTTGATCAACCAATAAGTGAAAGTGAAGTGAAATATAATAACAAACATATATAGTTATATCAATACATTAAAATAAACATAGTTAATAATAATAATTTATTCAAAATAAAAAGTTAAAATTTTACTAAAAAAAACTTTTATTTAAATATAACATCAAAACTCTCAAATTTTATAAAAATGTCAAAAACTTTTTTTCTAATAATTTTTTCTTTACAAAATTTTGACCAAGCATGTATAAGACTAATCTTAACATGTTTGTCAAATTTCATTAAAATTCGTTTAATAGTTCAAATTTTACAGACTTTTTTCCGCTCTCCCATACAAACATCAAAACACTCAAATTTTAGAAAAAAAGCCAATAACTTTTTTACTAATGATTTTTTCTTAGCCAAATTTTGACAAAATGTGTATAAGACTAATTTAAAAATGCGAATCAAATTTCATCTTAATCCGTTAAACAGTTCAGATGTTATAGATTTTTTTTCCGCTCTCCCATACAAACATCAAATCCCTCAAATTTTAGAAAAATGTCAATAACTTTGTTTCTAATTATTTTTTTCAACCGAATTTTGACCAAATATGTTTAAGACTAATGTAATCATGTTTGCCAAATTTCATTTAAATCCGTTGAACCGTTCAGATAAAACAGACTTTTTTCCGCTCTCCCATACAAACCGAACCACTGTGTGGCGTGGCCTCCGAGATCGTGCGATTTAACACCGCTGGACTATTTTTGTGGGGTTATGTGAATTCGCTTGTCTACGCAGGTAAGCCCGAGACAATTGACGCCTTAGAAGAGAATATTCGGCGCGTTATTGCTGACATACGGCCCCAATTGCTGCAAAAAGTGGTCGAAAATTGGGCCTCTCGGCTGGAATTTATTCGAGCCAGCCACGGTGGCCACTTGTCGGGAATCATTTTTAAAACATAATGGCAAACCCTTATCTTTATGATAAAGCTAAATTCTTGACCATAACAATAAATTATATGCATTTTATTTCTTCTTGAAAACCACACGTCTAAAAAAAACACCTTTTATAACCACCCGTAAAAAAAAATACCTACTGAAGTAAAAGTAGGTACACACAACTGAAACTAATTTATTATTTTTTATTTATATTAAGCAGATGTTTGAATAATACCTTGGAAACCTATGGAAAGTAAAAAGGACATCACATTATTTATTATAATTAACCTAACTTAAAATTAAATATAAATAAAAAAATACATAATTTTCGTGTCCATGGTGAACTGCCACATCAGATTAACTAAGTCTCCTCATAAAGTTAATTTGTTTCAACAGTTAAAAAAGCTTGTTTCATTAGCTTATACACAGAATCTACCCTTAGATCATATTTTTTTTTTTTAAATTGCAAGATACGAATCTGTGTAATTTTTTCGTTATGCAGAATAAAAAAAAAACTCCGAAAATCTAGTAAAATGTAATATTTTAGCAACGGAAATGTTACAAGAGTGCTTTTGACTAATGTATCCGCTTGCAGGAGGTTCGAATTGACGAGGAGAAGTTGACAAAAAAAAAGGAATTACTAATAGACTGTCGTATAGTCTGCTTGCGCTGCCTCACGGGAAGAGCAGTGAATACACGACCCTTTAATATCCCCATTAAATTAACTTCATTACTTGCTTAGTTCCCTGTGTTCAACACAACAGTGTAGCCTATATTATAGCTGACTTCGCTTCTCGGTCATTATCCTTGTTGATCAAAAGTTATTAGGAGAACCTCGGTAACAAACGTCCAAAGAAGTTATGTGTGGCATGGTCATTGGGGGGGCGGGCGTTAGTAGCGAATGTCATACATGGATGAAGGAAAAAAAAATTATAGATATATCCTGATAACATTAAAAGCAAACTGCCATCGTAAAATATTTACCACAAGTTATGACGGTCCGAGGAGCCCCAACGACAAGTCCTCCATGCGTAGGCAGTATGAAGCAGAAGCAGGAGCTCCACATAATAAAGACTTGCAAAGGACAAAGCAGCAAGTTCAAGTTATAGGTTTTGTCAGGAGTTTGACAATTGCCATTAGAATTTAACGACAATCATCGCGTATAGGGGTTAAAAACTGCTGAAACGCGATTGGGTTGAGGGGTGAAACTATAACACAAAAAGGATTTGAAAGCAAAAAATTAAACTCAGAAATCCTCCCAGTATAAATAACTCTGTTTGAATAGAAAATACTGGCTTCTTTGGATTCGATTGCCTTTTGCTATATGCTTGATTTGCTGCGGATGGCTGTCCCTGCCCTTGTCCCCGTGCGTCTTGTCGGCGTCGTCCCTAGTGGATTTAAATTGTTTTTGAAAAGTTCGCGTGTTGAGCATTAGAATGCACAAATCGATGGTGAAAAAGGTCAACAAGCCGAGAAGCAAACAAAGTTTTTGTTCCTATGAACAGCACGAGCGTTCCCTAATGCAACCTGAAAGCAGAAATATTTATGGGGCCGTCTTCGTTTTTTTTGTTAATGTTTTAGACATGAAGGGAGGAAAATGGTAACAGTTTTTGAAAAAAAAAAAATGAAAAAAAAAAATAGCAAAGGAATAACTACGCAAGGAGAACTGCATACCTAGGCGAAAAAGTTATCCTTCTGGGGCAGATGTACATACATATGTATTTATATGAAAATATAGGAAAGAGAAGGTTATGACTTTGTAAATTTGTTTTGACATTGATTGAGTAAGAATATGAAGTTTAATCTATGTTTTTTTTTTTTTTTTTAAACAAAGTTGAACACTTTTTGCTACCTATCGCAGAAGGGAAAGAAAGTAGCCTTATGCTTTTGATAAGTTGAGTTTTATAGACGTTCAAATAAGGTCTGGGAAGAAAGATATATTAGCTATATTGATTGAACTAGGTACACATATAGTAGAATCTAAGATTTTAGAATTTTTTATTAATACAAAATTACCTAAAGTTAACAATTTCTTTTCATAAAAAAATCATAATACCCGTAATCCAGAAGAAATAGCTTTCATGAACCTTGCATATTTAACAAAAAAAAAAAATGGGTAGGTTGATTTGAGTACCTACAATTATAAATTTTCAATTTCTCAAAACACATATTAAATATCCCACTGTAAATGACGAGCATCTTAGGGCTCGGCCACACAGTGGCGGCAAGCGGCTGAGCGACATGCAGAGCGACAAGTTCAAGCGATTATCCTTTTGAGCAGCTTCATAGTTGTTAAAGTTTCTTAGCTAAGTAACGTTCACAAACACTAAAGGGTTTTCCAATAAGAGGTGTTATTTTGAATAGCCCGCTATTTCGATAGCTGTCACTTTTGAAGCTGTTATTTTTTGACATTTGACAAGTAGAAACTACGCCATTAATAAAAATGGAACGATACACGCTTCAACAACGCATTGAAATTATTAAAATTTACTATAAAAATGGTGAAAATTTGGCAGAGACGGTTCGTAAAACTAAAACATTTTTGGGTCGTCGTGAAGCACCTTGTCGGACCGCAATACAGAAATTGGTGGACAAATTTGAGCTGTTGGGACAAGTTAGTGATGTGAAGAATAAAACCCGTGCACGTCGCTCAAGAACAACTGAGAATATTGATGTTGTAGCGCAAAGTGTTGAAGAAAACCCAGGTTTGTCCATTCCTCGTCGTTCTTTGGAATTAGGCATTCCACAAACGTCATTACACCGTATTTTGCATAAAGACTTGGGTCTTAAGGCTTATAAAGTTCAGTTAACACAAGAACTCAAGCCGGCTGATCATCAACAACTTCGTGTCTTTGCTGATTGGGTCCTTGAAATGCATGAAAATGATCCGGAATTTCATCGAAATATCATCTTGACTGATGAGACCCATTCCCACCTCGGAGGCTACGTCAACAAGCAAAACTTTTGCATCTGGGGCTCGGAAAACCCAAGAGTTATTGTTGAAAAGCCTCTCCATCCTCAACGCGTGACTGTTTGGTGCGGTTTATGGTCCGGCGGGGTCATTGGACCTTACTTTTTCGAAAATGAGGCTGGAGCAACAGTTACGGTCAATGGATTGCGCTATCGAGAGATGATTAATGATTTTTTATGGCCGGAATTGGATGGTATTGATCTGGACATCGTTTACTTTCAACAAGACGGCTCTACGTGCCACACAAGCAATGAAACCATCGATCTTTTACGGGAAAAGTTTCCGGACCGTGTTATCTCTCGAAGAGGTGATCACAATTGGCCACCGAGATTTTGTGATTTAACACCTTGCGACTTCTTCCTTTTGGGCCACGTGAAAGATAAGGTCTACACCAACAGCCCAGCGTCGATTCAAGACCTTAAAGATGGAATTCGTGAGGCTATCGAGGACATAGGGCAGCCACTTTGCGATTTGGTTATGGAAAATTTCATGAAAAGGATATAGTCCTGTAAGCGTGGTCGTGGCGGCCATTTGGCTGATGTTGTGTTCCTTTATTAACGGCATACCTTCCTCTTTATAATGAAATAAACATCCGATCATTTATCTCAAAAAATGCCATTTTTCTTTGAATATCAAAATAACACCTCTTATTGGAAAACCCTTTATAATCGCTCTGCTATATAGTTCTTTGTCGCTCAGGATTCAATAATAAATTTGGACATTTGAAAGCAGCGTACGCGACGCAAAGTGGTTTGGTTGGTATGCAGAGTGTAATACGTCTGTTAAATCACACGATAAGTCTTATAAAGGGTGATTTTTTTAGAGGTATAGAACTTTGAAATGGATGAAAACAAAGATGATTTTTTTTTAAATTAACATGAAATTTACTTTATTCGAAAGTTAATCTTCTGGCATTATAATTTAAATATGATTTCTGGCATACGACCGCCACGACTGGATCGGACGTAGTCTAATCTGGAGGTCCAATTTTCGACGACTTTTTCAACATTTGTGGCCGTATATCAGCTATAACGAGGCGGATATGTTGTCCCCCAAGTGGTCAATCGTTTAGGGCTTATCAGCGTAGACAAGCGTCTTGACATATCCCCACAGTAAATAGTCAAGCGGCGTTAAATTGCACGATCTTAGAGGCAAATTCACGGGTCCATAACGTGAAACTATGCGGTTACCAAACGTTTCCTTCAATAAATCAATTGTGGCACGAACTGTGTGACATGTTGCGCCATCTTGTTGAAACCACAGCTCCTGCACATCATGGTTGTTCAATTGATGAACGAAAAAGTCAGTAATCATGGCTCTATAACGGTCTCCATTAAATGTAATGTAATTATGGCCGGCATCGTTTTTAAAGAAGTAAGGACCAATGATCCCACCAGCCCATAAAGCACTCCAAACTGTCATTTTTTCTAGATGAAACGGCGGCGTGCGCCTCAACAATGGCTTGAGGATTATCTACACTCCAAATGCGGTAGTTTTGCTTATTGACGTATCCATTCAACCAAAAATGAGCTTCATCGCTGAAAAAAAATTTATCTCGTTTCGAGCCCATTTTGCACAATTTGTATGCGTTGTTCAGGCTTCAGTCTATTCATATTGAAATGCCAAACCAAACTAAAAATAAATCACTTGACAGGTGATAAAATGGCCGCCAGTTAAAATAGTGTTGCCAACTTAAAGTTCTTTACTTTAAAAAAAAAAAACATCCTTTAGAAGAGTAAAGTAGTAACTCCTCATTACTAACGACATAAGACAACAAGCTGTATCAATAAATAAACCTTAATAGAAGAACTTGTCGATTTCAAGGCCGCTTAAACAAGTGTTCTATACCTTCAGATAAATTGACATTTTCGGGTAACGAGGTTTAATAACTCTAAATTCGAATTTTTGAATTTGAAAATGCACACCTTGATGAAAAATCACACAGTTTACTTCAAAGTTACTCCCCGAACCTTATAAAATTGTCAGGTGTCATACAGCGATTAATGTAACATACAGTAGAGGGGCACTTTTAATCAATTTCTCACTCAAAAATCGATGTGTCGGAAAATGTCGGTACAATAAGCTAATGCGAGGTTTATAACTTGAGTTCGTATAGTGGGATCTTCGAAGTTAAGATTAATGTTGAATGGCGGGTGGTAGAATAAACTCAACGAAGCGACTGATATGGGCAAATTGGCTGGCTAGGGAAAATACAAAATAAGATAGTCTTCATATGCACAAAATTTATTTCTAATGATAGAACAAAGAAAGACAACAGAGAAATGGACGTTTTTTAAATTAGCTTTTACTATAGGTATATAGTTTTCCTGTTGCATTAAGTTCTATACGTTTTGTAGAGTCAAAGAAGCTTTTTACCTCACAGTGGTTTGTAACAGTCTGGACTTTGAAATTGAAAATTATTTCTAAAAGTCTAAAGCATTAACGATATTTTTGGCGTATACCTCCTCCAAGCGTGTCCCATGATTTTCCCCCTCTTGTTACTTGCGATCTAGGTAGGTACTATAGGACAAGTCTTGGATTTGTAAGAAAAATCGAACTCCAGATTTCAACCAGAAACATGAGATGACGATGATAGAGAACACAACAAAAGTTGGAGCCGTTTCCGAGATAGGTATTTAAATAATCACTTTCATAATAGTTGTATGGCAAGTACCGTTGTTTTTGGAACTAGACGAAAAAAAAATCTATAAACAAGGCTAGAGAAAAAATGTCAATTTATAACAGTTTAGGTATATTATAATTTAAAAAATCTACCTAAATCATCTGCCAACAGTTTCTTTATTCCTTGTTAACTCCGTTACATTTTCTACTAAAAATATAAAAAAATCCAATTTTTTGGCGAAACGAACTGAATTCCCAATTTTACCCATTTTGTTGCTTCCGTAAAAAAAATTAAAATAAATTCAACTTTTTTCTTATTGTGTGCATAATGAACTAAGTCCCACTGGAATAAATTTGGTGAGAGTAAGTTCATTTCAACTATTGGGAGTTAGCTCTATTGGGAGTTAGTTCTTTTGGGAGTTAGTTCTTTTGGGAGTTAGTTCTTTTGGGAGTTAGTTCTTCTGGGAGTTAGATCGTAGGGTCACTTAGATTGTATGTCGATGTACTTGCCTTTATCGGAAATAAAACGATGAAAAATGGGAGGAGTAATGGGGGAAGACATATAGCAAAGAGATTTGAAGAAAAAGGTAATTTATCTATAATTTTCAATTTTCATTTTAACGATTTAGTTTTCAGTGTTTGGGTAATACCTGTTAAGATCACTGAATATAAAAAAAAAAAAAAACAATTAAAAAAAACTGTTTGAACATTACATTTTTTCTTTTAATTTTACTTTGAAAAAAATTTTTTTTTTTGTATATTTTTAATATAAATTGAAAAAAACTCTATTTAAATTAAAAATAAAGAATGAAATCAATGAGAAAAAAAAAGTGCCAAAACCTTCTTAATACGTTTTTGTAAAATGGGAAAAAATCAATTTGTCAGTTCGTGAGACAGGGGACGATATATTCATAGTTACTCAAATGAGATTTGCGGTTGCTTGAGCTTTTTATTCTTAAACGTATATATTCCAACAACAAATTTGCATGCATCCATAAAAAAAAAAAAACAGATATAAAGGGTGTTTTTTTTTAGACGTGTGGGTTTCAAGAAGAAATAAAACGCATATAATTTAATGTTATGGCCAAGAATTTAGCTTTATTATAAAGATAAGGTTTCAACTATCTAAAAGAGGATTAAAATGTTTTTAAAGTTAGGACTCTTGAAAAAAAAAAACATTCATATAAAGATAAAAACAAAGACTATTGATGTTGAAATGGAATAAAACAACACAGCTGGTGAGGTATTAACAAAATTAAATATTTATTTGAAAGGACATGTATGCCATTACGTATGTAATGTATGTAATATGACATCGTTCAAATGCTCGCCTCGGCTTCATACGGTGGCACGGATCCAAATGGTCCAATTTCCAATGACTCTTCCCCAAAGATTCGGCTCAATTTGAGCAATGGCTTGTGTTATGTTCACCTTAAGGTCATCGGTCGATTACTCGCATAGACCTGCGACTACAGAAAACCCCACAAGAAAAATGTCTAACGGGGTCAAATCGCATGATCTTGGTGGCTATTTCACGTCACCTCCGCCAGAGTTACCATTACTCTCAAATCTTTCATGCAGAATGACAATCGTGGCATCCGCTGTGTGGCACGTAGCGCCGTTCTATTGGAACCACATGTCGTTCACATTAATATTATCCAATTGGAGCCTTAAAAAAATTGGTTATCATCGATCGGTAGCGCTATCCGTTGAAGCTAACATCGTCGTTTTTGAAGAACTACGGACTCTCAAAGACAGTTACGATGTTTTCGGTTGATCTTGCGTTTCGTTAACGCATGGGCATTAGCTGATTGTTCACTGAATCGGTCGACTCAAATTCGGCCAACAAACTTTGGATAATTGACTTGAAACGACAATCATGTTAACCGTAAAATCGGCGCGACGCACAGTGGTTCGGTTTGTATGGGAGAGCGGAAAAAAGTCTGTTTTATCTGAACGGTTCAACAGATTTCAATGAAATTTGGCAAACATGTTTATATTAGTCTTATACATATTTGGTCAAAATTTGGTTGAAAAAAAATAATTACAAACAAAGTTATTGACATTTTTCTAAAATTTGAGGGATTTGATGTTTGTATGGGAGAGCGGAAAAATAATCTGTAACATCTGAACTGTTTAACGGATTAAGATCAAATTTGATTCACATTTTTAAATTAGTCTTATACACATTTTGTCAAAGTTTGGCTAAGAAAAAATCATTAGTAAAAAAGTTATTGACTTTTTTTCTAAAATTTGAGTGTTTTGATGTTTGTATGGGAGAGCGGAAAAAAGTCTGTAAAATCTGAACTATTAAACGAATTTTAATGAAATTTGACAAACATGTTAAGATTAGTCTTATACATGCTTGGTCAAAATTTGGTCAAGAAAAAATTGTTAGAAAAAAAGTTATTGACATTTTTATAAAATTTTAGGGTTTTGATGTTATATTTAAATAAAAGTTTTTTTTAGTAAAACCTGAACTTTTTATTTTGAATAAAATATTATTATTAACTATGTATATTTTAATGTATTGAATTCACTATATATGTTTGTTATTATATTTCACTTCACGTTCACTTATTGGTTGATCAAAGAGTAAAAATTTGTCTTACACACCTTGCACAAATGCTCAATAACTCAATACTGACTTTTTTTCATTAATCCTTTATATATATAGATTTAAGTAAGAGATTTTAATCTAATAAGCCATTACTAATCCTTACAGGTAATACAAAATTACGCAATACACAACAAAAACAAAGCAATAAAACTTAAAAAAAACACCTTTTTTTATTTTTACCTGCCCTACTTTTAGCGAAAAATTAAAAAAAAATAGATTATCCCTAATCCTTTTCTTTATTTTGTATTAAGCTCTATCATATAATTCAAAATATCATAAAACTATATTATTTTTCGTGTGTTGCTTTCAATAAAATTTAGTTGAAAGTTGAAAAATTTTCCAGGCAGAAATAAATGGTTTCGCAAAAATCGAAATTCTCAGCCCTGGGTCAATGTATTAATTTTGTTTTATTTTTAAAATAAAGTTTGACATTTTTTCTTAAAATAATAGGCTTAACCAGTTCATTCTGACAATTAATACCGAAGTAATCAAACTTTTTGGTAAACACCACCGTCAAGACGGAGTTTTTTGAAATCCGATTGAGTGAAACATTTTTGAGCATAACTTCCACATCTGCACGTATCTGCAGCTGATTTTTTCTGTGCTTTAACATGAATATATGGAGCATATGGTGGCATACTTACTTTCTTGGTATCTTTTGGAGCTGTTTTTTTTAATCAAAAAGTTTAAAAAAAATCATTTTTTCTTAGTACTAAAGCTTCAGGCTACTTATAGAAGGTATCTTTTATAAATAATCAATATTTTTTTTTATTTTTAGATAATCGAAAATAGACCAATTAAATTATTTAAGAAGCTAGAGAATTTATCTACAGGAACTTCGGAAAAAAACATCTCAAAATTTGTTGAAAATACGGTTCGCGATTTGAGTAAAATTATTTTTCAACTTTGAGGGCTTGTAAATCAGAACATACAATATATATGTTAAAAAATACTTTTAAATCATACGCTCGGGTTATCTAAGAGTACTTAAACATAAAGTTTAAAACGATAGACATGACTTTTTCAAAAGACTTTTTTCCGCTCTCGCACCACTGTGCGACGCACTATCGTATTGATACCCCAAAAGATTGTGAGATTAAAGTTTTATCATTTGGATGCGCTGTTCAATCGTGTAACTTGCCATGGTGATTTGGCATCAGTAACTGAATAACACACGCCAAAGGCCGCCAAAATCAATCAATATCCAATTTTCGACCTCGTTAAAATCTCAAAAATCCTACCTCTACGTCTACATATATCACGTCTTCATTTTAATGCCTCAATTTCCTAGAGTACAATTTCTATCCAATTTGTAATAACATATAACTTCTCAGCCCTCCGCGTCACCTTTTCCCCCTTTTTCAACCGTAGATCCTGTATAGTATGTACATCTTTGAGTTTTTTTTATAATAAATAGAACGACAAGCAACGGATTGTCAAAATGAAGGCACTCCCAATCATAAATAAAGGAAAAAAAAAAAAAAACGAATCCCAAGACATTTATCCTTCAACTCTATTACTCCCCCTTTCATACCTAACCCCATTCCCATATTATCAAGACAAAAGCAAGGCTAAAAGAAAAAAGGATTTTCATCATAAAAAAATATAAAAAAAAAAAAAAAAAATTGCACGTCATTTTGTTTAAAAATGAAACACTTTGCTATAATAGAATACCATGAGTGCGCAAAGTATATGATACATATAGGTAGGTACATACAAGAATCAGTATATTATATAGAAGGGCCTCTTCACAGAGAAGAAAGATCTATCTCTGTCAAGTATCAAAAATGGTTATTATAGGGCTGTTGTAGGGGAGCAAAGCAAAAAAATCAAAATTCCAGTCAAATCAGCTCTATTTTTTTTTATTTTATGGAAATTTCAATTCCAAGACGACGACGAAGATTTAATTTCGCATTCAAATCAATAAAAATGAAATAAAAATCACGTTTATATCTTTCAGGAAGGTTAATTTTTTTTTTGTATATATCAATACACCAGACCTACATATACCTACATACAAAAATTTACTTGGCAATAAAATAGGTAGCTAGCTACTGATGATGATGGATTTGATATCGACAAATTCAACAATCCTTTTATTGTTTTTCTCTTTTGATATACATACATACATATATGTAGGTACTAAATTGAAAAGGAACAAGTTTTTCATTAGAAATACAATTTTCAGAGGAAATATCCTTCTATCTACGATTTCATCAAATGTTCATCTGTAAATTCTATTTTTATTTAAAAAAATAAAAGAAAAGAAAACACACCTTTTTAAATCCAATTTTAATGGAATTTATAAGTCACGTGTTATCTGTGTTCGAAAACATTTGGAGCCACTCGACAAATGACTACAAATGTCGTTGTAGCTGCGGTTCCCTAAATTCACAAACAAGCACCCGTACCCGTACGGATTACCCACAAGAGTATTTTCACCTCTCTCTTTCTCTCTCTCTAAAACACTGACAGGTATTCTCGTCTATATGCCAAAAATAATCGGATCTACCGACAAAAATGCTGTATTTCAATCTTTCAGCTGTCAATGGGAATAAGGAAAAAATACAAATTGCCATTTTCACTCCCATTTAAAGTGACACATTCGAAAATAGTATATCGCACAGATATAAATGAATATAGATTGAGTCTGGAGAGAGAATAGCTATGTATGTAGTAGAACAGTGGAACAAATTTGGACTGTCACTGATTAATTAATGGGATCTACTTTAAAACGGAAAAGGTGCTTAAGTGCGCTATAAAAAATATATGACATCGACTATAAAGCTTGTTTAATGGATACTGAGAATCATTTGATATCATTTTTCTGACACAATAACCGCATAACGCATGACTAAAGGATACCTATACAGGCTTCAGCCTAAGAATCAAACAGTTGGTTTTATGAAGAGATTTCGTGAAGCTTTTTCTTGCTGAAACCCCTTCTAAGTCTTAAGAAGTAACCTATGGGACTATAGTGATATGATAAGGAAGGCCTTGTTTTTGAGTACTGAGGTATGCATCTGAGTAAAGCCATATTTATTAAGTTCAACATCAAGTTAACTGGGAATTTTGAATGAATGAATTGGGAATTGACTGAAAAATATGTTTGAGAAGTTAACTCGAGTTTAACCCTAAGCCCGCAGCATCCAATAAATATTCTGTGACGTTTCAACATTTTCTATTGAATCGGTAAGCTATAAAATTCCAAACCCCCAAAAACCATACTTGTTAACTGATAAATTTTGTCGCCATATTTTGAATAATGCCGATAAAAAAAATGTACCTTTTTAACTAAAATTAAACAATGTTTTAGTAGAAATATAAAATATTGGCAACGCAGTTTCTAGTGACAGTTAATTGACAGATGATTTTTGCTCACTATTTTTTGTGCGCTATATATCATTTTTACACACAGAGAATTGTCTATTCCAAAACGCCATTAGAGTATGTGAAGTTAACCCCCTATTTTGAATTTATTGTTTTTTGTTCTTCCGGATTTTTACAAATTTTTTTGAATTGTTTTTGTAAATGCGAGTTTTTGACCTAACATTTTGTTTAACTTAGGCCTAATTTTTTTAGTTCTATGGTCAAAATAATGTTAAGTCTTTCCTTCGATAGGTGCATGTGTCGCTCAGGCTTTCTATTTCAAAAATGCATAAAGATACAAGGACTGTATGTCCACATATACGGGGTGAGTTGGCAACACTATTTTAACTGGCGGCCATTTTGTCTGCTGTCAAGTGATTTATTTTTAGTTTGGTTTGGCATTTCATCATGAATCGACGACGACCATCGGACACGGCCGGCCGGTGCGGTGGCATGTGCATTCGGTGGATGGACTTGAAACGAGATTGCTGTTGATTCCGATTTTCACAAGGAAATTTTGTTCAGCGATGAAGCTCATTTTTGGTTGAATGGCTAAGTAATGATAGTAATCCTCAAGTGTATGTTGAGACACCGTTACATCCACAAAAACTGAGTGTTTCGGGTGTTTTATGGTTTGGTGGAATAATTGGTCCGTACTTCTTTAAAAACGATGCTGGCTAGAACGTTACAGTCAATGGTGACCGCTATAGAGCCATGATTACTGACTTTTTCGTTCGTCAATTGAACAACCATGATGTGCAAGAGCTGCGGTTTCAAGAAGACGGCGCCACATGTCACACAGCTCGTGCCACAATTGGTTTATTGAAGGAAACCTTTGGTAACCGCATAGTTTCACACTACGGACCCGTAAATTGCCCTCCAAGATTGTGCGACTTAACGCCGCTTGACTATTTTCTGTAGGGATATGTGAAGTCGCTATGCTACGCCGATAAGCCCGATACGATTGACCACTTGGAGGACAACATTCGCCGCGTTATTGCCGATATACGGCTACAAATGTCGGATAAAAGTCATCGAAAATTGGACATCCAGATTAGACAACGTCCGAGCCAGTCGTGGCGGTCATATGCCAGAAATTATATTCAAATTATAATGCCAGAAGATTATCTTTCGAATAAAGTAAATTTTATGTCAATTTAAAAAAAAATCATCTTTATTTATTCCATATCAAAGTATCATAATTCTAAAAAAAAAAACACCCTTTATAAAGGGTTTTCCAATAAGAGGTGTTATTTTGAATAGCCCGCTATTTCGGGCTATTCAAAATAACACCACTTTTGAAGCTGTCATTTTTTGACATTTGACAAGTAGAAACTACGCCATTAATAAAAATGGAACGATACACGCTTCAACAACGCATTGAAATTATTAAAATTCACTATAAAAATGGTGAAAATTTGGCAGAGACGGTTCGTAAAACTAAAACATTTTTGGTTCGTCGTGAAGCACCTTGTCGGACCGCAGTACAGAAATTGGTGGACAAATTCGAGCTGTTGGGACAAGTTAGTGATGTGAAGAATAAAACCCGTGCACGTCGCTCAAGAACCACTGAGAATATTGCTGTTGTAGCCCAAAGTTTGAAGAAAACCCAGGTTTGTCCATTCCTCGTCGTTCTTTGGAATTAGGCATTCCACAAACGTCATTACACCGTATTTGCATAAAGACTTGGGTCTTAAGGCTTATAAAGTTCAGTTAACACAAGAACTCAAGTCGGCTGATCATCAACAACGTCGTGTCTTTGCTGATTGGGTCCTTAAAATGCATGAAAATGATCCGGAATTTCATCGAAATATCATCTTGACTGATGAGACCCATTTCCACCTCGGAAGCTACGTCAACAAGCAAAACTTTTGCATCTGGGGCTCGGAAAACCCAAGAGTTATTGTTGAAAAGCCTCTCCATCCTCAACGCGTGACTGTTTGGTGCGGTTTATGGTCCGGCGGGGTCATTGGACCTTACTTTTTCGAAAATGAGGCTGGAGCAACAGTTACGGTCAATGGATTGCGCTATCGAGAGATGATTAATGATTTTTTTTGGCCGGAATTGGATGGTATTGATCTGGACAACGTTTACTTTCAACAAGACGGCGCTACGTGCCACACAAGCAATGAAACCATCGATCTTTTACGGGAAAAGTTTCCGGACCGTGTTATCTCTCGAAGAGGTGATCACAATTGGCCACCGAGATCTTGTGATTTAACACCTTGCGACTTCTTCCTTTGGGGCCACGTGAAAGATAAGGTCTACGCCAACAGCCCAGCGTCGATTCAAGACCTCAAAGATGGAATTCGTGAGGCTATCGAGGACATAGGGCAGCCACTTTGCGATTTGGTTATGGAAAATTTCATCAAAAGGATATGGTCCTGTAAGCGTGGTCGTGGCGGCCATTTGGCTGATGTTGTGTTCCATTATTAACGGCATATCCTCCTCTTTATAATGAAATAAACATCCGATCATTTATCTCAAAAAATGACATTTTTCTTTGAATATCAAAATAACACCTCTTATTGGAAAACCCTTTACATATAAAGTACTACCTGAGATCTGTACAAATCTTTGCTTGAAAACACGTTTCTAGAAACTGATGGAATTGCACGGAGAATCGCTTTTGAAATCAATCTTTTTAATTCACATGAATAACAAAAATAATTTCTTCCATTCAAAATATTAATTTACTAGGTAGCTATTGTCATAACCTGTAGATTTGTTTGTTCCCAAATAATGTTTGAAAAGTGGCAGAAATAACGCCCATTCAGTTAGTAGGTAGTGTTAATCCACCACAAGGTCGGAAAATTTCAAGTGTGTTGGTGCTTTGAATTTATGCTAACTTCTTTTCAATATTGTTCATCTGTTTCAAGTTGATATCTAAAAAAAAACAAACCTTGGACGCCATGAATGTTCTTTAAGATTTATACTTCTTATTTCACTTCTTTTTTTTTTTTTTCTTTATCTGCTCAACATTTCTTTTTAATAAAATATCTGCAACTACCCATCTACTGCAATCCTTTTTATTTAATCAGCAGGATAAAAAAGAGAATATTCCGGCACTGTTTCTTCCTTGAGCAAATTAATTCTGAACCTTCGGATTTTTTTTTTTTTTTTTTTCTTTATCTAAATCCTTCTCTCAAGACAACATGTTCTCTATTATTTCACTTGCCTTCCAATTTACTTATCTTTTATTCTTTTTTTTTTTGTTCATTCTCAGAGTGACTTATGTTAATTGAAATTGTCGTAACTTTTAGAGTTCATTTTTTCCCCATTTCAGTGTTAGGTTTATATACAAACTTTATACCTGTATACCTTTACATATAGCTTTTTAATTTATTTTCTATTTATCCTTATTTTTATCCAATTTCAGCTCAATACCGTTCACCACGTATAACCGAACATCCAAGTGATTTAGTAGTGAAAAAAAGTGATCCGGCCACACTGAATTGCAAAGTTGAGGGCAAACCCGAACCGACAATCGAATGGTTTAAGGTAAATTATTACAATCCCTTTGAATTTGTGTTTTTTTTTTTTTTTTTTTTTTTTACTTTTCGTTTAGTATAGTTGCCATCAACCCTAGACCCTACTCGTATAAGGTACTACCTAACCTACATCACCATCCTTTCCGTATCCGCATATCCTTTATTCATTTCCTCCAAAAAGGTCATCATCTATTGGATATAGGAGCACTAGAACTCTGGAAGGATGTATAAGCGGCACGTTCGGCAAGGGTCGTGCTAAAACATCTATCGAACCGAATCGAACGAGAATGTTCAAATAAAATGATCCACAGATGAACAAAAACAAAACAGAAAAAAAAAATAAGTGAACAGTAAACCGATGAACCGGAAAATTGTATTTTCAGCTTTTCATCCACCTATAAAATAGACTAAAACAGAAACTGAAAGAAGGGAGGGTGAGGAGCAAAGTTCCTATATTGCTAAAACACAGACCTCGTAAAACCTGAGTTTGATGCCATAGAAAGGACAACTTTGTCTATCCAATAAAATATATATAAAAAAAAAGAAGAACTACAATTGAGTCTGGATACCACAAAAACACCTACTACACCTCACACCTCCCACTTTTCCTCTTTTTTTTTTTTGAAACAACACAAAAACCCTGGCGAGAAAAAAAATTAACTCTAATAAATCTTTTCCTCCTCTTCGTTAATTTTATTTCTTTTTTATTATTTTTCTTTTTTTCACTAACGTTATTTTCTTCTTGTTTTTTTTTTTTTTTTTTTTTTCTGACGTCTTGTTCTGTGGGCCCTGATGATGTTTTATTACACTACAATATTGGGACAACATAACCTACTACCTATACCTGGTCAAAACACTTTGAAATCATCATCAACATCATCTGCGGGTTTTTTGAAAAAAAAAAACAAAAAAAAAAACAAAAAAAAAAAAAACAAAAAAAAAAAAACAAAAAAAAAAAACTTTTCAAAAAACAAAAAACAAACAACCAACTCTAGGATGGCGAACCTGTCAAGACGAACGAAAAAAAATCACACCGTGTCCTTCTGGAGAATGGAGCCTTATTCTTTTATAGAACGGTACATAGTAAAAAGGAACAAGATGGCGGTGTGTATTGGTGTGTAGCGAAGAATCTTGTTGGCAAAGCTGTAAGCCGTAATGCTACATTGCAAATAGCAGGTGAGTCAAAATTGTTCTATAGTTAAAGTGATCATTTTAGTTGGTTTTTTTGTTATTACTTAAAGTCGGTTAGACAAACAGTCAACGTCAACGTCACCGTCAACAACAGGATCTGCTGTGTGTTAAAAAAAAAAGCGTGATTTGTTTGTTTTTATTTGAAAGGTATAAGTTAAGGTAGACCTATAACTTTATCCATTACAAACTGGCACAATAAATTGGCTCGACAAAATTTTGGAAAAAAAAAAATAATAATAAAAGCAAAAGGAGTTGCCTCATGTTTCTACTCATTCTAACTTTTCCAAATATTGAAAAAAATAAATTTCTTGAAGGATACATCTGTTATTTAATCAGTTTTTAATGAGGACACGAGAGGTGGAGAGAGCAAGCGAATTCCAAAAAAATCTAGTCTCAGGTTTTTTTTATAGTAAAAGTAAGGATTTTTGCTGAGGAATTGCGTTCAAATATCTTAGATTGCTGAGAGCTCTGGGAAACTTTAATTGGCTAAGAAGGACTTTTGGAAACGAATCGTCAAGTCATAGACCTATTAGTTTCAACACATTTATTTTATGTATCCACATGAGATGTGACAACTATGACAAAAAGCTAGAGCGCGTAGGTTGGGTCGAGAGTATTTATTAATGTGGAGTTAAAAATTGAATTTCACAAAAAAAATCATACACCCATTTTCAAAATATCGAATTTTCAACATACATTTTTTTAAATTCAAAAACTATTTTTTTTTTAATTTTTATATGCAATATTATTTAAAATTATTACAAGCTTCTGTATAAAAAATGTAGTTTTAATCGGTTAATCAGACACCCTAACATGGGGTTACTTTGCTCCGTTTTTTGCACTATTTTTAGAAACCTCTTAAAACGGTAGACAAATAATATTGATCTATTTTTTTTTTTTTCGACACCGTTTCATTAATAAGATAATAAATTTATGCTATGAAAAGTGTTTAAATAATAGTTAAAATACTTTTTTAACTATTTATTTCAATACCCCTGATTCAAAGGATCATTATCTGTAACAAAAAAAATTGAAAAACCAATCTTTTGTTAGAAAAAACAAAATCTTTTTTTAATTTATTAAATGCTTATAAATTAAAGAATAAAAACAAAAAACTTCATTAATTATACTATGAGTTAAAAAAAAAAAAACATAAATAACAATTTTTCAACAAAACAAAAAAATAATTCACTTTCAAAAACAATAAAAACAGTAATAAAAAAAATTAAAAAAACTGTTATTTTAAAAATAAAAAGAACTTAAAAAAAGTTTTAACCAAATATGAAGTTAAGCTTCTTGACGGAAAAAGTGCCCCTTTTAAACCTGTTTTTGTGGTTTAATAAACCCTACAACATCGCTCCAAGGGTATGTTAGTTCATCTTTTTGAAAGGGTCATTTCCAAAGCTAAAGAGATCTGCGCATAGAGTTGATGGTGACCGTTTCTTCGTTGGAGCAAAGTAACCCCAAAATGAAAAAAAAAAAAAAAAATGTGTGAGTGCCGGGACTCACGGTTAAATATGTTTAAACATCAACGTTTATATAAGCGCCTAATTTTTTTGTTACTGAATGTACTCAAAAGAAAAACATATTGAATAATTAACATTGCATTACCTACATATCTGTAGGCAGTGCTTAAAAAGTCTATAGTGTTGGAAAGAACGGCAGCAAAATATCCAGTGGCGGAACCGCTGTAACGAAATTTCCAAGCACTAAAAGGCCGGTGGTGAAGTTTCCAACGAACGGTGAAGGTAATTATCAAAATCGCAGGAGTTGTTTTTGAGCAAAAAAAGATTTTCCTTAGCGTTATTACCCAAGAAACATTTTTAGCTGCTTAATTGCTTTAATGGCGCTTCCAGAGCAAATGTTAGAGCTTGATTATTTGAGAAAGAGCTCTAGATGCACCCTCAGAGCAAGTGTAGGGCTTGCATACAGCTAATTCATTGAGTTTGAGAGCACATTTTTGCTCGTCATCAGCTTGTTATCAGTGACTAGTGGCTTTGATGCTATTTAGTATATTCATATGAAATCCTAAAAGGAGCACTTTTGACAGATTTTTGTTTGTATTAGTTTGTGAGATCCAAATGATAAATAAATATAAAAGTAGCACAACAAAGTCCATGTGTGTAAAGGTAGGAAGAGTAAACTTCATTTATTGTGATGTCAACAAGCTAGGTATTATTTATTCCTAGAGAAATAATGTATCTAATTAATTTGTTTGCATTAACGTCATAGAATTTTAAGTGCGCGCTTAATTTTTTCATAAATGTTTTGGAGGTACTTCGCAAAATTACAACGCGCCTTCCAAATTATGTATTTTAAGCTGTGAAATGTGAAAAAAAAAAATTAAATTGAACAATGTAAAAATTGGTTAAATAAATTTATCGAAGCACGAAATAAAATGCTTTGTTTACATTGCAATCAATATTGTGTTTTATATTTAAAGTGAAGGATTTAAATGTTTTTAAATGAATGAAAACAAATAAATCAAATAATTTTCATTTGTGTCGCCATGTGTTTTACTATGGACAATATGTCGCAATATCGCTTTGAGAGCAAAGTTACAGTTTTCCATTCAGGGCTTTGTAGAAAATAGGGTGTTTTGAAAATTGAAAGCTAGAACTCATAATTCTAAATTGTAGAAATAATTTTGAATTCAAAGAGTACCTACTTGCCATTGAAGTGAATAAAGTTTTATAAGCAACTTAAATTACTAATGGAAGTAACGGGTGATTTTTTAGCTGGTTTGGTTTTGGCAACACTGGTTTTGACAGCTGACGTGTGTTTAGTACCTTGTGTCACTGTCAAACAGCTTCAGTTTGGTTTGCAATTTAACCATGGATCGTCTTACAAATGAACAACGCTTGCAAATTATTGAATTTTACTATCGAAATTCGTGCTCGGTTCGAAATGTTCATCGCGCGCTGCTTGTGTTCAGCGATGAGGCTCATTTTTGGTTGAATGGGTACGTAAATAAGCAAAATTGCCGCATTTGGAGTGAAGATCAGCCAGAAGCATTGCAACAGCTACCAATGCATCCCGAAAAAGCCACTGTTTGGTGCGGTTTATGGGCCGGCGGCATTATTGGGCCTATTTCTTCAAAGATGATGCGAATCGCAGCGTTACTGTCAATGGTGAACGCTACCGAGCGATGATAACAAACTTTTTTTTGCCCGAAATGGAAGTTCTTGACTTGCATGATATGTGGTTTCAACAAGACGGTGCCACATGCCACACAGCACGCGAAACAATGGCGCAATTGCGAGGCGAGTTTGGTGAACAGTTAATTTCACGTTTCGGGCCGGTCAATTGGCCGCCTAGATCGTGCGATTTGACACCATTAGATTATTTTTTGTGGGGGTATGTCAAGGCTAATGTCTATAGGGACAAGCCCGCTTCGTTTGACGCACTGGAAGCCAACATCCATGCATTCATTCGTGAGATACCGGCCGATATGTGTGAAAGAGTATGCCAAAATTGGACTCAGCGGATGGGCTACCTGAGACGCAGCCGCGGTCAACATTTGCATGAAATTATCTTTAAACATTAAATTGCAAGGTTCAAACTATCGATTCAAATAAATATTTCATTCATTTTTTCGAATTTTTTGTGTTTTTTTTTTAAAAAAAGTTCTAAACCTCTTAAAAAATCACCCATTACTTGTTCGACTAAGTCGTAGATATAATTTTTTTAGGGAACTGCATAGTTAATATATTTTAATAAAAAAAATTGTCAATTCCGTGCTTAATTCGAATCTTAAGATTTCCCTTATAAATTGAAAGGAATTTATTTATATTCCACTGTTTTAAGTGAAATAATTTTTGTTTTTTGTTTTAGTTTATAACACCCTATAATATGATTGGGAGAATTTTCTTGAATGGGGATAAGTATTTATTCAGCTCTATATGTGCATTATTGGAGCTCTATTGATGGATTTTTTTGACATCAAATTTTGTGTTAGAATATCAGTAATTGAACTCTACAGCCGCTTTCAGTGTAGCTCTGTTGATGCAATTTTTTGACATTTTGAAAGATTATGCGTTAGTATTGTGCGCATGTGTTGTCAGCAGCTCTACAATGCCTCTATCTATGCTGATGTTTAGAGTTTGCTCCTTGCAAGATCTCATGAACTGTGTTAGGGAGCATATTTTGAAATCTGGAAGCGTTGTAAAGTTAATAGAGCTGAAAGTGTTCTAAGACTGCCTATAAACAACATTATTTTGAAATATAATGTAGGGAGCTTTGAAATGATCTCTAACAGAGCTGTAGCTTTGGATTTCACTTTCTAGAAGCTGTAGCAGAACAGTTTTGCTTATATTAGTTCCAATGATGTTACTTGGGTATGCATTTGTATGGGAACTACCGTTATTTTCGAAAATAAGAATTGTTTTTTTCTGAAATCTTCTAGATAATTTTAAAAACATTCTTTTCGCCAAGTTCAATAAAAATCTATCAAGTCGTTTTTGAAATATGCATCGAGTTTTAAACAAAAAAAATTAAATTTTTTTAAAAATCCAAAAAATATCTTTTTGAAAATTTTGGTACACATAATTTTATTTAAAATGTATTAATCATTCTTCAGATTTAAATTGATTGAGTTGAACCATTTTCGAGAAGAGGGAAAATAAAAAAAAATGGTTCTTTGGAAGGTGCCATTAGTAACCATTTTTTTTTTACTAAACGGCAACTCATAACCATTTAAATTTTTGGCCAAACAAATTTGTATGACAGGTATACCCACTGTTGTTTTTGGGGCGTAAGGCAATAACGTTCAAGGTAATGACGCCCAAATTTATATCTTTCCAAATCTCAAATTGAAAATATCGCCCAAATATTTTCAATGTAAATTGTTTTCGTAAAATTTAGGCTTTATTTCTATTTATTTAGGGCGATATCTCGCGGGGCATAAACAGTGAGTGAGGCACGCTATAGGATTCGGGTTAGGTGCAAGGAGTGGGTTATGCAGTCTCTTTGGCATTTAAAGAATCTGGATTTAAAGAAACTTTGCATACACCCAGCCTCGCACCTACCCCAAATCCTATAGTGTGCCCGAACTGGGGGGGGGGGGGGTAAAATAAAGTTGATTTGATTTTAAACGGAATTGTTTCAGTACAATTATTGATAAGATTTTGATTTGGGCGTTTATTTCCCATAAATATTTCCAATTTTGGGCGTTATTTCCCATAAGACTTCTTAAAGATTTATTTTCAGCGTTCTTTCCTTTAAAAAAATTGGAAATAAAGCCAAAATCGAGAAAAATACAACCAGAATTGGTCAGAATATTTTTGGGCGATATTTCCAAATCGATTTGGTGAAAAAAAACGTGTGGGGGGGGGGGGGGGAATGCCCAAAAAACGCTTGAAATCTTGTTTAAGGAAAATAGACCCATCCATTTAGGCTGTAGTGGAACAGACACAGACGGAAGTTTTTCGAGACCCACTTTTTTCGTCATCCCTATCTTCATTATGTTAATTTTGATCAAAACCTCGGGTTCGATTTTTTTTCACGAATCTCTATCTTGCCATAAAGCACCTATGTATGTAGGTATATGTATATATTGCAAGTAAAAAATGGATTTAAGAATTTATAGACTATTTAAATTCTTTCGTTTCTTTTGCGCCACCCTGTTGTGTGATTCCCCATACAAAAAGTGTAAAAAGAAAAAAAAATTCACGATACACACGGCTGTTTGTCAACACCCGAGCGTAGTGTACCAAAAGTTCATTTCTAACGTGCTTCATGTAGTTTAGACGCAATATTTCTCTTTCGCTCCGAATGATGTACTCTACATCTACTTACAATGAGTAGGGATCAGGGTTAGAACCTCAGTAGTAAAATTTCAAAATAATCAAAAAAGCCGTGGTCCAAATTTAGGGTGGGTACTTTTAAAAGTTTAAGAATAAAGCTCTGTACCAAAATGCAGCTTTGTCGGAATTTTATCGAAGTGAAAGTCTGATTTTCTTAGGGTCCTATTGTGTAACTCAATTTTACAGAAAAAATATTCAAGTTCGCAAAATCGCAACTTCGCCATTTTATAGCAAGTTCTAATAAACCAAAATCGAACAACTCTAGTAATGCCAACTATATTCGTTCAGCTTGAAAAAAAATATCCTTAATTTTAATCTCGCACTGAAAAACTGGTTTTCATTGATTTTTTCCAAATTTCTTTTTTGGAATTTAATCTTATTAAGCCTCTTAAGACTAAGGAAACATTTTGAGTTTATTTTTTACTTTATTTCACATATAGGTACCTAAACTAAAACAATTTTTTTACGAATAGACAAGAGACTATCCTACAGGTACAGTTGCACCACACATTTAATGAATTCCCCTATCTGACTTTTTAGTGTTGCATCCTTAAGCAAATTGAACTCCAGCGAACTATAAATCATCCCCCCATTGTAACACTATGGCAACCTTATATTATAAAAGCATCCTCGTGCTATGATAATAATCCTTCTCGCAAATAGTGCCATTGGCAAATTATTTCATTTTCTCAACAAAAAAAAAAGAGGAGTGTACAGTTTTGGATGCATTTCGTTCCCGATGACTTGTAACATGCCATAGACTATACAAGTTCTATATTATTTCTACTCACAGCGCACTGCATCGCAGAAACTTATAGGAACCTACTGCAATATCGCATTCTCCATTCGCTTCACCAAACTTAAGGAATTCAAATACAAAGCCGTTGGATGTAACTTCAGAGCATCATCGGGAACAAAAAAAAAAATCATGTTTCCATTCCGTGCAACTAACTTGTCAGATTCCAGAGCAACATCACCGACACATTGTTACAAGCAACATAACATCCATCTATATAGACAGACACAGTAACAGTAGTCCCTTAGGGATGAAATTAATGGCATTCGAACAACCTCTAATAAGACAGTTTGAAAGGCTTGAAATCTATGAGGCCGAACGGTTTGTGTCTTCTTGTGATGATGATGCTGCTGCTGCTGCTGCTGCAGCTCGGAGCAAAATGCATCACAGGAATCCACCTCCTCCTCTATATGCATGCATATATTTCTTGCTCACCAGTTAGATTTGCGCGGGCGGATGCATGCGATGAAATTCTATCCACCCAATATTTTGCATGGAATGAAGCTTTGAACAACCTAAAGATACAAAGATACGTTCACAAACAACAACCAAAAAAAAAGATACTTTCGCAGAGTGTGTTGTTCTTCTGCTTGTTTTTTTTTTTTTTTTTTTGTGAAATAAAATCTATGCACGGAGGCTATTTGCGAAATTGCTATGCTCTGTCATGCCAGCAAATTGAATGTTTCGCTGTGGCATTAAACATTTTTTTTTACATTTAACGCGTTCCGGCGTGGTGTGGCGCGGCGACGCGGCGTGGAGAATACCATATGCACGTCTTCCGTCATAGTCTTCGTTGTCAGTTGTCGGTCGTCGCCCAGCACAAGACTCTGGGAACATATTGTTTCTGAAATGCGAGTACCACTTCCTGCAGCTGATCTCCAAGTGAGCGCGCGTATCCAAATCATCCCTTCGGTGAGCACACTCAATCGAAGCATTTCAACAACTGTCACCTTGTGTCACTTGCTGTCAGCTTTACCAAAATAGATTTATCAGACATGTGTCAGAAAATTCTGACTGCAATTGATTCAGTCAGAAATGGAATACGAGCGAGTATAGGTATACATTTCGTGATGTTTTTTTTTTTTTTCAAAATTATGTAGTTATATTTTTCAGCAAAGCAAATCCTTTTCTTGTGATGAGTTGAGGCCATGTGCATGTGACAGAGTGCCCGACATTCAATTTCGACACACTCACTGAAACGTTACGACGAAACATATACCTAAAATATATCCTCATGCAGACAGTGATGTGATTAAAATTTCACCAAATTAAATTACAGGCTTCCGAAATGGTGCTGCAAGTCAATATGGTCTATGTCTACCGTTTCTGTAATTATCGAGCTCGTTCCTTCGAAACCATAGACATAATAAGATTAATGTATTTATTACTCTCAACTTTTTGTCACGTTTGTCAACCGCTTTAAGGCAAAACAGCGCGATTTCAGGGCTAGGGATGTTAGACTGTAAAAATTACAGTAAACGAGATCCATTTACAGTATTCAAATATAATTAAGATCTCTGACTCTGATAGGCCATCATGGACTTTTTATTTGCTGAGAAGATAAGTTGCTTTCCCTCATTTAGTAAGATAAATGGTATCAAGCTACTAGTACTGCTCCATATTACTGAGATGTTAGGTGGTATGAATCACATGGAGCACCTACTCAAAACTCCACTCTTCGGAGCAGGTTCTCCATTTGGTATAAATTAATTTCTTGAATACTAGCATTTTCATAACACCTGCTCAGCTTTTTATAATGAGCACCTACTCTGAGCACTTGCTTCAGTTTATTCATATCAATCGTTGAGTATTTTTTGTCAAGGAATTCAGCACAGCACTGTAAATGGATTCCATGTTTCAAAATTGTCGTCTGCCACACGCATTTGCTGTGTACTACAACCTGGGGAATGCAATTGCAATGTCTACCTCATCTGTGGCTTTCAATTTCCCTCCTCCGCTACCGCTCACCTCGCCGCCGGTTGGTGACTGCCCATTAGAGAGATCATATCGTCTCTACTCAGTCCTCAGACTTAAAAATAACCATAAGATTGGATTTTCGGGTGATTGCCGGCTGTAGAAGTACCTAAATCCATTCCAGCATCCATCCAATTGGCAGTGTAGCAAATACCAAAGTACCTATATCTGTGAATATGTGCTCTTGTGTCTCATTGCGGTGGCATTTCGGACGGTTTGATGACTCCCAATGGAATTACTTTCCGTCATTTGTGAAGTCGTTTGGTCTTCGTCGTCATCGTCGTCGTATAGATATGTGCGAATGCCAAATTCTTCCACCACCGCACAGACACCACACTTAATCTCTCGATTGGATTTTATATTTAGAATCCTAGCCGATTCGGATGGTGGCCATAAAATAATTCCAAGGAAGTGAACTCTAGAGCTCCACAGATCCATCCTTTATAGATACTTTTAATAGGTGAAAATTAGCCGCCGCATTAGGCCTCGAGTAGGAGTAGGCTATAACTATAACAAATACATTACGGGTTGGAGATTTCAAGTGTGATGCTCCGCCAAAAAGACGACACGACGACTGTGAGAGTAATTTGTTCCGCATAAGTTCGGATGCTGACAAAAACATATATACCTACTCCAACTCCAATTTAATACGAAATCCTTGAAGGGATTCTCATATGGATCTCGTCATCGTCGTCGTTGCCGTTTGCCGTTGTCGGTGCGGTTCAATGACGGTGATGGTGCCTCTATATACACAGACTTTCGGGCAATTAGTGCGGAAGATAAAGGAAAATATATAAGCAACAACTAAATATGTATGTATAAAACGTAAGTGGTAGCGGCTTCTGCAATTTGCATATATGAATGGTGTATGTTCTCGAGTCGGGATAAGAAGGGAGGATTTACGAGTTCAATTTACGAGAGGAATGTTAAGTAAAGAATTCGTTTTAACTTCTGTTTTTTTTTTTTGATGTTGTTTTTCTTCAAAGATGATGAAGAAGATACGCAACAGAAGTCGTATGGGGTTTTCTTTTTTATTGGGTGGTAGACTTGGGTGGCAAGTTGTGAAGAATTTAATGTCAAACAAAGACACAAAAAATTCAAATCCTAAATGAAATGCCAGAAGACATCACTTTAACGCAAAAAAAAAAAAAAAAAAAAAAAAAAAACATTAGACGACAAAGCTTCAAAAAGTATTCTGAAGTGATGGTTTGAAGTTTGCTTATAAACACTGGGCTGAGCGAAATTTTATTGGTTTCGGTTGAAGAATTTTTTTGCGAAAAGTTTTTAACGACTTCACATCTTAAAAAAAAAAAAAAAAACTTTAAGGACTTCCTTGGGAAAATAACCACTGATGATGATAAAATCTAATTTAAGTTTTTGCTATAGGTCATAACGTTTTGAGTGTGCTTATAATTTTTATGGTTTTTAGCGAAATTGTTTATTCAAGAAAATGTAAGGATTTTCTTGGTGGTACGTGGGTGGCCAGAAGAGGTCAGAAACTACGTGGATCTTTTCATTCGATATCTTAAGGAACACAAGTAAAAATGCTACGAGTGCTATATTTTTTTTAATCTAAGAATAACTGTACCTACCTGTCATACAACAACATACAGGATTAATAAAATGCGACAAAACACTAGAGCATGTAGATTAGGTTGAGAGAAGAAATCCTAGTCGTTAGTTTTTGAGAAAATTAAAAATAACTTAATTTGTTTATTCGGGATTATTTCAGAAACTATGTATGTTACATGAATAATAAAAAAAAAATTATTTGTGTTTGAATGGTTACATGTATAAATAAATAGAGGATGTTTAAAGGGCAATTTTTTTGGTTTCATAAAATGTTAGAGTTTTAAGGGTAAAATAGAGTAAAAACAAAAAAAAAAACTGTATCTATTTTCTAAGGCCAGTTTCACAGTAAGAAAAATGAAGTGGGCAATGTGAAAGATTAACGTGCAATATCACAGTGCACAAGTATCTGATTAAGTGGCACTTAAGTTTCCAATGTTGGTGACTTATGTTCCACTTACGCTGGCTGGCTATGAAACTTAGCCTAAAGTCCTTATATGGGAAACATAAGTGCCACTTATTCCGGTAAGTGTTGACTGTGAAACTGGCCCTGAGATACGTACAATTTTATTTTTTTGAGTAATAAAAATAAAATACACGACTGGGTCGCACGAACTTGCTCTAATGTGCCATCACACTATGGTTCTTTAGTCTGAAATAAATTAGCTGTATAGGGAGCGTATATCTCTTACCTATAGTTTAGTTAAAGGTTGTATTATATGAGTTAGTGTACCAAAATGAAAAATATAGTACCGTGTTTCACGTAGATATTATTTAAAATTGAAAATAATTTTAAATCAACAAAATATTTAAATAAATTGAAATACGTCTGAAACTGTTTGAACCCTATACGCGATGTATGTAATGTATACCATCTGATTTCTTTGATAAATCTTAATTTATTAGAAAAAAATTTTAAAATCGTAGGTGCAGGTTTACAAATACAGTCGACTCTCCCTGAGTCGAATTTCTCTCTAACTCGTACTTTTTCGCCATATTTTAACATTCCCTTCAATTTTGCATACAAAAACCATTCCCTTAGTCGAACCCTCTCTAACTCGAACACACTCTCTTGATTACTGGCATTTTTTTTTACCCCGTAAGTCGAATTATGTTTAGCACAAAACAAAATAAAAAAACTTTACCCCTTCGGAATTCGTATTTGGATATATGTATATATGTACCTACGAACTATCAAATACCTTCACACTTCAATACACTTAATATGTATTTGTAGCATCGCGTTTGACATCATCGTCTATTTCTTCCTATTCAGAAGATGTTTTTATTTTATATTTTTGTTTCGTTTGGATGAATTCATGAGTCCTTATTTTATTATTATTTTTTTTTTAAATAAGCAAGAAGCTTTAACTTTTTGTAAGTATGTAGGATTAACCTTTTATATTAAATAAAAAAAATAAAAAAAAAATCTTTCTCTCTATAACACGAATTTTTCCAAAACTCTCTCTAACTCGAACAAATCTTGGTATCCCGTGAAAATTGGACTTAGAGAGAGTCGACTGTAATTAATTTTGTATTAGGTATACCTATAAAATTTCATTAACATTTTTAAGACAAAAAAAAATGATAAGCCAATTTGTATTAAGTATGTATGTACATATTAATTACTATGGAGCTAAAAATTTAATTTCAAAAAATCATCCACACGTTTTTGAAAAATCGAATTCTCAAACTATAATTTTGATTTTTTTTTTTTTTTTTTTTTTTTAAATAAAAAAAAAATTTTTTTGAAAATTTTGATATGGTCATCCGATTAGGGAATTCGCAATATTTGGCCTTCCGTGTTCGCGTTAATTTCAATTACTGAATTCGCCGAATGAACTAAAGGGTTTTCCAATAAGAGGTGTTATTTTGATATTCAAAGAAAAATGTCATTTTTTGAGATAAATGATCGGATGTTTATTTCATTATAAAGAGGAGCGTATGCCGTTAATAATGGAACACATAATCAGCCAAATGGCCGCCACGACCACGCTTACAGGACCATATCCTTTTCATGAAATTTTCCAAAACCAAATCGCAAAGTGGCTGCCCTATGTCCTCGATAGCCTCACGAATTCCATCTTTGAGGTCTTGAATCGACGCCGGGCTGTTGGCGTAGACCTTATCTTTCACGTGGCCCCAAAGGAAGAAGTCGCAAGGTGTTAAATCACAAGATCTCGGTGGCCAATTGTGATCACCTCTTCGAGAGATAACACGGTCCGGAAACTTTTCCCGTAAAAGATCGATGGTTTCATTGCTTGTGTGGCACGTAGCTCCGTCTTGTTGAAAGTAAACGTTGTCCAGATCAATACCATCCAATTCCGGCCATAAAAAATCATTAATCATCTCTCGATAGCGCAATCCATTGACCGTAACTGTTGCTCCAGCCTCATTTTCGAAAAAGTAAGGTCCAATGACCCCGCCGGACCATAAACTGCACCAAAAAGTCACGCGTTGAGGATGGAGAGGCTTTTCAACAATAACTCTTGGGTTTTCCGAGCCCCAGATGCGACAGTTTTGCTTGTTGACGTAGCCTCCGAGGTGGAAATGGGCCTCATCAGTCAAGATGATTTTTCGATGAAATTCCGGATCATTTTCATGCATTTCAAGGACCCAATCAGCAAAGACACGACGTTGTTGATGATCAGCCGGCTTGAGTTCTTGTGTTAACTGAACTTTATAAGCCTTAAGACCCAAGTCTTTATGCAAAATACGGTGTAATGACGTTTGTGGAATGCCTAATTCCAAAGAACGACGAGGAATGGACAAACCTGGGTTTTCTTCAACACTTTGGGCTACAACAGCAATATTCTCAGTTGTTCTTGAGCGACGTGCACGGGTTTTATTCTTCACATCACTAACTTGTCCCAACAGCTCGAATTTGTCCACCAATTTCTGTATTGCGGTCCGACAAGGTGCTTCACGACGACCCAAAAATGTTTTAGTTTTACGAACCGTCTCTGCCAAATTTTCACCATTTTTATAGTGAATTTTAATAATTTCAATGGGTTGTTGAAGCGTGTATCGTTCCATTTTTATTAATGGCGTAGTTTCTACTTGTCAAATGTCAAAAAATGACAGCTTCAAAAGTGACAGCTACTGAAATAGCGGGCTATTCAAAATAACACCTCTTATTGGAAAACCCTTTATATTATCGCCTCATGAACTTCCTTACAATTTTCCGAACTTTCCTATCGGAGCTGTCATTTGTTGACTCTTTAACGTCATTAAGCAACAATTTATTAACTAGAATGGATATGGATACCATTGCACTTTAGAACATTCTTATCGGCTAATTCACTTACAGCAATTTTTTCGAAAATGTGTCTATCTAGCTCATTCGCCGAATTCTGTAATCTGGGTGATTATTTAAACTTATTCTTCAGTATACAAAATTTAATTTGAATCGGTTAATCGAATAATGAGATAGTCGAAAACAAGAGGTGCTGTTAATATTGGTAAATTGTAAAATTTATTAATTTTAAATGGTAAATCGTAGTTTAGACACACAGAAAAAAAATGTATCAAAATCGTAGGAGTCGTTTTGAGCGACATAAGATTTTTTAATACGATTTTTAAACACTTGAATGGGAATTACCCATTTTTTTTGGTTATAAGAATAATTTTTTTTTAAATTCTCTAGATAATAATGAAAAACTACTTTTACCAAGTATAATATAAATCGACAGAGTCGATTTTGAAATATTGAGTTTTTCTATTTTTTTGTCTTCACTATCATTATGTAATGTTAAGTTTGATCAAAATATCGAATTTCTGATAGAAAAGCGACCAATCAGGTAGCCAGTATAAACTCTTCACCTTGCAAAGAGAATTTACAGAAATAAACGCGTCTTATCTCCATCAGCATCGGGCTAGTGCCAAAGAAGTGCGGTCATCATAAAAATATCTGGGGTTAGGCAAAATCTAAAGATTTTAACATAACGCTTGCAACTATGGCAATGTCTTTTATATAAAAATATAGAAGAAAGCCACTAGGCTCTATTTGAAGTGCACCAGACCGTACAATTGCTTTGTTGTGTTTATCAGCAAATTATTTTGTGAAGACCATGCAATTTCTATAGCTTAAAGTCGTTATTAATTATTTCATTTTCAATTATTTTTGGAATAAAATTTTGTATGCAGCTGAACATCATCAGCATATATGAGGTAAGTGGTTTTTGATGAATAAAGAGAACAATAGAGGACCCAGAATCGAACCTTTATGAACCCCTTCAGAAATTAAAAAAAGAAAGATTAGCAATAATTGAAATAGCTTGGGATCGATTTGATAGAGAGGAATAAAGAAGGTAGTAGCAGTTTGAGAACTAAAAAGAGTTAAATAGCTTATTGCAAAATAGAATGTGATTAACACAGTCAAATGCTATAGACAGAACCCAGAAACGTCTCTAATGTCAAAGATTTGATTCTCATCAAAAGCATCCCGAATATCATCTGATACTCTAAATAATGCTGTTATGCAGCTGACTATTAAGGTGATAGCAATTTATGGATGTTGATGTATTTTTTATAACCTTGTTAACAATTACTTTAAAAAGTTTTGAAAGAAATGAAAGAATCGCTGGTAAGTTCTAGATTTATGTTCGGTCTTCTGGATGTAAGAATTTTGTATTAGAGTATTAGAGAAATAAATTGTATAGTTATTGGGAATTATTACCTAGGGTAGGGTAATAATTCCTCCCAATTTTCTATGATTGGCTGTTAATTCTTGTTGAGACTTTTCTCGTATAACTTAGCTGATTCCCAATGAACTGACTCCTACACTTAAGACATCAGTCCCTTTGATACATTTTGTAAGAGTTAGCTCGTTTTGACTCCTTTGCGAGTAGATAAGCTCGTAGAGGCATTGGGGCTATTATTAGCATCCAATTATTTATCATTTCGATAATATCCATGAGCAACTGTGAAAAAAAGAGCTTCAACACCATACAAGAAAAATAAATCACACTTATTTAATAAACTCTCATTAATAAGAACATACAACGGTCAAGATCGACCTACATTTATCTACACTCAATTCTCACTCCCCCCTGGGATATGAACAAATTGAAATTGTACGTAAGCCTTATTTTGAAATTTTAAATCCCATTGCCCATAGCAATTACATAGTAATTTTTCTGTCATCTCGTCAAAGGTTGTTTTCCTTGAACGGATCAACACACAACGTCAACGGTTTTCCCTTTTAACCCGATAACTTATGCAAATTATATCTACCTGAGGGATCGCATCGGAGAGTATCTGTTAAAACACTCTTTTAATATGTTCAAGTACCTACGGCTACATGGATTTCAGGCTTTCAACAGTTTAAATATAATAACACACAATTCTCACCACACGACACCACACCGACCGCACCGAACGATGTGAATCTCACGGTCTGTATTTTTATTTTCATATAACCGCCTGGAAGGCATTAACCCTTTTTATTTAGTTGGGGTATATTATTATAAACGCCTTCGACATACTATACCTACGGTTTCCGTTGTTGTTGTTGTTTTTGTTCTTTTTGAAAACATTTATAATTCCTCCTTAGCGGTTAAGGAACACCACAATTATGACAACACACAAAAAAAAATGTATGTATCTACCTACGCACATTAATGTTAAACAATTAGCTGATGGTGGAGCGCATATTTGGAGCCCAAGCAAAAAGCCTTCCGATATTTTATAGTAAGTACTTATAGTCCCTCGAGCAATGGAAGTTTCCGGTCTGGCCATGTTCCAATGACACCATAGCCAAATAACACTCTTATCGTGGTTCCATTTGCATCAGCATAATTTTTGATGACGCCTCTGCAATAATTCCGTGGTGTCGAATTCAAAGCCTTGCTCCGCGCGCCGACCGTTGATGGTAATAGCGATTCTTAGCACGTAGCACGTGTCGTTTAACATAATAAGTGCATGTTGGCGCGAGCATGCATCTGATGTGGAACACAAAACGACAGTAAATGAACCACCATTGCAATATATCTTCGTTTTAAGCCTGAGAGTCGCCTTAAAAGTTTTATAGAGAGAGACAGACGCCGACTAAAGCCTAACCATAAGTCAAGTTACCTACTTTCAATTTTATTGAGGAGAGTATATACCTAACCTACCAGCAGCTGGAGCATTATACCAGCATCGTAGTTAGGGAGCTGTTGGCAGTAACGCTCATACGAGTCGTGTGATATAATCGGGGAGCAGATTTAGGGCCAGTTTCACAGTTGACACTTGCCGAAATAAGTGGCAATTAAATTTCCCATATTAGGAATTTAAGCTAAATTTCATAGCTAGCGTAAGTGGAACTTAAGTCACCAACATCGGAGACTTAAGTGCCACTTATTCAGGTAACAGTGAACTGTGATATTGGGAATTAATCGTTCAAATTCCCCACTTACGTGTCACTTTTCTGAGTGTGAAACTGGCCCTTAGCAGTTTAAGGGCCAGTTGTACAAACGTGGTTTAAATCTTAGCCGTGGTTTAGCAGATTTTACTCGAAGATTTCAGCGGATTAACTGAGGTTCACCGATGGTTGAGGCATGTAATTGGCTATTATCACATACTTGAACCTTGTACCTTGAACCATTGTTAAACCTCAGTTAATCCTCCAAAATCGTTGAGTTAAAATTGGTGAACTGCGGATTAATATTTGAACTACGTTTGCACAACTGGTCGTCAGAGAAGTTTGGTGAATATGAATGTCTTTGTATGACTTTCAGGTCCAGTTTTTCAGAGCGAGATTAAAGTTCAACCCGAGTTAACTTATCAAATTTTGTGAAACTAAACAGCATGCATTCTCCACCGAAAAACTGCTTCCTCAGTTAACATCAGTGGGTAATACTTCTAGAGTTAGCTTACTCTGGCTTAACCCAACACTGACAAACTGGGCCTCATTGCTTTTTTTGCTAAATGTCTTGGTTCTTGAAAGGGCAACGTTTGGTGAAGTCTTCATGCTAGGATCCTTTATTATTATATCAAAAGTTAATCCGGAGATGCAAATGCCCAAGGTAACAAAAATACTGACATGTGCTTCCGACTAGATGGCGCTATCTGCCACACTGACACTACCTACCAACCCATAACTTATTGATAGTGATGACTCAACTACAACACTAAATCGCGAAATGGATCCGTTCGATCAACGATGACTAAATCTTCTTTACCAAAATTACCCACTAGCTCCCTAATTATCATAGTAACATCATTTGAAGCCTGCATAAATGCTTTAAGTGCGCGACCTTCAATCGCCACGCTGACTGAGGCACGATTTTTATGGCAGTGGCAGGCTGCAAACAGAAGAACAAAAAAGTATCTCTGTTGATTCATCTGGCAAATGTATCTGTTTAAATTAATACGTTTTTTTTTCAACTTCTTCATCATTGTCGCGCCATAGTCGGTTGTTTTTCTTTTAACTAAAGCCTCACTACCTCTATATTTAAACATACTTCGTATATATTTATAAGAGAAACTTTGATCCATTGGAAGATCATGGAAGATCATGGAGTTGTTCATGGGATTTCCTTTCTGGTAATTGGCAATGTGGTGCTAATTAATTTACGACTTTTTAATTGAAGTCTTAAAAGAAAACGAAATCAAATAATACTCGTCGTAATGGAAGAAGATAATAGAAATTAAAGATACTTTATTTTATTCAGATTCAGATGAGTATTATAGGTGCATGCATTTTATAAATTGGTATAATAAAAGTAAAATAGTATTAATGATATGGGTATTGTAAAAGATGCGAGGCACAGAAATATATTAAAGTTATACATGCGGAATACAAATATGATGGTATTTTAACAACTAATTATAGTGCATTATGGTTATTTTCAATTTAAAAGGTTATTAATTGACAAAAACCATTAACTTATCTACTGATGATTCACACGGCTATTTTAGTTTCTAAGATTAGCAGGGTTTAGAAAGTTCATCGAGGTTATGGTTTGATAGCGATGCTTTCCGTATAATTTTTCTTCATTTTATGTTTATACCTAACATCCATAGCTATTTTTTTTGTGAATTAACTATAGCTTTACACTGCCAAGCTTAGCATCTCCAAATTTTGAACATTTCCGAAAAAAAGCCTCGAAAATTTCATCGAACTTGGTTCAGTTGTTTTCAAATCTATACGACAGATATAAACTAACATTCATTTTCAGGCATATACTAGCTGACCCCGACAGACGCTGTTCCGTCCGAATTTCAATTAATTTTTTTTTAATTATTGTAAAAATGAATAAAAATGTCAACCAAATGATTTATTTCATCAAAGTTTTTTAGCTTATCGATTGCGAGACGCAACGCAAAATTGGATGAGTAGAATCAGAATTAATCTGAAAATGGACAATTGATTTGTTGTTACTGTTAAACCATTTTTTATTAATTAATCCATGAAACTAAGTCACTTAATAAGAACTTACAACACAATCATAAATTACCCGAATATTGTCAAGTGTATAGATAAATATATCCTCAATATATACAGGGTGTTTCGCATAAGATGTGACAAAAGCCTAGGGCATGTAGATTGGGTCAAGACAAGAAAAAATATCATATAAGAGGAGGGTCAATTTCTCTCTATTTTAGTGTGAGAGGCAATTTGACATACAATGTCATGTGACACCTCTGTTAAAGCCAGAAATCCGTATTTTAATTCTAACAGCCATATTATTGACTTGTTTCAAAACTAGTTAAATAGCAAAACTAGTTTTATAAAAGTTTGGAGTCCCAACATCGACATGGTTTTATGAAAAAAGAGATTTATCCAAAGCTAGATTTAAGTTTTCGAGTTTAAGGTGTCAAAATACTTTTGAATAATACCAATTTGAGCCCCTCCAAACATCTTTAAAACTAGTTCTGTCATGAAACTAGTTTTAAAATAAGTCAATAATATGGCTGTAATAGTTTTTGAAAATTGAATTTTCAAAAATTGTTCAATCTAATTTCGTTCAAAATTGTACGTTAAGTAGAATTTTTTTTTTTAATATTCATCTCTAATAAAACACTAAATACCAGTGCCTTAATGTACTCTATATTTTGAAAAAATTTAAAACATCTGATTTTCAAAATTAAAATGATCTTGAGAGCAACTTAAACGACAAGTTGTCGTCAAATTAGAACTAACTTTTTTATGTTATTTTCTGAAAAAACTAAAGGGTGTTTTTTTTAGAGGTATAGAACTTTGAAATGGAATAAAACAAAGATGATTTTTTTTTAATTGAAATGAAATTTACTTAATTCGAAAGATAATCTTCTGGCATTGTAATTTAAATATCATTTTTGGCATATGACCGCCACGGCTGACTCCGACGTAGTCTATTCTGGAAGTCCAATTTTCCATGACTGTTTCCAACATTTGTGGCCATATATCGGCAATAACGCAGCGAATGTTGTCCTCCAAGTGGTCAATCGTTTCGAGCTTATCGGCGTAGACTAGCGACTTCACATATCCCAACAGAAAATACTCAAGCGTCGTTAAATCGCACAATCTTGGATGCCAATTCAATTTAATTGATGAACGAAAAAGTCAGTGATCATGGCTCTATAGCGGTCACCATTGACTGTAAGGTGCTGCCCAGCATCGTTTTTAAAGAAGTACGGACCAATTATTCCACCAAACCATAAAGCAAACCAAACAGTTATTTTTTTGTGGATGTAACGGTGTCTCAACAAACACTTGAGGATTATCACCACTCCAACTACGACAGTTTTATTTATTGACTTATCCAATCAACCAAAAGTGAGCTTCGACGCTAAACAAAATTCGCCTATGAAAATTGGGATCAACGGCAATATTGTTTTGGCCCCATTTGGACACAATTTGGAAGCGTTGTTCAGGCGTCAGTCTATTCATGTTGAAATGCCAAACCAAACTAAAAATAAATCACTTGACAGCTGACAAAATGGCCGCCAGTTAAAATAGTGTTGCCAACTTAAAGTTCTATACCTCTAGAAAAAAACACCCGTTAGAAGTCATTTAAGCATCTGGTTTTTAGTGTTTGAACTAAATTCACCGTGCGTCGCGCGAGTTCATACAAAAATCATCGCTTTTAAAAACGCACTTTAAGAAAAGTGGGCGTTGCAGTTGCTGGATATTTACCACTTTTGACGATAAACCAATTTTATGTGATTGCTTTATAAGAATTGAATTTATTCATAACTCGACCACAGCGCCACCTATCGTATTCAGATTTTGTTATTTTATTGTGTGACACATAAACAACAACATACATACTATATGGTGAATATTAGTCAATTTAATAAATAAATAACGATTTCTTCAAGAATTTGACTCCAGAGCCATCTATCGGATCAATGGATTTTTTATTCCGTATAGAAAACTTATTCGGACCATCAAAGACCTTTTGAAATTAGAATGAGCTTAATCGGTCTAGCCGATCTGTAGTTATGAGCCTACTAACGAACAACATTTCATCTCTACTATAATATAAATTGAGTTTGGTTTTCAGCGCCATCTATCGGAAAATTCGAAAATGAAAAGAACTTGGAAAAATTGGTTCAGCCATTCTCAAGTTATGCCTTAACCAACGATAAGCATTACATTTTTTATATAAATAAATTGAGATGTTGGTAATCGGCAACATCTATCTATCTATCTATCTATCTATTTATTTAGAAGAATTTTAGGCTGAAATCAAATGACGCATCTTCTTAAATCAACTACTATTGCCACGCCAAAGTCTCGAAACTAATATTATTGACGATCTACGACTGTTCTACTATTTTATCTCTCGTAAAACTTTTCCTCTGTATCTCCAAATTGAGTTGGATTTTTTTTGTCCAACCGCAGCGCATAAATACCAACCACTCAGCTAAATTCGTTCATTTTAAATTCCTCTCATCATATTAAATATTCAAATTGAAAACCACACCACAAACATGATTTGCAACTCAATATCAAATGAATTATTTCTCTCGAGCCAAAATGAAATTCTTCCCATAACAAAAATGTGCATTAAATTTATGCACTCAAGAGGGGGCGGAAATTCCTCCCTTCCACAACGAAAGTCTGGTATTTGGAAAAAAGAAAAATCACAAAAATTGAACAAGCGAGAAAAATAACATATTTTATCAGCGCAACATCTTTTAGATGCAAACAACCATCAGTTATAGGTTTCATAGTGAATAAAGCAGACAGAATGGCAAGAATGGCAACACCCCCATATCTATCAGTTAAAAGCTTCCAGCCATATAGATACACTTTACACTATCAGTAACTTCCATCTGGATGGAGTTGCCATTCTTCTTCCCCGGTGTGGTCGGTGCTTGCTCGGTGGCTGATGGGAAGAAGACCCATCCGACGACTTTTGCCCTAAATCCACTCTTTTTCTCGAACAACATCTGCAAATGGAACACCACCAAGCGACCGACGCGACGCGACGACCGGGAAGCTTGCACTTCCCTGCCATATGCGGTGTTATGGCCACGATTTTTGCATTGCTTCCTTCTCCTTCGCCGGTAGATACCTTGTTATATAAATTTTGTATTCATTCAACTGACCTGTATATCTGGAGCTATTCGTCGTCGTCGTCGTCGTCGTGGCACACAAATGAATGGGAATCATCGTCAGATTTTCACAAATTGAAATAAATTGCTGCCAACTGTGTCGAAATGAAAGCAAGCGAAAATCCAACAACACTGGCAGAGGCAGTATTGCAATCCACGCTGGGCTGAGCTGAGCTGGCTAAGTTGTTGGACATTAGTGGGGAGGACGACTTCGACGAACAACGAGTTCACCACCACCGACTGTGATCCCTGGCATCATGAGATATCCGACAGTTCGACAGAACATATCTCAGCATCATAAAACAAAAGTATCTCAATATCGGGGATATGCAGTACCAGTGCCAGTTTGAGTGCCATGCTATGGGATTCATCTGAGAGATACTTTGACTCTTAAGTCAGGGAATGCCCGAGAACCGAGACTGAGACTCATTGGGGCTAAGCGTTTTGTTGAATTAAATTGCTGTTGATTGATGCCACCGCGGGCGGTCCACACATTTAATACGCCAGATTGTGTCAGTCCTCCAGAGATCTCTCATTTCTGTTCCACCAGATGATGATGAAGAACTGACGCCACCACTGCCGCCCGCTGCAGCCGCGCCGCGCCGCGCCGCGCCAAGCCACACCGAGCCGCAGACAGAGCAAAAGATACTTTTGGAAATTTTTTTTATGGAATGCTTCTGCTGCTTCGGATTCATCTTCAACTGAAGTTGATGATGATGTGCAGTTTGTGGACGACGACCGACGCGACGACGCAACGGATGCCCGGTATAGCTATGGGTTTTGATTTCATTAACTCTTTGGCTTTTATTTGTTTTACTTGCAGTTTCTTCCTTTTATTACTTTTATGGACCTGGAAAGGCAAACAAATCGGATATTCCAAGAAGAAGCGCGAGTGCCCCTCTCCCATTTCTTTGAGGAGGAAAATTTATAAGAATAATAATTAATTTTAATTTTCAAAAACGATGTTTAACGCTGGTTTTTGGGTTGCTGATTGGTACTAATTTGTTTGTCCTCCAGGGGTGGTGGTAGTTTTTTGTTTTGAGTTTGTGTGTGTTTTTTTTTTTTGTATTTTGCCTTTTATGGATTTATTAATTAATAAGGCGTGGAAAGTGAAAGACAACAAAGTGTTGCTCGAACACACACACCATATAAGCAACATTTATGTGGGCTGGCGCACAGTGTTGTCATTTGCTTAATGAATATTATTTGCTTGGGGTATTAAGTTCAATGGCGCTGCGCGGTGATTTATGGAACGGGATGTCAATTGTCATTCGGTGGTGGCGTATAGATGATATGAGTCATTGTTGAGGGGTAGGTTATTCGTCTGTCATTAGGGTGCTGCGGAACCAGCAGGCGGAATTGTATGGTAATTCAAGAATTTGCATATTTTATGTTGATTGATATATTTTTTTTTTTTTTTTTTCACTAAAGCTGTCAGTGGAAGATTTCCTCTTTGAGCCTCAATCTACACAAAGTCAGAAGCGGTGAACCGTTGACAGTACAAGTTGAAATGACTTAGACCCAAAAAAATACAGTAGATACTTCTTTCGAGGACATCGTGATATATACGGGAAGGAAATGGCTAGTAAACTGGCCAAATACGATTATTCTCTTGATCAAATATGGTCCTCAGTCCTTATGCGGCTGCAAGAAGAGTAAGGAATAAAATAGAATAGAAAAAATTTTAGTTTCTGACCCCAAAACCCATAATACAGAAAACCCGATTGACCAGTCTAGTACTGAGAAGTATAATCGTTAGCAAGTTCTTATAAGGGGTGACAAGATAGTAATGATAGCTTTTCCAATATTGATATGCTTCAGCAGCTGTCAAAGTTATCAATAACGTTCACCTGTGCAAAATATTGAGTAAGGTTTCCCATTTCATCATGCATCGTTTGACGCTTGCGGAATGTGTGGAAATTATTAAAAAATATTATCAAAATTGCGGCTCAGTTGTAAATACGCAAAGTGAATTTTGTAGTGAGGTTGGTGGTTACTACGCAGGCAATTCGTCACACAGTGGAAAAGTTTCAGCGTAGTAGATACACTTTTTTGGAAAACATAGCCGCCGGTCGCAGCGGCTTATTTTGCTGTTGGATTTGGGCCTTCATCGTATAAGATTGTGCTGGCACGGCGCAAGAATTGAAACCGGATGGCTATAGACCACGCCGGCCGTGTGTTCGCTAACTGAGCGCTTGAAATGTTGGCCGGAGATCCGGATTTTAGCCAAAAAAAAATCATCTTCTCGGACGAGACCCATTTTTGTCCAGCGGCTATGTCAACAAGCAAAATTGCCATTACTGGAGTGAAAATAATCCGCAAGTGTACGACCCAGCCTCAATGCAGCCACAAAGATTGACTGGTGTTTGATGCGATTTATGGAATGGCGGCATCGTCGGACCTTATTTCTTTCGAAATAAGGAAGGAGACACCGTAACGTCAATGGTCTCTGGTATAGAGCGATGTTAACCGACTTTTTTCTGGCCAGAGCTTGGCAACATCGATATGTTCGAGTTGTGGGTACGGCCGGCGCTACTTGCCATACAAGTGACACAACGCTCGAAATTGTGAAGAAGAACTTTGGCGACTGGATCATCTCACCGCAGGCGAGCATTCATCAATTGGTCACCACGGTCAGGCGATTTGACACCACTCGCTTATTTTCTCTGGAGCTAGGTCAAGTCCTTAGTCTACGCTAACAAGCCAACCACGGAATCCTATTCGACTGCCTTAAAATGTAAGGAAGAAAAGGCGGAAAAGGGTTTATAAAATTTTCATTATAAATGTCCCAGTCTAGCTCAGACTAGAAAATAAAGGATGTTTTTTTTTGACGTGTGGTTTTCAAGAAGAAATAAAACGCATATAATTTAATGTTATGGCCAAGAATTTAGCTTTTATATAAATATAAGGGTTTGCCATTATGATTTAAAAATCATTTCGGGCAATTGGCCACGCGCCGCGGCTGGTTCGAATAAATTGAAGCCGAGGCCCAATTTTCGACCACTTTTTGCAGCAATTGGGGTCGTATGTCAGCAATAACGCGCCGAATATTCTCTTCCAAGGCGTCAATCGTCTCGGGATTATCTGCGTAGAAAAGTGACTTCACATAACTTAAAAAAAAAATAGTCCAGCGGTGTTAAATCGCACGATCTTGGAGGCCACGCCACAGGCTCACGACGCGAGATAATGCGCTCGCCAAAAGATTCCTTCAATAAATTGATTGTTTCGTTGGCTGTATGGCATGTAGCGTCGTCTTGTTGAAACCAAAGGTCGTCCACATCAAAATCCTCCAGTTCAGGCACGAAAAAGTCATTAATCATGGCTCTATAGCGTTCCCCATTGACTGTAACATTATGACCGGCTTCATTTTTGAAGAAATATGGACCAATGATTCCCACTGCCCCTAGAGCACACCAAACAGTGACTTTTTGAGGATGTAACGGTGTCTCAACAATGGCTTGAGGATTATATATACACGGTAGTTTTACTTATTGACGTAGCTTTTCAACTAAAAATGAGCTTCATCGGTGAAAAAAAATTTCTTGTTCAATTTTGCACAATTTACATGGGTTGTGTAGGAGTAAGTCTATTAATTATGAAATGGCAAACCAAACTGAGCATAAATCAAGTGACAGCTGTCAAAAAAGAACAACTTCGAAAAAAAGTGTTGCCAGATTGAAAACCACACGTCTAAAAAAAAACACCCGTTACCTGTTCGACCAACTGGTTAGTATCTCAAATATTCCACTGAAGGTAATTTTAAAATTCTTTCAGAATTCAGAGTGGTTTAGGGACGTTTCCCTTACCAATTTTTCATGTTTCTCCCTTCACGTTCCCTGCATCCCCTTTTACATACTTTATTCATATCATATATATAACTATCGTAAATGAGCCGATTAGCCTCAGTTCTGCAGGCGACTATAGTTGCCTATATTTATAAGCAGTACTACCAATAACAAGCTTGCATTGGCCTGATAAAGTTTAGCAAATCCATTTTACCTTGCCATCAATTATAAACCTTCTGATATAATGTCTATACTATTTTTCATTACAAAATTAAACACAAGTCAATACATATAGTTAAAGAAACAAGAAAACATGATCAAGGAGTAACAATTCTTCGCAACAGATGAATTACATCGTTAATCTTCTTTGACACGAACTCTAAATTCTTCGAATACATTTTACAACAACAACAATAATAAAAAACTCTTGATCCATAAAAATAATAAAAATATGATGTGACAATTGTCGACAACACTATACACAATGAAAATATGTTAAACAAACAAAAACAACAACAACAACAGAAATCACCTCTCATCTCTGTGACAATATATACTACAACCCCAGTATGATGCAAAAAATGCTGCAGTACCAACAAGTATCTTTTCGCATTTCTCATATGGATGCAAGCAATATTTGTTTATTTATTTTGTTTTGTCTCTTTATTTAAATTTCATTCTCTTACAGTGTGGTAGACTATTTTGAAAATTCGGAAAAAAAAAATTCAAAATTTAAATTGAGTCAATATTAACTCTTCTCATTCGATTAAGTTTTTACTTGCGATATAGGTAGATACTGTAGGGCAAGTTTAGGATTCGTTAAAAAAAAAGTGGCTCCCGAAATTCTAACTGTACCTATGTCTGTCTTTACCTTGAACAATGGATTTAACTTAACAACTGTCAACTGAATCGATTTTCTTGAAATTTTTAACTCAAGGTTTTTTAATTATTCTCTAACTGGGGACATTTCTTTTTTTTTAACTTTAAAAATAACGGCACCTCCATACAACCGTTATACAAAAAATCATTTCGAAAACGGCCCTAACGATTTTACTAAAAAATTCAATTCAAAATGTTATGCATTTTGGCAACACAAAATTTTACAAATCACTGTTATTTAAGGTTTACCTGTCATAGAAGGTTTTTTTTTTATTTAAACTTTCTCGTTAACGGCTGAGCTTATTTTGATCAAAATTTGTATACAGGAAGTTCTTTAAAAATTAAATAATATTGCATACAAACATTTTTATAAAAAGGATAGCATGTGCCGTGGTTTTTAATGATTTTTTTTTTTCTATTTCAATTTGATTTTTATTAAAATGCCTTTCCCTCCTAAGCTGGGGAAAATAGAACCTACCCTCCCATACGATTTTTTTAAGCCGCGCGAAGCTCGTTGAATATTTCATAGTTTTAAATGCGAAAAACTGATATGACTGTTATAAATTGGTTTCTCTCTAGTCTCCTCTACACATTATGTAAAATCTATTGTGAAAGTTCAAAATACTAATATTTTCATCACTTAATTTTTTGTTTGTCTTTAACTGACTTTTGTATGTTTTTTAAATAAAGTTATGGATTATTTTATTTTATTCCAATTCAAAAACCATTCTGCCCTACTGTTCGTGGCCGGTCGGACAGTCGTTTCGGCTGGCAGACAAAATAACTACAGACACACACACAGCACCATCACGCTTAGTGAATGTGTTAATATTGCAAACCGTCATTCTCGTTGTGGTCGTCTGTTTGGGGAGAGTGTGACATTTGTTGCGCTTTTTGACCCCTTGAGGGCTTGCTTTTCAGCACTGTCATAAACAATTTTTTTTTTATCAAAAACGCATTCTTCGAAAATTGAAGTGCGTTCCAAGAAATTCTTGATGGCAATATTCAATTCAAATAATGGATTCCAAATTATCTTGTTTCTTTTTTTTTTTTGTTAACGTTGTTGATGGAATTCAATTTAAAGCAAAAGAACTTCTCCCCTTCTTAGGAGGATATAGATATTCATAAGATACATCTAACAACTTGTTAATAGCAATGTGTGATATATTCTTTATTTGCCATTGGGCACACACTCTCGAATGTTTGTGTTTAATTTTCACATTCGAATGCACTTTGCTGCACAGCACATACCAATATAGAGGGACAACTCGACGATAAAAGCCTGCCTATAGACATCAGGCTTAATAGATTTGTGTGGGGGGGCCCGCCGACTTGTGTGTCTGACTGGGGTTGGCAGGTGCGATGTTATTTAGGTGAGATTGTTTGTCTGCTTTTTTTTTGTCTTTTTTTTTTGTGTTCTGTTTGCCTACAGATATACTCCTGAAGCTATTAAACGAAACGAGAACTAAAGATCATTTCCACCTCCAACTACATTCATTTCCCGTTTCAAATAGAGAAGAAGACGGTGAATAAATAAACTCTGAAAGCACACCCACTCAATATTTACTACTGCAACAGCAGCAGAATCATCATTGATCTCAAGGTGACGCATCTTCAAGATACATCGATGATGGCCCATGGCAGCAGGCATAGGTTGTGTATCTTTCTGTTAGTATTTCTCATCACTTAATCTTGCACATTGGAAGTGATGTTTATTTAAAATTTCCTCAGCTTTATAGATTGGCCATTCATCTTGGTGTGTCGTATCTGTATGTATAATAAAAAATAAAATCAGGCAATAAATCCCCAAGTGGACACGAAGTATCTAACAAAAGTATCTATCCACCGGTACTCATTCAACCATTAAATTGAAGTTCAACAATGTCGTGCAGAACGGTTTTCTTTTTTATGGCAGCCTTCACAAGATGGTCACCTTCATCATTTAAAGGAAGTTTCAAAGAAAAATACATCCTGTTGGTTTTTTTTTTTTTTTTGTCGTATTCCGATTCTGCTCCTTAAAAAGGAAACAGGGGACCCGCCAGAAGGTTGGAAAGTTAGTGCCGATTGATTATTCCGGCAACGCGTTCGAAGAAACTTAAAACCCAAAAGGATCTTAAATCCTTAACGACCAACTCCCTATATATACACGAAGACGCTAAACAAGGTCTGCATTCTAAAATTGCTCTCTATAGGAATATGAAAAGGGGCAAAATATATTTATATGTATGTAGGTATATGTATCTGACATGGTTTTTGGATGTCCTTAGGATGTATTTCGTTATGGAAACATACTTTATGTTTGTTTTGCTTGATTATAATACTAAGCGGCTGTGTTGTGTTTGCGGATAGGATAATGAGTGGACGACGAGGAGCTGGGGTGAGTTTTCCTGACTTTTCTATTGATATTTTGACGAATTCAGCTGAAGGAAACTTACGACTAATACAGATTGTGTTTACTTAAGTTCTGTTTATGATGCTTGTTTTGGATTTCAATATTTGTTTGTGTATTTTCGGATATAGGAATGTCAAACGTTAAGAACATTAATAATTGGAAAAGTTTTAGTTTTATGGTTTTGGAGTTGAAAGCAATTTGGGGTTGAAGCCAATGACACACACTACCCCTGGCTAATTATTGCTGTGTGTGGATAAATAGAGTTTCTTCAATAGACATGGGTTTAATAATTATCATGGGACAAATTTAGCTTATGTCACCTTCTATATGATGAAAGGACATACAAAATAATGTCGTGTTTGACTAAGGAAATTGAAGACACAAGGGTTTAAACCTTATTATGATTTATGTATTTATTTATTTATTTCAATTTACGATTTATAATAATCAACATTCATGTCAATAAGTTTTGAGCAATTCATGATTATATCGTTTTCTTTGGCTTTCCGTCCATTTAACAACAAGGTTATAGGTCTTAAATGATTATGTATACAATTGTTTAAACTGAAGTTATTCAGATAAAGGGTGTTTTTCTTAGACAAGTTGTTTTCAAGAAGAAATAAAACGCATATAATTTAATGTTATGGCCAAGAATTTAGCTCTATTATACAGATAAGGGTTTGCCATTATGTTTTAAAAATGATTTTGGGCAAGTGGCCGTGGCTGGCTCGAATAAATTCCAGCCGTGAGGCCCAATTTTCGACCACTTTTTGCAGCAATTGGGGGCGTATGTCGGCAATATTGTTTATCTGGGGCTTATCTGCGTAAGCAAACGACTCGACATAACCCTACAAAAAATAGTTCAGGGGTTTTAAATCGCACGAACTTGGAGGCCAATTCACGGGTCCGTAACGTGAAACTATGCGGTTACCAAACGTTTCCTTGAATAAATCAATTGTGGCACGAGCTGTCACATGTTGCGCCGTCTTGTTAAAACCACAGCTGCTGCACATCATGCTTGTTCAGATGATGAACGATAAAGTCAGTAATCATTGCTCTATAGCGGTCACCATTGACTGTAACGTTCTGGCCAGCATCGTTTTTAAAGAAGTACGAACCAATTATTCCACCAAACCATAAAGCACACCAAACAGTCAGTTTTTGTGGATGTAACGGTGTCTCAACATACACTTGAGGATTGTCAAAGAAGGCAATATTTATCGCCGTAATATTCACGCCGTTTAAGACTCGGTTTAAAAGACCTTAAACCGATTAAATTTAACCGAAGTAAACCGATAGAATTTAAATGACAAAATATCGTTTAAATTGGTAATATTCACCCCGTTCAAGCAAAAAATTACATTCGGTTTACGTCGTCGGTTAAAATTTGTGATTTAAACCGAACGTCGGATAGCATCGCAAGTATATAGAAAATCTAAAAAAAAAAGGTTTTCTTGGCTTTTTAGCACCTGTTTTCTGATTTATTTATTAATCTTTTCAAGTTTATTGAATTTTTTGTTGTGTTTCAGAGTTGAATCAAAATGAACAAAAAAATCTAAAATTTTGCAAGGACAGAAAGTGCCGCCAAAAGAACAAAAAAAAAAAAATGTAACTCGGGCCAAGCGCTTTACTCAATATCAAACAGATTTGTTGTGTGACCTTATTTTGGCCATCAGCGACGTCAATACTATAACACCGTACGGTCGCATACGCAAGTGGGAGGAAATCGCACGAATTTTCAATGCAAAAACCAGACGAGGTATTGAGTTGTATATTCTTGTTTTTGTATTTGTCCTTTCTCTCTATCTCTCTTTTTCCGAGTGTAGTCTCATCCTCTCTTTCTTTCTTTCCCTCTATATGAGCAACGAACGATGCTACAACATACAAAAAGACCTTAAAAATTTGCCGATCAATATATGGCTACTGTTTTGGAGACCGGTGGCGGTGCCATTTCTCAAAACGCTAATAAAAAATATTCAGTTTCGTTCAAACTGACCAAGTTAGTCATGCTGAAGTTTTTGAATATAAGCTTAAACTAAACACGAAAATGCCTCGTTTAAGTTGGAGTCGGTTTATCGTATTTAAACCGATCATTTGTTTTAAAATTTTGGTTAACGTCGGTTTAAGTGAGTGAATATTACCGATTGTCGGTTTAAAAATTTAAAGCCAACTTCTGAATTTAAACCGATGTTAAACGGCGTAAATGACTTGCACTTGACTTCAAATTATGGAATCACCATTCATTTCACATCGAAAAGATTGCAATCATTTTTTCTCCCGTTCATTGTCCGCTGCAACTTAAGCTTTTTAAACTGTAGCTGATTAGCTTATAACTTCCTTAATACACTATCTACCAATTAGGTACCTTCATATCTTTGGATATTTTAACAGTAACTCTGTTTAAGTATACAACTACCTTCTCTCTACCTTTCTCTCTCCCGGTCCCCATGGTTTACCCGCCATTTTACTTAAGAAATGTGTTAGTTCGCTTTGTAAGCCCCTAACAGCTTTATTTCGTCTTTCTCTCTATCAAGCTATCTTCCCAAAATTATGGAAGGATTCCTTTATTTTCCCTATCCACAAAAAAGGTTCTAAGAACGACATATCCAACTACCGGCCTATAGCCAAACTTTCTTCTATCCCGAAGCTCTTTGAAAGCATTGTTTATGTTTCTCTTTACTTTCACTGCAAGTCTATCTTCTCTCCCCAGCAGCATGGTTCCCTTAAGGGTAGATCGACTACAACTAACCTAACTAAATTTGTCTCTAGGACACTCAATGCATTAGAGAATGGTAAAGAAATGGATGTCATAACTACAGATTTTAGTAAAGCCTTTGATAAAATCTGTCACCAAACTATATACCTTAAACTCAATGCCCTTGGATTCCCTCCCTTTTTCATTTCATGGCTGAGATCGTACCTAGAACAACGTCAATACAGGGTTCTCTTCAGGTTCTCAATCTCTGATCCCATTAACGCCACTTCTGGCGTTCCTCAAGGCAGTCACCTGGGCCCTCTTATCTTTGTCCTTACAATAAACGATGTTGTAAGTATAATTAATGACTCTTATCTGTCTATTTACGCAGATGATATGAAAATCATTAAGGTCATTTCTTCCCCCACTGACCTTTACTTGCTCCAAAACGACCTAAACTTATTCCAAACTTGGTGCGATAAAAATTTCTTAGAACTCAACGTTGCTAAATGTCAATCAATAACCTTCTCCCGTAAACGGTTACCCTCAACCCCCAGAACTTATTACTTTCGTAATGAAGCCATTCCTATTGTGTGTTCCATTCGAGACCTTGGGATTATTTGTGGCACTGAGCTTAACTTCCGCTCTCATATCGATCAAATTATTAACAAGGCCAATTCCTCTCTCGGCTTCATACAACGTTGGTCTAAAGAATTCTCTAACCCTTACGTCACTAAGTCCCTTTACATTACTTTTGTTAGGCCCCTCCTTGAATACCCTAGCCAAGTTTGGTCGCCATATCAGAACTCTCACTAACAAAGAATTGAGTCCGTGCAACGTAGATTTCTTCGCTTCGCCCTCCGCGGCCTTCTGTGGTCCGATAATATCATCTTGCCTCCCTATGAAGATCGATTAAAATTGAAACACTTGCAAACTCTAAAAAAACGGCGAGAATAAGGTGATATACTCTTCGTGTACCAACTTTTAACGGGGACAATCGATTCACTCACCTATTCTGTTGGAAATGATCCCGATCTATACTAACCCGCGTAACCTCAGATCCGCTCCACTCTTCCGCCCACCTCACCATAGAACAAACTATGGCTTCTTTGAACGGTTATCAAGAATGTTGCGTTTGGCAAATACCTCACTGTACACCCTTGACTTCCACATTAGTATATCCTCGCTTAGAAACTCACTCTACAACTCCTAATAGGACCGCCCCATGCGCTCCACCTAACACACCTCATATAATACCAATCTCCGATATCCGTGCTTCCTCCCTAAGTCCTTCAAGTTTTGTTTTTAAGTTTTTTCTTTAATAAAACTGGTGGGTGGGCCTTTGGGCCCAAACCAATAAATTAATAAAAAAAATAAATAAAACCAAAATAAAAAAAAAAAAAAAAAACAAAAAAAAAAAAAAAAAAAAAAAAAAAACCCAACAAAGAAATAGTTAAGTTTTAAGGAATAGCTATAAGTTTCGCTTGTAAAGGGTTTTCCAATAAGAGGTGTTATTTTGAATAGCCCGCTATTTCGGTAGCTGTCACTTTTGAAGCTGTCATTTTTTGACATTTGACAAGTAGAAACTACGCCATTAATAAAAATGGAACGATACACGCTTCAACAACGCATTGAAATTATTAAAATTCACTATAAAAATGGTGAAAATTTGGCACAGACGGTTCGTAAAACTAAAACGTTTTTGGGTCGTCGTGAAGCACCTTGTCGGACCGCAATACAGAAATTGGTGGACAAATTCGAGCTGTTGGGACAAGTTAGTGATGTGAAGAATAAAACCCGTGCACGTCGCTCAAGAACAACTGAGAATATTGCTGTTGTAGCCCAAAGTGTTGAAGAAAACCCAGGATTGTCCATTCCTCGTCGTTCTTTGAAGTTAGGCATTCCACAAACGTCATTACACCGTATTTTGCATAAAGACTTGGGTCTTAAGGCTTATAAAGTTCAGTTAACACAAGAACTCAAGCCGGCTGATCATCAACAACGTCGTGTCTTTGCTGATTGGGTCCTTGAAATGCATGAAAATGATCCGGAATTTCATCGAAAAATCATCTTGACTGATGAGGCCCATTTCCACCTCGGAGGCTACGTCAACAAGCAAAACTGTCGCATCTGGGGCTCGGAAAACCCAAGAGTTATTGTTGAAAAGCCTCTCCATCCTCAACGCGTGACTGTTTGGTGCGGTTTATGGTCCGGCGGGGTCATTGGACCTTACTTTTTCGAAAATGAGGCTGGAGCAACAGTTACGGTCAATGGATTGCGCTATCGAGAGATAATTAATGATTTTTTATGGCCGGAATCGGATGGTATTGATCTGGACAACGTTTACTTTCAACAAGACGGCGCTACGTGCCACACAAGCAATGAAACCATCGATCTTTTACGGGAAAAGTTTCCGGACCGTGTTATCTCTCGAAGAGATGATCACAATTGGCCACCGAGATCTTGTGATTTAACACCTTGCGACTTCTTCCTTTGGGGCCACGTGAAAGATAAGGTCTACGCCAACAGCTCAGCGTCGATTCAAGACCTCAAAGATGGAATTCGTGAGGCTATCGAGGACATAGGGCAGCCACTTTGCGATTTGGTTATGGAAAATTTCATGAAAAGGATATGGTCCTGTAAGCGTGGTCGTGGCGGCCATTTGGCTGATGTTGTGTTCCATTATTAACGGCATACCTTCCTCTTTATAATGAAATAAAAATCCGATCATTTATCTCAAAAAATGCCATTTTTCTTTGAATATCAAAATAACACCTCTTATTGGAAAACCCTTTTTTAAGCTCAATAAAAATACAAATACAAATACAAATACAAATACCTTGTCTTAAAGAAAACTTTCAGGAAACTGATAATTTATTCAAAACAGGTTTTTCGATTTCATTTATCTTCTATGTACCTACTTTTTTGCTAGTTAATTGCACGCACGTTTCTAATAAATTTGGCAAATACAATTTTGTCTATTTCTAGCAGATCAACCCATCGCCATCAAGATCACGTTTTTCTGTAAAGTCTCTGCTTATGTTCTTGGTCGATTACTGACCTTCCCATGTATGATATTCTCAACACACTTAACCATTACTTAAACCCCGGCTAAATTAAACAAGACATTTATTGCCAATCAGAAGCTATGCAAACCATCATAAAACCTGTATTTTAATCTACCTGATTAAAATCAAAACCTTTTTACATGAAATCAAGCAGTTCCCAACTTTATGAATTCCTTACAGCTTTGCATACAAGGTTGTCATTTTTTTTTTTTTTTTCATTTAGGAAAGTCTATTTATGTTGTTTGCATCATACACAAAGGAAATGCAAGCAATAAAATAAATTACAATACACAAGCTATTTTCTCCATCCTAATGATCCAAATATTAACATAATTTCCTTATGTCTCTGTTAGCCTCTGATGGTGGTGATCCTTGCAAATGTAAAAATATGTTTTCTTATTCACTAAGTGGTCTCTGGAGGAAAAACAAAATATGGAGGTAAAAAAAAAAATGATTCTTTGTTCAGTCCACGCACATCAATTTGCGGATGTTCTTGGGCACGATTTTTACCAAATCGAGCTCCAAGTTCGGTATATACCTACTCTGTCTGTGCGGACATTTCCGCAATAGGAATGCGAAACCTGTGTTTGTTCTGTCACTAGCTTAAACGCTTTAAAAAATAAACTAAACAGCCAGACGCACGTCCCGCAAGCGTGCCAGAAATGGTAAGTTGGCTGAAAACGTAGAGAGCCCCAGACTTGAATAAGGGCGGTTGCACGCAGCAACATTTTCGTCATGCAAGCCGGTTTTTAAAACTTAAAAAAAAAAAAAAAAAAAAACGACTCAACTGGATTTAAATTAAAACAACAAGTTGCTCGTCCTTATTTTTAAACGGTACTTTCTCTTCTTTCAGTTTTGCGTGATGACTTTCGAGTGCAGCCGAAGGATACGCGAGTTGCTAAAGGTGAGACGGCCCTCTTGGAATGTGGACCACCAAAAGGGATACCAGAGCCCTCACTCATCTGGATGAAGGTAAGTTGGCAGGGCAGGGCAGGGCAGGACAGGGCATAATATGCCCTTCCATATTCATTATAAAATATACATCCTTCAAGTCCTGCGACACAAAGGGAATAGGGAATAGAGAATACAGCAAACAAACAAATCTACTTCCTATAGATACATTCCCTGAATGCCACTTGACGTTGTGGCCGTGGTATTCACCTGTTTCTCTACCCAACACACACACACACACCCTCACTCACTCAATCACAGAAGTAACCTCTAGGACAAAAGTCACGAAGAATATCCTACATACACATAGGGATCTTGGCCTCAAATCCTAAAGCTCCACTCTTATCCATATCCACGTGTATTAAAGAAAATATTTGCGGGTGGCTGGCGGGTGGTTGGTGTTTATCTAACAAGTTGTATAGAGGCGGCTGGCTGAGGGCTGAGAAGGCTGCCTGACTTGGCTGGCTGTGTATCTGATGGATACCTTTTGAGACTTACTATGACTTAAGTGCATTCCACTTTATGTGAGCTCTCTGGCTTGTTGGGTTCGTTCTTCATGAATTATTTATGCTGCCAGTTGGAGACTTGTTGGACGGTTCGGTTCGCTACGATTCTGTTTGGTTTGGTTACTATTTCTATGGTTCTTGGTTTCGATCTGGTACTGTGTCTGTGTGTAGGGGTTTTCTCAGGGTTTTCTATTTTTTTTTTTTTTTTTTTGTTAAATATATGGTGGCAGCGGTATAAAGAAGCTTTTATAGGGCCTTTACCGTGTTCTTATACGACGGTTTGTTTGACTTTCGAGTTTTTGTTTACTTGAAAAATGTTTTGTTTATTTGGTTGTGTATTGTTTTGTTGAGTTAAGTTGAGTTTGAGTTGTTTGCTCTTTGCACAGCGCCCATCATAGTGTGTTTTTAGATGAGATTTGAAAATGATGTTTTGAAATGGTAATTTCCAACAATTACGCTTATAATGGTGTGTGGTTTTAGTGAAAATTGTTATTTGGACTGCGGTGCGGGTTATATCTACCTACTAGTGGGAGTTTTCTTTATATCTGTTTTATTGTTTGAATGATATCATCATTGCCATAGGTATAGTTAGGATTCGGTTGAGTGGCAGAGTTTAGCTTTTGAGGTAAATTTCTTTTCTTTTTTTTTTTTAAGTTTTACATAAAGGAAGGGCTTTGTTTTGTTTTTTTTTTTTTTTTTTTTTGAATAAAGAAGATATATTTAAAGATGTCAAGTTGTTCTTGATAGACGACCACACAGATAGTGCATGGTGTGCTGGGTAAGGGTCAGAAATGTAGAAATGATTATATATTTAAATGGAGATGTATGTGAATGAGAAATTTTTCACATGCTATTATTTATTTACCTAAAGTCTACAAGACTTTGGGATGAAATACGCTGAGTGCAATATTGTTATAAAAAGGTTGACACTCTTTTAAATATTTTAATTAAAAATTGTTAGCTGAAACTATTTATAAATATTTAAGTTCAACAGGGCAAGATAGAAGATGAGCGTTTAAATTAGACTCTTAATATTTAAGCTCCGTTTCAGAAAATGGGCCTGAGGGATTTCAAAAAAATTCGTCTTGCAATTCGATTGTTTCTTGAAATTGGTTTCAGAGAAAAGGATTTACAATAAGTTTTTGTTTATAGAACTTACCTTTATTATGGTGATTAGTCAAAAGGTATATCATCTGTCTGAAATAAAATAATCACAGGTTAAAAAATGCGTTTTAATACTTAACAATGGAATTTTATGTAGAAAAAATATAAAACTATTCGCTGGAAAACCCTTACATTTCAGTTCAATATTTGGAACTTACAGATATTTTTTCACAAATTTATATAGGTAGGTAGGTACTAGGAATAGAAAAAGGAAAAAATACTTATTCTTATAGTAATAAGTATCTACTATTTGAACATTTTTATACAATTTTCATTAAATCTTCAAAACTTAATCCTTGTTTGTATGTGCATACATTGAGAAGCATCAGATTGCAAAATTATAACAAAATGGGTTCAACCATGGCAAAGATATAGGTACCTACGCGAATAACCCAAAAATAAGACCATTTTCTTCCAAAACCTGGAATTCCTAATACCGTAATGTTAATTTAGTGAGAAAAACCTGAAATGTAGTTTTCTTAAAATTAACTTGGTTATTACAGGTACGAAGTTTAATCAAAATCGTGAGAGCCGTTTTCGAGAAAATTTGAAGAAACTAAAATATTTGTATGGCAGCTACCCGTTATAGATGAGCAAAAACAAAAATTCGAATTTCTCCTCCAGGGAATCACATAAAAATGCTCTGTACCAAATTTCATGCAAATCGGTTCACCCGTTTAGGCTCTAGCTCAAATTACAGTGGACGCACCGACGCACAGACCGACGCGACGGACGGCATGATTAATTGAAAAAAAATAGGATTTATGGAAAAAATTGAATTTATGGAAAAAAATTGAATTTATTGAAAAAATTGAATTTATGGAAAAAATTGAATTTATGGAAAAAATTGAATTTATGGAAAAAATTGAATTTATGGAAAAAATTGAATTTATGGAAAAAATTGAATTTATGGAAAAAATTGAATTTATGGAAAAAATTGAATTTATGGAAAAAAAATTGAATTTATTGAAAAAATTGAATTTATGGAAAAAATTGAATTTATGGAAAAAATGTAATTTATGGAAAATATTGGATTTATGGGAATTAAATTGAATTTATGAAAAAAATCAATCAATCTATGGAAACAAACTTATCTTTATGAGGTACCTACCGTCAAAACAGGTTTTGTTACAATTTTATCTACCAAAATGCATTCCTTATCTACATACAAGAGTGTACTCAAAAAAAATGTCAAAATCGTTAGAGTCGTTTTCAAGATCATTTTTTTTTTTCATGACGATTGTATTGCTGGTACCGTTATTTTTTGACCTTAAAAAACTTTTACTTTTCCCTGAAGAGAATCACCAAAAAATCGTATGGTCAAAATTTCAAGAAAATTGGCTCGGTTAAGGCTGTAGAGGCCAAGGAACAGATAGACAGACAGAATTGCCGCACCCACTTTTTTCGTGGTGTCTATCATCGTAATGTCAGGTTAACTTGACTTAGTACCTACCTATCGACCTAGTAAAAGGTGTTTTTTTTAGACGTGTGGTTTTCAAGAAGAAATAAAACACATATTATTTAATGTAATGGCCAAAAATTTAGCTTTATTATAAAGATTAGGGTTTGCCATTATGTTTTAAGAATGATTTCGGGCAAGTGGCCGCCGCCGCGGCTGGCTCGAATAAATTCCAGCCGAGAGGCCCAATTTTTCACCACTTTTTGCAGCAATTGGGGCCGTATGTCAGCAATAACGCGCCGAATATTCTCTTCCTAGGCTTCAATCGTCTCGGGCTTATCTGCGTAGACAAGCGACTTCACATAACTTAACAAAAAATAGTCCAGCGGTGTTAAATCGCACGATCTTGGAGGCCACGCCACAGGCTCACGACGCGATATAATGCACTCAACAAAAGTTTCGTTCAATAAATTGATTGTTTCGTTGGCTGTATGGCATGTAGCGCCGTCTTGTTGAAACCAAAGGTCGTCCACATCAAGATCCTCCAATTCAGGCACGAAAAAGTCATTAATCATGGCTCAATAGCGTTCCCCATTGACTGTAACATTATGGCCGGCTTCATTTTTGGAGAAATATGGACCAATGATTCCCTCTCCCCATAGAGCACACCAAACAGTGACTTTTTGAGGATGTAACGGCGTCTCAACAATGGCTTGAGAATTATCTACACTCCAAATGCGGTACTTTTGCTTATTGACGTAGCCATTCAACCAAAAATGAGCTTCATCGCTGAAAAAAAAAACTTCTTGTGAAAATCGGGATCAACATCGATCTCGTTTCGAGCCAATTTTGCACAATTTGCATGTGTTGTTCAGGAGTAAGTCTATTCATTATGAAATGGCAAACCTAACGGAGCATAAATCAAGTGACAGCTGTCAAAAAGACCAACTCCGAAAAAAGTATTGCCAGATTGAAAACCACACGTCTAAAAACAAACACCCTCTATATCGCAAGTTAAAAAAAACATCAGGAAATAGAAAATGAGTCAGTTTGTAAATAAAAATAGTAAATCGGTTTTGAAATGATATGAAGAAAAGGGATTTTTAAGCTTTAAAGGAAACAAAAAATAATGTTTATTCGAAAATTTTGTTGAACAGACAAATTTAAAAAGAGCAAAATGCTCCATTTAAATTTAAAAAGTAAAAAAACCAGTTTATTTGATTAAGTATTTTTCCTTGAATAAATTATGAATGAACACATTTATATTTAATATTAAAAAAGTTGGCAAAAGATTCTAACTTGGTTAATTTGAGAACAAATTACATATATTTTTAATTTCTCAGCAGAGTTGAAAAACGACGGAAGACCCTAAGAAATATACCTATTCGTATCTGGAAAACAACAACAGCAACACAAAAGAATAAAATTTCCTAATTTTTTCATTTTTGGGTAGTATTTCAATATAAAAATGGCCCAATTTGTAATGTTAAACAAAATACGCCCCTAAAAATGGGCCTCAAACCAAATATTTCAAAATCAGTGTCGCAGAATTTGAAATTTCAAAATTTTGAAAATCTTAAAAAATACCACAAATCGGAAAAATAAATACATTTCTGAACTTAAATGAGCTTACACCAAGTTATGGCTGCTGAAGTAATAGCTTTATACATATTTCATGAGTTCCTCCTCTACCAACAGACTCCTTTTAGTGGTGGTTACCCTTGTTTTTTTACTCATGTTTAATTGAAAAATCTTTTGAATTTTTTAACAACAACAATTACTTAAAGGTGCTTCCTACAATTGTTTACGAATTAATTTATAACTCGTTTATTTGGCTAGATATATAGCTGTTTCAAGGGGTGCCAAGCCAGCGTCACCGAGAATCAAACCATTTAGCAAGCTCCTCAGATGCCAATGTCCTACACATTGTGCTGCCCAGGACAGGTTTTATTGCTCATCAATCGCACTGAACTGACTAGCATTTTTCTCATGTTGTTGCTTGCATATATTTATCTACAATTTTGAGCCCATTTTCACTTTTGGATTGAGTATTTTTTTTTTTGAGGTTTTCATTTTATTAAGTTTGTGGCCATTTATGCACTTCGAAAACTCGCCATTTTTCATTTGGAGTCATTTTTCATTGCGGAAAATTTCAAGAAGTCCAAAATTTTCATTTCATTTCCAGATTTTTGTCATACAGAATAGCCCTATTAAATTTGCACACCTGGTTTTCAATCCGATTAAATCAATAGCAGCTATTTTCATGAGATTATTTACTTAGCACCCCTCCTTAAACCACCTAATCCACCTATGAAAGAACCCACCTTATTCCAGATTGTATATTATTCTGCATAGAAAAGTGTGTAAGAATTCACCTCACAATAATAGTTTCTTAGAAACCATAAAACGATTTGTTTCTTCCTTGAATAGATTTTTGTTGAATTCTCCCCAAAATATACCTAAGAGAAAAGAAGAAGCCTTTGAATTATGATGGTGTTATTATTATTCTTATTAAATATCATTTTTTTTTCTTCCTCTTTTTTTCTATTTTCCTATTTTCACTCATCATCATCATCGTCTGGCTGAATTGGCACGTCCTCTTAACACCTATTATATTGGAAACATAAAACGCCTGCTTTGCCGCTTTGGATCATCACACACATCACACATCGCACCCCACCGACCAACATCTTTTTCACTATCATCGTCTTCATCTTCGTCATCATCATCATAATAATAATCGACAACTGGGGAACACATCACACTATCCGGACGATGTGTTGGGGGACCAAAACCGACTATAACCAACCAACCACTAACTTTATAGGATGGAGTGCCACTGGATGACTTGAGGGGCAAGTCTTATGGAACCACATCACGTATTCGCATAGTTGATGGTGGCAATTTATTGATAAGCAATGTCGAACCAATTGACGAGGGCAACTACAAGTGTATAGCTCAGAATCTCGTTGGAACTAAGGAGTCAAACTATGCCAAATTAATTGTACAGGGTGAGTTCTTATAAAGAATTTAATAAAATTTCATTCACTCTTCATTTAGACGCTTTGTTGTATTAAAACAGTTTATTTTGCTGTTCTTAGAGGTTTTGATAATAACAAATAAAAAGAATGTTCAGAAGCGCTATACAACCTCCATCTTCATTTCTGAAAATTGTTAATTTTTTGTCTTTGCTTCAGATTTGATTGTTTAATTTGTTTGCTTAATTTATTCAGTTCAGTTCAGTTTTTCAGTGCCAGATTTAAGTTGAACCTGAGTTAACTCATCAAATTTGGTGAGTTAACTCAGCATTAATTGAACAGATGCTTTAGTTTTTTTATCGACCGAGTTTGTTCATTCCCCGCCGAAAAACTGCTACCTCAGTTCACAGTGGGTTAATTTAATTCTTGAGTTTTAGCTAACTCTGGTTTAAAAAAAACTGAAAAACTGGTCCTTAGACTAAGAATTTATCATTTACATAATAACGCTCAGATCAAAAGGAAACTGAAGTACTTCGAGAATATAATACTGCCGCACTTCCCAGGAATGCTCATCATAACACACTGGGACTCAGCCTTGGATGTACCTTTTTTAGCTACACTGCACTAATGTGAATTTAATTTATCTCAATTTTATCCTTCCACAGTGAAATTCAGTTATCGCAGTCTCCAAACCAAAAAGTAAAGTCGGAATTACAATTTTACCTACACACATCTTTCACTCTTAATGACATCTCTATTGACTGAAGTACATCAGACATTTTGCATCTTTCATTCAAAAAGCCTATAAACTAACCTAAATAAACATTTGCCTTTCTGTATATACGAATACGACATACTAGCTAGGTACCTACTCAATGTGAACTTGTTTATTGGTCCATCTCACCTCAATTACACAAAGGTTCAATCCTCATATTATGAAAAGCCAAGAGCACTCCTTTTACATTCCACATTCGACATCAATAATAAACAAAACTGAGAACTAATCAACGTTAATTAACGAACCAAAAAAAAAAAAACCGTCTCTCTGCAGGAATAAAAACGAAAAAAAAAAAAAAAACTTAAATTAAATGGGAAGCATCTCGTAAATGAAATACATATACCCCGTGTCGCTTTCAATCATCAAACGGCGCCTACCACTCCCTTTCTCACTCACTCACTCACTCACTCCCTATCCATAGAAACAACAAAATCAAAAAATCCTACACCGATACACTGCATGCTGCACCTCAGGACGGCAATTTATCTAAACAAACATGAAAACCCGCACTAACTGATCCAGAAACTTATTCAGGAGCCCAAACAGCATAAAACAACTGCAAAGTGCATTCGAAAATGAAATTTTAATTGGGGATCCTTCATGTCGCCATTCTCCACATCCATGGATGCATGACATTCACACCAAGGTGAATTTTACCTTCGTCGAAGGTTTCGAATTTTGTTAGTTAAATTTTTTGCACGGATAGCGTTTCGCTAAAAAAAAACTAAAATGCACTACTCTGTCATAAAATCTTGATTTAGAAGCTTGTTGTGGTTGGAAAGTGAAGTAAAAATTCCATCTGTTTACATATTTTACTGTACAAAAAAGTAAATTTTGTTTTTTGAAAAATAAATGCTTCTTCTATAGGAGATGAAGGGGAAAATGTGCTGCTGTTTTCAATTTTTGTATAACATGCACTTAAAATATGGAAAAAAAAAAAACATTTCTGTTGTAATACCAATGATTTTGACAAAAGACAAAAATCTCTTCTTCTATTTGGTTTTTTAGTAAACTTATTTTAGAGAATAGTTTTTGAAAAATTAATTTTTAAACTCAAAATTTCAATTTGGTTCAAACTAATTTTGTTCAAAATTTTACGTTATTAAGTAGTAAAGGGTTTTCCAATAAGAGGTGTTATTTTGATATTCAAAGAAAAATGGAATTTTTTGAGATAAATGATCGGATGTTTATTTCATTATAAAGAGGAAGGTATGCCGTTAATAATGGAACACAACATCAGCCAAATGGCCGCCACGACCACAGGACCACAGCTTACAGGACCATATCATTTTCATGAAATTTTCCATAACCAAATCGCAAAGTGGCTGCCCTATGTCCTCGATAGCCTCACGAATTCCATCTTTGAGGTCTTGAATCGACGCTGGGCTGTTGGCGTAGACCTTATCTTTCACGTGGCCCCAAAGGAAGAAGTCGCAAGGTGTTAAATCACAAGATCTCGGTGGCCAATTGTGATCACCTCTTCGAGAGATAACACGGTCCGGAAACTTTTCCCGTAAAAGATCGATGGTTTCATTGCTTGTGTGGCACGTAGCGCCGTCTTGTTGAAAGTAAACGTTGTCCAGATCAATACCATCCAATTCCGGGCATAAAAAATCATTAATCATCTCTCGATAGAGCAATCCATTGAACGTAACTGTTGCTCCAGCCTCATTTTCGAAAAAGTAAGGTCCAATGACCCCGCCGGACCATAAACCGCACCAAACAGTCACGCGTTGAGGATGGAGAGGCTTTTCAACAATAACTCTTGGGTTTTCCGAGCCCCAGATGCGACAGTTTTGCTTGTTGACGTAGCCTCCGAGGTGGAAATGGGCCTCATCAGTCAAGATGATTTTTCGATGAAATTCCGGATCATTTTCATGCATTTCAAGGACCCAATCAGATTTAAAGACACGACGTTGTTGATGATCAGCCGGCTTGAGTTCTTGTGTTAACTGAACTTTATAAGCCTTAAGACCCAAGTCTTTATGCCAAATACGGTGTAATGACGTTTGTGGAATGCCTAATTCCAAAGAACGACGAGGAATGGACAAACCTGGGTTTCCTTCAAACTTTGGGCTACAACAGCAATATTCTCAGTTGTTCTTGAGCGACGTGCACGGGTTTTATTCTTCACATCACTAACTTGTCCCAACAGCTCGAATTTGTCCACCGATTTATGTATTGCGGTCCGACAAGGTGCTTCACGACGACCCAAAAATGTTTTAGTTTTACGAACCGTCTCTGCCAAATTTTCACCATTTTTATAGTGAATTTTAATAATTTCAATGCGTTGTTGAAGCGTGTATCGTTCCATTTTTATTAATCGCGTAGTTTCTACTTGTCAAATGTCAAAAAATGACAGCTTCAAAAGTGACAGCTACTGAAATAGCGGGCTATTCAAAATAACACCTCTTATTGGAAAACCCTTTATTTTTGTTTTAGTCAAACACCATAAATCGGATACGAAAACCTATTTCAGTTCTTAAGAAAATTGAAAATAACAGAAATAAAATTCCCTTAATTTGACTTCAATGCGTTGTTGAAGTTGCTCTAAGGATCCTATTTATACTACGTAGCTAGTAAAGTGGATTTAGTTATTTTGAATTTTCTCAAAAAGTACAATACATTTAAGCATCCGGTTTTTTGTTTTTAACTAAAAACTAATAAACGCATAGAATTTTCAAAACAAAATTAGTACTTTATTACGTAAAATTTTGAAAAAAATTAGTTCGAATTTCCTTTTTTTTTTTAATTTTTTTATCATTTTTTTTTCAAAATTTTGAGTTTGAAAAGAAATGTGTAAATGACAAACTTTTAAACAATTTTTTATAACTTTATCACTTTATAATATAAGGGACAGTCTATAGCGATTTGGATAGTTTATTTATATTCCTGATGAATATTCCTTTTGTGTACAGAATTTTCATCAGGAAAATTAATAAATGCTATTTTAAGTCAAAATATTTGCCAAAGGGAATATTTCGTTTGCGAAAAAATTATTTCAAGTGATTTCTCATTTTTCAAATTGTAAGATAGCACATTAAATTATCCGACAGAATTTTTTTCCTGATCGCTATAACCACTACCTAACCTAAGAAAATTGAGCTCACAAAAATTCAAAAATTCTCTTCTTAACGTGTGTTCTCATCATTTCGTTAGTGTAGGGAAAAATAGGAAATTTTTTCAAAATAGCGCAAGTAATTTTTTTCATTTGATGTACACCATCACTGTTTTTTTACTACATGCAATGATTTGACGAAAGACAGCTGATTTCGTTTCTGTGAAGACAATTTTTCGTGATTGGTAGCGTAGAAATCCGTTTGGAGATTTGCTACGATGGATTCTGTGAGAGGGCTGAATGTTGTGCTCAATGTTTGATTCGAGCTGCAAAGAGGTTATTAGGGTCAGAGAAGTAAGTTTCCGTTGTTATAAAGCCCACACTACTGAGGAAAACCGGAAAAAGTTTCAGCAAGCTAGAAAGACCTGTAATGTTCACTTTCGACGAACCAAATTTTTGCATGATCAAAAATTACAGCAAAAAAATAGGTAGTAAACATTATTGGTTATTTGTAAAAAACATACGAAATACCACCTCGTCCTCGGTTCCAACGCTCGTCTTCAACGATACTCCTTTTGTCAGCTCACTCGATAAAGCCAATTTGCTTGCAGCACAGTTTGCTGATAATTCGATGCTGCCAGAAGAAGATATGACTCCACCTGTGCTTGAGAGCATAAATGATTTTATGGGACAAATTTTCTTTCGCACTCGTGCAGTTGCTAGAGTTCTAAAAGATCTTGACATTCACAAATCCGCTGGCCCGGATAGTATCCCTCCCAATGTTCTGAAGAGGTGTTCTTCAACGCTGGCAAAACCACTGCGTAAGCTTTTCCATCTGTCCTACTCTACTGGTCTCTTTCCGAGTGGATGGAAAACAGCATTTGTCCAGCCTGTCCCTAAAAAAGGCGAATCTTCTTCCCCCTCTAACTATCGACCAATTGCACTTACTTCCCTTCTTTCCAAGGTAATGGAAACGCTGATTAATCATCAGCTGAAGAAATATCTTGAAGAACGAAAGCTTCTAAATGACCGGCAGTATGGCTTTCGTAGCAATGATCCACTGGTGATCTGATGGTATATCTCACCGAACAGTGGAACAAATCTTTACATCGTTTTGGCGAAAGTAAGATTATTGCACTTGATATTTCTAAAGCATTTGATAGAGTTTGGCATCAAGCTCTCTTATCGAAAATTCGTGCATTTGGTATCGATGAATCTTTTCTTCGCTGGATTAGAAATTACCTTTCGGAGCGATCAATACAAGTTGTATTGGACGGTTTCAAGTCTGATATCTTCAAAATAAATGCTGGTGTGCCCCAGGGCTCCGTTTTGTCTCCGACCCTCTTCCTAATATTCATAAACGATCTTTTATCTGAAACTTCTAATCCATTAAACTGTTTTGCTGACGACAGTACTCTCAGCTTTTCATATTTGTTTCGAGATTCACATCCAAGTCCTTCAAATGTGGATTTAGAGCGGCAGCGTATCATAAGCTCATTAAATTCTGATCTCGACAGCATTGTCCAATGGGGAATCAGAAACCGTGTAGAATTTAATGCTTCTAAAACTCAATGCTGTCTCTGTCGTTAAAGCGGAACCCAGCCCCCAAATGCTGCTATCCATGAGTGGCACTTGCATAGAGGAAACTAAACAGCTTTCAGTACTCGGTATGTGTGTCACAGATCACCTTTTGTGGAACGACCAGACCACGACATCGCCAAAAACGCTGCTAAGTGTTTAGGTTTTCTCCGCCGATGCAAGAAATTTTTCTCCCCCTCTGATCTGGCTGTGATCTACAAAGCCTTTATTCGTCCGAAACTTGAGTACAACTCCCATATTTGGGCAGGTTCTCCAAAAACACACTTCAGCCTTTTGGATAGAATACAAAAGAGAGCTCTAATAATTATAGGTGAAAGAACTATAACGGAAACATTTACATCTCTTGAACACCGTCGCAAAGTTTCATGTCTATCATTATTTTACCGCTATTTCTATAAACAGTGTTCTAGTGAAATAGCCAGTTGCATTCCTCCCCTTAAACAATTCAACCGTTATACTCGCGCTTGTAGGAATGCTCATCAGTTTACCCTTGAGCCCAACTTCGGACGTACTGTTAAGTACAGGGATTCTTTCCTTAGTCGCACTACATGAATGTGGAATGCTTTACCCAGCTCAATTTTCCCCTCCCATTGCGATCTTCAGACATTCAAAACCAATGTGCATCGGTATCTCCTTTTAAATCCCCTCCGACCTACCTAATCGCTCGTGCTTGTGTTTATCATTTTAAGGGTAGTCAAAACCCCTTTTGTGCGCGCCAAACATATACAAAAATAATGTGCGAAACTTGTGCTGCCATGTTTCGTATATATTTAAAAAAAAAAAATACTATTTTCTAAAATATTGTATTTGTGCTGTTTTGTGCTATTGCCAAAGGAATTTTTCGCTGGTCTCCAACGATATCTTGATCAAATACGCAACTTTGTTCATTACAGCTCTGAAATGTTACATTAAATATGTCAAATGAATGTTCTTAATTTCTCAGATTTGTCTTCGCACTTTCCGCATCAAATTCGTGAGATAAATTTATCAGCTTTGCAGAAAAATATTCCCATACAAATTTTGACAGTCTGTTTCTGCGGAGATAAAATTTTCTAGTTTCTGAGGTTTATCGAGGGTTTTCCGCACGCTATTTTGAATCAGTAACTCAAATCTTCTACTCTGGTGATTTATTTCAGAAGTACCTACATACATTTGTTTTTTGTTCACATTCAAGTCGTGATCCAATGAAAAATTATTTTAAAAGTTAAAAGCATCTATAATTACACTCGAAATTAAAATTGGCGTAATTCACCTTGACATGCGGTTTAAGAAAGAGTTTGGTGGGCTTGTTGTTGAATCAAATGTGTGGGAGACTAGTTCCTGCTGTGTACACACTTTTACCAATTTTCACTTACACCAAACAAAATGCAAAGTGCTTCACCAGGTCGAGTGTAAATAGACGAAGGAGTTTAGATATACTCCAGTTTTTGTTTTTTTTTTTTAACTTTTTTTTTCAATTTGCATCTCTCTTGTGTCTATCTGTCAAGTCTGTCCGATGAGTGATGGGAAACAGGCGTGCACACATGCTACACAGGAAACCATCACCATGACATTTGATTTCTCACAACAACCAAGCACCATGCCACCTCATCGTCATTCTCGTCGTCGTCGTCATCGTCATCATCATCGTCATCGCCGGCCGTTTTGTTTGCCACACATTGAACAAATCGAATTCGGTGGGAAAAGTAATTAAATCATCTCCTGGAATGCAAGAGATACTTTCAATTTGTGTTTCGTGCCTCAAATGAATGCGCTCCTTCCACATCGTTGCCAGTTTAAGTATCTCAGGAGATGCAATATCAATTCAATTATAGTTTCTAAGCGCACTCATGAGGATGCGCCTACTATGCCGTCTGCCGCCTACCGCGCGCCATCCCATGCTGAGAATGTAGAATGCTCGCGATTATCAAGATATTTGACAATTCGAAGCTATGGTGGCGACGCGACGCTAGGCTATTCCATCGTATACCCAAACTCTATAGAATGGAAACTTTCAAAGACAACCTAGACGCGCAGAGATCCGGAACATGATACTACTGAGACTGAGTTAAACAAGTCTGCTTTGGTACAGGCTTTGGTGTTATGGGGATTTTATGCAGATTAGGAGGATGCCATGCCGCAGCAATTCCTCGGAATGAATTTTGCTCGTGTAGGACTTTCTATTTGCGGATTTCTATCAACCTCTACCGATATATTGGTGGAGAGATGCTTTGGTGATAGTAATTGGAATTAATTCGACTGGAATTATGGTATCGGCGCGGTGGATCGGTTTTTTAGAAGACAACTTGAGTGCATTTCACTGAAATTATCAAAACGTAGTGGTGGTGGTGGAGTATGTGCTAAGCAAGTTTAGCTACAAAATTAAGAGTAAATTAGGTGAGGTGTAGATAAAGTTAAGCTGAAACAAATTTAATTAAATTGGTGCAAGCGATAATTACGTGAGGCGACATTTATTATTGTTCATTCTAAATAAAGGTTTTGCTATGCAAAAAAAAAAAGAACTGTTGGTGAAACGTGTTTTGGCTTCACGCATTGATAAAACAGTTATTCTATCAAGAAGCACGTGTGGATGGTGTTTCATTGAATCTTTCAACAAAAATTAGTCCTTTCTGATTTAGTTTCCATTTTATGCTTGTTTCTCTTTAAAGACCTAGCTGAGAATGAAAATTCAACTTTATTGGTTATTGAATTACACAATGAATTTAAGGAACGTCTTGTATTCTGATATTTAAAAAAGGTATGCTAGTTGGTTATAGCACACAAAAAAACAAAAAAAAATTTTAAATCTAAATATTTATCTAAAAAAAAAATCGAGTATACGACCGAGTGTACCGAAAAATATTTTCATCTTTGAATTTAATCTTACAGAGACTTGTCTTATTTAACAGTTGTTTTGTATCCAAATTCATGATAACGGGTGATTTTTTAAGAGGTTTAGAACTTTTTTTAAAAAAACAACACAAAAAATTCGAAAAAATGAATGAAATATTTATTTGAATCGATAGTTTGAACCTTGCAATTTAATGTTTAAAGATAATTTCATGCAAATGTTGACCGCGGCTGCGTCTCAGGTAGCCCATCCGCTGAGTCCAATTTTGGCATACTCTTTCACACATATCGGCCGGTATCTCACGAATGAATGCATGGATGTTGGCTTCCAGTGCGTCAATCGAAGCGGGCTTGTCCCTATAGACATTAGCCTTGACATACCCCCACAAAAAATAATCTAATGGTGTCAAATCGCACGATCTAGGCGGCCAATTGACCGGCCCGAAACGTGAAATTAACTGTTCACCAAACTCGCCTCGCAATTGCGCCATTGTTTCGCGTGCTGTGTGGCATGTGGCACCGTCTTGTTGAAACCACATATCATGCAAGTCAAGAACTTCCATTTCGGGCAAAAAAAAGTTTGTTATCATCGCTCGGTAGCGTTCACCATTGACAGTAACGCTGCGATTCGCATCATCTTTGAAGAAATAGGCCCAATAATGCCGCCGGCCCATAAACCGCACCAAACAGTGGCTTTTTCGGGATGCATTGGTAGCTGTTGCAATGCTTCTGGCTGGTCTTCACTCCAAATGCGGCAATTTTGCTTATTTACGTACCCATTCAACCAAAAATGAGCCTCATCGCTGAACACAAGCAGCGCGCGATGAACATTTCGAACCGATCACGAATTTTGATAGTAAAATTCAATAATTTGCAAGCGTTGTTCATTTGTAAGACGATCCATGGTTAAATTGCAAACCAAACTGAAGCTGTTTGACAGTGACACAAGGTACTAAACACACGTCAGCTGTCAAAACCAGTGTTGCCAAAACCAAACCAGCTTAAAAATCACCCTTTATTTGCTTAGTGATAAGTAATAAGTTGTTGGTGCAATACTATGTAATATGGTGAACATGCAAAAACTTAACTTTAGGAATAATTGTATGAACCGAATTCGTCTTCACCCCTCCCTAGATTATGCCCACCTGATCATAGATCAGTATGTACTTCAATGACTATTTAAAAGTGCTCAACACTAAGCATGGACATTCTTAAGTGTTAAAAAAGGATAAACCTGGGGCGATTCGCATAGAATCCTAAGGTGTATACTGTGTAGGTTGGATTAGTAGAAACTACAAAACAATGGTATGTGAGAAGAGGTATATTTTGTCACTGTTAGGCGGGAGGGGTAATTAACTGAACTAAGTAAACAGTCCCTCAACAAAAAAAAAAAAACTAAATGTATTTCTTATGGGCGTGATTTGTACGCAAAAAAAAAGTTTGAAGTTCAAAATTTTTCTTTTACCTGTAGGTACCGAAACCAACCCAAAAAAAATGTACACCCAGAACGAATTTTTTCGCGTAAAACAATGATAAAAAAAAAATGTATTTAGAATTTGATATTTTGTGCTTTCCAATTGCTTTGTCTCTTTCATAATTTGTGACATAATATTTCTGGTAATCGGTGTGTTCGTTTTATTCCCAAACTGCGAATTTCTACTAATTTTAGTACAATTTAATTTTTATTATATGAACTATGGACTAAAACGGGTACAAATTGGCAATTATTGAACAAAGGATGCATTTAATATAAATCAAACCATTCCAAGTTTTATCTAAGTGTGTCGAAAAACTTACAAGATAGCATTTTTAGAAGCAACCTATTATTTACATTAATTTTAAATTTTGTTCTCATACTTTTGTATGAGAACGAAATAAAATTACTTGGTATATAACTGTCGAAATAAATATTTTTGGACCACCCTTATGTGAACTATTTTTTCTTCAACTTAAACTTCGACTTAAATTTAATTAAAACTGAGGAATTTGTCCGAATGCATACCGTGGGGTTATTGCGAAAAGTCACTAAGTACACTTTTGGTCTATTTTTTTTATCTTAGTATGCAAAGTTGTAGGTTTCGATTATATCTACCGATGCATAATTTCATTAAGTGCATAGATACAAGAAAAATTAAATTAAACGTCAAAAATGATTTCATTAAGTCTAAAAAGTTCTGAATTTATAGAGGGATAAGTCATTAAGTTACTTAGCGAGTTTTCTCATTGAAAAAAAATTTAAAAGCGGCGAAATTCAGTAACTATGGTACTTAGTGACTTTTTGCACTTGATCAAGTAGTAAGCACACCGGTAAGGGCTAGTTACAGCGATCAGGAAATTTACAATTTGAAAAATGAAAATGATAAGAATCTATGAAGAATCACTTGAAATAACTTTTTCGCAAAAAAACTTTGCTTTGAAGCAAATATTTTTTCTTAAAAAAGCATTCATTGATTTTCCTGATAAAAATTCTGAACGGAAAACGATTCTTGATCGCTATATCCTTCCCCTTAGACTTCTTTACTTTCGGCTGATATTTTGGTAATGTTTTGCTGTCAAAAAAAAAAGAATTGGAAAAACAGAGTTGTTTAAACCGACAATCAACTGTCGCGTTCCTGAGTTGTCGAAAACCCATAGCATAGAAGCAGGGAGAAATTTATTCATGGGAAAGAGCGGTATTGGAAAATCCGACTATGAAATAAGGTCTGCCTTAAAAATATTGGATTGATTAATTACCTCAGACAGGGAATCATTTGTCATTATTTTTTGACAGCTCCATGGGTGAAAACAGAAACCAGGACCTTGCCGCTCTGTTTCTCTTTATTGTGCAAACCACAAGTCTGGATGTAATTGAACAAAAATATCTGGACATTCACAAACGGAGGTGGATAGTATGCACTCGGCAATCGAAAACGAAAATACTGCAGGTCATGTTATATCAGGATAAATATCATGAAATCTGCTAGAAGATCTAGGAAAAGGAAGGATGTCAACCCTTATTATGTAAAACAATTAAACTACAGTGAATTTTAGGATCTAAAAGGTCTGTCAAGAAAATTATAACAAAAAGACTAAAAGATGAAAACGGGGACAAATAAAAATGCTCAAACTTTCAAAAAGAAGACAACGACGAAGAATACACGACAGCATGAAACTGTTCTTAAATTAAAAACCAAATAAAATTAATAAAAACAAATTTATAACGAATATTTTTCATTTTGCTTTTACTAACTGTCGGTTTTCCCACTTAACAAGTGTACGATTCGATGAAAAATAGCGTGCAAAAAGTCACTAAGTGCGGAGTTGTATCCATTTTGTAAATTTTTTGTAGAAAACACAGCAATAATCGCAAAAAACATTAGCTAATTTAGTATATTTTAAGGTACTTGCAAATTTAAAAACTTAATATTTCAAAACCAGTCAAATGTTACTTAATGAGTTTTCGCAATAACCCGACGATACATATTTTAAACCATCGGACCAATAATGAATAATTTTCTCCGTGAAATATAATGTTTAAATTGTTTTATTATTTCAATGGCAAATATAGATATTAATTTATTTAATCATAAAGTAAATTATTTATTTTGCCAATTATATATAAATTGTATATAAGTATGAAATTTTTGAAGCAAGTACTTAGCTGAGTTATAAATAAATTAATTTTTTTCATTTTTTCGGGGCACTCGTTATTATTATTATTATTAAAAGCTTTTATTAGTGCCATGTTTAGATTAAAGTTAACAAATAAATAATTATATAAATTAACAAAAGCAAAAACATAAATGAATATATAGTTAAGTTATGAATTTGTGTCTTTTCGTTAAATTCTTTTAAACATTAAGTTTTGTATAAAAATGGTATAATTTTATTCGGCATAAGCCTCCCCCAAAGAAGCCCAGAGATTCCTGTTCTTTGCATCGTTATACCATTGTGGATTAGATTGGTTCAAATCGTCTTTTTCATCTTTTTTTTTGGTCGGCCAGTGGGTCTTTTGCCATCGGGCATCCATTTTGTTGTTATTACTGTCCATCTTTGGTCTTGAGTTCTTGAGATGTGACCAGCCCAATTCCATTTTAACTGTTTTGTTCTTTTTACTGCGTCTATTATGCCAGTCTGTCTTCTTATTTCCTCATTTGTTATTCTTTGAACTAAAAGTATGTTAAGTATTTTTCGTTCTATTTTGGTTTGACAAATTCTTAGTTTATCAAAGAAGTTTGAAGTAAGTCCCAAGGTTTGTAGCCCATATGTTAGGGTTGGTAATATCATTGAGTCGAGTATAAATTTACGAGTGTGCTTGCTTAGAATGTTTTCAAGTATTTGTTTTAAGCTCCAAAACTGTTTCCAGCTATTTGAAATCCTTCTGTTTATCTCTTTCTCTTCCTGATTTTTAAATGATTTGATTTGTCCTAAATAAATATAGTCGCTTACGTATTCTATTTCTTCACTGTCTAGGAGTATTGGATTCAACGTGTGGTTTGTCAAAACTTTTGTTTTTGTCAAGTTTATGTTGAGAAATGTTTTTTTGCTTTCAATGGCAAGTTCATTGATCATTGTTTGAATGTTGTTAGAGTTTTCTGCGATAAGCACGATGTCATCCGCAAATCTCAAGTTATTTAGATACTGTCCGCGTATTTTTATTCCGTTTTTGTTTTTCCAATTAAGTTTTTGGAAAATTTCTTCTAAGACTGCTGCAAATAACGGTGGAGACATAGGATCCCCTTGGCGTACTCCACGATTGATTTGGAATTCCCGACCTGTTACATCGGTTTTTATTTTTGCGGTATTGTTTCTGTAGATAACGGGTGATTTTTAAGCTGGTTTGGTTTTGGCAACACTGGTTTTGACAGCTGACGTGTGTTTAGTACCTTGTGTCACTGTCAAACAGCTTCAATTTGGTTTGCAATTTAACCATGGATCGTCTTACAAATGAACAACGCTTGCAAATTATTGAATTTTACTATCAAAATTCGTGCTCGGTTCGAAATGTTCATCGCGCGCTGCTTGTGTTCAGCGATGAGGCTCATTTTTGGTTGAATGGGTACGTAAATAAGCAAAATTGCCGCATTTGGAGTGAAGATCAGCCAGAAGCATTGCAACAGCTACCAATGCATCCCGAAAAAGCCACTGTATGGTGCGGTTTATGGGCCGGCGGCATTATTGTGCCATATTTCTTCAAAGATGATGCGAATCGCAGCGTTACTGTCAATGGTGAACGCTACCGAGCGATGATAACAAACTTTTTTTTGCCCGAAATGGAAGTTCTTGACTTGCATGATATGTGGTTTCAACAAGACGGTGCCACATGCCACACAGCACGCGAAACAATGGCGCAATTGCGAGGCGAGTTTGGTGAACAGTTAATTTCACGTTTCGGGCCGGTCAATTGGCCGCCTAGATCGTGCGATTTGACACCATTAGATTATTTTTTGTGGGGGTATGTCAAGGCTAATGTCTATAGGGACAAGCCCGCTTCGATTGACGCACTGGAAGCCAACATCCATGCATTCATTCGTGAGATACCGGCCGATATGTGTGAAAGAGTATGCCAAAATTGGACTCAGCGGATGGGCTACCTGAGACGCAGCCGCGGTCAACATTTGCATGAAATTATCTTTAAACATTAAATTGCAAGGTTCAAACTATCGATTCAAATAAATATTTCATTCATTTTTTCGAATTTTTTGTGTTTTTTTTTTTTTAAAAGTTCTAAACCTCTTAAAAAATCACCCATTATAAATAGAAGATATAGCGGTTTTTTGAATTCTTGACATTTTGGATTAGTTGATTTATTGTTTGGAGGTGGTCTGTAGTTGAAAATCCTTCTCTGAATCCAGCTTGTTCTCTAGGTTGTTTTTCGTTTAAAATTTGTTTCGTTTTTGTATATAAAGGGTTTTCCAATAAGAGGTGTTATTTTGATATTCAAAGAAAAATGGCATTTTTTGAGATAAATGATCGGATGTTTATTTCATTATAAAGAGGAAGGTATGCCGTTAATAATGGAACACGACATCAGCCAAATGGCCGCCACGACCACGCTTACAGGACCATATCCTTTTCATGAAATTTTCCATAACCAAATAGCAAAGTGGCTGCCCTATGTCCTCGATAGCCTCACGAATTCCATCTTTGAGGTCTTGAATCGACGCTGGGCTGTTGGCGTAGACCTTATCTTTCACGTGGCCCCAAAGGAAGAAGTCGCAAGGTGTTAAATCACAAGATCTCGGTGGCCAATTGTGATCACCTCTTCGAGAGATAACACGGTCCGGAAACTTTTCCCGTAAAAGATCGATGGTTTCATTGCTTGTGTGGCACGTAGCGCCGTCTTGTTGAAAGTAAACGTTGTCCAGATCAATACCATCCAATTCCGGGCATAAAAAATCATTAATCATCTCTCGATAGCGCAATCCATTGACCGTAACTCTTGCTCCGGACCATAAACCGCACCAAACAGTCACGCGTTGAGGATGGAGAGGCTTTTCAACAATAACTCTTGGGTTTTCCGAGCCCCAGATGCGACAGTTTTGCTTGTTGACGTAGCCTCCGAGGTGGAAATGGGCCTCATCAGTCAAGATGATTTTTCGATGAAATTCCGGATCATTTTCATGCATTTCAAGGACCCAATCAGCAAAGACACGACGTTGTTGATGATCAGCCGGCTTGAGTTCTTGTGTTAACTGAACTTTATAAGCCTTAAGACCCAAGTCTTTATGCAAAATACGGTGTAATGATGTTTGTGGAATGCCTAATTCCAAAGAACGACGAGGAATGGACAAACCTGGGTTTTCTTCAACACTTTGGGCTACAACAGCAATATTCTCAGTTGTTGTTGAGCGACGTGCACGGGTTTTATTCTTCACATCACTAACTTGTCCCAACAGCTCGAATTTGTTCACCAATTTCTGTATTGCGGTCCGACAAGGTGCTTCACGACGACCCAAAAATGTTTTAGTTTTACGAACCGTCTCTGCCAAATTTTCACCATTTTTATAGTGAATTTTAATAAATTTCAATGCGTTGTTGAAGCGTGTATCGTTCCATTTTTATTAATGGCGTAGTTTTTACTTGTCAAATGTCAAAAAATGACAGCTTCAAAAGTGACAGCTACCGAAATAGTGGGCTATTCAAAATAACACCTCTTATTGGAAAACCCTTTATAATTTTTGAAAAGAGTTTGTAAATAGTTGAAATAAGGCTTATTGGTCGATAATTGTTTATGTCATCCTTTGTCCCCCTTTTTTATGGATAAGTATAATTGTACTTCTTTTCCATTGTTCTGGTTTATATTGTGTTTTTAATATTGCGTTAAATAGCTTTGTTAGTATCGGAACCAAAGCCGTCTTTCCGTATTTTATCATTTCAGCTTCTATACCATCATTGCCTGCACTTTTTTCATTTTTTAGACTTTCGATAGATGTTTCGATGTCGCGTTGATCTAATGTTCGTGTTTGAGATGTTGTGTGTAGAGGATTTGTAAGTGTATATGTATCGTTAATGAGGGTATAGTTATTGTTGGTGGTTATTGTTTTTGTTGGTCTGAAGTGTGTTTCAAAAAAAGTTGTGGCAGCTTCGTTTATGTCTTCTCTTTTTAGTATTTTGTTGTCATGTTTTTTCAGTGAAACAACCCATTCTTTCTCGTTTTTTAAAAATTGTTTTGTCTTTTTAATAGATTTAGTGTCTTTCAGTATATTTTGTATTGATATTTCGTTATAATGCTTTATATCATTCTGAGAATTTGTCTTAATTAAAGTTCTTAAATCTTTTAATTGTCGTTTTTCAGTATCAGTTTGGGTATCTTTGTTTTTTAATTCTTCTCTTTTTGTAATAAGGTTTTTTGTTTCGTTTGAAAATTTATCGGTTTTTGATGTATTGTTTTTCTTAAGTAACGTTTTAGTTGTATTTTTAATTATATTTTCTAGTAAATCATACATATTTTGAATGTTTTGATCTAAATTATTTGTGTTTATATTTTCTTCAATTTTTCTTTCTAAGACTCGATTGTAGTTTTTTAAAGTTTCATCGGCGATTAGTCTTGGAATTATTAGGTTTTGTTTGTGTCTGTTAAGTGTTCTATGGTTGATATTTATATCTCTTCGTACTATTCTATGATTACTGTCGAAATTAAATTTGTTGATAACCGAGACATCCCTTATTGTTTTAAGTTTGTTCGTAAGTATTAAATCGATTTCATTGTTTGTTCGTCCATCTGGAGCAGTCCAGGTCCATTTATTCTTTTTTTTTTTGAAGAATGAATTTGCAAAGCTGAGGTTCATTTGTTGCATCCATTCAATTAGTTTCTCTCCTCGTTTTTTCCTTTTGCCGTAACCGAAATTTCCCATTTCCTTTTCCTCTGGATTGTACTTTTTACATAATTTTGCATTGAAGTCTCCGATAATATACATTATTTCTGCCTTAGTTTCTTCAAATGTTTTCTCGAGTTGATCATAAAAAATTTCGATTTCGTTGTCAGGGGCTTTTTATTTTAGTGTTTTGAAAATGTAAAGTTATGCTGCAAATTCGTTCATTTGTTAGTCTTATTTCTGTTATATATTTTTTTAAGGTATTTTTCACTATAAAACCTACACCATATAGTCCCTTAGTTTCGCCAATGTAGCTAAAAATTTCTTCATCTGTTTCAACGATATATTGTCCAAATAATCTCAATTCTGACAACCCTATAATGTCCCATTCGATGTTATTTAATGCTAGTTTCAATTCGGTTTGTCTTGATTCTGTGGAAAGGATTCGAACATTGAGCGTACATATATGAAAATTGTTATTTATTGTTATTGTTATTTTTCTTCCAGTTTGGTGTTGTTTCATTTTTTAAATTTGTGTTTCTTGAATTGTTTTGGTAGTTTGGGGGGTATGAGCCATGATTCCTCACGATGGCTAGTCAGCTTGAGGAATATTTTAAGTCGTGTGCTTGAGTAGTTCTTCCGTTTCCGTTTATATCGTTATGATTTCTGTTGATTGGTTGCTAGTTCTCATTTGTGTTTGTTTGTTGTTGGGGCACTCGTACTCTGCGATATTATCTCTTTCTCGCCAATCTTGTTTCGGCCAAAGAAATGATTACCAAAAGGCCGAAACCTAAAGGAAAAAGTAATAAAATTTAAAATCCAGGCGAGTAACTTAAAGTAATCGAATCCAAAAGTAACTAAAAATAATCGTTACTGGTTCGTTATCGGTAATCGTTACTCATAAAAGTAGGTACTGACTACTTTGCTTACTTGAAGTTATCGTTACTTCCTTACGTTTACTGATGATTCCTTATACCACTACATACTTTCAGTTCAAGAGTGCTCAATTAAAAAATTTTAAGCTTTCTAAGATTTTTTTATTAAGCATTTACATTTTGTAAATGTAAGAAAAAAGGGCGTCGCATTGGACTGGGAAAATTTCATTTCTTAGTTATAAGAAAAAAAAAATTCTCAAAATGCAGTTGTTGGCAAACTGCTGAAAGAAATATGACCAAAATTCACAGAAACACCATTTGAATCAATGCCTGATACCTGAAAAGAGAATGCCCATTTTATTATGGAGCTTTGGCCCAGAGTGTACACGAACGAGTTTGGTATCAAATGAAAGTGAAATGACGTGAAGCCCGATGCATGTGCAAAATATTTTCAAAATAAATCGTTCATGGGAAAGTCGAGATATTTGGGCTTGAAGTTGACGATTGCAAAATAAGGATTTCAGATCTTGTTCCAAATAATTGTTCATAAAGGGCGGAATAATTGCCAAGGTACAAAAAATGGATACATATTTAATGTAATAAGTGACACCAAAAAAAAAAATTCGTATCAGGAAGTGTTAGTTTTCTTGCCGTGTTTACCCTATTGAACCTTATAATTGGGTTGATTTTGGAAAACTCCTAGCCTTTAAAACAGCCCCTAGGAACATCCAAAAATATCAATTCAAACAAATACATTTCTTTTTGGACCTAATGGTTTCTGAGATATGCTCGAACATACACACAATCAAATCAAACGAAAACCCTTTTCTGCTGCGACATCCAAATCGTTTAGTTTAAACTTGGGAGACATCGATCTCCCTTTTCTACGTATATTTCTCCTTTCCCTTCTCTCTTAAATCACTCATTATTTCTATTAGAATGAGCAAATCTATTATATGTAGGTGCGAACAAAATATTGAAATATACTTATACTGAATATGTTGAGTGCAAAGATCGTTATTTATAGATTGAAACTGAACTGAGACTATTGACTTAAAATTATTATTAATCTTGGATTTTTAGCATTTCATTACGTCTCCAAAAGTAGGCAGTTTTGAAAAATTAATTAAAAATTATTTAGTTTCGTTAAAATATTGATAAAATTTTTCGTCGAATTCAAACAATATAATTATATTTCAAATGCAACTTTATTTCTTTCCAGTTAAACCATACTTTAAAAAAGAACCCCAAGATAGCACAATGCTATCTGGACAAACTGTTCAATTCCAATGTCTCGTCGGTGGTGATCCACAACCAAAAATTCTTTGGAAAAAAGACGACGGCAACATCCCGACAGCAAGGTAGGCTATATAAAATATTCCACAATTTCAAAAAAAAACTCATAAATTAAAAACGTGTTTCCTCAACTTCCTCTATTCATCTATCTATCTCATCCCACAACAGAGCCCGCATCCTTCAGGAAGACCTTAGTCTGGAAATAACAAATTTAACAATTGGCGACGAGGGCATTTACATCTGCGAAGCACAAAATAGCGTCGGACAAATCAGTGCACGAGCCGAACTCATTGTTCATGGTAGGTGATGTTCACTTTTTGGTTTAATATATTTTTTTTTTTTCTTTTTTGAAATACATAATCTAAAACAACTATGTATAAGAAAACATGAAAAATAAAAATTTACAAAAATGTATTATTTTCTATCTCTCTGTCCCTCTTTCACTGTTCCTTGTTCAGCTGCACCAAAGTTCGTGTTAAAACCACAGGACAAGAAAATCGGTCTGAATGGTGTGGCACGTTTTCAGTGTGTCGCCGATGGTAATCCACCGCCATCCGTTTTTTGGACAAAGGAAGGCTCATCCATGTTAATGTTCCCAAACAATTCCTATGGCCACTTGCATGTCTCCAATGAGGGTACATTGCAAATAAATGGTGTACAAAAGGACGATGCCGGCTATTATGTGTGCTCGGCATTCAGTGTTGTCGATTCCACGACAATTCGTGCGTTCCTACAGGTAACAACTAAAGAATATTATATACAGGTACACAATATATTTATATAGGTGTGTGCATACTATGTGTTCTGTCTTTACACTCAGAGAAAATATTCAATTGCTTTTAGATTAAAATCTTGTATATATCTGCAGTCTTTTTCAAGCTGCACCGCGTTTCTATTCTAAGGAATTTGAGACTTTTTTCTATTTAAATCAGGCATTGAGAATATGAAACAACGATTATGTTTTGCAAAAATGGCTTTAGACTATATAAAAAATTAAAAAAAAAAAAATAAAATAATCTTTACATGATTTTTTGAACCAAATTAAATTCAAGCAAATGGGACGTAATTCAGATGGGGAATGGGGTCTTTGCCTCTGTCCTGGTTAAAGACTAGAGGAATAAAACTCAAGCCATTTGATATACAAGCACCGGAGATGATATGGGGGGCCCTAAAGCTCATGAATATGTACGAACAAATAAAATTCCAACCAAAACTGGTGTACACCAGGGAGGCATCTTGGGTCCTTTGCTTTTTCTTACAGTTTTTGACTATCTGATGGTTTGATGGTAAACGGACAGTTGATGGACCGTTGAATGAAAAGTGAATAAGTTAATTTTTGCTGAAGATCTCACATTCTTGCAACGATCACTAAACGATTTGGCAGCGCAGCAGCTTGTGGGCAACCCGGTCCAACTGGCTTCCTTGCAAGATGCAGTAACCTTGAAAGAAACGTTATCTGTTTTTAAGTGAAATGGCACGTTTAATTAGATGTTTTATAAGAAAATGGGATAACTATCCGCGACATTTATTTAAATTGAACAGAGCTTCCCAAATGCGAAGAATTAATGTATCTTGGATCTATGATATGGGTGTATATGAAGTGGCGTTCAAACTCTTCTGTCTCCTTGTGGTCGAAAAATGTCATTGAGCTAAAAAAAAAGGCTTCACATTGCAGCGCTGTAATGCGGCTGAAATGAAGCCTGGTCCAATCGGAACCCTTAATGGCAAAAATTCTATCTAGCAAAAAATACAGAATAGCCAGTTCAGGTGGTGTTATCCAAAAGAGAGACCCTGAGAAAAGGGTCTACAAACAAATGTTAATATATAGGTCAGCGATCAGTTGGGCTCATACATGGAAAAATCCAAAACTAAGAGGCTTGTCTGCGTTTTCTTAGTTCAGCTCAGCTAACCACACAATCGGAAGCGAAAAAACATTTCATTAACACCGTCGCACTAGGAAAAAAAAAAGGAGACGAAGGAGAAGGAGAAAAAAGGAGAAGGAAGAAAACGGAAAAGAAGAAGGAAGAAAAAATAACAAGAAAAGGAAAAAGAAGACGAAGAATGAAACAAGATTAAGAAGAACCAAAACAAGAAGACGAAAAGAGAACAAGATTAAGAAGAAACAAGAAGAAAAGAAGACACATAAAGATGAAGGCGAACAAGAAGAGCAGAAGAAGAAAAAGAAGAAGAAATGAAGCAAAAGAAGTAGAAATGAAGCAAAAGAAGAAGAAATGAAGCAAAAGAAGGAGAACTGAAACAAAAGAAAAAGAAATGAAGCAAAAAAAGGAGAAATGAAGCAAAAGAAGAAGAAATGAAGCAAAAGATGAAGAAATGAAGCAAAAGAAGAAGAAATGAAGCAAACGAAGAAGAAATGAAGCAAAAGAAGGAGAACTGAATCAAAAGAAAAAGAAATGAAGCAAAAAAGGAGAAATGAAGCAAAAGAAGAAGAAATGAAGCAAAAGAAGAAGAAATGAAGCAAAAGAAGTAGAACTGAAACAAAAGAAAAAGAAATGAAACAAAAAAAGGAGACATTAAGCAAAAGAAGAAGAAATGAAGCAAAAGAAGTAGAAATGAAGCAAAAGAAGAAGAAATGAAGCAAACGAAGAAGAAATGAAGCAAAAGAAGGAGAACTGAATCAAAAGAAAAAGAAATGAAGCAAAAAAGGAGAAATGAAGCAAAAGAAGAAGAAATGAAGCAAAAGAAGAAGAAATGAAGCAAAAGAAGTAGAACTGAAACAAAAGAAAAAGAAATGAAACAAAAAAAGGAGACATTAAGCAAAAGAAGAAGAAATGAAGCAAAAGAAGTAGAAATGAAGCAAAAGAAGAAGAAATGAAGCAAACGAAGAAGAAATGAAGCAAAGAAAGGAGAAATGAAGTAAAAGAAGTAAAAGAAAAAGAAATTAAACAAAAGAGGAAGAAGTAAATGAAGAAGTAAATGAATGTAAAGCCTAAGAATCGTATTGGTATTCTTTTTAACGAACTGTAGGGTTTATTGAGAAACATACTATAATGAGGCTTAAGTCGAAATTCTATACAATTTAGGTAAAAAAAGAAAAAATTGGTACACAAACTCCGGGTCTGTTCAGACACTTTCCGTCAAATCTAAAAAGTATAAGGAAAAGGCTCCACAGCCTTTCTCAATCTGCATTTTTGTTTTCAAAGCCTTTGACCACTAGAGATATTCCAGTCAGTCAGAGTCTTAGTTTAAAAGAACAAAGATTCATTTGTATTCGAGGTATGTAACTACCAGGCTTAAAAGTTTAAAACTTATTATACCCTGAAGTCGCATAAGCGCGACTGAACCATCATATTTATTGTATGATTTTCTCTGAGTGTAAACAGAACTTGTGTCTGTGGTATAAATAAATTCATTTCTCGATGAATGTGTTTGCCTGGCCATGACATGGAAATGAATTCATTTATACAACAAGAATCGAGACCAAAACCAAAACAAACCCGAAGTGCGATGGAGAGATCACTGCTCTCTATGAATGGAATATGGGATATCCTTCGTCATCGGAGTTGTCACGGTCTCATAGTCTCATATACAGTCATCCCATCACATGTGCCTATATGAAAATTCATTTATGCTAATGAACGAATAAAATTTCCATACAACCCAGGTGACGTCCGTGGATGATACTCCGCCGCCCATTATTCAAATAGGCCCGTCCAACCAAACACTGCCGAAGGGTAGTGTCGCTATGTTGCCATGTCGAGCGACAGGAACTCCAATGCCACGAGTCAAGTGGTACAAAGATGGTGTACCATTACAGAGTGGACACCGTTTCATGATTGTCCAGGGTGGATCGCTAAGGATTGATGGTGAGTTTTACATTTTTGTTTGCTTTTTCGAATTCTTGTTTTTTTTTTTTTTTTTTTTTTGTAGTACAAGTCTCCTGGGTGACATCCTTTTGCGATGTCCTTTGTAATTGATACTATGTCAATTAAATCTCCATACAAGTGTTAACGATATACATTTTCGTACCTTTTTTTTTTTTTTTTTGCAGACCTACAACAAACAGATACAGGCTTGTACACATGTACTGCTTCGTCCGAGAGTGGGGAAACATCGTGGTCGGCTACTTTAACGGTGAGTTCTCTTTTAAAATCGAAATTATATACGAACGAGTGCTAGGTATATTCAAGTGTTGGTCTCTCTTGCAAAAATAAAGTGGTCTGGTCCTTTGGTTGTGAAATTGAGTTTGTCGAAAGGTGGAGTTATTCGTGTTAGGTGTTGAAGCATTAAAGGTGTCAGACGAGACAAGGTTAGCTACGTGTTAAGCTCTCGTTACTTTATTAATTACTAAGCATATCCTTGCGTGCTCTGCCACTTCAGCCAAGCCAAATCACCTCATAAACCTATCCTTGAAAATGTTTTTATTTGTGAGATGTATTCCTTTTTTCGGTAAGTAAACAAAAAAAAAAGGATATTAAAAATAAAATTTGCATGCCATCAGTCTAGTCACTCGAAAGTACCTACTTTTAGGGATATATTCACAATAGCCAAGGGATTCGCAATTTATTGTTTCATCCTTTCATATACGAGTATATAGTGTAGCACTTTAATGGCCATGTTAAGAGCTTAATAAACACTTCAAGGCACCCCCAGTAGCATGATGGTATTTCATTTGGCTTGTTGTGTATTTCAGCGCGAGTTGGAATAATAATAATTTGAGTTGTTTTCAAAAGTGAAAATGTACTTTACATCGGTTTATTTTTGTTTTTACTGTCATGGCTATAATTTTATTTTATGTTTCAATCAAAATATATAGATATTCATTGTTGAGAACGGTATACAAAGATAGGTACCTGGATGGATACATGCATTTTGTTGGAAATTAAAGTACCTATACGAAGGAAAGGAATAAAATGTTGAATTGCTATCGACATTGTTTCAAAAATTCCAAGGACGAATGGCTCTCTTTTTGTGTTTTAAATTTTTTTATTCGCGATGTATGTATATACGAGTATATTAAATGTTAAGGTTCTTTTGGGCAAGTTGTCCACTTGAAAAAAAAATTGCACTCCAGATTTTAATCAAAGCTGACATGAAAGAATTGGGTCCACATACCGCAATTTTGTAGGTTTGTCACTTTAAGCAAATCAATAATTCCCGTGTTTTATTGAGAAATTTAAAGCCATCTTACCAAAATTTTATTCAAATATTTAATTATTTAAACCAACAACACAAAATGTTAATATAAAAACTGCAGTCAGTAAAGTCACAGTCAGTTGATTAAAATTTTTAATTACACTTGATAGTGACTTTTGACAGCTTTCAGTCTTTAATGCCCGATTTCACAAAAATACACTGAAATCCCTTTTATCTAAAGTCCTCTTAAATTTTATCAGACTTTTAAATATTTCCAGTTTCACCATCAAAAAAAAAGGAAATTTTAGGGAAATTTTAGTTAAAATTGGGTTTGCCTCACATCCCTGGATATGGAAAAAGGATGTTTCCCTCTCACATTCGAAATGCACGTGAAAAAGCATTATATGTAGAAAAAATACTACGAAAAAAAAAAAATGGAGAACGGATTCCAATATGAACTCGGAATATTCTTGGACGTCTTACTTTATGTTGCTCTTCATCCTCAGATGAACAATCAATTATTCTAAAAACAAACAAATTATTAAGGCTTTCCAAAACCAACGTGAAACATTCGGAGCGAATATGCGATGACTGAACAATGTTTGAAGATTCACATCGCGCCCATGTGGGTGCTCTCATTTATCTCCATGTAAATAAATTAAGAAAGGCGAAAGTCTTGTCGTCGTTCGGAAGTATACGCGTTGGATTGGGAGAGCCTTAAAAGATTATTATCTACACAAAAACTATATTTATGTTTCGACCTATTCACAATTTATAAATATTTGCAAGAAATTAATTAAAAAAGTGACTGCAAAATATCATCTATTTATAATTTTCTTACTCGTCGACTGACATCTGACATATTAGACTTCACAAATCACACTTTTAAAATTTATTGAGACGAAAATGGGCTTTTAGTTTATAAGGGCATTTAAAAGCATTTTAAATTTAAAAGCACTTGGTGAAACCAAAAAATCCCATTTTAACTCTAAATGGGCTTTTAAATATTTAAAAGTCCTTTATAAAATCAGGCATAAGTCAGTAAAAAGCCTACTTGGAATCAAAATTAATGTTGATAGTCAACAATTTATTCGATTGCATTATTTTAACAGTAAGTCAATTGAGTTCATTTTGTATCTTTTGATTTAGAAATTCAATGTTGTTAATGGCCCATGTTTCAATAAGATAGCAGGTACTTCAGATATAGGTTAAGGGTTTCAAGATTTCTACAAATTGATATTATTCTAAAACATTTGTACACCTGAAACCCGTAATCTTTCTACTAGTTTTGGATAAAACACTTAATTAAAAAAACCATGCAAAATTTGAAACTCCAAACCTCTATAGAACTAGTTTTAAAACAAGTTAATAATATGGCTGTAACTGTTGACATAAGGAATTAAAATTAAAAATAGATATGAAACTTAAAAAAAGACAGTTCACTTACAGATAAAAGATTACAGTCAGATAACTTACTGAATGCTAAAAATGGCTAAGAATTATATATGTACATAAAGGGTTTTCCAATAAGAGTTGTTATTTTGATATTCAAAGAAAAATGGCATTTTTTGAGATAAATGATCGGATGTTTATTTCATTATAAAGAAAGGTATGCCGTTAATAATGGAACACAACATCAGCCAAATGGCCGCCATGACCACGCTTACAGGACCATATCCTTTTCATGAAATTTTCCATAACCAAATCGCAAAGTGGCTGCCCTATGTCCTCGATAGCCTCACGAATTCCATCTTTGAGGTCTTGAATCGACGCTGAGCTGTTGGCGTAGACCTTATCTTTCACGTGGCCCCAAAGGAAGAAGTCGCAAGGTGTTAAATCACAAGATCTCGGTGGCCAATTGTGATCACCTCTTCGAGAGATAACACGGTCCGGAAACTTTTCCCGTAAAAGATCGATGGTTTCATTGCTTGTGTGGCACGTAGCGTCGTCTTGTTCAAAGTAAACGTTGTCCAGATCAATACCATCCAATTCCGGCCATAAAAAATCATTAATCATCTCTCGATAGCGCAATCCATTGACCGTAACTGTTGCTCCAGCCTCATTTTCGAAAAAGTAAGGTCCAATGACCCCGCCGGACCATAAACCGCACCAAACAGTCACGCGTTGAGGATGGAGAGGCTTTTCAACAATAACTCTTGGGTTTTCCGAGCCTCAGATGCGACAGTTTTGCTTGTTGTTGTAGCCTCCGAGGTGGAAATGGGCCTCATCAGTCAAGATGATTTTTCGATGAAATTCCGGATCATTTTCATGCATTTCAAGGACCCAATCAGCAAAGACACGACGTTGTTGATGATCAGCCGGCTTGAGTTCTTGTGTTAACTGAACTTTATAAGCCTTAAGACCCAAGTCTTTATGCAAAATACGGTGTAATGACGTTTGTGGAATGCCTAATTCCAAAGAACGACGAGGAATGGACAAACCTGGGTTTTCTTCAACACTTTGGGCTACAACAGCAATATTCTCAGTTGTTCTTGAGCGACGTGCACGGGTTTTATTCTTCACATCACTAACTTGTCCCAACAGCTCGAATTTGTCCACCAATTTCTGTATTGCGGTCCGACAAGGTGCTTCACGACGACCCAAAAATGTTTTAGTTTTACGAACCGTCTCTGCCAAATTTTCAACATTTTTATAGTGAATTTTAATAATTTCAATGCGTTATTGAAGCGTGTATCGTTCCATTTTTATTAATGGCGTAGTTTCTACTTGTCAAATGTCAAAAAATTACAGCTTCAAAAGTGACAGCTACCGAAATAGCGGGCTAATCAAAATAACACCTCTTATTGGAAAACCCTTTATGTATATATGTATATGAATACTCATTTTCCCCAATAAAAATTTTAAGCTTTTAAGTAATCAAGGCCTCATATCGTACGTATATCAACCTACACACTGCGACTTAACTATGGCAAGGAAGGCATAAATATTTTTACAACTTTTTTGAACTCTTTAAAGCTATTTTGAAGAATTCGTTGCATGAAGAAAGACCCTCTTCAGCGTTTATATGAAAAATACAATATAATATGGAAAATAACTGCGTGTTAAATTGCCTATAAAAAAAAAGCCAAACAAACGTCTGCTCTCACTGTGAACTTCATTACCAGATCAAATTAGATTTCACGACCATATCGTCAGCCGGGTGAAAAAGTGTCCATATCGCAGAAAAACCACAATTTGATCGTCTTTCCATCTGATTTCGCTGCTGCTGCTCCTGCTGCGTGATGTGATGCATCTTCGTCGGGGAATTTTAACGACTTTCAACGCGCATTTTAAAGTTTATGCGTGCCAATTCCAAAAATAGTAGTTGACAGTTGTTGCTGATGCACTGGCTTTGTCTAAAGTGAATGGAATCTTTCATTTTTTTTTTTTTTTTGTATTCTGTGGAATTGTATATCTTTATGACCGAAATGTATCTGAGCCTGAGCTGAGCAATTCTTTCCAACACCATCGTGCTAATTATACGCAAACAAACAAAATGATGTGTTTATATGATGATAAAGTTTGCATCTCATAAAAAATAATAATATCCGCTATCGGCTGCGTGCGCGCTACGAAAATCGGGTCGCGGCGGGAACACAATCGTTTCTACTTAAGAGAACGAGAGGGTTATCGCTAAAGTGCATGTTTGCGCGTAGATGTAAACAAATCTAGCTAAATGACTTTGCGGCCATAAAATCGCTCATAAGCACTCGGGTTAATATGTATCTTTGATTTGGTAACAAAATGTTGCAAGATAAGTTTTCCTCTTTCATTGAGGCGCCATTTAAACTTTCGACTCGTAAGTATTGCTGCAGTCATATGTGCATATATTGCGTGATTAGAGTTTAGAGGACTGCTTCAGGTTTTTTTTTCTTTTTTACAATGCCTACAGTGGTGGATGGTAAACTGGGCAAAGTAGGTCATTGCAATCGGCCTCAGGTCTAAGGGGCCTTGTTTATTTTCTTAAAGAAAATAATTGTTTTATATTTATTTATACAAAATCGTGAGTTAGTGTCGCAAGTTCATACAAAAATCCTGTGGCAAAACGCACTTTTAGTTTTTTTTCCTGAATTCTTCAGGCAACTTGTCCAATTTTGTTTCCGTTTAAACCTTATTCGGGCCCATAGGCCTTGACTTCAGTCCGACCCTGAATGTCCTGAGGTGAAATCAAACGCCTACGCGTGCGCTCATGCTGGTATGTACATATATAGGTTCTTCAAGTGCCAATTTGTGTTTTGTCATAAAGCACACATGGTGCACCTAAAACGCACTGCGCAGCAAACGCTCTTCGAACGAATGGCGTTATAGGTAAGGTATACACACATACACAAAATAAAACGCATATGGTATAGACATAGGCACCCATAACCACCACTTTGTGAACCACAGCGGTGCAATAACTTCGAATGCAAATTAAACCACCATATAAATTATGGGTAGGTGTAATCATAGTTTATGTCCCGGGGGCGTTGAGATATGTCCGCAGGCGGTATTTGATGATCATGGGGTTTTTTTCTCTAGGGATTTCACAGCAGTTAACTGAACGAGCTGATGGTGCATGCGTTCATAAATTGGAAATTTCATTTCACTCTATGAGATGCAATAAAAATGCAAATGCAAATTCAAATATTGTTAGCATAAACAGAAAAAATGCAATAAATCAGCAAAACAAAAAAAAAAAAAACTGTAAGATTCACAAGAATTCCGAAAGAATAAAATTGTGGTATCAATAAGGCTTAAGGAATTTGTGGTCGTATTTGTCAGATCGAAACAAAATACATCCTTATTGCATTTCGAAAGAAATGGCATTTTATTAATTATTTTATTTAAGTAACTTTCAAAGGTGTTTTATCTACCACGTAAAATTATTGTATACAAAAATAGGCTCAACATTAGTTTAGTTTAAAATATGTTTCTAGAGAAATAACCAATATGCCCCGGCATACAATTAGATTTTCACTTCAAAACAAAAAAAAATCCAAATACACTGAATTTTGGAGGAGAGCATTTACTTAAATGTAAACCCTGGTTTTGGACACTGTGAGGTGAAAAGACAAAATTGAGCTTTATCGGTTTTTTGAAAAAAATTCAAGATGAAAACTGTAGTTAATAAAACTCTACAGTAAACAGACGGTTACACTTTTTTTTAGGTAAAATCGATAGAGTTTGAGAAAAATGTGCCTCATACTTTACCCCAGTGGTGAAGGGCAAATAGTACCTACACTAAAACAAAAAACCGTAGTTACATGTAAAGGGTCCGCCAAATAACTTCTTTTTTTTTTTGAAAATGGCGCAAAACTTCGAGTGTAGCTTCGGCTGTGTGGCACGTAGCGCCGTCCTGTTGATACCAAATGTTGCCAATATCCTCCTCTTCAATTTTTGTGAACAAAAATTCGTTCAACATGACCCGATAACGATCGCCATTGACTGTAACGGCCACTCCTTGCTCATTTTCGAAGAAAAATGGCCCAATTATGCCTCTGGACCAAAATCCGCACCAAACAGTGACTCGTTTTGGGTGTATCGGCTTTTCAATATATGCGTGCGGGTTTTCTGTGCCCCAAATGCGACAATTTTGCTTGTTTACATACCCGCCAAGATCAAAATGAGCTTCATCTGAAAAGATGATTTTTTTGGCAAAATCGGCATCTTCTCTTAGTCGATCGCAGGCCCACTTAGCGAAGCGTATACACAACCATATTCGTTCAGCGGAAGGATAAAACTAATTATCTGTCAAATCAGACATGAGCTAAGTATTACCATTCACGAAATAAGCACTATTTGAACAAAAAAAAAAACCTTAGATGGCGGACCCTTTAACATATTCATCTCATTAGTGTCAAAAATTAGTCTTCGGATACAATGGCCGAGTTCAACGCACATCTGAATATTCAGAATTCTGAATTTTTGAAGCTCTTGATTGGCCAGCTGTCAGAAAAAGTTCTGAAAATTCAGATGACTTCTGACAGCTGGCCAATCAAGAGCTTCAAAAATTCAGAATTCTGAATATTCAGATGTGCGTTGAACTCGGCCAATTTAACGCTATTTTAATTGAATTCGGGCACGTCGTAATTTTTTTTAAATTTCGTACCATATTCTGACCTAAATTAAGAAGCCTCTATTTTGAATACAAACAAATTGGTACCACTGAATTTAGCCAAATCATTAAGGTCCAGTTTTTCAAGGCGAGATTAAAGTTAAACCTGAGTTAACTCATCAAATTTGGTGATTTAACTCAGGATTAACTGAACAGATACTTTTGATGTTTTATCCAGCGAGTTTGGTAAGTCGTTCCGCAAGCATTCTTCACTGCTTCCTCAGTTAACTGTGGTTCATTTTACTTCTAGAGTAAGCTTATTCTGGTTAAACTACTTCACCACTAAAAAACTGGGCCTAAGTGTATCAAATCTTATCAATTCTATAATAATTCAAAACTCAACAAACGGACCATTATGCGACGCTTACGGATGGTATGACGAAAATCATTTTTTTTGGACTTTTCTGTCATTGAAAGTTATATGTTAGATTTGATGAAAGTCTAGAATTTTTTTACACAAAACTAATTTATGCTTTTTAGAGCAAGTAAGAAACACATAAATCTATCAATTCCGGTTTTAAATTATTTATTCATAGTTTCTCCATCGGTGGCGTTTAAAAAGTTAAAACATAATTTTGTAGAAAAAAATCCTTTATTAGAGCTTCTCACATTTAAAAAAAAATTCTGTCCTCATTGAAAGGACTCTAATTCAAAATATTAATACGCTAATGGATAAAATTACAGCAAAAAATCGTTCTTAATATATTTCCACTTTATTGTATGAAACTTCAAGCCCCATTAAGCCTTCCTGCGTATATTTTTTTTTTTTTTTCTAGTTATATTCACAAAGCCCTCCAGATAAAATACCATAGAAACTGTAGATATGTATGTATGTATGGAATATTATGCCCATCCAATGAATCACATTCGCATCCTTCATCCGTCCGTCTCATCAGTGCCGAATGGGAAACGAAATTTAAAATTCAAATTTTTCGAATATAAATTCCCGCTAATTGGTCACGGTTGTGTGAAGGCTGTAAATTCGTATATACCGGGGCGGCGAGCGATGATAAAAATGGCTAGGCCCATCACATCATCCTCCTCATCGTTGTCGCTGATGTCGTTGTCCAAACTTCAAAAGCGTACATTATTCCACATGTGATGTTCCAAATACCTATAATTACCCCTTTTAACCATGGCAACTTTTGGACGCAATTTCCTCTCAGAAGTGTTTGCGTCCATTTTACCCTCCAACAACGTCGACCTGATACTGTTGCAAGTACTCGTATATAAAACAAAAAAAAGAGGTTTTGATCGAGTAAATTGGCCTTTAATGCCGTGCGCCCATCATTATTTTAGTCGTTGGAACTCTTCGGATGGTACCTTCTACCTACCTATACTCTTGGGGGCTGAAGGATTGTCACTCAATCTTTTTTCTTGCATCCACGTCAATTTATGTCAATTTTACTTGAGTAATTTATAACTTTTTGGGGACCTTCGAAAAGACTGATGCGCGGTGCGGTTTTTTTTTCGAAATATGTAGATGTGTTCGCTCTTAAGGATATGAAGGCCTCTATATATATAGATATAAGTCACATTGTCATTAATCAATTGACTAACATTATGTCGTTCAATTTCTTTTTGTTTTTGTTGCAGGTTGAAAAACTCAGCTCATCAGTTCTGCATCGATCTCCGGATCCGAGCACATATCCAGCACCGCCTGGTACACCGAAAGTGCTTAACGTTACGCAAAAGAGCATTACACTACGCTGGACACGGAGTCAAGAGAAGCCTGGAGCTACTAGTCCTATAATCGGGTAAGTTGTTCAGTTCAGTTCAGATTTTTTTTGATTGGTTTTTCTGCCTGATTCGCTTACATATATGTAAAAAAAAAAAAAAAGGACGTGCATAGTTAAAAAAAATAACATTCATGTTCAATTAACCAATATTCTGTACGAAGGCAGAGATAGAGAGAGAGTGAACTTTTTTAAGTGGCTATACAAGATGGTTGTACCTGCTACAACAACTGCGGAAGATAGTTTTTGCCAAATGAATTTGTATTTTGCACAGAACAGATGGTCAGCTAAATAAGGACTTCTGACATTATGTGCACAAAATCACAAAACAGTTCGTAAATGAGTTGTTCGGAAATTCCAGCAGAGACTTTAGAAACCCACTTCGACTTGCTAACTTAATTCGCATTTGAAATTCCTTTCAAACAAGTGAATAGGCACATACAATGGTCAACAGTGTGTTTGTCAAGAAGGTAAGCAAATTTGTAGGCAAGAAGCTGAATGAATATAAAAATGTTTGTCATAAAAAAAAATGCAAGAAATGGTATGTCAGCTTAAAAAATAACTATCTAAAATTATTTTAGGCCCACTTGCTCAAAGGGTTACAAATGTATAAATCGCTCACTGTTGTCAAAAAAATTTTGGCACAAGTGGACTTTAATGCGCTAAGTAGACATCTTTACTATGTAAGAAGAGGGTCATTCATTTCGTAGTTTCAAGTTGGTATCGCTGGCATGTGACACCTGTCAAACTCAACTCTCATTTGAAGTGTCAAAATATTAGTTGAATGTTTGCCATTTACGATAATGAATCGCTTAACAATCGAACAACGCGTTAAATTTACTAACTTATGTTATTCCAACTTTGCCACTTTTCGCGCATTACGCGATGATTATGGTTGTCATAATCGACCGACTACGCAAGCAATCGCTAAATGATGAAGAAATTTGAAGAGAGTGGAAGCGTTACTGATGTCGTAAGGCCTGTGCATCGTCGTAATGCACGCTCAGACGAAAATATTGCTGCTGCAAGTGCAAGTGTTGCTAATGATCCGATAGTTTATCGTTTTTTCGACGTTCGCAACAATTGGTCGAATTATAACGGATTTTTTTTGGCCGGCGATTGAAGATCATAACTTGGACGATATGTAGTTCCAATAAGACGGGGCAATAAGCTACACAACACTAAAAAATTATGTATTTATTGCGTGAGAAGTTTCCTGGGCGGGTAAATTCACATTTTTGGGACGTCAATTGGCCACCAAGATCATGCGATTTGACATCGTTAGATTTTTTTTCTATGGGGCTACGCAAAAGACCGCGTTTACGCGAATAATCCCCAAACTCTAGACGCATTAAAAGCCAACATTACTCAAGTAATGGCCGAGATACCGCCTGAAATGTACGATAAAGTGGTTAAAAATTACCTCAAAATAATCTCATGCTCCGAATCTTCCCAAGGCGGCCATTGAAATAATAAGCTTTACGAGCACAAAATAAGATTTATTACTCTATCTAAAAAATTTCCCAATTTAACAGACTTTCATCAACAATCTTCACTGACATTGATTTATTTCTCAGTGTAGATTTGGCACTCTTTATTTTCCATAGCTTTTTCAGCAGAAAATGTCGGTACCCAATTTGTAAGCAAATGCATTTTTGTGTTTTTCTTCCAATGCAATAATGCAGATTCTAAACTAAATGTGAGATGTAAGAAGTTACGATTACAAAAAAGAAGAACAATGTTGGTTGCCTTTAGCAGTCTTGTCACCAATTTCATGGGAATTTTTTTTCCCGGAAATAAATGTAGGCTATGCAGGTCTTGCCAACATAAAAAATATTCGAAATAAAATTCGAAGTAGAATGCTTTCAAAATGAATTGAAAGTTTTTGTTTTCGAATATTTGTATATTGGTAGCCCTAATCGCCAGTTCAGCTACCATCAGGAATTCACGTTCAATTCACACACATCACATACTTTAAGGCGCATAATAATGATAAATGACGAAGTTCTGATTCAAACAAAATACACGATCGACACACAACAGCACACTAACTGATGATGCGACCGAGGTTGCATCCAGCATGATGTCGCTTGTTATTCTTTCGTTCGCCTCCAAAAAAATAAGTGAACATTTTGCCAATTTATTGTGTTAAATTTCGCCCGAAATAAGGGGAAATTTTCGAACATTTAACATCTTATGGGTGAAACTTATACAATGGGCGAAAAGTGAAATGTCAATTTCTCCGGGCGGAATGTTGTTCGAGTGAAACTCACAACAAGGCTGATTGTGTCTTAATACTGATTAAATGCCACTCTTCGTTTTCGCCTTAGAGTCGATTGGGACAGGTTCTACATTTCACTTTCATTCGAAATGAAATTTATATCAATTAAAATTAGATTGACTTCAGTTTCGTTTCGAGCGAAAGTGAAATGTATAAATCTAGAACCTGGCTGATATTTAGTTGAGATAAAGGGTGTTTTTTTAGACGTGTCGTTTTCAATCTGGCAATACTTTTTTTCGGAGTTTGTCTTTTTGACAGCTGTCACTTGATTTATGCTCAGTTTGGTTTGCCATTGCATAATGAATAGACTGACGCCTAATTTTCATAAGCGAATTTTGTTTAGCGATGAAGCTCACTTTTGGTTGAATGGATACGTCAATAAACAAAACCACCCCATTTGAAGTGTAGATAATCCTCAAGCCATTATTGAGACGCCGGCCGTTACATCCTCAAAAAGTCACTGTTTGGTGTGCTCTATGGGCAGAGGGAATCATTGGCCATATTTCTTCAAAAATGAAGCCGGCCATAATGTTAGAGTCAATGGGGAACGCTGTAGAGCCATGATTAATGGCTTTTTCGTGCCTTAATTGAAGGAAGTTGATGTGGACGACCTTTGGTTCCAACAAGACGGCGGCGGCGTTACATGCCATACAGCCAACGAAACAATCAATTTACTGAAGGAAACTTTTGGTGAGCGGATTATCTCGCGTCGTAGGCCTGTGGCGTGGCCTGCAAGATCGTGCGATTTAACACCGCTGGACTAGTTTTTGTGGGGTTATGGGAAGTCGCTTGCTTACGCAGATAAGCGTTATTGCTGACATACGGCCACAATTGCTGCAAAAAGTGGTAGAAAATTGGGTCTCTCGGCTGGAATTTATTCGAGCCAGCCGCGATGGCCACTTGCCCGAAATCATTTTCTAAATTCTTGGTCATAACATTAAATTATATGCGTTTTATTTCTTCTTGAAAACCACACGCCTAAAAAAACACCCTTTATAATTCCACTCTCTGTATCCGGCTTAACTTCGGTCAGGGATTTAATTGCAAACTTCTTAACGTCAGTCGGAGTTAGGGATTTAATCCCAAACTCTGCATTCGCCTTAACTTCATTCAAGGCTTAGGATTTAATCCCAAACTCCTTACCTTGTTTAGCTTCAGCCAAAGCAAGAGCATTTAACCCATACCTTTATTGTTTAAGTTATAAAACAATTGTAAGGAATATGAAAAATGAGCCGAATTTCCCTCTGTCCCTTTAGAGGTAAAATTCCCAGAGAAAAGGATTTTTTCCATGATCTCTCGGCACTCGTAAATATAGTCATTCCAATAAAATTTCAAATGAAACTGTAGTTTTTCTTATCGAACACACTATATTAGACTCTCCAGGTGGAACTTATACCTACTATCCTAATCAATTCGTCGACTTACGATCATTATGCAAATTCTTTCAACACACACGGGACCTCGCAAAAGAGTTTGATTACATTTCTGATGCCAAAAGACCACAGATATATTTGACCATCTCCGGGCAGCAGGCTCATGAGATTTTGGTCCCAAAGGTCTGGGATTTCTACTATTATGGTGATAGAGCAGCATAAGCCTCTTAATCAATGACCGCAGAAGCTTCTTTCCGTTGTAAGAGATTCTCTTAGCTCCTCAATCCCCTCTATCGAATTGGCTTTAGGGTTATTTTTTTTTTATTTTGTACTCCTCGCGGAATGTGCACTGGACCGTGCGTTGGCGGTGCTGCTGCTGCTGCCTTTTAGCAAGCTGCCACTGATGCTTCTTCAGAGTTCGGATATTCGGACCATGTATTGTGCACTTCTCTATAATAGTGCAAGTATCTTTCAGCTCCTTTAGGCTCTATGCATTGTGTCTATGGTCATTATACTTTATCATTTGTACATACATAAATATAGGTTATATTGAATGCGAAATGTATCTGAGAATAAGATTTTCTTTTATTTTTTGTATCTTTTCTTCCTTTTTTTTGCGCGAGGCGCAGCTATACTGTGGAGTATTTTAGTTCGGATCTTCAAACAGGCTGGGTTGTAGCCGCTCATCGAATTCCTGATCAAACAATAACGGTAAGTTTTGTTATTTTATTTTCCTCTGCTATAAAATTATTCTATCTACCGAAACATGTGCGTATCTTTTTGTTTTTTTATTTCAGTTGCTTTGCTATGGGTGGGTTTAGTAAAACAAAACTAAAATTCACAAATTATATCTACAGTGGGTTGCATACTTTTTAGAGATACTGGTGATTTGTTTGTATTTACCAAACATTTCGAAAGTTTTAACTTTTGATTTTTGGCGGTTCCATTAGTTGCGTGTCACAATAATTTCAGATTCGAAGTATAACAAGGAACCGGTGGTTATTTGTTTTCTTAGGTTCAGTTTTTCAGTGCGAGATTAAAGTTAAGCCCGACTAACTCATTAAATTTGGAGAGTTAACTCAGAATTAGTTGCGTGTCGCAATAATTTCAGATTCGAAGTATAACAAGGAACCGGTGGTTATTTGTTTTCTTAGGTTCAGTTTTTCAGTGCGAGATTAAAGTTAAGCCCGACTAACTCATCAAATTTGGAGAGTTAACTCAGAATTAATTGAACATATGCTTTGATGTTTTATCCACAGAGTTTGTTTAGTCGTTTCGCCTGCATTCTCCACCGAAAAACTGATTCCTTAGTTCATTATGGGTTAATTTACTTCTAGAGTTAGCTAACTCTGGTTTAACTCACCACTGAAAAGCTGAACCTTAAACGTCCAAAAAAGTATAAGACCTCCTGCACACGGATCGTCTTGTCATAGACGGTTCAAGATTCTTCATGAAGCGACGATTCCTCTACGCCTAGCCTTCTGTACAGGAAGCGTCTCGTCATAGATAAAACATTGATCATTCAAAATAAGCTGCACAATAGTTAACAATGAACCCAACGTTTTAAAGAAAATGCTTATTAAACAATTGAAATTGTACGCCTGGTGACTGATACTTCTGTATGCCCGGTGTTTTGCAGCCTGTGTGCTGCGAATAATACGTCTAAATAATGTTTTGTCTTGTGTCCGGTTACCTATTAAAACTTACATATAAACTACGCACCAGCTGCTCATAAGTTGGAACAAGCGTAGTATCTACATGAGCTACACAGAAGCTGCATACAAGCTGCAACAAGCGTAGTACGCGACTATGACGAGTCACTTCGTTACTGGATGGCCTAACGTCCCTTGTCCGCTTGTCTTTTTAACCTAACGTGAGCTATACACAAACTGCATACAAGCTGCAAAAAAGCGTAGGCGCGTAGTTTATAACGAATCGCTTCGTATGCAGAAGCTTTTATTGAAAACAGCTGGTGACCAAAAAAAAAACACTACATCGACATAATGACGTTTTTACCACATCGTATACGATCTAAAGCGGGAATTAGACATAATGACGTTTTAACGATAAACCGGGAATTAGACGCTAACACGCGAAACAGTTTATTGGATTGCCAATATTTTTGTACTCATTGTGTCCATATGTGTCTCAATTTACAGTAGGTATATTCTCGCACAAAATTCAAATTACGAATGGGATGCTGGAGGGTATACTGTCGCCCCCTATAGCCTCTCCCTAGAATCTCCACTGACTTCCCAAATAATTGTGCGACCCACTGTAGATGTAGTTTTTGTTTAGTTTAGTTGCTCTCTATATCCTTTATTTTAGAATACATAACTTACTTTCTGCATGACCTGACAATATACCTAGGGGCATATTTAATAATACTTAAACGCATTTAGATATGCACATAATAAATGTTTGCCTCTATTAGATACTTTTACTTTGTGCACAGTGAGGCAAATGATCCTTTTTTTTTTGTCAATCTATTGAAATTGAGAAAGAGAAATATATTTATTTAATTTTTTTATTTTTGAATTGCAATATTTCTCATTGTGTTTGTCATTTTTATTCATTGTTTTTTTTTTTTGTATTTCTATTTTTCACTCAACAGATATCAGGATTGAAGCCGGGTACCTCGTATGTGTTTCTAGTTCGTGCTGAAAATTCACACGGTCTATCAGTGCCATCTGGGCTGTCGAATGTAGCAAAAACTTTGGGCACAGATTCGGGTGTGGTGCCGCCGGGCGAATTGTCAGCTGCTAGAGATGTATTGAGTGGAAAGGTGAGTACTATGAGTACAATAGGCTTTGCTATTATTATTATTATTTGTACAATTTTTTTTTTGTTTTTGTTGTTATTTATTTTTGTCACTTTATCGTCGCTATAGTAAAACAATATTTCATTGTATATGGTTGGGCAATTTTGTTTGAGTATTTTTTTTTTGGAAATTGGGAGATCGTGATGCAGAAACAAACTAAGCTTGTATAACTTTGTAAGCGAAAATATTTTTCTGAGGCCATTTTGGTCGTGTGCAATACTTGTCTTATTGATTTATGAATGCAACTGCAACTTCTGTTTAAAAAAAAATGTGGCTTTAAGTGAAGTAACAATGTTTAAGTGGCTTAACCGAAAGGTTGTCGTTAGCATTAATCAAAAGAGCTCTAATGTTAAAGTGCTACCGCATTTCGACTTAAGCCATACAAAAAAAAAACCCGCAAGCCAAAATATAATAAAATTGAAAGAATTCATTAAACAAGCTGTCAAAGTTCATTTTGAACTTAATTTCGAAACCCCTTTAGGCTGTGAGTTGTATATTCTTGAGCAAGAAAAATTGCTTTGTTTGTTAGTAATAAATAATTGTGAATGATAAATACGTAAGCTTTGGTTCCGTCGCGTCGTGATTGCTTTCAGTATATCCATGACTTGATATTGACTAAAACATAGTTTTAACCGAACTATATTGTTTAAAAAATAAAAATAGTTTTCGAATACATTCGCGAGTTCGAATCATATTTTTGTTGTTAAAAGCTAATCAGGAAAAAGACTGCTAAGAAGATTTTTAAGATGTGGATAAGTTTCGCGAAGAGATTTCGGAATGGCTAATTATAATGACCCAATGACTAAAAATCTCGAATACTTCAGCGTTAAAAAATAAAGAATACCGAAATTGTTTTAGATAGATAGATTTTAATTTCGTTATAATTATTTTACATTTAAGAGATTTGATACAATATTATATCTTTCAGCAAAAATATTATTTTTTAAGGGTTTCTATAAATATAGATTTCTTAAGTTAAACATTAGTTTAGGAACAAACATGACAAAACCTCCAGTAGAAAAAAAATTTTGTAAGATATAAATTCCCTACTTAAGATGCCTTAAAAACTAATGACTAGAAAATGAATGTGAATAGAGAAAAAAAAAAAAAATAAACATTACTAAATTAATTAATTGTTATAGAAGTGTTAAAAACGGAAAATTTATACTTTTAAATCAATTAATTAACATTGCAATATTCAGGAATCAATAAATAATATAAACATTTAAATAAATTAACATTAAGATAAAAATACAAAACATAATATAAATTTATTTAGTAAATAATTTAGAAGTAAAGGGTGTTTTTTTTAGAGGTATAGAACTTTAAGTTGGCAACACTATTTTAGCTGGGGCCATTTTGTCAACTGTCAAGTTATTTATTTTTAGTTTGGTTTGGCATTTCAACATGAATAGACTGACGCCTGAACAACGCTTAAAAATTGTGCTCAAATGGGCCCAAAACAAGATTGCCGTTGATCCCAATTTTCATAACCGAATTTTGTTTAGCGATGAAGTTCATTTTTGATTGATGATGATAATCCTCACGTGTATGTTGAGACATCGTTACATCCACAAAAACTGACTGTTTGGTGGAATAATTGGTCCGTACTCCTTTAAAAACGATGCTGGCCAGAACGTTACAGTCAATGGTGACCGCTATAGAGCCATGATTACTGACTTTTTCGTTCATCAATTGAACAGCCATGATGTGCAGGAGCTGTGGTTTTAACAAGACTGCGCAACATGTCACACAGCTCGTGATGCCACAATTGATTTATTGAAGGAACCGCATAGTTTCACGTTACGGACCCTTGAATTAGCCGCCAAGATCGTGCGATTTAACGCCCCTTGACTATTTCCTGTGGGGATATGTGAAGTCGCTAGCCTACGCCGATAAGCCCGAAACAATTGACCATTTGGAGGACAACATTCGCCGCATTATTGCCGATATACGGCCACAAATGTTGGAAAAAGTCATCGAAAATTGGACCTCCAGACTAGGCTACGTCCGAGCCAGCCTTGGCGGTCATATGCCAGAAATCATATTTCAAATTATAATGACAGAAGATTATCTTTCGAATAAAGTAAATTTCATGTCAATTTATAAAAAAGTTTTTCGAAAACTTTCTTAAAATTGTTAAAATCGATAAACTTTATATTTGTATTTTTAAATAGAAAAATCAACTGCGGAAAGGTCGAATCTACTGAATTTTTTTTTAGTGATACACTGCCCAATTTGTTTTTTTTTCGAAGTTCGAAGGTTGTTATGGATGCCAAACTAACTTTTTTAAAAGTTTAATGAAGAATTTTTATCCATAAAGACGTCAGAAGAAACAATTATATTTAAAAACATAAATACCCTGTCGTTTTTACCCCAGTTCACCCTTTAAATATCACAATTTTGAAAAAAAAAAAAACTGTTGAGCCCTATAGCCATTCACGAAGTAAAATCTTTCAACCACAAAAAGAATTTTTTAAAACGGATGCCGTTTTTTTTTAGTTTTTACCCCAGTTCGACCTATAAATATGTAGATACGTTTTGAAGTATATGTGTAGACCTTAAGTGATATAATTAAGTCCAATAACATTTGAAGCACTCGCATTTTACCATCGGATACAATTTTTTGGTTCTACCCCACTTCACCCTATAAACTCCAAAATTTTGAAACTTTTTTTTAGCTAATACTATTTGTAGTAACCCGCGGTGGCGGCGTAATGGTTACACCGTAAGACCCAAACCCAATGCTAGATTGTGATTTTGCGAGATTTTCAAACGCTAGATTGAGAAAATTCAGGGTTATAGGGTACATCTGAGTGAGATGGCGTATTTTTTTTTTGTTTCTTCTGATAGCTGTTACAAGGTTTGCTTATGTGAGTTGGCTTCTGCCATCATGACAAAAAAAAATCTTTGGCTATGTTTTCACGCAAAGTTTATTTGAAGGTTTATATAAAAATATGATGACACTTACTATGTTGGAAAAAAATGACAACCTCCTGAAATGATATACATTTTAGATTTTTGTCTAACTGTTGCAAATAATGTGGCTCCAAATTGTTTATTTCCCCAATGAAAGAATTCTGGCGTCGTCAGATCTAGCTTAATCCGGCTAGTTTAATTGGTCCTGCAGGATTGGTGGTGCAGGACGACGACTTGCTGTCAAATAATTCTCTATCTGTTTACAACCTAAATGTAAAAGCACAATCAAATTTGCCACCATTTGCAAAAATTATTGCACATTCACATTATGACATTAATTTCACCCCACCTTGTATTTGATCAAAAAGTTGACTTGACTTTTCTGTTTTGAATTTTTACTATCTGTTTTGTAATATAAGATGAGCTTTAGACATTAAGGGACCATAAAATACAAAATCTGGACTGTCAAAACTCTTTGACGTTTAAGTCGATTTTTACTGTAGGTACTCAATACATTTGCACAATCAATTTGTTGTGTTACTATTTTTATCTTCAAACTTCTGCCATTTTAAGAGAAAAATTCCAAACATAAATTATGTGATTATTCTATTAAACAAGGCAATTCAGAGTTCATTGAAATGACAGATGCAAACATACCCTAATATATTGTCAACTGAACTGGTGATAAATATCTAAGGCTGTACATATTATGTTGTTGTCATACATAAATTTAATTAAACACCTGGAACATATTATTATTAAATATGAATTTCCCATTACCACAATCCCACATTCGAACAATCGCACTATAGCTTCCTGGCCATCTAGAGAGTGAGAGAAGAACCATCGTCATCATCATCATTCATCGTTGCCACCAGATTATTGCAACTTCTATATGCTTATAAACTAGATAGGTACGTACTTGCAACAACTGCCCACACGGCCAGTGTGGTGGTATAGCCCTACAGCTAGCTTTCTAGCAGCCACCATCATCAACTGACTCTCGAGTATCGTGTATCATAAAAACCACACTTACCCACATTACACGTCATGTTTTTGACACCATTCGATGTCAGGAAACAGAGTATACTGTGTACGCGTTGTAAAGCAAACTACCCAGTGCGGTGTAGTGCAACAAATACCCTGCTCCTGGCTCAAATGTCGGATGTAAAGTAAAAAAAAAAAAAAAATGTATTTTTGTCGCCAGTTATCTTTGGCAGGCATCGCGCACCTTCATTTATTTAAATTAATTCACCGCAGAGTTGTAAACGAGCAAGAGACGACTTTCAGTTCACTGAATCATCGCATACGTACGGATGCAAATGCAAACTATGCCGAGATGATGCAAGTTGCAACCAACAAACCAACCAACCAACAGACAATGTCAATGTAACCTCGGCCTTAAAATGAAGGTAGTGTAGATGATATACCAAAAAGATCTCTCTGTGGAAGCTGTGATCCTCATATTTTGTTGCACAAACTAAATACATTCAAGAAGACAGACGCAGATCGTTCGATGTATCAACACGGATCTTTTGCGAATGCACCTTTTTTAAAGCATCTACAAGTCTAATGATTATCTTTGAGGTTACTCAATGTGTATCTTTTTTGCATTTGATGGTGAAAATCAGATGTCAGATGGCAGTTGAATTAGTAGGAAGTTAACACCAACGACAACGGCCGGCGCTTACCCTGGTTCATAGTTGCCACCTGGGTTACTGTTAAATCCCGAATCATGTCGGAGTGGCCATTTGGTGGTCGTACGAAACCAAGTGAAAAAATTCTCTTTAACGCAGTTCAACTTGCATAACTTAAGCTGAAAATTGGTGAACTCTAGGAATATGAAAAAATGACAGATAACTTCTCATTTTTACAAAATGGAAAGCTAACTTTTTGTTGGTTAGGTTAAATTAGCTTCCGAGTATTATAGTTCTATCTTTTAAGAAGCTATAGAAGTTAGACATTGCCAATGACAGAATTTAGCATTTTTTTTTTATAAGCGCAGTATAGATTTACAAAAAAAAAGTTCAATCTGAGAAAAAAATAAAAGTGTAGATTTTCAACTGCAATTACATCTCTTTAAGTTTCGCATAAATTCTAAAAAGTTCAAACCTCGAAACCATAAGTTTTCTCATATAACTTGACCATTTGACCATTTTTGATGTCACTATAGGGATATCTTGTAACTGATGCCTCGTATGAAAAAAATGTAGTAGATATTACAATTTAAAGAGTGAGAATTAATTATTTTTCGACAACTTCTATGATTAGATTTAAGAGTAAAGAGCAAAGAACTGGTATTTTTGCTTTTAACTAGGTACTAGAAATACAAACAAAAAAATAATTTGTATGACACCACTTTACGTTTAGGAGTTGTAAAGGGTTTTCCAATAAGAGGTGTTATTTTGATATTCAAAGAAAAATGGCATTTTTTGAGAAAAATTATCGGATGTTTATTTCATTATAAAGAGGAAGGTATGCCGTTAATAATGGAACACAACATCAGCCAAATGGCCGCCACGACCACGCTTACAGGACCTTATCCTTTTCATGAAATTTTCCATAACCAAATCGCAAAGTGGCTGCCGTATGTCCTCGATAGCCTCACGAATTCCATCTTTGAGGTCTTGAATCGACGCTGGGCTGTTGGCGTAGACCTTATCTTTCACGTGGCCCCAAAGGAAGAAGTCGCAAGGTGTTAAATCACAAGATCTCGGTGGCCAATTGTGATCACCTCTTCGAGAGATAACACGGTCCGGAAACTTTTCCCGTAAAAGATCGATGGTTTCATTGCTTGTGTGGCACGTAGCGCCGTCTTGTTGAAAGTAAACGTTGTCCAGATCAATACCATCCAATTCTGGCCATAAAAAATCATTAATCATCTCTCGATAGCGCAATCCATTGACCGTAACCGTTGCTCCAGCCTCATTTTCGAAAAAGTAAGGTCCAATGACCCCGCCGGACCATAAACCGCACCAAAAAGTCACGCGTTGAGGATGGAGAGCCTTTTCAACAATAACTCTTGGGTTTTCCGAGCCTCAGATGCGACAGTTTTGCTTGTTGTTGTAGCCTCCGAGGTGGAAATGGGCCTCATCAGTCAAGATGATTTTTCGATGAAATTCCGGATCATTTTCATGCATTTCAAGGACCCAATCAGCAAAGACACGACGTTGTTGATGATCAGCCGGCTTGAGTTCTTGTGTTAACTGAACTTTATAAGCCTTAAGACCCAAGTCTTTATGCAAAATACGGTGTAATGACGTTTGTGGAATGCCTAATTCCAAAGAACGACGAGGAATGGACAAACCTGGGTTTTCTTCAACACTTTGGGCAACAACAGCAATATTCTCAGTTGTTCTTGAGCGACGTGCACGGATTTCATTCTTCACATCACTAACTTATCCCAACAGCTCGAATTTGTCCACCAATTTCTGTATTGCGGTCCGACAAGGTGCTTCACGACGAACCAAAAATGTTTTAGTTTTACGAACCGTCTCTGCCAAATTTTCACCATTTTTATAGTGAATTTTAATAATTTCAATGCGTTGTTGAAGCGTGTATCGTTCCATTTTTATTAATGGCGTAGTTTCTACTTGTCAAATGTCAAAAAATTGCAGCTTCAAAAGTGACAGCTACCGAAATAGCGGGCTATTCAAAATAACACCTCTTATTGGAAAACCCTTTATAAGCGAAAAACCGACATTTTAAGTTTTTTTTTTTTTTTAAATAGCAATATCTTCTAAACCATCAGTGGAAGACGAAAAAGTGTTAAGAAATTTTTCGTCCAGAACTGCATGATCTACAAATTTCGGATGAAGAACTTTTCGATAGCGTTTACCGTTGAAAAGATATATGCGAAAATTGGTGTTTTCGACATTTAGCCTTAAATAACTTTTTGTGTGCAAACAATTTCGTATTAAATTTTTTAGAAAGTATATATTTCTTAGGACAAAAGAAAGACAATTAAGTTTCTAAATCAAGAATCGGGTAATGCTCTTCGTGCGATCTGCACTAAACTATTAGTGTCTCAAGTTTAGTAGGCTGTATCAACAGTATTATGTACCGACTGTTGATTTGAGAATTCCGTAGGTGTATTTTAGATAAAACTAGCTGGCCCGTCCGGCTTCGTACGGGTTGATGAACCTAAGCTTCGCATAAAAACTACAAAAGTAAATATAAATACATATGTGTATTTATATCTAAGCTAATTTTTCTAATCCAATACTACTATATGGGGTTTAACCTACTTCAGGTTATGAATGGATAAATATGTAAAAACATGATCCTTTCACTTTTTTTTGTTTTTATCCCATGTTACTCTATTATAAAACAAAACGAATTTTTGAAATCAGATGCCACTTTTCGTTTTTACTCCATTGTGCAATAAAAAATGCCATTTTTATGAAAAAAATCCTTAAGGCCATCCACTAAAAAACAAACTTTCAAATACATACCTACCAAAAGAATTTCTAAAATTGCATACCTTTTTTATTTTTACCCCATTTAACCCTACAAATAACAGAAATTAAAAAAGAATATCCCTTAAGCTATTTCCTAAGAAAAACCATTTAAACCAAGCAAAAGAATTTCCTTAATCGGCCAATTCTTGTATTTTTACCCCATTTCACCCTATAAATATTAAAATTTGGAAAATAAAATATCCCTTAAGTCATTTCCTAAGAAAAACCTTTCAAACACCAAAACCATTTCTTAAATCGGATAATTTTTTTGTTTTTTTTTACCCCATTTCACCCTTCAAATAACAAAAGTTGAAAAGAGTATCCCAAAAGCCATTTCCTAACCGCCTACAGCCCCATTTGTTGAAGGGTAATTGAGTTGAACAGACAAAAGAAATGTGCGACTTTTCTTTTTCCTAAAGCTTCCCATAGCAATTACGAACAAACCCGCAAAAGGAAGTATCCAATTCGGTCCAGTCGTTTTCAAGTTTTAAGCATCCGAACCCACCACGATTCATTTTTATATAAATATATACATACCTAGATGTCCAATGGGACATGCTGCCGTTTGAAGCTTCTCACAAAAATAAGGCATTAATAAACGCTTCCAAATATGCCGCTAGTTCAATTTTTGAGTTTTAGAGTTTGTGCGTTTTTAATTTAGGTTCCAAAACATTTAAGAGCCGTTTGCTGATACGAAATTTAAATTTGTGTGTTCAACTTGAACGCTTAGGTTCTACTTTTTCCTCAGCGTAAACTGTCCCAAAAAATTAACAAAAATATTTAAGAATAGATTCAGCAAACGAAGTACGAGTTTTTTGGAACTTACGTCTGAACTGAACTATCACAGCGAGGTTTATGCGTAATCTACCTAGCCGGGGACCTTATATGAATATACAGGCACTCACAGCATATATGTTGATAGTTTCGGCTTTTATATAAATTGCAGTCGAGTATTAAAATAAAAAAAAAATTCTTCACAACACCTTGGCAAAAAGTGGTTACCATGAATAAATTTTTGACTCAATTAGAGCAGGACAGACATAACAAGGACTTTGTTCTTTCCTTAAAATAAAATCTAACTTTTATATTTGTACTCAGGTGTTCCTGACACACACGTACGATCTACATGTACGAATGTACATGGATATATGCTGACATCACCAAGCTTACAATCATGATTTACTCCAAATGATTTTCATGGCCAGCTACCCTTTGGAAAGCCAGTGCAGTGCCAAGGCAACCAAGTCATCAAGTCAGTCTTGGGGCCCAGCCATGCATGCGGTACTCAATCATCCTATGCATACATACATACATATATGCAAAACGATCTCTATATGAGAATTTATTGCCCGTTGATGTGTCGTATGCACTGAGCCATTATTTATTGCTATCCAAAGGAAGAAGACGATGACGATGACGATGACGACGAAGGAGGTTTTCATACTATATAGACGCTTGAATATAGCATGACCAGACCGCACAGGCAGGATATGTCTGTCGGAATATCCTCGACAAGTAGACGCTTCACGCGACCAAAAATTCTCTCGAAACAACTCCTCCTTCCAATTTACCTCAGTCATCATAGTTTTACGAGAAATTTAGCATGAATTTATATCCATTCTGGATTTCTCCTTTGTCAGGACGGAATGGATAGGATCCAGACCCATTCTATAACGGAAGAAAGGAATAGTTATATCCTTGTTTCGACCGGTGTGAATGTGTGTCTTACATGATATCGTAAGTTTTTTGAGGGCGATTTTTATTACCCCATTATGTTGATGAGATTGTTATGGAAATTAGGTGATTTGGCCAAAAAACGGTGGTAATGTGTGTTTGTGATGGTGAAGTGGGGCAGTGAATGGGTTATAAATGTTCGCAGTGATGTGTGGCCCCGTAAGGTGCAATTCGATTTTAATAATAAAATGTTTTGTCGGAGCAGAAGGGGTAAATCGGTACATGAATATGTTACGCCTTTTGTGAATCAAAGTTATATGAGTAATCACCGAGCTAAAGGCTATAAAAAAGGCATACAAAACTTATTTAAATAAATTATTCAAATTTGTTTAAAATTTTTTGAAGTTTTTCTTATATCTTCACTCGTAAAGTTGTGACAGGAAGGTACGAGTTGAAAATGAAAATTGTAATTTATAATTTCAACTGATTCTTTTAAGGCTCGGACCGGACGATAGGTCTTGTAATTGCATCTTATTCGTTCTAAACAAAACTGACAATCACGTGTGTAGCCTATTTTTTTTGAAAATATATTAACCCGAATCTATTCACTTTGTATCAGTTGTATTAAAAAACACTGGACATACATGAATCATAAACGATAGAAAATCTTGTTCACAGTCGAATAAATCTACGGAAAATGGATAGGGCTAACCTGGAACAAATTGTAACATAAGTAAATCCTTCGCAGTTGGGCTTATTAGTCTTAAATATGAGACACAATATATCCATTAAATGCATCCACGGGATATTGCTTAAAATTGACTTAAGTTTTCGTTTTTAGAATGATTAATAATAGTTCAGGTAAACTAGTAATGGGTTTTCCAATAAGAGGTGTTATTTTGAATAGGAGGATACAATGAACTTGAAGTTGCTGTTCAACAGTCCTGTGATACTTTAAGTTCACAAATAGTTGATATTCAAGAAAATGTGATAACTCTTGATGATCTCAAACATATAGTGTCGGGTCTAAAAACATCAAAGTCACCTGGTTTCGATAAGTTACGTAACTTATATCTTAAAAAACTACCAACAAAAGGTATTGAGTATCTACTAAAATTATTTAATGGATGCTTCAATTTAGGGTATTTCCCTAAGGAATGGAAAAAGGCAAAAATTATTCCTATTCTGAAACCAGGGAAGGATTCTTCTTTCCCATGCAACTATAGGCCAATCAGTTTACTGAGCTCGATTAGCAAATGCTTTGAAAAAGTTATCAAAAACTATCTCCAAAATCACTTAAATCAATATAATATCCTGCCAGTTGAGCAGTTTGGATTTAGATCCCACCACAGTACTGTCCATCAGATACATAGGATAACTAAAGACATTAAAAATAACTTCGTTTTAGGGAAAAGTACAGGATTAGTTTTACTTGATGTCGAGAAGGCTTTCGACACGGTATGGCATAAAGGTTTGATTCATAAATTAAGAATTTTGAATTTTCCTCATTACATAAACAAAATCATTCTCATTCTTAACTGGGCGAACATTTAATGTTTTCATTAATACAGCATGCTCAGATTCGAAAGAAATCCTTGCTGGAGTTCCCCAAGGATCTGTTTTAGGACCAGTCTTGTATAACATATATACATCTGATTTTCCGAAGCTCAGAGACTGCGAAACCGCCATCTTTGCAGATGACACCTGTATTTATTCAGCGGATTCAAATAGTTTAGTTATTGAAACCATTTTGCAATCTGCCTTGGATGATATTGAGAAGTATTTCAATAAATGGAAAATAAAAGTAAATCCTGGAAAGACTCAAGCCGTCTTTTTCACAAGGAAAAGAAAAGCTTGCTTTCTACCCATCGGAAGGTTAAGAATTAACGGATCACTGACAGAATGGAAATCCAACGCCAGATACTTAGGTGTGCATCTTGACAAAACATTAACTTTTGGATTACATATCCAACAAACAATTAATAAAGTTAATGTGACAATAAAAATGCTTTATCCATTTATAAATAGAAATTCAAAACTTAGTCAGGAAAATAAGTTAATTATATATAAAGTAATTTTTCAAAGCATAATATTGTACGGATCACCTGTTTGGGGAAAATGTGCAAGAAGTCATATTCTTAGGTTACAAAGAACGCAAAACAAAATTTTGAAAATGATGCTTAATTTGCCGTGGCACTATTCGACTGAGGAACTACATAGATTGACAAACGTTGAAAGAATTCCTAGTAGAATAATTAATCTATGCAATAAATACGACATTTCATGTGGTTCATCTGATAACTACCTCATCTCAAATCTAACTTTATGATTATAGAAATATATTAACATAGATTAAATTACTTATTTGTAAAAATGTACATACTAAATTATTTATTTATTTTCTTCTGTGATATATTTATTTATTTTTATATTTATTTATTTATATATTCATTTATCTATAATATTTATTTATTTATTTAGTTATTTTTTCTTCTGTGATATTCTTCTTATTTATTATTATTTATTTATTTAATTATCTATTTATTTATTTCTTCCTATGTGATATTCTCTTTAGTTATTATTATCTACTTATTTATTTATGTATTTATTAATTTATTTATTTATTTATTTATTTAATTATTTATTTATTTATTTATTTATCTATTTATCTATTTATTTATTTATTTAATAATTTGTCGAATAATTCATTTATATATTATAAATTCATCTGATTGTTCACTTATTTATTTACATTTATGTTTGTTTATTACTTGTTCATTAATTTATTTATATATTTATAATATTGTGTGATACACACATTTTGTTCTTTGTTATACATATGTAGGTATATAGTTATATTATCAAATATTATTTATAAAAAAAATCAATTGTAAAAAGTCAGCGATTTGATCGAGGTTAGTTATTCCCTCCCCTTCTCTCTATCTCATATTTTGAAAGAAGGTTTTTTACTGTAGCTTTTCCTCCTACCAATTATTTATTACGAACTTCGATATTTAAAAACATTGTTATAAATTTTTCAGTAGTAAGGTAGTTTTATACCAAGTCTCTGTAAATTGTGCAATATAGGTTTAATGAAAAAAATGTATAATAATTCAGCTACAATAAACAATCTAAACATCTATCATCTTGACTGATGAGGCCCATTTCCACCTCGGAGGCTACGTCAACAAGCAAAACTGTCGCATCTGGGGCTCGGAAAACCCAAGAGTTATTGTTAAAAAGCCTCTCCATCCTCAACGCGTGACTGTTTGGTGCGGTTTATGGTCCGGCGGGGTCATTGGACCTTACTTTTTCGAAAATGAGGCTGGAGCAACAGTTACGGTCAATGGATTGCGCTATCGAGAGATGATTAATGATTTTTTATGGCCGGAATTGGATGGTATTGATCTGGACAACGTTTACTTTCAACAATACGGCGCTACGTGCCACACAAGCAATGAAACCATCGATCTTTTACGGGAAAAGTTTCCGGACCGTGTTATCTCTCGAAGAGGTGATCACAATTGGCCACCGAGATCTTGTGATTTAACACCTTGCGACTTCTTCCTTTGGGGCCACGTGAAAGATAAGGTCTAAGCCAACAGCCCAGCGTCGATTCAAGACCTCAAAGATGGAATTCGTGAGGCTATCGAGGACATAGGGCAGCCACTTTGCGATTTGGTTATGGGAAATTTCATGAAAAGGATATGGTCCTGTAAGCGTGGTCGTGGCGCCATTTGGCTGATGTTGTGTTCCATTATAAACGGCATACCTTCCTCTTTATAATGAAATAAACATCCGATCATTTATCTCAAAAAATGCCATTTTTCTTTGAATATCAAAATAACACCTCTTATTGGAAAACCCTTTACAAAAAAACCCTTCGAAACAAAACGTACAGTGTGAACTTATGACAGTTTTTTTTTTCTCTTTTTTTTTATTTAGCTTTTTTAACCATGATACTTTAAAAAGTTTGTACTCTCATATGTAACTTCGTATTAACTAATGGTAGGCAAAAAAAAAGTACATGGAAAAACTAGATTTTCCAAAGATGATGTTTTTTTATTTAATTATTTTTTGTTTATATTTATTTATTTACTTATTTATTTATTTACTCTAATTCTCTTTGTTATTTTATTAAAGGGTGTTTTTTTTTTTTGAGGTATAGAACTTTGAAATGGAATAAAACAAAGATGATATTTTTTAAATTGACATGAAATTTACTTTATTCGAAAGATAATATTCTGGCATTTTAATTTGAAATATGATTTCTGGCATATGACCGCCACGGCTGGCTCGGACGTAGTCGAATCTGGAGGTCCAATTTTCGATGACTTTTTCCAACATTTGTGGCCGTATATCGGCAATAATGCGGCGAATGTTGTCCTCCAAATGGTCAATTGTTTCGGGCTTATCGGCGTAGACTAGCGACTTCAAGCGGCTCTAAATCGCACGATCTTGGAGGCCAATTCAAGGGTCCGTAACGTGAAACTATGCTGTTACCAAACGCTTCCTTTAATATATCAATTGTGGCACGAGCTGTGTGACATGTTGCACCGTCTCGTTGAAACCACAGCTCCTGTACATCATGGTTGTTCAATTGATGAAAGAAAAACTCAGTAATCATGGCTCTATAGCGGTCACCATTGACTGTAACGTTCTGGCCAGCATCGTTTTTAAAGAAGTACGGACCAATTATTCCACCAAACAGTCAGTTTTTGTGGATGTAACGGTGTCTCAACATACACTTGTGGATTATCATCACTCCAAGACGGCATTTTGGTTTATTCACGTATCCATTCAATCAAAAGTGAGCTGCATCGCTAAACAAAATTCGCTTATGAAAATTGCGATTAACGGCAATCTTGTTTTGGGCCTATTAGGAAGCGTTGTTCAGGAGGCAGTCTATTCATGTTGAAATGCCAAACCAAACTACAAATAAATCATTTGACAGCTGACAAAATGGCCGCCAGTTAAAATAGTGCTGCCAACTTAAAGTTCTATACCTTATTAGAATCAACTAGGAAGCGTTGTTCAGGAGGCAGTCTATTCATGTTGAAATGCCAAACCAAACTACAAATAAATCATTTGACAGCTGACAAAATGGCCGCCAGTTAAAATTGTGTTGCCAACTTAAAGTTCTATACCTTATTAGAATCAACTAGCATCTTTATTAGCTACACACTGGCTGGTTTTTGTAAATTCGGTTTCTTTTTCAATTTATAAGCCAACAATTAGTTGTAATTTTGTGTTACAATTTTTTTGTTAACACTAATTATTGATCTTTATTTGCTGCATACTTACGCAAAAGTCAGTAATTTTAGTACGTTTTCTACAGAAAATATTTTCGATTTATTTTTTTTTTTCTTACAAAGTATAAAATCTTTTCTGAAAAGAATTCTGTCAAGATTTGTTCAGCCATAAACGTAAAATTCGGCATATACATAAAATATTCATTCACTTATTCTATTACCTATACATATGTATGTATGTGAAGTTCGTAAAACCTTTTTTTTTTCTCCTTACGAAAATAAAACAAAATCGCTTTCAATTACTTAGTATCCTCTTATAACGAACACAACATCAATCGACAACTTCAAATTCCATCATCATCATCATCGTTGTCATATCCTATTCCTTTTCTTTGCTTCATTTTAAATAAAATTTAATTGAAACAATTCAAGTCACAATAGGAGTGGATACCTATACGTAAAAGTATACAACAATACACTTCTACGTTGTTTTACTTCCCTATGAACTTAATAAGAAGTGAAAATGTGTAAAATTTCAAATAAAACATTTTCACTTTCATCAAAGTAGGTATTTTCTTTTTCTTCTTCAAAAAAAAAAAAAAAAAAAAAGAAAAAAAAACAAAAGCACCTACAGGGGAAATTACAAAAGAAAATACGAATCATACAAAACAAATACATCAGCAAGAGCAACCCTCTCCCCGTATACCTACCTACGCAGGAAAGACGCGCTCCCAAAAATCTTCCTATAAGGCAACTGCTGACTGTATAGGATTCCATCGATCGATATTTTCCATCAGGATAAAAACTCCTGTTTACCCTCATTGACAAAGCTCTGCTGGTGCCTTGAAAAATCATCTATGTATATTTGTACCCACACCCCTCTAAAAAATAGACAACAACTTGCAACTTGTGCGACTATCACATCACTACTATACCTATGCCTCCATCATCAGCCATCGTCCAAAGAAGCATTGGGGATTGCTTCTTGTTCGAAAGGCGACACTGACGTGGCAACATTACAACGATGACGACACGGCGACAGTCTGAAGTCATCAAGAGGGAAAATTGTTATGACTTCTTGACAGTTCGTGTATATTTGTGCTTCCTGACAAAGTCAAAAGGTTGCAAATGAATGAAACTTCAAAAGAGGGGAGCGAAAACATAAAAAAAAAAAGTAGACAAGCATGAGGTTCAAGGGAGCTGTTTTGGGAATATAAAAGGAAATACTAACTCCTCTCCAAAGACAGCTAGCTAGCTACTCTTCGAACATGGATAATTTTTTTTTTTTTCAATAATATACGAGTATGTATGTAGGTTGTTTTGCTTCATCACTGTGTGTCTTGGGAGTAATCTACGATCGACGACGATGGCGACGGCGACGTAAGAAGAGTTACGCGCAACTGGTTTACGATACGAGCTTGTTGACTCTTCTTCGGTTGCCCCAGCCTATTCAGCATTGATGTATGATGGATTCAAATATACCTGCCACATGAAATAGAAAGGAGCCAAAGGGTGGCTTGCTTACCCCTACCAAAACCCCTTTCCCACCCAACAGCATGTTTTCATTTTCATAAAATAAGGATTTCTATACTTTGTCCTCTTTCCATTTTTGTATCTCATCCTTTTTTTTCTATTCTATTTCTTCGTCTCCCTATTTTGCACTTCTTTTATTTCCATAGATACATTTCCATTTCTTGCTTAAATAAATAGCAACCCAGTGAGTAGTGAGTTAGTATCTATTTGAAAATGATGGAATGGTGGTGAGATATCAAAAATGAAATTTCTCTACAGAGATAAAAGTGCAACACTGGAGCACAAAAGTTAAGGTAATATTAGGTACTTGACTTATGCGAAAGAAATATGATGCTCCTTTAAATTTTTCAAATACGTATCTACTACAAAACAGTTATGTTTGTCTTCTTCTTTTATCCTTAAAGTAATGGAAGTAATGCCCTCATAAAAGACATTAAAATAAATTAAAAGCTTCAATCAAATCAAAGCTAGTAATGTACTTTTTATGATTCTATTTTAAGTATTTTCATACAAATCCGACAACATAAGGAGAAGCACTTATGAAAATGTAATAAATGCACAGGTTGTCAAAGTTAAGTTTTTTGCATTTAATAAAGCGAAACATTTAGAGAACTTTGCATAAGATAAAACAAAAGACTAGAGCGGATCAATTTTAAATGAAAAAATGACTATTTTAAATGGGTGTTTTTTTTTAGACGTGTAGTTTTCAATCTGGCAATACTTTTTTCGGAGTTGGTCTTTTTGACAGTTGTCAGTTGAATTAAGCTCAGTTTGGTTTGACATTGCATAATGAATAGACTGACGCCTGAACAACGCCTCCAAATTGTGCCCAAATGGGCCCAAAACAAGATTGCCGTTGATCCCAATTTTCATAAGCGAATCGAATCGCTTAACAGATGAAGCTCATTTTTGGTTGAATGGGTACGTTAATAAGCAAAAATGTCGTATTTGGAGAAATTATAATCCACAAGCCATTCTTGAGACATCGTTACGTTACATCCTCAAAAAGTCACTGTTTGGTGTGCTCTATGGGCAGAGGGAATCGTTGGTCCATATTTCTTCAAAAATGAAGCCGGCCATAATGTTACAGTCAATGGGGAACGCTATAGAGCCATTATTAATGACTTTTTCGTGCCTGAATTGGAGGATGTCGATGTCGACGACCTTTGGTTCCAATAAAACGGTGCTACATGCCATACAGCCAACGAAACAATCAACTTATTGAAAGAAACTTTTGGTGAGCGCATTATCTCGTATCGTGGGCCTGTAGCGTGGCCTCCAAGATCGTGCGATTTAACACCGCTGGACTATTTTTGTGTGGGGTTATGTGAAGTCGCTTTTCTACGCAGATTAGCCCGAGACAATCGCATTCCTTTCGAACATTCTCCTTAAGGGCTGCGATTGTCTGAGGCTTGTTGGCATAAGCCCGCGACTTCAAATAGCCGCAAAGAAAGTGGTCCGGGATGGTAAAATTGGGCGATCTTGCTGGCCATGACAAATCGCCAAAACAGGAGATTACATCCACTGTTGCTCGTGCTGTGTTCGATTGCACCGTCGCGCCGCCGTCTTGTTGAAACTACACGTTCACCAAGCCCCACTCATCCAATGCAGCCCTGTACTCCTGTAGCGTTCGCCAGTAACAGTGACTGTATTGCCGATAGCGTCCTCAACAAAAATACGACCCAATCACTCCTCCCGCGTGAACCCCACACCACACTTTGGCTTTGAGTGGATGTAATGGCTATTCGTGCAGCACACGCCGATTTGCAGTGCCCCAGAAGTAACCGCTGCTTAATGAAGTAACTGCTTAAGTATGGAAATTCGCCTCGTGATGATTTTCTACACAAAATCGTCCTCTTCGTTGTTGAGATTTAGGATGGCTTGACAGCGGAGTATAGCACTCCATTGCTTATCTGTTTGTATACTGCAGCTGTCTAGTTCGCTAATGTCAAATTTGATTGACGTACGACGCCATTTGCAAAAATTATAACATCTTCCTGTATAGGGTGATTCATTTTGCGCCACCTTGCAGGTAGATACTGCAGGATGAGAATTCACTGCAGCTATGCTAAAAACAAGCGTAAGAGAAGGCTATGTAGGTCCCATAAGAGGATTTCTATGATTTCTAGGGCTGATGCGAGCCCGACTACTTTTGTGTTTGTTCTTACTTAACGTTAAACATGTCAAAAACTATTTTAAATAAAATAAAAGTGGTAAAGTCCGATTGATAAGCTTTCTAAAATGGTTTTACAAAATTGTTCAAATCTAAAACGCAAATACTAAAAAAAAAAAAAAAATCAGTTTTTCTCGGTTTTATAAATTTGAAGTTTTATCCAAAATACATTTTTTAAGGTTTCGAGTTTTAGGTGTCAAACCATTTTTGAATTTGTTCAAAACTTGAAACTCTAATACTTTATAAAACTAGTTTTGCAACTTAACTATTTTTGAAACAAGTCAATATGGCTGCACAATTTTTTTTCAATCCCCATACAAATTTGTATTCGAAAACGTAGTCCTTTTACCTCAATTTTAAGAACATAACCTTTAGGATTACACTGATGCTACGCCCCACTCTGTAGATGTCTGGCAAGTGTCAAAAGAATATGATGATAACCATCTTTTTGATAAATTGATGTAATTTAACCACATTTTTTATGCACCTGAAACAATTATTGTTGTCTGCCAAAGGCCACCTGGATTCAAGGTTCGTAATGTGGTCTATTCGTTCAAATCTACCATTGTGCTCATTAACATAAAATATCTTAGCTGTGATGATGAAATGAAATTACGCACATAAATATGTCTGGTGACCTTGGGATCTGTGTCTATAAGCTTAAATTACTTTGTGTCGCTTCACATTTCAACATCACTGTCCGTCCAGGCTTGTAAATATGAAAAGAAAAAAAGGAAAAAAAAACGAATTCCCGATTTACGTAGTCTGAAATTCCATCGAATTGATTAAGGATTCGAACAATAACAACAGCAAAAACAACACAACGCAAAAAAGGACTTCGAAAATCTTAAAATTTAAATCACTCAAATGGATGATGAAACCATCAGCCAAGGATATCACAGATCACACTTCTTCACATTCTCATCCCAAGGACAGAGTGTGTCTGCTCGCTTATGAGTATATGTATTGAAATATCCTTCAATCTCGGAGGATTTTATTCGTGTACCTATATAGAAAGATAATCTTTTAGCTCCATAGATACTTGTACATAGATACATAAATATACAAAAAAAAAATATCAAATATCTTTAGTAAAGTTAAGGACTCACCGTTGTTTAGTTTCTTCCAGAAAAAAAAAAACATAAAAAACAAAAGAACATAAAAAGTATCAAGTCAATAAAGAAGCTTAAATTTAAAGCAGACATTTTTTTTTTCTATGTCAAATGATGCACAAAATTTCAAATTTATTATCATTCAAGTGGAATACAACAAACAAAAAAAAAATATAAAAAAGAAATATTCAAATTGAACAGAGAAAATCAGTAACATGCCATATTTTATTTGCTATTTGGAAATTTTACAAAATACATACATTATAGTGAAATTGCCTTTAAAAGAAAATTTAGGTAGTTACATAAGATGAATGTAATACAGAATACACTACTGTGCGAAAAAAAAGTTAATCAATCGAAATTTGAGAGTTATTGAATAGATCAGATCTATCACTGTGGGACAAGTGATCTCGAAAACCAATTCAAAATCAGTTTATGTTTTGGGTTTGATGTTCTGAAATATTTTGTTTTTATTAAGGGCCGGTTATGTAATTATGCAAATAAAATAAATTTAATAAATTTGGAGATGCGGCAGCTCGTGGGGAGCCTGGTGACCTACAACTCTCATTTATGACTATGTGTTTGTTATTGGCAAGAATGGGGGGTACCTACAATTTTCGTGTCGATTCTAAGGATAGAACTCTTGGAGGATTTGTCAATTGCTCGCAAGAGATATACACCCCTATTGCGATGCGGAAAAAACTAGGTCAAAAAATAGAATAATATGGACCATGTTGCACACTTATAATGGGTGATTTTTTAGCTGGTTTGGTTTTGGCAACACTGGTTTTGACAGCTGACGTGTGTTTAGTACCTTGTGTCACTGTCAAACAGCTTCAGTTTGGTTTGCAATTTAACCATGGATCGTCTTACAAATGAACAACGCTTGCAAATTATTGAATTTTACTATCAAAATTCGTGCTCGGTTCGAAATTTTCATCGCGCGCTGCTTGTGTTCAGCGATGAGGCTCATTTTTGGTTGAATGGGTACGTAAATAAGCAAAATTGCCGCATTTGGAGTGAAGATCAGCCAGAAGCATTGCAACAGCTACCAATGCATCCCGAAAAAGCCACTGTTTGGTGCGGTTTATGGGCCGGCGGCATTATTGGGCCATATTTCTTCAAAGATGATGCGAATCGCAGCGTTACTGTCAATGGTGAACGCTACCGAGCGATGATAACAAACTTTTTTTTGCCCGAAATGGAAGTTCTTGACTTGCATGATATGTGGTTTGAACAAGACGGTGCCACATGCCACACAGCACGCGAAACAATGGCGCAATTGCGAGGCGAGTTTGGTGAACAGTTAATTTCACGTTTCGGGCCGGTCAATTGGCCGCCTAGATCGTGCGATTTGACACCATTAGATTATTTTTTGTGGGGGTATGTCAAGGCTAATGTCTATAGGGACAAGCCCGCTTCGATTGACGCACTGGAAGCCAACATCCATGCATTCATTCGTGAGATACCGGCCGATATGTGTGAAAGAGTATGCCAAAATTGGACTCAGCGGATGGGCTACCTGAGACGCAGCCGCGGTCAACATTTGCATGAAATTATCTTTAAACATTAAATTGCAAGGTTCAAACTATAGATTCAAATAAATATTTCATTCATTTTTTCGAATTTTTTGTGTTTTTTTTTAAAAAAAAGTTCTAAACCTCTTAAAAAATCACCCATTACAAGCCCGAAAACCTTTTAAAAACTATTGTTTTAATTGTCTTGTGCTTCCCGAATTTTGTGTCCTTTGAGTAGCCAATTATATCCGTTACTGGCGTTCAGTGAGTATGGACAAGTTTCTAAATTCTGAGTAGTCATTACCAGGCCTAACACTAGTTTCAGTTTAGACCATTCATTATGGGACGCCCTGTATCGAGAAGAAATTGTATTATGCCAATTTTAATTAAATATTTATTAATGTGGAGTCACATTTAAAAAAAATGATGAAATGATGGATTTAAAAAAAATCATCCCCCTTTTTTAATACCTATCGAATTTTCAAAAAAAATTTTTAACTTGGAAACATTATTTAAACACAATAGAAGCTTATTTTCGAAAATAAAAAAAAAGTTCAATAAGAGGTACTGTCAATAATAGTCTTAATAGTATAATATTTAATTGTAGATCGTACTAATTTTGACACAAAAAGAAAAATTATTAAAATCGTAGGATTCCTTATAAAGAAAAATAAGATTTTACTATTTTGGCCAAAAAATTTGGTGATATGTGCCGTTATTTTTGGTCCTAAAAAGATGAAAAAAACGTGTTATTAGAATTAGAAAAACGCCAGGTACCTATTTAAAACAAAATCCACTCATCCGCTCAGACTGCAGCTAAACACACACACAGACGGACAGAATTGCCAGACCCAGTTTGTTCCTCTTCCCTTATCAAAATCTCGAGTTCGATTTTTTTTTTAACGAATCCTTTTGAAAATGTTCATATCATCCGCAAAAATTAGAATTTCAATATAACGTATGCAGAGATGCACATCATTGTTAGCTAAGATAAAGAGAAGGGGTCCTAAGTGACTTCCCTGAGGTTCTCCCGATTTGGCTATGAAGGGGTTGGCGAAAATGATTCTGAATTTAACTTGGTAGGATCTATTTTGGAGATATGATGAAATCCAGGGGCAAACCCATAAACTTTTAATTTATATAAAATAATTTCATGAGAAAGTTGATCAAAAGCCTTCGAGTAGTCCGTATAGAAGCAGTCAAGTTCTTGTCCACGTTCTAATGCATTAGAGGACTTATTAAAAAATGTTAGTAAACTTGTTACCGTAGATTGCTTTTTCATAAAACCATGTTGTTAATTGCAAATAATACTTTAACAGACAAAAGTCAAACCATCACACACCAACTGCTCAAAAAGCTTAGGAATACAAGATAGTTTAGCAATGAGCCTGTAATGTCAGATTTACTACCCTTTTTAAAAACAGGTGTAATTAAGGATTTTTTCCATATACAAGGAAATTTAACCGAGCTTAGGGATAAGGAAAAAAGTTGTAGAAGAGGGGAAGCTAATATTGTTTTACATTTTTTCAAGATTATTGGAGGGATTCCATCTGGTCCAGATGAGTAATCATCATGAAGTAAGGACAGATAATATAATACTTTGTTTATTGTGATTGTAATATTATTGAAGGTGGATTGAGGAGAATCTCGTAAGTAGAAAAAGAAGTCTTCGTCTACGGTAAGAGGAGTATCAATGGAAGATTGACTAAAGTTATTTGCAAAAACATCACAAATTTCTGGGGTACTATTTAAGACATTATTGTTATAGGTTAAATTGACTGGATAGCCATCAGATTTCTTTTTCAAATTAACAAATTTCAAAAAGCTTTTTGGGTCTAGCTTAAGAGAAATTTGCATAGTATTGAGATATTCAGTATATAGATTCTTCGAGAGGGTTTTAAACTCATCAAAAAGGGAAATATATACATTTGTATCCTCAGGGGACATACTTTTTATGAAAATCTTCTAAGCTCTAAGTTCTTTTGTATACCAGGGATGAAAAAAGCTTGAGTATTTTGAAATTTTTTGATGAATTATGAAATTGATACAATTTTTCAATACTTGATAAAAGTATGAAATTGCAACGTCAATGTCACCTGAAACTGGTATATTTTCAATACCAGAATTTTTGAAATGCTCAGAAAGCTGCTGAAAATTCGCTTTCCGAAAGTCAAAGGAAAATGAACAGTCTTGTGAATTACTATTATCAAGTAAATGGCCACCCAAGTCAAGCATTATGTCAAGGGGAGGATGGTGTTTATCTATGTTTGATACAGCAGAGGTAGATTCTACCACTACCGTATTAATAGCGTCCGAAGAAAAAACTTAATCGAGTAATCGATTATTAAAATTTTTCATACAGCTTACTTGCTGTTAAGTCAATTGGATTTATCTACAATTCTAAATTGGATTGGAAGTGAATTTAAGGAGTGAATAATATGAAAGAGCATTTCATGTTTATATTTAAGTGAATTTAAATCTGGATTAAATTTCTAATCTGGATTAAGATAGTTACTAATTTGGGCCTAAGAGTTGTCTAAACTAAGGCATAGGAATCGGTTGTCTAAACCTTGACTAAAGTGACATTGGGGCATATTCATAGTCAATTTTAAACTCCAGTTTATCTTAGACTGGGGTTTATTCAAAGTTGTTTAGATAGGGTAAACCCAGGTCTAAGATAAACTGGAGTTTAAAAGTGACTATGATTATGCCCCATTATATTTAATTGAATCAAGCATATTTTCAGTAACAAATTATTGAAAATTACTTAGACACTGTCCACCTAGTAACTAGACAACCGTCTAAGAAAATCTTATAAATATGTTTGTTATTGTTTTAAGTGAATTTCGTTGAAATTTTGTTTGTTAAAATAAGAGTCTTAAACTCAGTTTTTCAATGGTCAATTAAACCAGAGTTAACTAACTCTAGAAGTAAATTAACCCATAGTTAACTTAGGAAGCAGTTTTTTAGCGGAGAATGCAAGCGGAACGACTAAACGAAATCGATGGATAAATAATCAAAAGCATCTCTTCCTGAGTTAACTCACCAAATTTGATAAGTAAAATCGGCTTTAACTTTAATCTCACACTGAAAAAAATGCACCTTATTGCTTATTTCCCTTAAACTTTTATTCTATTTGAATTACATTGAATATAACATATTTCTACACAGCACTGTTTAGATATACTTTAAATAAGTAAAAGTATGTAAACTTTCAAATGCATAAAGTGCAGTGGATATTCACTCAGAAATGAGCTTAGAAGTGAATTGATTTCATTCCACTTTGGATAGTTAACGAAGAAAATCTGCTGAAGCGTATATTTATATAAGTTGATATATTCTAAAGGATTTACGTAAGAAATACAAAAACAAACTGATGTCTTTGAAGATGCTTTTTCCGAAGATTGCAGCTGGTGGAAGAAGATTCTTGTAAACAGAAAGTGAATACTGAACAACTGAGTGTCTTGAAGGCGATTAGGATAACGAGCATCAACGAACTGAAATATACTTTAAAGGAACCTGGTTCATTCGTGTATTTATAAGAGGATTTCTGATGGGTTTTTTTTATTTCAAAAGATGTGCGCTGTAATTGGAAAGAGAGACAGAGAGAGAGAGGATTTGCTCCTAAACAACTTGGAACACAACAAAATAAATCTTACTGATGTCTCAAGGACCACCAAAAAAAAGAAAACCTAACCTAAGCCGATGAGTTTAGTCTGAAGAAATAATAATGAAGACCTTTAACTCCAACGGATAATTGAAAATGTTGCAAAATCATTTTATTTTTTTTTATAAATTGAAAAAGGCGTTAAATATTTTTTTTAATAGCATCAGCTTAACAATTCTATTTGACAAAAAAAAAAGGAAAATAAAACTAATATACCCTTTGAAAAGGGCATCCTTGTCCCTTCCTCTCTTAAGCTTTTTGAGGCCATTGGAAAGGGCAAATTTTTGTTATGCCAGCAGCAGCATTCATTTCGACCCGAAAGTATTATGTAAATTTAACTTTCAGACATCGATGTGAGATAAGGAAAAAGTTAAAATTGAATATCCTTTATGCATAGCAAAACTCTGAACTTTTATTTTTCTACTTCCCTGGAAACAATATAATAAAGTTTCCTTTTTAATGAAACAAAAAAAAAAAAGAAACATACAAAAATATGCAAAAGAAGTCTAAAGTTAGATAGTGGAAGTGAGAGAAAAAAAAAAAACAGTGTTGGACAAAATTAAATGTTCAAAATATTAATGAGAAAAAAAAAATAAAAAGGATATTTCTTCGGAGTATGGTTGGTTAACAAAAGAAAAAAATAAACATTGATTTTTATTGTGGAAGGGAATGTTGATTGAATTAAATATTTAAAAAAGTTCAAAAGTTAAACTAAAAGGAAGCGACGCTTTTTGAGTCAATTTGGAAAATGCCGGCCGTTTTGTATGTTGGATGCATTAGCATAAATGAAAAGGAAACTACCGATATAAACTTTGAAATGAAATCGAAAAATTAAACTTGATGTTGGTATAATTTATTCAGAAAGTGTTATTGAAGGTAGAGAGCACGTCTTGCTTACTGCCATCAATTGTTTTGCGGGGCTAACTTTCTTTTATTTTATAAATATAGGTACCGAAGCTTAGATTGTTGCTTCTATCTTTATTGTCATCTGCTATAGCTGAGGAAGTTTTGTAAAGAATTCACAAAAACTATGTTAATCAAATGAGAGTAAATTTTGTTCATTTGTTTTAGATTTTAAAAACAGTTGTTAAATAATGCAAATATTTAAGAACAAAATGCAATTATTTTTGTTTATTTCCCATCTTTGTGAATATTAGAATTTTTGCAGTTGTCAATAGCTCTGCAGAAGGAAGCTTGGAAACAGTATTTGGCTTATGGGGGGGGGGCACAGCCCTGGATCTAGGGTAGGGGGGAAATGGGGATATATGCAACGGGTGGCGATTTAAGAAGATAGCCACCAGTCCTCAAAAGCATCAGAATCTCCAAAAGAAAGCGTCAATACGAAGAAGGGGCTATGCAGGGGGCTTTAAGGGTCACTCTGCCCCCCCCCCATTTAATATTAAATTCCTTAATTTTATGAACACGACCAAATCTGAGCGGACAAATCAAAAACACTTAACCTGACGCTGTTGTCAATTTTTACAATTTTAACAAAATTTTAAAAGAAGTACAACAAGGGTAGAAAAACCGAAAAATCTAAATACAATTTTCGGCTTCCTGAGGCTGAAACAAACACCGGATCAATTTATTCTTACATATGGATCAAAACACACCAACCAGGCGAATCAAAAAAAACATGTTTTTGTTTACATGACTAATTGCCCAAAATACATGGCTTTGTATAGGGCCAACGAACACCGAATGAAAACATTGTATTTTAAACGTGCTTCGTTGTGGATTATTACACACGTCCTTATTACTCACGACAAAACAAAACACAAGGCGAAACAGAAAAATATATTTTATCAACAACTACATAATTGTTGTTGGTGTTTGTTTGCCACTTGCGGTTTATTTATTTGGAAGTTCCAGTTGAAAATTTTGTTGTTTTGTTTTACCCCAAAACACACAAAACGCATCGAAAAGTGAAATGATTTTGTTTGCTTGTTTGCTTGATTGGTGTGTGTTTAAAACAAAACACGTTTTCTTGACATATGGAACAAAAACGTTTTGTCTCATCGGGTGTGTTTTTAGCCGTCGTAGTCATGTGTTTGTAAATAATATGTCTGCTGAATATCTGCAGGAAAATGATTAGTTGCATCCGGAACGTCTATCTGGGCTCGCAATCATACCAATAATCAAAAATAAAACTGCCTGTGAGACGAACTTTTATGAGGAAATGTAATAAATTCTTTTGCGGAAAGGAAATCTCGACATCGACGTGAAAGTCTGTTAGTATGGTCAAACTAGATTTTGACATCACAATAATTTGTTCCTCGAAGTCGAAGGAATTAAATGAAATTTTGGTGTATTCCCCCTCCCAGCGCGTCACCCACACCCACAGATTTGCCCCTTTAATGAGTATGTTTTTAAATCAATTTTTGTATGGGCCTTAGAAAAAGTATAGAGACATTTTGAAGTTGGTGCTTAAATAAAGGCAAAGTTTCCAAACATCATAGCTTCCTCATTTTTTGAACTGAGTGATTTTTCAAAACTTCGTCTCTCTCATCTTTTTAAGCATTAAATACAGAGAGTCGGATCTGAATTCAAATTTATAAAAGAATTTTAATTCTACTGGAAGTATTGCCAGGATCAGTACAAATTTTTGCTTGGCCAGAGCATTTATGTGAAGCCCTTCGTGCCACTCCTTTTCTTCGTCGATTTCTCTCACAATAGCAAATTTCATTTTAAAGCAAATGAGTAGCAGGTCCTGACCCGTTTTTAACTATGCTGCTATTAAAGGTGCCGCCAAAGAACGGTGGGCCTCACGAAAGGAGCATCTTCCAGCCAGCTCGGTCCGTCTTCAGCTCAGCTGTCTTCAAATTCACATGCCAAATTGGCTGAAGTCCTCTTCCAGTTGTGTGTAGCTTCTGCCAGTGATCATAGGGTAGTTGATCAGTTTTTTTATACATTTTACCAAATCTCAGTAGTCATTTACTTTCAATTGATAATTGACAATCGTATAAGGGGTGAGAGTTTTTATCTACTATGCCACCGTCATTTGGGGTCGACTTAAAGATTTTCCAAGCCGGAGCATTTATGTTCATTCGCTCTAATAAACCGACAGCGACTTTTCTCGTTAATCAATGATACTTTGTTTGTTTAAGGAGTACTTCATGGGATTAATTGAATAGGGTGCTATTTCCCTGAAGCCCTTGATATTACCCAACTTTACCCTAATTATGATTATAACGGGTGTGCATGTAGTGGTTTCTTTATAAATCATAGGTTAGTTTGATACTGAAAACCGTTTTCCGCTCGAAATCTTGACAGAAAGGCAGTATCATACCTCCACGGAACGAAATGAGTCGCTTTACGCTTGAACAACGTTGGGAAATATTGAAAACTTATTTCCAAACTGAGTGCTGTGTAGCGAAAAATCATCTTCATCGAAGGCTACGTTAACAAACAAAATTGCCGCATCTGATGGGGCTCGGAAAACCCGCACGTTAATGTCGAAAAGCCAATTCATCCACAGATTGTGACAGTTTGGTGCGGATTGTGGAGTGGTAGCATCATTGGAACATTTTTCTTCGAAAATGAGGCTGGGAACAGCGTTTCGGTCAACGGTCGGCGTTATAGAGCCATGTTAACCGATTTGTTTTTTACTGAAATTGAAGACATGGATTTGGACGACCTATGGTTCATGCAGGATGACTTGCCATGCCACACAGCCTATGCCACAATCGATTTCTTGCGCACCAAAATCGTGTTATCAGCCGTCTTGGCGATGTGAATTGGTCGCCTCGGAGTTGCGATTTGACCCCTTTGGACTTTTTTTTGTGGGGAACCGTGAAGGACCGATGTTATGCCAACAATCCGGAAACGATTCAAGCACTTAAGGCCAATATCATGCAAGCAATCCGTGAGCTTAAGCCCGAAACCATCAACAAGGTCTTGGAAAATTGGAGTGACAGAATGCGCTACTGCGAAGCCAGCCAAAACAGTCACTTGAACGACGCGACGTTAATAATACATGGAAAAAAATTGTAATTTTGTTCATTTCATTGCATTTTAAAAAAGAGACTTGTATTTGGCCCACCCTGTATTATTTTAAAAAAAAAAAACGACTGTCAGTACCATAACGCCACTTACCAGGTGCAGATTTTGTTGCATTCTTTCTTGGCACTTTACCATCTCATCGTGAATACGAGTAGTATAAGTCATTTTGGTCCATCAATAGAGAACATTTTAATAACTCAACTACAGCGACACCTATCAGTGGCGAATGAGGTGAAATTTTAGCAAAGCACTTAATTCCACTCCCTCTCAAACTTGTTGCGTAGCTTATTTGACGTCAAGATATGACCGCATGCAGGAATAAGCACTAAATTAGGTTCTAATTACTGCATCTTTAGATTTTTGAATTTCGTATAGGACTGCGTCATATTGACGCACGTTAACAATTATAAATATAAAAATCAGTATTTGTGTGTGTATATGACTTATAAATTCAAAAACTACCGAACCGATTTCGGTGAAATTTTCAAAGTTTGTTTCTATTAACAGCGGGAAGGTCCAGAGTTATTTTATTGCAACCCGCCCACTGACACGCCCATTTTTCTCATATATTTGAGTTTTCTAATTATTTAAGGTCACTAGAAAACTGTAATAAAGTTCCCTTGAGCTAATAAAGGGTTTTCCAATAAGAGGTGTTATTTTGAATAGCCCGCTATTTCGGTAGCTGTCACTTTTGAAGCTGTCATTTTTTGACATTTGACAAGAAGAAACTACGCCATTAATAAAAATGGAACGATACACGCTTCAACAACGCATTGAAATTATTAAAATTCACTATAAAAATGGTGAAAATTTGGCAGAGACGGTTCGTAAAACTAAAACATTTTTGGTTCGTCGTGAAGCACCTTGTCGGACCGCAATACAGAAATTGGTGGACAAATTCGAGCTGTTGGGACAAGTTAGTGATGTGAAGAATAAAACCCGTGCACTTCGCTCAAGAACAACTGAGAATATTGCTGTTGTAGCCCAAAGTGTTGAAGAAAACCCAGGTTTGTCCATTCCTCGTCGTTCTTTGGAATTAGGCATTCCACAAACGTCATTACACCGTATTTTGCATAAAGACTTGGGTCTTAAGGCTTATAAAGTTCAGTTAACACAAGAACTCAAGCCGGCTGATCATCAACAACGTCGTGTCTTTGCTGATTGGGTCCTTGAAATGCATGAAAATGATCCGGAATTTCATCGAAAAATCATCTTGACTGATGAGGCCCATTTCCACCTCGGAGGCTACGTCAACAAGCAAAACTGTCGCATCTGGGGCTCGGAAAACCCAAGAGTTATTGTTGAAAAGCCTCTCCATCCTCAACGCGTGACTGTTTGGTGCGGTTTATGGTCCGGCGGGGTCATTGGACCTGGCTGGAGCAACAGTTACGGTCAATGGATTGCGCTATCGAGAGATGATTAATGATTTTTTATGGCCGGAATTGGATGGTATTGATCTGGACAACGTTTACTTTCAACAAGACGGCGCTACGTGCCACACAAGCATTGAAACCATCGATCTTTTACGGGAAAAGTTTCCGGACCGTGTTATCTCTCGAAGAGGTGATCACAATTGGCCACCGAGATCTTGTGATTTAACACCTTGCGACTTCTTCCTTTGGGGCCACGTGAAAGATAAGGTCTACGCCAACAGCCCAGCGTCGATTCAAGACCTCAAAGATGGAATTCGTGAGGCTGTCGAGGACATAGGGCAGCCACTTTGCTATTTGGTTATGGAAAATTTCATGAAAAGGATATGGTCCTGTAAGCGTGGTCGTGGCGGCCATTTGGCTGATGTCGTGTTCCATTATTAACGGCATACCTTCCTCTTTATAATGAAATAAACATCCGATCATTTATCTCAAAAAATGCCATTTTTCTTTGAATATCAAAATAACACCTCTTATTGGAAAACCCTTTATGAGGTGAAATGAGTTAATTTCGCAAATTAGAGAACAAGTGTCTTCATCTTAAATTTCCTACTTTCGTTTGAGGGCTAATTTCATTTTAAATTTAATCTGGCTTGTTTTTGTTGTTTTCTCTTTCTGTGTTTCCAATTTGAATGGATTTCACTTGGGTGTGTTCGTAAGGTTTGACCTTATTTCGTGGAAATTTGATTGTAATTACCCTTTTTCTTTTTAATGGCAGATAGACGACTTTGGAAATGTTCAACGAATCTACCCCATTTATGTACAAGAGAATGCTTTGTTTATTTATTTTTTTATTTAATCTGCCTACCACCACATTTTACAAATTTGGTACAATCTATTGATTTCCATTGGAAATAAAAAAACATGGTCAATAAATTTCAAGATTATCAAGGACCATCGGCCGTATCAAAACAGGAAAACTTTTTCTCAATTTCTCAAGACATTCACTCAACTCTCAATTTTTCTTCTTCCTGTATCTATCTATTCACTTATATGTACATTATATGCGGCAAAATATATCATTTAAATTGTGAATGGAAACATTTCGAGTTTCTAGCTAGAATATAGTTTGCGCCACATAAATCATCTGCCAAGACAAAAACCAAACTTTTCACTTTGAATAAATTACAAAATTAGATGAATTCGCTGGACAATGAGGCAATAAACTATTTTATACACACATACATTCATATAGGTACATTCATAGTGCTATACTATCGTGACAAAGAGGAGGTGGAAGAAGTTAAAAGGCGACTATTGAATAATTACTTGCTGAAAACAATTTACTACTTGGCTGCCTCTGACTTTGAGATTTTCAAACGGAGCGCGTAATCTTCTTCCACAATATTGTGCTACCACCATCAACCAGCTTGCCACTTCAGCATTGCCTCTTGCTCATGCAACTTTGCTTTTCTATGAATTATTTATTTCTATTTTGCCGCAAGCTGGGCGAGGTGGTGGTGTGTGTTGGTGTGGCAACTCAACTACTGATGATGGTAATATATATGTATGTAGGTAGTGAAGCAACTTGAAATCCCCAATCAATTTGTAATTGCACTCGTCCTATTCACAGTGTGTTGGGAATGTGTTTGTTCTATTATATTCGCAAAAATAAACTAATAAACAAGATGTCCTACTAAAATTTATATTAAAGGTACAGTGCCGTGCAAAAAAATTTGGGTAATGGGTATTTTTTTTTATAAACGTTTGGTTTTTTTTTGTAATTCTTAGCACTGGTTCTAGTGAAAGTAAATTTGACAACTGACATATGATTTGTGCTTCGTATAGTTTTCCATTTTAAGATGAAAAAAATTACATACGCAAGAGTAGGTAATGTTTGCAAATTTTAACTGATGATACCTAAATGATCCAAAGGCTGTATTTGATTAATTGAACTTTCTGGTGGCGCTTCATTCGAGTCAGCCACGGCAAACATCCCACATACGTACCCAAAATCGGTTTTGAACACAAATGGCAGAAAATAATTTTTTTCAATAAACCTTATACCTTGACTATTGACAGTAGAAGTGAAAGATGCCATAAAATAACTGCTATAAAAAGTAATACTTTTTTTAACCGACTACAAACTTGGTAGCACTTTTTAGGGCAAAGCTTGCCAGGCGTATTTGTGCTGTGACGGAAATTTATTCAACGGACGAAACTAGAGGCATGCCAATTTATAACAGTTATAACAGTTTTTTGCCATTAAAAGTAGGCGTGCGTTAACGCGCTTCGGGCGACTTGAAAAAAAAACTCTAGGTGCCCGAAGTATGCCCACCGGCTCGAGGAGGGCCCTTGCTTCACATAAACTGTTCTTTTATAAACCAAAACTGTTATAATTGGCATGTCTAGAGTCACTTCCTTATTCAACACTTTTGGAGACGGCATAGTCGAACAATGGGCTGCGATTACAACGGCAAAATTGAAAAACCTTATTGAATGAATACTGGGGGAGGAGGGGGGGGGTATATGGAACAATAGTGTGGCTCAAACAAATATTGAATTAATGAACCATGTTTGATTTCGTGATTTTCGTTTTTTTATTAAAAATATTGTTCTTGTGCATTTGTTTTCTCCACAACACTGTATGAATGCATTTGTGTGCGCATTATTAACCCAGATTCAGTGGCAAACAACATAATATCCTGGTGGCAATGTGCTGTACACCAATATTTAGCTTGGCTAACCGAGTATCTCTCTTCTGTATATTTAGACAGCCCGCTGCGGCCGTCCGACCCAGCGCGGCCGGTGTGCAGGCATCCTTCTTCCTCCCATTGCCCCTTATTTTAATTTTTGTTTTGTTTTCTATCGTTGCAGGTGGTTGAGCTCATCGATGCGGCTGCGATTAATTCATCGGCGGTCCGCCTTGACTGGGTAATGCACGTCAGTGTGACGGAAAAATATGTTGAGGTACGTTTTGTGTTTTGCAATAATGATGGTTCGTTTGGTTCGTGGTGGTTTCGAATCGAAGTTACATACATATATATGTATGTATATAGCTCCTGGCAAATTGGAGGAAAATTGAGACCACCATCGGACAGAGAGAATTGAAAATTAATTAACATTCGTTATGATGCCACAGGGTCTGTATGTACGATTTCGTGACATTAGTGGCAGCTCACAGAAGTACAACATCATGACAGTGCTGAATCCATCGATTGAATCCCATGTTGTTGGTAATCTAAAGAAATACACCAAGTATGAGTTCTTCCTGGCACCGTTCTATCAAAGTCTAGAGGGACAACCTAGTAATTCAAAGCTGGTTCAGACATACGAGGATGGTGAGTTGTGGTTTTATTTTATTTATTTTTTTTTATTTTTTCAAATTTTATTTACGAATAGAATTTTAATCAAAAAAAAAAAACTTTGTCTGAAAGATGGATATGATTTAATTAAATTCCCCAGGGTTAAAGTTCCCAATTTAATTATTTTTTTTTTTTCTTGATATGAAGTTAATTAAAATATCTCTGTTGAGGAACAGTAAATATTTTTAACAAAATTGCATTTACAACTACGAACCTACATTACATTTACATTATGAAAATTGCAATTCGACTCGTGGGTATTTATATGGACGTCACTAAAAACTTAGCTGAATTTTTGTATTCCAATGTGTGTATTTTTAATTTAAGGAGAATATTTGAAGAGGAAAATCAATATTTCTAATTAAAAAGTTTGATCATAAACTAAATATTTTTTGCGCAAACTTTTCTTCAGAACAAATTATTTTAAACAAATTTATCTGAATTAGATATGGTTGGAAGTTAATTGCATTTTTTAAATTTTCAATGAAAACTTTTAATGCATTTATGAAATAAAAAGCTATACTGTGCGATAATTCATTCCTCTACGTCGAACAACGCGGTTGAAGTTCGTTTTTCAATGTTAGAAGGATTGGAAGCTATCAGAAAATGTGTGTATAAAAGTTTTTATTCGTTGGTTGGCTGTTAAAATGTGGCTTAAAATATGGCTTTAATAGTGTAGAGACACGGAACGGTGAAGCGGTAGAACAATTATTGAAGTGCTTCCTCAACTAAAAAACAACGTTGACAATGACAAGATGATTTTGGCGCACAAGTTGGTCAATTTTAAAGTGTTAGCCCAGAAATTACGTGTCAGTTTAGCATTCAAAAAGAACTAGGTCTCAACAGATTGAGTGCGGGATAAATTCCTTACATCCATACCCAAGCTAATAGAGACACTCGTTTAAGAATCACAGGTACTTAAACGCTTCACAAATGTATTGAATTCATTAAACCATTTTGCACACGAGAGTACCCTCATAATATTTTCATATTCTTTTGTATTTCTATGGTATGATCGACTCAATTTACAGCCATCAGTTTGACAGCTACCAGGTCCGAAGACACGAATAGACGGTAACATCGTAACTAAATAAAATTAATGGCAACGTTCAGCATTCACTAGGAAAGCCTATTTTTACATAGATCCTCAAGTATCCAAGTATCCATGTATATGACGTATGTTTCTGAACGACCAACACCGGATAGTTTAAATTTGCTGCTCAGATCAGTTTTGTAGTCAGCTATTCATGAAAATTCGCATCGGATAGACGAGTATACCAGAATTTTTACGAAAACTTAATCTTTTGGCAACAGCTGTTTTATCTTCAGGTCTGACAAATCTGACCGAGGCCAAATTTGAAATCGTTACACATCCACCACGAAAAAAATTCAAAATTTAGATCGAAAACTAAATTCACCAAAGGAAAATTTCCTTACTTTTGTAATTTGTATTAAATTTATTCATGTTCGCAAACGTTTCACCTTTAACTCATAGTACACTATGGCGTATGAGTGTTTTTTTCCCCAAAATTATGTACTCATTTATAGTTTGTATCTTATATCTACATAGTAAAGGGTTTTCCAATAAGAGGTGTTATTTTGAATAGCCCGCTATTTCGGTAGCTGTCACTTTTGAAGCTGTCATTTTTTGACATTTGACAAGTAGAAACTACGCCATTAATAAAAATGGAACGATACACGCTTCAACAACGCATTGAAATTATTAAAATTCACTATAAAAATGGTGAAAATTTGGCAGAGACGGTTCGTAAAACTAAAACATTTTTGGGTCGTCGTGAAGCACCTTGTCGGACCGCAAAACAGAAATTGGTGGACAAATTCGAGCTGTTGGGACAAGTTAGTGATGTGAAGAATAAAACCCATGCACGTCGCTCAACAACAACTGAGAATATTGCTGTTGTAGCCCAAAGTGTTGAAGAAAACCCAGTTTGTCCATTCCTCGTCGTTCTTTGGAATTAGGCATTCCACAAACGTCATTACACCGTATTTTGCATAAAGACTTGGGTCTTAAGGCTTATAAAGTTCAGTTAACACAAGAACTCAAGCCGGCTGATCATCAACAACGTCGTGTCTTTGCTGATTGGGTCCTTGAAATGCATGAAAATGATCCGGAATTTCATCGAAAAATCATCTTGACTGATGAGGCCCATTTCCACCTCGGAGGCTACGTCAACAAGCAAAACTGTCGCATCTGGGGCTCGGAAAACCCAAGAGTTATTGTTGAAAAGCCTCTCCATCCTCAACGCGTGACTGTTTGGTGCGGTTTATGGTCCGGCGCGGTCATTGGACCTTACTTTTTCGAAAATGAGGCTGCAGCAACAGTTACGGTCAATGGATTGCGCTATCGAGAGATGATTAATGATTTTTTATGGCCGGAATTGGATGGTATTGATCTGGACAACGTTTACTTTCAACAAGACGGCGCTACGTGCCACACAAGCAATGAAACCATCGATCTTTTACGGGAAAAGTTTCCGGACCGTGTTATCTCTCGAAGAGGTGATCACAATTGGCCACCGAGATCTTGTGATTTAACACCTTGCGACTTCTTCCTTTGGGGCCAAGTGAAAGATAAGGTCTACGCTAACAGCCCAGCGTCGATTCAAGACCTCAAAGATGGAATTCGTGAGGCTATCGAGGACATAGGGCAGCCACTTGGTCCTGTAAGCGTGGTCGTGGCGTCCATTTGGCTGATGTTGTGTTCCATTATTAACGGCATACCTTCCTCTTTATAATGAAATAAACATCCGATCATTTATCTCAAAAAATGCCATTTTTCTTTGAATATCAAAATAACACCTCTTATTGGAAAACCCTTAACATTCCATTCATTACATTCCCTTGTCCATTTGGTAATTCGTTCAGCTTTTTTTCCTTGAGGTTCTGTTTAAGTGCTTTTGATTTTCGAGCTTTAAGAAAAAGCTTTTAATGATGGGTGTTATCGTATACACTACGACAACCCTGTGCAAGCTTTAATGAATGATAGATTTATCCTATGTAGCCAGAATAAGAGGCAAACGTCCTATCTTGCCTACACTGCCAATTTTTGTTGGACAGAGTATAGCTTTGCATATTTTTCGTACAGCGCACTTTTGTTAAATAAAGTGCGGTTGGAGAATTGTGTCATAAACGCCACCCCAATAACTTAAACCATACTGTAACCTAGATTGAAAAATTCCAAAATAAACCATTTTTAGATTTCTATTGTCACAGAAGTTTCTGAGACGATAAAAACTACAGATAGAAAAACGTAAATATTTTTTAAGGTTTGAAATATGTTCGAACCATCTTATGTTTTGATCAATTGTTATACCTGAGTACTTAAACTGAGTTACTATTATTATTTTGAAGCAGTTTTTGTCACAAGTGGCAAGTTCATTAAAAATTATATCAGGTTCTTCAAAACAACAAGCACAACTCAATATACCTTACACAATTGTTGGCGTGAAAATAAACTTCACAACCAGGACACTCCGGACTGACTGAAGTACATCTATTTTGTTTTGAAGGTTTGAGCTTTGAAATTATGTTGAAACTGATTTGTTATTTGTTTGGATCCAAGTGGGGAAGCAAAATATGATAATAAGAAACAGTTTTACTTAGAGGCAGATAAATTTAATGACAGTGATTTTTTTATTACAAACAAAAAATAAACCTCAAAGAAATTTTTGCCTGCATATGCCATCACTGGTTTTTTAGATTTGAGAGCTCCGAAAAACAAAGTTCCAACTACACGAAATTCATAACATTTTGTAAATATGTATAAACATCAAGCTAGTTTTCATGGAGTGTGCCTGTTATCAAACTTTTAATCAGAGTATCATATAATTTTATTAAATCCACTCTGTAGAGAGTGACCCTTAGTTTCGCATGTTTTGAAAAACTAAAAAGTTTAACGGAAATTATAAAAATGTATCTTCCGGAATCAGTTTCATAAAAAATAGAATACTTACCTGGGCCTGTTTCACAATGTCTGAGTAAAGTTCTGATAAGTTACTCAGCACATAAATATTGCCACAGGATCATAAGTGACCAATCAAAAAAAAAAATAAAATATTTTTGAATGTATAGGTACCCTATTCAGGACAGCTGTGATTTTTACACCACTTGTCATAAGACCCTGTGGCAATATTTATGTGACGATTAAATAATCAGAACTCTACTTAGACAATATGTAACACAGACCCTAACTCCACAAAAGTAGACGAAAAATGTTAGGATTATACTTCTTCACCACGAAAATATGGGAATAATAACTAAAACAATTTCAAACGAAAAACACCCTCAAAACGAGAATCCATCCAAAACTTGTTCCCCTTAACAAATGAAGCCTGAGAACTTGTTCAGTTTTCATTATTATTTTCATCCTCAACAAAATGCCACAAACAACGAAATCCAATAGGAAATAAGTTGTTATAGGTTATAGCACTACCTCTCCCTTCTGCTAAAACAAAAATCTAAATACAATGAACCACCACTTTGCCAACAGATGATGTTGATGATAGACCCAAAACCCATTGCTATATATGTACACTTCTAATCGATATCCCAAGCTTCCCCTTTTTTATAAAAAAAAATAAAAAAAAACAATTTCGCTAACCGAAATACTGCGAAGCAAAAAAAAAAAAAAAAACAATTTCAACAATTTAATGATGTGCTTCCGAACAACTCTTGTTTTCAGTTCCATCCGCTCCACCGGATTCCGTCCTCACCGGGATGTTGAACCTAACAGCTGGTTGGGTCCGTTGGTCACCGCCACCACCGCAACATCACAACGGAATTTTGCTCGGCTACAAAATTCAGGTACGTACTCCAAAGTTTTTTATGAATATTTATTTTTTTTTTTTTTTTCAACACTCACCACATTCACCTCATATATAGTGTTGAGGGTCAGTTTACACGCCCATCACACCACCCACTCATTAAATATTTCTGAAAATAACTGCAATTAAAAAAAAAAATAATAATTGTTTGTAGGTAACGGCAGGAAATACAGCCAAAGTCCTGGCCAATATGACTCTGAACGCCACCACTACATCAGTCATGTTGAACAGCCTTACAACTGGTGCCACTTACAACGTTCGCGTGGTCGCATACACAAAAGCAGGAGAGGGTCCGTACTCTCAGCCGGTAAGTGTTCTTTTGTTCTTCTGTTCCTCTTATCCCACACTCACTATACATATACCCTCTTATGGATGAAGGACTTAACTCGAAACAAAAGCTTCACAAAATAATTCGTTTGTGATTTTCAGAAATCCTTGGTGATGGACCCGGCCCATCTAATCTCGCCACCACGTGCACATCCTAGTGGCTCGATGAACGGCATCACTGGTCCCAGTGGCGGTGGTATTGGTGGCGGCATAGACGGACATGGAATGGATCCACTCGACGATATAGCCGCCACCACCCACAGGAAGTCCACGAATGTTGTCCACGAGACCTGGTTCATGGCACTTGTGATCACAATGCTGGTAGCCATACTCATCTCGGCGGCAGCTGCAATGCTCTTCTTCAAGCGCCGTCATCAGTTGACAAAGGAATTGGGCCACTTGAGTGGTAAGAAGAATCCGTTGCCGGAAATTCCCTTTTTTATGCTTCCTATGCTACTTACCTATACTCTTTGAAATTCCCTTCTACATAATATTCCCTCTTTTCTTTTTCTTTTTTTGTATTTCTGCAGTTGTTAGTGCCAACGAAATCACTGCCCTGAATATCAATGGCAAGGACAGCTTGTGGATTGATAGGGGTTGGCGCAGTGCCGACACCGATAAGGATTCCGGTTTGAGTGAAACCAAATTGCTATCGAATCCGAACAGCCAGTCGAACTATACGTCGGACGGTGGGACGGACTATGCTGAAGTGGATACGCGTAACATGAGTACGTTCTACAACTGTCGCAAGGTAAGTTGAGCGGAAGAATCTAGATTTCTGGTGCTACTGCTACTGCTACTGGTGATGCTGCTGCTTGGCACTTGGATTGAGATTTGGGATTTTTCTCTTGGTCCCTGAGTGTTTGTTCGTTTTGCTGGAAATAATTTCTGTGGTTTTTTTTTATTCATTCTTGTGTGTGTTGTTTGTTTTGTCTTTTTTTTGCTTATGCAGAGTCCTGAGAATCCAACGCCGTATGCGACAACAATGATCATTGGAACATCGTCGACGGAGACCTGTTTAAAGACGTCATCATCGAGCAATGACCAGGATTCGGGAACACATAGTCCGCATTCGGATGCGGCTCCACCACAATGTTATGCGGCACAGAACAAGCATAACTATCATCAGTATCCACCAGGTAGGTGTTTTTTTTTTTTTGTTGATAGGGAGGAACCATTTATATGCATTGACAATTTAGAGAAGACAAAATCTATCCACGTTTCTTCAGATGACTATTCTTTGTTTTTGGAGAGTTTTCCATTTTTATTTTTTTTCTGGAGAAATGCCAATGTTTTGTATTCATTATTATTTTTTTAAGTAAGAAATTTCAAGCAAACTTTGCATAACGATGTTAGGAAGCCCCAAATGATAGAAATAGGTACTGATGGTATTGATGATCTTTTAGCATTAAGGGCAAATCCATCTCATACTAAAGGGTGTTTTTTTTTTGACGTCTGGTTTTCAAGAAGAAATAAAACGCATATAATTTAATGTTATGGCTAAGAAGATTTTGTCCAAGTGGCCGCCGCGAGGCCCAATTTTCGACCACTTTTTGCAGCAATTGGGGCCGTATGTCAGCAATAATGCGCCGAATATTCTCTTCCTAGGCGTCAATCGTCTCACGCTTATCTGCGTAGACAAGCGACTTCACATAACCCCACAAAAAATAGTCCAGCGGTGTTAAATCGCACGATCTTGGAGGCCATGCCACAGGCCCAAGAAGCGAGATAATGCGCTCACCAAGAGTTTCCTTCAATAAATTGATTGTTTCGTTGGCTGTATGGCATGTAGCGCCGTCTTGTTGGAACCAAAGGTCTTTCACATCAGCATCCTTCACAATTCAGGCACGAAAAAGTCATTAATCATGGCTCTATAGCGTTCCCCATTGACTGTAACATTATGGCCGATTTGCAAACGTTGTTCAGGAGTAAGTCTATTCATTTTGAAATGGCAAACCAAACAGAGCATAAATCAAGTGACAGCTGTCAAAAGCACCAACTCCGAAAAAAGTATTGCCAGATTGAAAACCAAACGTCTAAAAAAAAAACACCCTGTATTAATTTCGAACTTTTAAAAAAGGTATGTTTGTGTGTCGTGCCTTAGGGTGTATACCACTTACCATTTTTTTTTTACCTATAGTTGATTTTCTTAGCTTTGAAAGACGAAATAATTTACTTGCTAAATTTAAATATTTTACGTCGATTAAAAGCTTTTTGAACTGAGCTTAAAATGTAACAGATTTATGTATTCTACTCAAAACCGTGAAGTGTAAATTTGAACCGCTCAAAAAAAGTAACGTAACAAGGGATTTATCTCAAAATCTTCATAAACCAAAAACCGATTTAAGACAGCGGTTTATACTATAGGAATTACAACTCGATCACACTGTTAAAGAAAGAACATTATTTCCCAAACCAGCAATTTTTAAAAAGTTAGTTAAAATTCCACAGTGGGTACTCAAAAAAGCAGCAAAATCAATGGGGAATTAATGTTTTTGAAATTAGATTTGTTTCCCTTTCCGCATTTAGGGATTACTTTGAGTACTCAAGTTCCTTTTCAACTTCGTTTAGCATTAAACGCAATGGGAAATGGCATGGGATAAGCCAATAGGTATGGTTGGTTAGTTAAGTTAGTTTTTGTTCATTTTGTTCATTTTATTTCTTTTAAGCCACAAAGTAGATTTCTTCAACTGACTGAAAATTACGTTTTGTATGTTGTTTCGTTTTTTAGAATTTTCTCTCCCACCACCGGATCATCCACCGCCAGTACCACAAAACATTTGCTATCAACCTGGTAGTCCACAATCGAGTAGAAAGAGTTCTAAATCCGGTGGATCTGGAATGTCCACACATCAAAGGTATAAGACAACTTCTGAATTCAAATTGTGTATGCATTTTGTATTTTATTTTTTTTTTTTTTTTTTTGCTTGGTTTTGTTACAATGTTTTTTTTTTTTTTTTATTTTTGTCTTGTTCATCATCAAACAGTGCTCTAAATTCATCAATTCACAGTAGTTCCTCTGGAGGATTCTCTACATGGGGTGTAGCGCCACAGAATCAACATTGTGGACCTGGTGGTGGTGGTGGTGCTGGTAGTGCAGGAGTTAATCGCCAAGAGAACTACTACAATAATCCACTGCCCTGTGTTGGAGTGGTCGGCCATCCAGGTGGTCAGAGCCGATATCAGATCACACCAACGGGACAACATCCACCACCACTACCGCCATACTATCCACCATCGGGGCAGGGGCCGGCTGCCATGCCCACAAGAAATATACATATCCATTATCCACCACCGCGGCATGCTGTCTCGGATTATCAACCAACGGGGACACAGAATTCGAGGTGTTCGAATGGAAGGTAGGTATATTAAAACTGAAGGTTTTTATATTTCACATAAAACATCAATAGATCTTAAAAGAGGCCAGTCGGCAGAGGTTTTTTTGTTAGACGAATCTAGAGAAGACAATTTATAACAGTTATAACAGTTGTTAAATATAAAAGCACGAGTCTAGAGAAATGACAATTTATAACAATATTTTTTTTGCATTAAAAGTATGTAATATTAAAGGAAGAGACGGGAGAAATGACAATTTAGAACAGTTTATCGCCATTAAAAGTGGCCGTTCGTTAATATGCTTCGCAGAAGAAAAAATCTGGGATCCGATGTGTGTCCACCGGCAGAGGGCCCTTCCGCATAAAAAGTACTTTTATAAACCAAAACTGTTATATTTGGCTTTTCTAGAGTCACATCGTACTTAAACTGGGTCAAGACTAACACGCTTCAAGCGATTAAAAATAAAACTGTAGGTGGCTGATGTATGCCCAATGGCGGTGGGCCTGGGCGCTACGGGGCCGCATAAACAGAACTTAAATAAACAAAACTGTTATAATTTGGTATGTCTGGGGTCACTTCTTCTTTTTATTGGACGAAACTACAAAAAAAGACAATATATAACAGTTATAACAGTTTTGCGTATTAAAAAGTATGAAATATTAAAAGACTAGAGTAGAGAATATTAATTTATAACAGATATAACAGTTTTTAGCCATTAAAAGTAGACGTGGATCAATACGCTTCACTTCAAAAAGTATGCCCATGTCCACCCGCGGAGGTCCCTGTCTCAGCGGGCCATTAACAGCACTTTAATAAACAAAACTGTTATAAATGGGAATGTCTATTGTCTAGTCACTTCCATTTTTTTTTCGCAAAACTATATCGCTCAAATTTTATGATTGGAATTTGTTAGGTTGGTTGCCTTTAAGTATTAAAAAAGAGCAGGACTAGAACCGTGCCAATTTATAACAGTTATAACAGTTTTCGCCATTAAAAGTGGGCGTGCGTTAACGCGCTTCGCGCCATTTTGAAAAAAAAACACTGGGTGCCTGAAGTATGCCCACCGGCGGAAGGGCCTGGCCCTGCGGGGCCGCATAAACAGTACTTTTATAAACCAGAACTGTTATAATTGGCATGTCTAGAGTCTTTTTTACTAATTTGCAAGAGTGTTGATGACCCAATTTTTTTACTTTTGGCATTTTGTGTGTTGTTTTGCGAAATCTTAGTAATTTTTAGAATCAATTGTTCTGGATCCTGAGTTTTTCCAAACATACATAGATTCACCTATGACGTACAACGTGCAGAGGCTTTAAATAAACAACCTTCCTGTTCATTTACGAATCTAACCAGGCATAAATTCTTATTAATTTTATTTTTTAAATGTTTATTACTTTAAAATATTCATTATAGCTTTTTGTTTGTATTTTCCATTTTCCAGATCCTGCAACAGCTGTGATGCCCTTTCATCCCCAGGACAACCCCTGCCGCCACCATCCTCAACCGAATGGTATCAGCCTCTGCACAACAACAATTCAAATCCCCACCAGCCCCCCATCTATACATGTTCCTCAGAGTGTTCTGATCATTCGACCCGGAACGACAGACACTCCCATCATAACGGTCACCATCTGATGCATTCGTCACATCACTCCCAACAACATCAACCGATGACCCATAGTCACACCAGCCATCACAGTCATCACTCTTCTTCGAATCATCGAGATCATCAAAATGACACAATGCGTTCGGACAGCAGCCAGGAGAACAATCCGGGCAAAGTGTACATGATGAACCGATGTCAAGCTGCATTCCCCGAAAATGAGGAATCAGAACGTGATCGAATGTTGAAACAATGTTCATACGAGACAACGGATGTTGAGCATCGAAACTGCAGCGATTGCTGCAGTAGTTCCAGAGAAGGCGACACCTGTTCATGCAGTGAAGGTTCCTGTTTGTATGCTGAGGCTGGTGAACCCGGACCTCCTCCGCCAATACAACAACAGCAGCAGCAGCAACAGCAACTAGCCATGGCAAAGTAGGTCTTTAATTAAGCATGCAACTGCTGCTATAACACCCAAATAACCCCCCCAAAATGAGACTTAATTGTGTAGGGTAAGCATTTCTATATAGACATAAGGTTCTTTGATGAGAAAAGGAAACGATAACGACAAAGATAAAGATAAAGATAAAGATAAAGATAAAACAAAAAACACAATCAGAGAGTAATAATTTCTTCATTTCCGCTTTTAAAAATGATAAATAACCGCTATTCAACTCTATGGGCTGGGTACACACAATCACTGCTATGGTTAAAAAAAAAACTTTGGCGAATAAAATAATGAAACTTCCCCATAACTGACTTTTGGATTTAAATAATTTATTTGGCGCAAAACCCTTTTATCCTGCGGTGCTCCATGGTTCTGGTTTTTTTTTTTTTTTTGTGAATTCAAAATGAGCTGTTCCTCATTTTAACCATCACCACAAGCCCACAACGGAACTTCCATACCATTCCATGGCCGACATGAGAGAGGACAACATGGATGACGCGACGACGACGACGACAATGCCGCCATAGGATTACTAAAATTCGCGTGACAAATTCACATTTTGTTGATCAACCTTACAGACCCTAACCTAACAGACCGCCGCCGCGCCTCGCCGCCGTTAGGTATAGCCTTGCCTTTGCCATCTCATGGCAAAAATGTTATCTTGAAAGTTTTAGTAGCTTTGTAAAGAATTTTTTAGCTTGATAATGTTTGCGGATAAGGCAAACGTGTTTTCAGTTTTTTGTTGATTATTTTTTTTTTTTTTTTAGAATAGAGCGAGTGGCAGGATAAATGGGGGCTTTTGTTTTCATAAAATAGTGGTTCTTTTGAGGAATAAACGAGTTGATTGTTTTGGTTGTCAAAACGAACACAAACAACAGGTGAAGGGTTTTATTTTATTTTGTAGCTGGATAAAGTACCTATAGCTCAAAGAATTTATACCCCTATCATGTGATAAGAGCAATTTTGAAGAAAAAAAAAAAAAAAGAAACATTCAGGCAATCATAAATTAGGTCCTTGTAAATTATTAAGTTGAAGCAAAATGGTTTTTTGTTTAGATTAGGTATACGTATACCTAATCATGTCCTTAAGGAATAAAACATTTTTTGGACAAGTCTTAAGGCTTTCGTCGTCGGTCGTTAGAATAAATTTATGAGAGGGATCGAATATTTTATAGGAGCAGCTGGATAAAAACTTTGTTAATCTATAGATTAAATATTTATCGGAGTATTTTGTTTATGTTGGATACCTATTACATATGTGTGGGGTATTTCGTATTAATATTAAAACTTGAAAGGTCCTAATGCACTGTCAATCTTCGGTTAAGTTAAATGCAAAACGAAAGGTAATCTTTCATTTTTGTTGGATAATAACGTAGGTAGGAGCCCATGGCGTAATGGTTAGCGGCAGCCTGGAATTGAATATTCCACCTTAAATCAAAAAAAGAAAGTCATGGATACTGCCTCTTGCGGGGAAGTGACACAAATCCTCCAAGAGTATCTCAGGTCATGAAAAAGTTGCTCTCATCTAAGCCGTTCGGATTCGGGGGAAAATTGCAGGAAAGGGTTGAAAGTTGCAAGTTACTAGGCCCTGGTTCTTCACAACCTGTTGCGCCACCAAAAATTATTTTTTCTTTTCAATGTAGGTTTTTTTTGTATACCAAATTTAATAAGTTTGGAGAAATGTACCAAAAATTGAACTGTTTAAATTAAAAACAAGGTGGCGCTACAACCCCAAGTGGACCAACCAATAAGCTTCTTCCAGCCAGCTCGGCAGCTAGCAAGCTGTTTTCAGTTTCGCACGCCAAGTTGGTTGAGGTTCTCTTTCACTTGCGTGTGTCATCGGAGTCGCGGTCTTCCTCTACTTACTGCACCTTCCCTCGGGGGTGGAATCAAAGATTTTCCGGACTGGAGCATTGATTTCTCCATTACGCTCTAAATGACCCATCCACTTCAGTCGTTGGATATTTAACTTTGTTTCTATTATATCGGTATCGGTGGATACAGACCGTACAGTTCGCTGTTGTTTCTTCTCATCCACTCTCCGTTTATGCAGACGGGAATTAAAATCCCCCGGAGAATCTTCCTCCCAAATCAGCTTTAAGCGTTCTCATCTACCTTTGACAAGATCCTGCACCATATTTCAGGACCGAGATGATACCAGGCCATGAGGTCCGTAGTGCCCTAACTGATTTTGGCACCTTTTTTTTAAGAGCCATTCCATTTATTAGAACAAAAATTAGCTCTTCTTAAAATAATTATTTACTTCTTTAATGAATAGATATCACTGTTTCAAAAGCAGCATATTTGTGTTTCAGCTAATATTAGTTTAAGCCTTTTTAAAAATAAGTGAGAAAATCAGTAATGCCACTCTGCTTCTCATGGCCTCATATAGCGTCTTATAAAGTGACGCTTTACTTGCTCGAGAGGGCTTTGCTTTTTAATTGCCTTCTAAGCCCGAAGAAGAAGCACCGATTGGTATGAGTTAAGTCTTAACTTCATTGACCACTGTTTGCAAAATTACAAAAGTAAAAATATTTTTTTCCCGCTAGCGCAGTTGTTTTGTCAAAAAGAATATACAAATTTTTTTTGAACCAAAATTTAAGCTTTCTGCATTATTTTTTAAAGTTTTTCAGTCAGAAACACTATCCCAAAATAAGTTTGAAAATTTTCACTTTTGTACTTTTTGACTTTTTTGGCCAATGTAGTTAAGGCTTTATTCTTCGTTCGATCACAGCGCTGGTATTGTTATCCTAGTTGAGAGTTGAGCCTAGATAGACAAAGTCTCTATGATAACATAAAAGTTATATAGCCGTTTATGGTAACGTTTTGTCCAAGACGTCGGATTTGGCTGTCCTTTTTTGATGACAGAAATGTACCTGTGCTTGTCCTAATTGACCATTCAAATCAACTTATTTGCTTCCTTCTCAATACTCACAAAAGCGCCACTGATATCAAGCTTTGTTCTTCCAATGCGAGTAATTGAATGGACTTTTGAAAGATTGGACCCCTGTGTTGGCGTCAAAGTTTGGCACTATTATTTAAAGAACGATATCAAAGAAGTTCTATGAAAATGGATAACGATGTGTTAAACATTTTTTGACTTCAAAAGTATCGGTGAGGTTTTGATCTTCATGCAGAGCAGCGTGCTTTCCCCATCGACATCCCACACAAACGGACGGGTTTGGCAGGGATTGAGAAACTAGAAATTGCCCTATAATCTTAAGGGTGTTTTTTTTTTTTTACGTGTGGTTTTCAAGAAGAAATAAAACGCATATAATTTAATGTTATGGCTAAGAATTTAGCTTCATTAAAAAGGTAAGGGTTTGCCATTGTGTTTTGAAAATGATTTCGGGCAAGTAGCCGCGCGGCTGGCTCTAGTTAATTCCAACCGAGAGACCACTTTTTGCAGCAATTGGGGCCGTATGTCAGCAATAACGCACCGAATATTCTCTTCGTAGGCGTCAATCGTCTCACGCTTATCTGCTTAGACAAGCGACTTTACATAACCCCACAAAAAATAGTCCAGCGGTGTTAAATCGCACGATCTTGGAGGCCACGCCACAGGCCCACGACGCGAGATAATGCGCTCACCAAAAGTTTCCTTCAATAAATTGATTGTTTCGTTGGCTGTGTGGCATGTAGCGCCGTCCTGTTGGAACCAAAGGTCGTCCACATCAACATCCTCCAATTCAGGCACGAAAAAGTCATTAATCATGGCTCTATAGCGTTCCCCATTGACTGTAACATTATGGCCGGCTTCATTTTTGAAGAAATATGAACCAATGATTCCCTCTGCCCATAGAGCACACCAAACAGTGACGTTTTGAGGATGTAACGGCGTCTCAACAATAGCTTGAGGATTATCATCACTCCAAATACGGCAGTTTTGTTTTTTGACGTATCCATTCAACCAAAAATGAGCTTCATCGATGAACAAAATTCCATGAGGTCACTATAAGACCTTTCAGATGTTATGCTTTTCTTGCGAATATCCCACAAAGAGCTGCTTAAAATCGCCGATGACCTTGAATATCTTTAACCATTGATTACAATTTTTCTAACTAGCTGGCATTTTTTGACCAATTTATTGACCTTTAAGATGGCATACTTTTTTGCGAATATCCCACATATGGGGTTCTAAAATCCCAATGCCATGGTTTTTGGAGTGGCGGCATTATTCGATCATTTTTCTACCTAGACGACAATGAAGGAAACATACCTACAAGTTTTAATTGTTAGCTCTAGCAAGGCATGATAAGAAACCCACAAAAAGCCCTTTTATTTTAATAAAACTCAGTAAGCAAAGGCTTCGTTGGAAATATTATCCAAAATATGTGAACAAAAATAATATTTAATACACACGACCTTAAAAATACTTTAAAATTACGCAAAAAATAACCTATATTGCTGACCAATTTTTTGAACTATTTGACCTTTTATGAAGATTAAGTGACCTTTCAGATGATAAATTTTTGTCGAATATCCCACAAATGAGGAGCTATAAATCAATGATGATGACACTGAAAAACTTTTTAAACTATTGATTACAAATTTTCTATGGCTGACCAATTTCTGAAACTTGCTGACCTTTTTTTTTGACCAATTAGTAACATATTTTTTGGGAAAACCCAAATAAGAGAAAAGTAAAGATGATATTTGAAACCATAAATGCCAATATTTTAATAAACCATTTCGGGTTTAGATTGAAATTCAAATCCACTGAATCATATCCGCCCGACTTTGAAAAATACTTTTAACAATTGAAATTTTACTTCAAAATAGAATTTTTTTTAGAAAAGAAACACCATTTTAATATCTAACATATTCTGCAAATAATATATTTTGTAATTGTATGAATAATAATTAGTCAAGCCCATGAATTCTACTTTCTACTTGAATTCACATCATAATTTGATTCCGAAGAAGAATGCTCCATTAAAAATGGGCTTTGATCATAATATCTTCTAAATACGACCTAATAATGAAACCTCTTAATTATTTTTTTTTTTTTTTTTTTGTCAACCCCTTTTGAAGTTTACCAATCAAAACTAAACGTTTGCACTTCCAAGAAGTTTTCCATTGAACAACAAAACAAAAATGTTCAAAGGTTCTTCCGTCGTTTCTTGTGTTTGACTTTCACATAAAAACACCAACAGAAAATGAAACAAAATAAAAAGTGATTCGTATTTCCATAAAACGGTTATGCCAACAAAAAAGTAAAGGGTTGTATATTTACAATCCAAAAAAAAACTCCAACGAAAAAGGGATGTTCTCCCTCGTTTTAATAGAAGAAAAAAACTCTTTAAACATTAAACGGTGCGCCGCTGAAAAGTAGAAAAAAAAAAAAAACAAAACAAAATGAAACAGTAATTACATTCATTCAAATTTAACGTTTCGCGCTTTTTCTGTTCCTTCAATTGTATACCCGTGCCCGGTTACCAAATTCACTATGCAATTAGTGGACAATTTTTTTTTTTCGAAACCCTTCCACCACTCTGGTTCCGGATCCACCCTCCATTTAGCAACAGTTTCATGCATTTGTTCACCTCATTAGTCCAAGAGGGTACACAGGGCTTTTTTTTAAATTTTTTTTTTACAAACTCAAATTTGACCTGTGCCTTCTGTGCCTCGGGGTGTTGAATTACACTCTGCCAATCGCGTCATGCCGCCGAGTCGCACTGCATGCGTGTGTTTCGTTTTTTATTTATATTGTTTTCCAATTAACTGTCAAAGTGTTGTTGGCTTGTTTTCTAACCCCCATCGTTTGCGTTCAAACAAAACAACGTCACAAAAAATCCACCTTAGGGTGAAATCGTTTTTGCGTCGAAAAAATGTATGCAAACTAATTTCAGACAACTGCATGATGATGATGATGATGATGATGGGTAAAGTGTGGGTGGCTGGTATTTACTTTTATCACTTTTTTTTTTGTAGAATATCCATCTGCATCCCCTAATTGTTTTAAAAATGGTTAAAACTAAGTTGGGGTTGAACGGGAGTGCCACTGGGAATGTGTAGATATAATGTTTACCCCAGACATTTGAAACTACATGAGTACATGCCTACACCAACAACAGCAACTGGCCAGACATAAATATGACAAAAGCCGGGCTAAGGGATGTTTTGGCCTTTAAGTAAGGAAAAGGGCGCCTTAGATCAATTGAATTGGTTTTGGGAATTTTTGTTTTGAGAAATAGATGTAAAAATTAAGAAGAACGTTAGTGCTGGCTAAATCATATTCTTATGTTCATTTATTACCAGCTATTCAAGTACATACGATGGTTAAAATATAACAACCACCATTTTTTTGTAAAAGTAATCATAAATGAAGTAGTTTGAAAATGTAAGTCTCATTTATGTGTTTTTATAGAGTTAGATTTTTAAATTGGCAACAACGTCCTTAGTGACAGTACCAAAATTTGACAGCTGACAACGCAAATTGTGTATTTTGCATCATATTTTTGGTGTTCTCATTACAGATTTGCATATCAACTCATAAAAGGGTGTTTTTTTTATAGAGGTTAAGTTTTTAAATTGGCAACACTGTTTTAAGTGATAATTAATTTGACAACTGACAAATGATTTTTTACTCATTCCATTTCATTTGTGCTCTTGCCATTTCACCATAAATAAACTAACGCCATAACATCACTTGCAAATAAAACAGTATCATCTGCTCGATAAGGTCAAAAATTGGAAATCTAGATGGAGCTACATTATCGTTCGAGCCAGCCTTGTGCTCTAAATCATTATTAATCATCACTAATTGCAGACATTTAAATCTTTAATAAAGCCAACACCATGACTATAAAATTATTTGTTTATGTTTTATTTCATTTTAAAATTGTACCTACCTGTTTAAAAAAACACCATTTATTAGGATAAACGAAAGTCGATTATCGGAAATTCAAGATAAATTCAGCTTTTGTTGCATGAGATGTTATCAGCTATGTTTTCACAAGTTATTACAACAACATCATAAAACTATACCTAGCGTTGGATATAAATTTGAACGCGCAAAATTACGATGGTCGATAGGATTGACTTTTGTCGCAACCAACTTTGAACGGCACTTGAAATAATAGGCCGAGAGCTAGTCACTGTTTTTTTTTTTTAGCTTAGCGGGTCATGGATGAAAATTTGGTCACGACAGACTTCTAACCACAAAATGCAAACAAAAATCCAATCTTACACTCCTATCCAGAGGCTTAGACCTTATTTATTACAATAAAATAAAAAAAAAGAATGTAATCGGCCGAAACCGAGTGGCAGACTGTTGTTTGTATAGCCAAAATTTCATCATAGTGACGTAAAAAAATCATTAACTATCCTATCTCTTGGTCTTATCAGAGAGCTTGACTATCGTGTACAAAAACAACAGACTGCCACTCCGATTCGTTCGACCAGGTCTTAATTTTTGTTATTTTTTTTATAAATAAAGCCTAATTTTTACACGGAGTGTAGGACTGGCGTCATTTTTTACAGAGTGCGGCAACATAATTTCCTTTTTTGAAATGCGCACCCTTCAGTCTGTCAGGGTCGTAAAAACAAGAAAAAGGCCGATACCCTCAAGCCGCCACTGATGCCCAGTAATAGTAGAATAGTATAGGAATAGGTAGTCACTTAACTGCGTGATGAGGGTGTAATTTGTTCACTCTTTTTCAAGCTTCCGAGTCTCGACGAGCTTAATTTTTATATTTTTCTGTTGTATGTCGCTCCTGGGTGATTATCCTCGGCATTGTTTGAATTTAACGACAGAACGTGTCCCTGTTGTAATTTGCCATCTTTTTCTTTGTGATTCCGATTGAATGGTTCTTTTTTGTGTTTCTACTCGAAAACAGATTATTTTTTTTTTACAGAATTTACTTCATAGAACTCCAGATACAGATTACAATTATCTAGTTAAAAAAAACCCAAATAGCACGTACGTGTCTTTCTCTCTCTCTCTCAATATTGAAAATGGACTTGTCTTGCCATACCTATGAACTATATCTACTCTTACTCTTACTTTTTTTTTTTTATTTTCAGAAAATATCATTTAAAAGTCCTCTCGACAAAGTAGTATAGTGCGGACGACGAAAAACAGGAAAACATTAAATGAGTTTGTGTTTGGTTGTTATAGATATAGAGGACCGAATGACTATGAAGTTCGAGATCCTTCTTTAGAGTTTTTTTTTTTTTTTACGGGAAATTGAGGGAATGCATCTGAAGACTATGTGTGCTCGTTTAAACAGAAAACGATTTTTTGAATAGTCTAGATTGTCTAATGGTCTTGGTGTTTTTTTTTAAGAACTATAAGTCCAGACAGATTCTCATTTAAATGTCATTATATACATAATGCACCTGAATTTGAACTTACTTAAGTTATGGTTTAAAGCAAAAAAGCTAATACCTATCCTATATCATCAATTAAAAACTCATTAGGATTGCTTTTGAATTTAGACAAACTACAAAATAAGAAGATGTATCCTAGCTACCCAATTTGTTCTTAGAAATCAAAGATATTTGAAATAATCGGAAGCTGGAGTAGAAATTATTTAAAAAACAAGGTTGTAAGTCACTAGGGCCTGGTTCTAAACAAGCTGTCACGCCAACTATTTATGTATTTAGATGCTTGAAAGAGGTTCCCAAAAACCAACCTGTCATAACTCCCTAGAATTTTGAGCTAATTTTTTTAAGTATCTACTACATATCGTCGCCTTTCCGTCAAAACCTCGAAAGCCAACTAATAGGGTTTAAAACTGGTTGATAGAGACGAAAGGATAATCCAGTAGCAGGACATATTTTTAGTCATTTCTTTTATCTGAAATACATTTAAATATCGTTTTTTTTTTCACTTAAAAAGTTTTGACAGAAATATGTCTATAATTTATGTAGATTTATTTAGAAAAGCATTAACTCTACAATGTGCAGGAGATTAAAATAAAATAATCCAAAATCATTATAATTTAAATTAGGTCCAAAAAATATTTTTTATAAAATCAACCACCAGTTTATTTATTTCAATTTCTAAAAATTAATATTTCATTCCCGATTTTTTCCAACTAACACTGATAAAGTTCCAAAAAATAAGGCTTCAAAGATATTGGTATTGAGAAAAAAAAAATAACAAATCTATCTCTATCATTCACTTTACCATCCGCATTCTTTTTTTATTGCGCAATATAGTTAGTTACCTTCCGTTGAGCCTAAAACCCTTCTCAATCCGATGAAAACGTTTGTTTTCTGATAGTTTCTATCTGCTCTATTTCATCTTTATGGCTTTTTCCTATAGTTTTTCATATTAATTTTTATGATCCTTTGACATGAAATCGATAAATCGACCTATAACGTGCGAACCAGATATAACAACAACAAGGTTCACTTCGAACAAACAAAAAAGAAAGAATTCTCTTCCAATTGGCCAAATCAACCGGATTTTTTTTTTTCATAGTACATCCTAGTAGATATTTGACTTTATACTTGGAGTCGAAATACTCATATAAATTTCCGAGGGCCGAGGCTAGAATTTTCGATTGGAAGAAATCGCGGTTTTCAGTTGTTTTTTTTTACGACCTGAATTGGTTCTATTCGTCGGCTATGGTAACGAACGTGTGTATAGTTCTTCTCTGTATTGCAGCATAAAAAACTATTCCAACTAGATGGGAAAACATATATGTTTTCATACATAGGTATGAACAGCAATCTTTTATGCCCTTCGACTAGCTTGGGTTTGTTCAAATGAAAAATGACTCAACACTCAAGGCAATAAAGTGAGAACATAACGTTTGAATTTTTATTTTTTTTTTTTCTGGAAAAAGGAAACCAACAGATAACACACGTTTGCCCTAAAAGCTATATTGAGGAGTTTTTAGGGCTGACCAGTGAAGCATATATTACGGAAGAAAAAAAAAATAACTTGGACTCTACCGTCCGGTCCGGTCCGATCCGTCGAATCGTCCAGGGGCTATCCATCATCCCTTGCCTTTGCAATATTTCGTCGAAATTGAAATGAAATAAAATTTTATTATTTATTTCTCCATTTCGATGATAAATTGTGGAGAGAAATTGCTCCTCGGGTAGTGGTAGGGGAGAAACAATTCTCTAACTTTGAATGTCCTGACCTATTTTCGGTTTTGTTTGACTATGATTGCTTTTATTACAATTCGAAGCGTTTATGAACGCTATAATTGCGTAAAATATTCGATTAACATTCGTTTCCGGTGCTGTTTGGGTTTTTTTTTTTTGTTATTTGTGATGCGGGAATGAATGTGTGAAAGAGGAACGGCGCGCGGCGGGTGTTTAGTGTGTATGCGACGTCTAGTGAACCGGAAGAATTGACGGTGAATTGAGAGTTGATTTTATTGCCAATTGGTTATGGATAATGGACTTTAAGGGTGTCCTTTCGACTATAAATGTATACACACACACGTATACCTACGCACAAAATCGAATTATAGTCCTTGTTGTTGTTCGATACAATCTCTCCGGAAGTTCAACACAATCCATGTTGAGAATTAATCTTATTATTTTTAGCTGGTCGTCGAAAAAAACATACAAAGGTCCCTTCAATCCCTTTGATTTATAAATACCAAAATGAAAAAAGTCGATTGAAAACTCTGTCAATAAATTCGAAATTCGCCAAAGTTTTGCCTCGATAATTGCCCATTAAAATAATATCCCTTCTATGTATGAAAAACAAACGACATTTCTTGAAAACTATTGCAATCACTGGTTGTGACTTTGTTATGTAATTTCAAAACAACATAATAGTAATAAAAAAAAAGAGAGAAAAAAAAACTAAATTAAAAAACAAGCTAACCAAAAAAAAAAGTACGCAAACTGCCATATATAAGGAAAACAATAAAACCAATTAAAAAAAATGGTATTGAAAAAATAATATTAATTCCAGCAAACAGGGTAAACTTTTTTTAAAATCTTAAATTAATATTTACCTTAAGAAAAACAAAAAAATATGGAATGAAAGTTTTTTTTTTAATAAATTTTCTAAGTCAAAAAAAAATATTATTCACACAAAAAATACGTACTGAGACAACTCTTAAATTATAAGATGACTAACAAAAAAAAAATAAAGCAAACATTAAGACATTAAATTAAAAACAAAAAAATGTTATATGAAATGTGTAACGCATTTTTAGCAATCAGAATTACTAATAAATGTACATACATAAATAAAGTTGCAATGAATTACATAAAAAAAAAGAACAAAAATTAACACAAAACGGTTAGTGGTTTAATTTTAGTTTATTATTGAAACTTTGGTAATAATAAAAATATAAATTTAAAAAAAAAAAAATTAACGAGTAGGAGGTATGTATGTGGAGTTAAAAGACAAACATTTATCAAATTGAATGAGTTTTCTTGAAGGGAACAAATGTAATTTACTTTTTGAAGAATTCCTGATTAAATTTTTTTGTTTAAATGTGTGAGTAACCGGTAAACATCCGATTTTCCTCAGAGGAACACAACTAAAAAACGAGAACAAAAATTGCGTTTTAAAGCGAAAATGATTTTTTCGTTTCGTTCCGTTTTGTTTTGTTTCTGTAATATCCGTTGACATTGCGTTCTCATTTAAAAATATTTTTCAAACCTTATTTTACGAATTTAAGAGGTAAAATATAAAATATAAAATTTATTATTAGAATATAACACAAGGTGGGGCAAAAGTTATCACTCGATGTTCTTTCGTTCTGTTTTTGTATTACGTTTATTTGATGTCTTATTTTGTCAGCGATTGGTCCTCGCATCCTTGACGGATATTCTCTAGGAGCCTTTTTCACATAGAATCATGACTTCAAAAAACCCACAAAAAATCTCTGGAACGGTAAAACTCGCTAAAACGACAAATTTGCCGACCCGCAGATGCAGCCGTCGGAATATTTCTGTTGTGGGTCGTGCAGTATGCTCTGTTGCTCCATCCTGTTGGCACTATATGTTGTCCAGTCCCAATTCATCCAATGGAGGAAGGATAAGGTCGTTGAGCATGACTCTGTAGCACTCGCCGTCCACAGTTGTCGTTTCACCCGCGGCATTTTCGAACGAAAAAATAAGGCCCGATGGCTCTTCCAGTGTAAAGAAACAGCAAACCATGCAGTAACTTTTATAGGGTGTAATGGCTCTTCGTGAGTTATACTCGGATTATCGGTCATTATGCTTGTTCACATATACACAGAGATGGAAATTGGCCTCGCCGGTCATGATGATTTTCGATGAAATGTTGTATCCCTCGTAGAGAGCAGGTTATACGCGCTTGGCGGTCAACAGCTAACAGCTGATGCACTGACTTCACGTTGTAGGGGAACATCTTCAAGACTTTCCACAAAATTCTCTGTAAAGACCGTCGACCGTCCGGGGTCCTCTGCGACATCTTTAGCCACAGCTGCGATATTCTCAGCAGAACGGTAGCTCGCGGGCCGGCCAAATCTGGTAACATCTCGTGTTGTCCCGTACTCTTCTAGACGAACGGCTACACGACGTGTCGTATGGTTTGACCGCAGTTGGTGTCGGGCGACCGAGGATTCTGCGCCGAAATGCACGCTGCACCAACATCACCGACGAATTATTTCTCAGAAAAATCGAAACAATTATTCCGCGTTCTTTAGGAGTAAAGTGATTCATGTTTTGTTGGCGTGTATTTTTTGTATGTTAACTTCACAAATGACAAAGTAAAATTGACATTTGCCACTATTTGCTAAAATTATAACATCTGCCGAGAGGGTGATGACTTTTGCGCCACCTTGTATAACTTTCAATGATAATAACTGTCCCCATTTATTTATATACTTTTATCATAATTTCCAAACAAAAAATACAACTTGTTCTCTTCGACGAAAACTACTATAATATGTTGTGTTTTCTCTCCACACTATCTGCAATTTAAAATACCGCAAGAAAATGTATTATCGAATATCATTAAACAACGATTAATTAATATGTAACAATACTATTGTAATCTATTATTTAATTTAATAAAACAATTTAATAAATTAATCCTAGTGTAGATCCCAGTGTAAACATTTTCTCTTTTAACTTTGTTAAAAAAGTCGTTTTTTTTTATATTACCAAGCAAACAAAAAAATTCTACTTCTAAGAACATTAAAACTATAATGTACCTGTGATATAACATATTTCATTTATTATTAACATTACTTTTGTTTTTCATATAAAAAATAATAAAAAAGAAAGATTTTAATAGAGAAAAACTTCATGCTTGCACACACACACACACATCAGACACAAATATAATTTTTAATTTTGTGTTTTGTGATAGGAGATAAAATTTTAGAAGAAAAATTAAAATTAAAAAAAAAAAAAACTATTTAATTCATTAATATTTATATAATTTGCGTGAATTTTATTTTTAAATTTAATATCAATTTTAGTCTTCAAGTAAATTCTAAAAAAATTTCAATTTCACTATATAGAATTAGTTAAATAAAAAAAAATAATTGTTTTCGTTAAAATAAAAATAAAAATAAAATAAAAAATTAATTTGTTGCATAGTATTTAAAAGTAACTTTATGATTTATCATTAATATTAAGCTTACAACATTAAAAAAAAATCTAGCTAACTAATATTATGTATTATGAATAAAGTTATTAAGCAAAAAAAATTCAACTAAATGTAAATAATGTAAACATTGTAATTTTATGTTTTATTTTTATATAATTAAGAAAAAGATTAAAACAATAACAATTGTAAATAATAGCAAAAAACTAATTTGTTTTATTGTCTCATGACAATTCTTTAATTGCAATAGTAATGCAAACAAAAAAAAAAGAAACTTGTAACTCATTGTAGAAATTTATACGTATCTGGTCTTAAAACCTTAAAATAAAACAACAAAAAATGCATAAACAATTCATGAAAATAAATTTAGAAACAAAATCACACACACACACACAAAGAAAAATGTAGTTTTAAGATCATTGTGAGAAAATTATTTGGTACTATAAATTCAAAATAAATGTAATTTAAATTAAAAATATAAAAACTAAAACAAAAACTAGTTATTCAAAAAAATTTAAATTAAATATTAAAAATAAAAAAAAAAATGAGTATAGTATATAATGTAAATCATATAATAATATTACAGACTGTATAATTTTTATTTAAATTAGAATATAACGAAATAAAATGCCATTTATATAGCGAAAATAAAAAAAATTAAAACATTTGTATAATAATTTGTAAAATTCTCAAAATGCATAAAATAAACGAAAAATTTTACATACAAATTTGAAGGAGTTTTTATTTTAAAGAAAAGTGAGAAAGTAGGTTTTTAAAAGAGGAACGCCTAAAACCGTTTAGACACCCTTTAGAAAATCAAACCACGAGTCTTAGCGGTTTATAAATGGCACACTGGTTATCTAGAAAATGCCACCTTTCCATCTAAGTATCGCAACATACAAACAATTTTATTTGTTTGGTCCGGAAAGAAGTCGTACGCTTGTGACAAGCTCGATTTGCAGCCGAACTAAGAGCCTTAGCAACCTGAAAACAAAATGTTTGTGATCAAGGAGTCAGTATCTTTCAAATGAGGTATTCCATGATAAGAAAAACAAGATTTAAAAAATTAACTTTGAGAAAAATATATTGAGAAGAAACTGTCTTTTTTACCTCTTTAAACCAATTCAATAGTGATTTTCCACTACACCAAACTTCCTTAACCCGTAAAACGAGCATATTTATTTACTTCTAGTTCCTATCTTTCTATGAATGTATCGAAAGATTTTAAAAAGCAACGCCTTTGATGCACCCGACAATACTAGATTGAAAAAGAATCTCTCAAAGTAACGGGTGATTTTTTGGCTGGTTTGGTTTTGGCAACACTGGTTTTGACAGCTGACGTGTGTTTAGTACCTTGTGTCACTGTCAAACAGCTTCAGTTTGGTTTGCAATTTAACCATGGATCGTCTTACAAATGAACAACGCTTGCAAATTATTGAATTTTACTATCAAAATTCGTGCTCGGTTCGATATGTTCATCGCGCGCTGCTTGTGTTCAGCGATGAGGCTCATTTTTGGTTGAATGGGTACGTAAATAAGCAAAATTGCCGCATTTGGAGTGAAGATCAGCCAGAAGCATTGCAACAGCTACCAATGCATCCCGAAAAAGCCACTGTTTGGTGCGGTTTATGGGCCGGCGGCATTATTGGGCCTATTTCTTCAAAGATGATGCGAATCGCAGCGTTACTGTCAATGGTGAACGCTACCGAGCGATGATAACAAACTTTTTTTTGCTCGAAATGGAAGTTCTTGACTTGCATGATATGTGGTTTCAACAAGACGGTGCCACATGCCACACAGCACGCGAAACAATGGCGCAATTGCGAGGCGAGTTTGGTGAACAGTTAATTTCACGTTTCGCGCCGGTCAATTGGCCGCCTAGATCGTGCGATTTGACACCATTAGATTATTTTTTGTGGGGGTATGTCAAGGCTAATGTCTATAGGGACAAGCCCGCTTCGATTGACGCACTGGAAGCCAACATCCATGCATTCATTCGTGAGATACCGGCCGATATGTGTGAAAGAGTATGCCAAAATTGGACTCAGCGGATGGGCTACCTGAGACGCAGCCGCGGTCAACATTTGCATGAAATTATCTTTAAACATTAAATTGCAAGGTTCAAACTATCGATTCAAATAAATATTTCATTCATTTTTTCGAATTTTGTGTTTTTTTTAAAAAAAAAGTTCTAAACCTCTTAAAAAATCACCCATTATAATAGGAGGTTGACTCACCTAAAAAATTAAAAAAAAAACAAATCTTTTGCCAAGTTTAAACAATCTAACGATTTGAATGATAAGATACAATTTTGTCAGCTTCGTAAAGAATTAATTGTTCTATGTAAATTCTCGCACAGAAACTATGTCATGAACATTGAGTTCAATTAAAATAATGACCCAAAGCGATTCTGGTCCTTGATTAATTCTAAACGGAAATCACTTGGGATTCCTAATTCTATGAATTTTAAAGATGACAAATCTACTCAGGTTAGTAAGACTCTTGAGCTTTTTGCTCAGTTTTTTTAATCCATTTACTATAACACTCAGAGAAATGCTGTCACTCCTTCTAATGATCAGCCCAAGGTGGATATTGGGTCCTTTTAACAAAATTGTGTTGCTGTTTTAGAAGGATTACAAAGTCTTAAACCGAAAATGGCATTCCTGCGCTTATCTTAAAACGGTGTGCTTATTCGCTTTGTCTACCTCTGTAAATTATTTTCAATTTTTCTTTGTCGTCTGGAATATTTCTTAATGAATGGAAATCTTCATTTCTGATTCCCATTTTTAAATCGTGCTCGAAAAACAACGTTGAAAACTATAGGGGAATTTGTAAGTTATCTGCAATTCCTAAACTTTTGGAAAGTTTAATTAAAATTAAACTTGATTTTCATGTTAAGGAACATGTTAGAAGTGCCCAATATTGATTAATTTCAGGAAGATCGACAGTCACTAATTTAGCATGTTTTTCTTCTTTCGTGGTTGAATCTATTGAAAACCAAAGCCAAGTTGATGCTATTTATACAGACTTTAGCAAGGCCTTCGACTCTGTATGTCACAAAATATTGCTTCGTAAACTTGATGTATTCGGCATTCACGCCAGCCTACTTCAGTGGATCGGTTCATTCCTAACTGGTAGAGTGCAAGAAGTGAAAATTGATGAATATATTTCTAGATCTATTAGATCTTCAGTTGTGTCCCTCAAGACAGTCATCTTGGTCCTTTGCTGTTTACAATATTTATTGATGATATTGTCAACTATATCAATTTTAGCCAATGTCTAATATATGCTGATGACCTCAAACTATTTTTGAAATTAACAAGCGATTACGACTGCCTTAAATTTCAAATGGATTTAGATAATTCATCCCGCTGGAGTAAATCAAACTGCCTAAACCTCAACGTTAAAAAATGCTTTGTTATTTCAATCTCTAAGAAACATTTTATGTACGAGTTTTCTTACTCTCTAGATTCCAGTCATCTTCTGAGAACTTTAATAGTAAAAGAATTAGGGGTTACATTTGACTCTAAATTTTCATTTGTTCCACATGTTGATGCCATTTTCGCCATAGCTAACTCAATGTTAGGATTTATAAAAAGAAATTCTACTGATTTTTCCGATCCTTACACCCTTGTTGCGCTCTATACTTCCTTAGTAAGATCTAATTTTGAATATGCTGATGTCATCTGGAACCCTCATCAACAACTACTATTTTCTGATAGGATGCAAAAGATCCAGAATCGTTTTACAAGGTATTGTTTTTATAAAATTTCTGTCTAAATTTTCTAGCCGGGCATTTTGTGCTACCACATCAAGTGCCCTACCTTACTATCTTTAATTTGTATCTATGCTCCAACAAGACCGTTGAGGGAAAAACACCTTCTTTTGCAGCCTAGACACAGAACTATACGGTATGAATGAACTAATTTCAAGGTCAGTTAGGGTGTTCAATGAAATATATGGTCACCTCGATCTCTCATTTTCTAGAACCAAATTCAAAAATTATTTATTGTACTTATTTTTAAGAATTTAACTTAATTATTTTCTAGTAGTAAGCTTATATTACATAATTTATTTCATAGTAATCTGTGGAAACTCCCTTTTTTACCACCTCTTTGAAAAGTTATTTGCTACTGAACGGCACCTTAACGACTTATAACGGGTGGTTTTTTAGCTGGTTTGGTTTTGGCAACACTGGTTTTGACAGCTGACGTGTGTTTAGTACCTTGTGTCACTGTCAAACAGCTTCAGTTTGGTTTGCAATTTAACCATGGATCGTCTTACAAATGAACAACGCTTGCAAATTATTGAATTTTACTATCAAAATTCGTGCTCGGTTCGAAATGTTCATCGCGCGCTGCTTGTGTTCAGCGATGAGGCTCATTTTTGGTTGAATGGGTACGTAAATAAGCAAAATTGCCGCATTTGGAGTGAAGATCAGCCAGAAGCATTGCAACAGCTACCAATGCATCCCGAAAAAGCCACTGTTTGGTGCGGTTTATGGGCCGGCGGCATTATTGGGTCTATTTCTTCAAAGATGATGCGAATCGCAGCGTTACTGTCGATGGTGAACGCTACCGAGCGATGATAACAAACTTTTTTTTGCCCGAAATGGAAGTTCTTGACTTGCATGATATGTGGTTTCAACAAGACGGTGCCACATGCCACACAGCACGCGAAACAATGGCGCAATTGCAAGGCGAGTTTGGTGAACAGTTAATTTCACGTTTCGGGCCGGTCAATTGGCCGCCTAGATCGTGCGATTTGACACCATTAGATTATTTTTTGTGGGGGTATGTCAAGGCTAATGTCTATAGGGACAAGCCCGCTTCGATTGACGCACTGGAAGCCAACATCCATGCATTCATTCGTGAGATACCGGCCGATATGTGTGAAAGAGTATGCCAAAATTGGACTCAGCGGATGGGCTACCTGAGACGCAGCCGCGGTCAACATTTGCATGAAATTATCTTTAAACATTAAATTGCAAGGTTCAAACTATCGATTCAAATAAATATTTCATTCATTTTTTCGAATTTTTTGTGTTTTTTTTTTAAAAAAAGTTCTAAACCTCTTAAAAAATCACCCAATAAATGGCACACTGGTTATCTAGAAAATGCAATCATAGTATCGCAACATACACAAAAACAACCTTCAAAAATAATTTTTTTTAGGTTCGTAAAGAAGTCGTAGGCTTGTGGCAAGCTTGAAACCTGTTTACTCGATCTTCAGCCGAACTAAGAGACCTAGTAACCTGAAAACAAAATTTTCGTGATTTAGGAGTCAGTACCTTTCAACCAAGGTTTCCTACGACTGCGGAACTCGAAGCAACTGACTGTAAGCCCCATTAAAACAAAAATCTTGTCCTAGTATGGGCAAAATGTCAACCTTTTTCGTGTTTATAAAAGATTGTGGTTTGATTCGTAGACATTTGACCCAACCAAGTAGGTACACACATTCTCAATATTTCAGACGAAATTAGTGAAACTAATTTACATTTATGTCCATTTTGTGACATTTCAGATAATAAATATAATTTAATTTTTTTTTTTCAACCACCAATAAGGAGATAAGATTTTGGAACCTTGTTTCTATGGTCGTTAGTAGGCAAACTCTTTGCAATTCACATCCATAATAGTTAACAGAGTTTTAATTAACTCAACTGACGACCTTAAAATCCCTTACAGATTTTTCATCCGTCCGTGAATTTTGCTAAAAATCCATTTACTGGAATTAAAAATTCTCAAAGGGACATTTCTATGTTGCCATTCAATTTCAAGTCCCAGAGGTGGTTGTAATTAACATTTTGCTGTATGCAAATTTATATAAAACGCGACACCTTGTCGTTCCATGGGCTTCTGACGTTGATCCAGAACCAGAAGAGGATCACCTTGGTAACCACATAAACGTCACGGTCGTCGTCACTGGGGCAGGTGTTGCCAGTTTTCCTCCCCTCATCCCCTTTTTTATGAATACTTTTCATTTTTAAGTTTACCGTTTTTATGCGCCGGTATGGGGATAAAATTCGAGGCAGCTTAACCCTTAGAAACAAAGGCAACACTCACCCCATGGCTTTCGTCGTCTATGGTGTGTAAAAGTCTCCTCCTGGCTGCCTCGTTGAAGTAGGTGTTGGGGTAAAAGTTGATTAAAACATGAGAAAAAAAAAAAAATAAAACAAAATGTTGGCAGTACAAAAAATCAAAAATGGCGGCACCACAATAACACCATCTGTTTGCGGTCGTCACTTTGGATATGGAAATGCTTCTCTTTAAAAAAAAAGTGGAGCTCCACCAACTCATGGTTGTTGCTTCATTCAATGAATGGAATGTTCACTTATGTGTGTGCGATTTTTTTATATTTAAATATTTGTTTTTTTTACTTTACTGTCAGTATGGTGCAATCTTTTGTACTTGCAACAGAAGAGGAAATTTATAATTTTCTGTTTTTACCAAATCGTGATGCGTTACGGCACTAGTGACGAATTTTTACCATTTGACGTGTGAGCTTTTTCTCCTAAAGGAGTCCTAGTTCCAGACACACCATCACCAACATCTGGCTGCCATTCAAATCTCAGAAAAAAAAAAATATATTCTTTTTAAAATTTCGTTTATTGCACTGCTTACAATTTTTGATTGTGTTCATGTCTGGCTGTATCATGTGTTTATTTTGGGGGATGTTTTAAGACCGATGGAATGTTATTTCCACATCATAAGTATGTTTTTAACAAAAATGTATATACATATGTACATTACATACATAAATATGGGAATTCCTATAAAGAAGGGTAGTATTATATGAACTTGTATAAGGATTAAACCCTTTTTCTAGGATGTATTGAAAGAGATATAACCATTCTTTTACTCCCATACAAAATAAACAGAGGTAAAGTGAGTGGGAAAAAATATTGGGGGAGATAATTCTTTTACAACGAAATCTTATAAGGGTGCATTTTTGAAATGAAATTTTTATGGTTTTTAAATTTTAATTTCCTTAAATTTTATCATTTCTAAAGGCTCTAGGTAAAATGATGAATTACTTTTTTAATCAGCTTGGATGTAACGGATTAAAGTCACAACTTCAAAAGGTTTCTCTGGGTTTCTTTTATTCATTATGTAGGTAGGTATGTTTGTATTTAAGTAGATTTGTGTACTTCTAAACTTCCCTTTTTCTAAGGGCTGGTCAAACAGAAAGCGTAATTTTGTACGATAGAGCGCGCTCTGTTTGACCAGGCCTTAAAGCCTGCTAAAAAATAAAGTTTAAAATAAAAAACCATTCTGATCATGACCTAAAGTCTAATAAATGTTTTGACTTGTCAGAAAGTTTTATACATGTTGGTATAAGGTGCAGATGTTTAGATGATTTACCTAACTGGTCCGAAAAACAATCAAGACCAAGAACCACCGCTAACGAAAGTCAGTTCTTGGATGCATATAATTTGTACATACAATTTTATTAAAAGAGGATACATACCTGACAATCATCAGAGTTTTATATTGTTAATAAACCAAAATATGTGTGTCGATTTCAGCACTATTTATCCTCCTTAATGGTTTCGTCGAGATGGAAATTTATCATTTTTTTTTTTGAATTCTTTATTCTTCTAAACTTTAGATATTTTTGTTTTATTAGAAAAATCTTCTCTGCTTTTCTCTTTCCTTCTCATTTCTCTTCTTATATTAACTTATTCTTATACTTTTAATTTTCACTTTTGATCTTAATTAAATGTGTTTGAAATGTATTAATCCATATTTATCTCTAAAATAACACAATTTTAATTTATTTTGTTTGTTTCCAGATCCATATAACACTATTTTTTTTTTTAATGAAAATATCTTTTAATTGCTTTTTCAAGCTTTGGTTTTTTAATCTCTTAAGAAAGTATAAAATTTGTGTTGCAGCGCCTCTTTGTTTTCATTTCGTACAAGACGATAACTTTGCAACATGGCCAGCAAAAATGTTTGATCCGGATCAAGAGGTGTTGTTAAAGCCGACTCTGAAATGCTGAATGTAGACATGAACGTATCCACCATTATATCGTTTGGTGATTTATTATCTTCTGCAGCAATTTCCGTTGTATTTGATGATATTATGTCCGGAGTTGTTGACTTATCAGAGGAACTTGAATCACAAGATATTATTACATCTGATATTGATGATTCAGATTTTTGAATTGCAACTATTTCTGGTTCGTTTATGATACCAGCTTCAGGGGTTGGTGATTGCCCAGAACTGTTGTTAGAAGTTGTTGTTGTTGTAGTAGTAGAGGAGACTTTTTGTTGAGTTTTTTTCTTGTTGAAGAAACCTTTGTATTTGGCACGCCGGTGAGAGTTTTTTGTGGAACTTTTTGTTTCAGAAGGTCTTGAAAGAAGAATAGGTAGGTAGGTATGTTAAAATGAATTAGAATTTTGTAAAGAAAGCATTGTAAGGGCATATTTTAACGTTCTAAGTCGAGGAAAAAAAATTTTTAATTTTCAAAACAATATCAAATGCCAAAAATGTTTTCCATGGCATAAGCATTAAGTAGTAACTCAATTCGTTATCAACCCCGATCAAAAATAAGCTGACGAACTAGAAATGGTAATTAATTTCTTTGTCATGCAAAAAACTTTTGGATTCCACTTTTCGCATCCAAACAATTGCCGGCCAATTGTTTTGCATGCACATGAAATTATTATTAGATTACAATATGATTTAAGCCAAATCAATACTTAAAGCTTTAATTCGTTTTAAATATATATAGATAGGTACACAGACGCATAGATGCACAGAAAGCGGAAAGTCGCAAATTTTTAAGTGCCATTTTGGCTTAACAACTGCAAATAATTAGCGAGGATTGTGCCCTCCTGCAATCCTAAGGAATTGTTCACTATTTTCACGAAATATGGCGTAAAAATAACGTCAGACGTTAGGTCGTTGCTTTCTTTTGTTCTCACCTGGTTAGTATTGGAACCAAAAAATTGATTTCTCTAATCCAATCAAGATATTTGTGACAATCGATATTGTTATTGAAAATATCTCGTCGAAAAGTAGATCGCATATAGCTCCAGCGGTCTCTCAAGCGTTTTCCTATTGGGGGGAAATGGAAAACCAGACATTTGAAATAAAAATAAATTTTTAATATTTTTTTAAGTGAAAAAAAAAGATACTTTACTTGTTGCAATTTTATTATTTTCGCTCATGGAAGGGAAGCTCGGTAGCATGCTGGCGCAAATACTTTCCCATGCCTTGAAAATAGATGTTTGATCGCGACGCAAATTGTTATCGTATATAATTGGATAGTTTTTTATTTCACGCACAAGTTTGGAGGAATCTAGTATTGTAGTTTGATCGATTTCTTCTAATAAGAATGTTTGTTGTAATTGCTTTAAAACAGACATGATTATTTATTCGAATCTGAACATGAACACTGATAATAATCAAAGATTTCTTATTTTTTTTCTGACCCGAAATACGAACCCGACGCCGGCCGAAAAATTTAACTGCGAGCCGTGACCCGTGTTTTCCGATTTTCCGAATTTTCGATTTGAGATTACGTGACGAATACAAATGTTTATGTATTAAAAACAAAAAATGCAACAGGACCATCCACTTCCAAGATCGTTATGTTTATGTGTGCGTGGATTGCATATCGATACCGTTAATTTTTTTTCAAATTTTCGCATGTTGTATTATATATCCAAAAGATAAAAAATGTATATGAAGTGGTAATGGCAGAAAGCGTTTGTGATCTATTCACAATAACTCAATCATTTTTTTGACTTTTGTTTTTATTGGGTCTATTTGGTATACGGATTTTAAACGATCTAAACCACAGATTAGCCACATGAAGATGAGAATCCCCGGCAGCCATTTTAATTTGCCTACAAGCTTGAACTGGCAGTTATCAGATAAAAAATGAAAATGTGTGTAAAAAAAACCTCACACAAAGACAGTAGGGATCTTCACATACCTGGTTAAATTGTTGTTGCAATTCACATCTATTCATCGACGCGGGATGAAATTACAAATACAACAATGTAAACAAATGGGTTTTGGAGGGTGTAACGTACGAAACATTCTCATCTTCATGTGGATAATCTGTGATCTAAACTCTTATGTCAATAGCAGCATTTTATTATCGGATCTTAGTAGCTTTGTTCAGTGACAAAATAGTTAGATTAGAATAGAACAGATTAGAACAGAACAGAACAACACAGCACGTCAGAACAAGTTAAAACAGAAAATCTGTTCTAAGTTGTTCTACCTAAAAAGCTAGTAAAGAAAATCCTGTTCGAAACTGTTCCAAAGTGTTCTAGACAGCCTCATTGAACAGCAACCCAGAACAGTTTAGAACAGAAATTTAATCATTGAGCAGCAAAAAGTTGTACTAAACTGTTCTAAGCTGTTCCGAACAGCCTCGCTGAACAAACCTAGTGACAACTGTATTCATGAAACCGTGATCCCGATAGAGAGCAGGATCTCGTGTTGTTGTTGTAATGCATGTATTTTGATGATCTATATGGATCATCTCTGATAATAAAAAACGGCTATTGACATACTGATTTCTGTTAAATGGGATCATGAATACCGTGGTGTTTCCTGGCTGTAATTTGCCTTTTTCTGAACAGTTTTAATTAGATAAAACCATCACAAAAAAATAAATACGTTTTTTACAAATTAAGCACAAAAAAAATAAACAACAAAAATTTTGACAAGATATAAACAAAATTGAAGTTATACCTTATTTTTCGTGATGATTAAACTGGCGCTCGTGGCGATAAGTTTTCGAGGGATCCCGCTTGAAGTTGGCCTCTAGCCTCTAGCAGTCCATATAAAATAGGTCAATGTCTTATGTGGTTTTCGTTTCAACCATAATTCAGTACCTACGTTCTGTAACTCTCGCATGGTTAAAATTGGTCAAGAAACAATGAAAAATGGAACAAAACTCATACGATTTGTTTCAATTTTCATCGTTTAGTTACAGTTACAGAAAATAGGCATAGATTTGGGTTTCAGATCTTAAATCTTTACTGGCAAAAAGAACACAAAACTTGGTTTTATTTTGTTTTGTAATTGTATGAGTGCCACTTTTAAAACTACACAAATAAAAGTCACTTTTCTTTGATGTTGTGTGATCAAGTGCGTGTGAAAATCCGTTTAAAGGCTGTCCCAAACCAACGCGAAACATTCGCGCGAATCTGCGACGACTGAATAATGTTCGAAGATTCGCATCGCGCCAGTGTGGGTGCTCCCATTAATCTCCATGTAAATAAATTAAGACAGGCGGAAGTTTCGTTGTCGCGCCGAATGTTTCGCGTTGGTTTGGGAGAGCCTTAAATCTGGGGCTCAATTCCGCAAGTGTGAATAGTTTTCCGTGTACACTTTCTATTCACGCTCAAAATATGCGTGAATAAATTTGCCTATCTGTGTACACTTTATCTGCCAAAAAGATTGCACCACACTCTTGCGGAATCGCATAATTTAATGTGTGCACTGATTTTTGTGCACACAGAAAAAACTCACACTTGCGGAATTGGGCCCCTGGCTAAAAATCGGGGTTTGAAAAATCGACTTTCAGGTCAATTATGGTTTAAAGGAAAAACTTGTCAGATCAAAAAAGTGCCAGGACTCACGGTTAATATGTGTAAACATCAACGTGCGCGGATTCAAAACGGACTTGTTTTTGCTCGAAGAGGGGATCTTAAGATTTTTTCACTGAACGCACCCATTCTAGTATGCAGATGTTAAACGTTGCACTACGTAACGTTGAACACGAACGTTCGCGTTTTTTCACTCTACCGCCAGCATAGACGTTTACACATCAAAAATAAAAAAAAATCGAATTTTTTGATCAAATCGAAAACCACATATTATCGGGACTGTCGAGAGACGAAGGTATGAATGTGATGGTGACCTGCACAAATTCTTGAGTTTGGTTAAATTGCAGAGTTATCTCCCTTCAATCTTTGTGGTTTTCCTTTTTATTCGCTTATGTTTGACAAATATCAAATGCGTGTAGATATTAAAGGCTGTCCCAAACCAACGCGAAACATTCGCGCAACTATGCGACAGCTAAAGGCTCTCCCAAACCAACGCGAAACATTAGGCGCGACAACGAAACTTCCAACTGTCTTAATTTATTTACATGGAGATTAATGGGAGCACGCACACTGGTGCGATGCGAATCTTCGAACATTATTCAGTCGTCGCATATTCGCGCGAAACTTTCGCGTTGGTTTGGGACAGCCTTAAATAATGTTCGAAGATTCACATCGCGCCAGTGTGGGCGCTCCCATTAACCTCCATGTAAATAAATTAAGACAGGCGAAAGATTCGTCGTCGTTCTGAAATATTCGCGTTGGTTTGGGAGAGCCTTTATTTCATTTATTACGTATTTATATAAACTAACACAGTAAGATAAATCTTATAAAATAGTGCAAGTTTGTGATTAATATTATAAGTAGAATTTTGAATAATATTGTACATACTTTAGTTAATAATATTGTACATACTTTAGTTATAAACAATTAGCAGGGACAGAAAAATAGAGGCTTGCCTAGAAGGCAGGCAATAGATAAAGAAGTTAGAAATTAGGAAGAAAGTGATATGAAAAAAGATGATTCTAGACTGAGAGATGAAGTTAGTTGCTTTGGTTGTTTAGAAATAATATTAGTTCTTTGTGAAACTGTTTAGTGCTACTTATTTTTCTCAAAGAAGGTGGGAGTGAGTTCCAGAGACGGATCGCGGCGATGAAGAACTGCCTTTCAGATATCAGGCTATTAAATCTAGGGAGTATTAAATAGAGTGCACGGTTTGATTCTGCGAAGCGAAGATTTTCGAATAGATACTTTGGCTCGCGTGATTGGATTATATTCAATAGCATTTTAAGGGTTCGAAATTGTAGGAAATTTTCAAATGACATATCGAGAAGTCTCATACTCAAGTGTGAAACATGATCATATTTTCTAAGTCCGTAGATATACCGAATGGTGCTGTTGAAAGTGACCTTTAGTTTTTGTTTGCAAGACGAATCACAGTTTAGGAAAATTTCACAGCCCTGAGTAAGTACGGGTATGATTAAGGTTTTTGCAAGCATAAATCGTGTATTTATTGGGGTGAATTGGTGGCAAGTCCATAGAGTGCGGAGAACTCCATAAGTTTTCCCGACAATAGAATAAATATGATTGTTCCAGGTCAGCGTTCTGTTAAAGGTCATTCCTAGGTTCTTAGCTGTGTTTACGAATTCTAGTGCAATATTGTTTAATAAAATTGGTGGGAAGTATGTTAAATCCAAGGTTTTTTTGGAGATTACTAAACATTTGCATTTATTGGGATTGAGACTTAAACCGTTGCTGATTGACCAGTAAGAAATCAAACCAAGGTCCTCATTAATTGTTGAGACACAATCCTCTATTAGGCCGAGTGAACAACTTTTATAAATTTGAATGTCATCGGCGTAAAAGTGCCTAGATGATTGTGAAATAATGGACGCAATTTCATTTATATACAATGAGAAGAGGAGTGGTGCTAAAATGGATCCTTGGGGAACACCCCGGCGAACAGGAAGGAACCCTGAGTAATTATTATCTAGACACACAGCCTGCATTCTGCCACTTAAATAAGATGCAATTAGTTTGATTGCATCAGACGAAAGATTAAAGGACAACTGTAGTTTCTTAAGAAGAAGAGAATGGTTTACCATGTCGAAGGCTTTTGAAAAGTCTAGAAGGACCAAAAAGGTAACATCATCGTTGTCAAGATTCTTCCTGATATCCTCAACCACTTTCATTAGCGCAGTAGTGCAACTGTGTTTGGGTCGAAATCCCGACTGAATGTCTACTAACAATTTATTCCGCATAATATAATCGTTTAATTGTTTTTGCATTACTCTTTCGCAAACTTTTGAAAGGAAGGGAAGAATTGATATCAGTCTGAATTCATCACATGCTGCATTTTTAGGAATGGGTATAATCTTAGCCAATTTCCATTGACTTGGAAAGATACCGGTTGTGAGAACAGTGTTGAGAATGTGTGTTATGAAAGGCAGCAAGAATGGCATTATGGCTTTAAGAAAGATTGGATTAATTTCGTCAACTCCCACTGCATTCGATTTTACTGAAAGAACGCATTCCATAACGTCAAGATCATTTACACCAGAGAAACAAAAAGATGAACATATAGGGGCTGCAGTGGGAATCTCACTACCAGTCAATAGAGGGGTGGTAAGAGGTGCTAAGAACTTTGTATTAAGTTCATCACTATCAATATTAGAATGAGATTGAGGTCGTTGTTTACTAAGTCCAAGTTCGCGTAAATTTTTCCAGAGCTTCCTACCATCCGCTTTAGTATTTAGGCGACTTGAGAAATAATGTTTCTTTGGTGTTCTTATTTCTAAGACCACTCTATTTCGCAATGCCTTATAGACTTCCTGAAATTCTACAACCCGAGAACGAACCCACCGCCGATATGCTTGATCGCGTTGATTAATTAGAGCTTTGATAGTGTTTGTGAACCACGGTTTTGAGGCGTCACAAGTTGTAATTTCTTTTAAAGGGACGTGGGTGTTATAGAGATTTAGAATGTTTGTGTTTAAGAACTCAACTTGGTCGTTTGATGACGGCATATAGTAGATATTGTCCCATGGTATGGAACGAATATCAAGTTCAAGAGAAGGTTTATTAATATATTTAAAATCTCGTTTAAATGATACACGGGTATAAGGTCTATAGACGGTTTCGAAGTCAAATATGAGGAATATGAGATCATGGTGTGAGAAAGTTGGAGCGTTTAGTTGGTTATAGAACAATACTTGATCACAACTGTTTACAAGAAAGATATCTAGCAGGGTACTTGAGGTTTGAGTGAAGTGTGTAGGTACTGTGGAATTTACAAAATGCAGGTCAAAGGAGCTCATTTGTTCACAGAAGTTACCATCAGCTAGGATATTATTATTTAAGTCACCACAAATTATAATATTTTGTGATATGGTATTAATTCCATCAATTAAACTATAAAAGGGTTCAAGATCAACATACTTATTAGGTCTGTAGACAACCCCCAGAATTAGACTGCTCTCTACACCAAATATTTCTAAGAATAGATATTCGTAAGACGAACTCGCAGGAGAGTGACAAACCTTTCTACAATTTAACCCTTCTTTTATAAAAATCGCAACTCCACCACCTCGACTACATCTATCGGCTCGAAAGAGCATGTAACCATTTAATTTATAAGAGGCATCTTCAATGTCACAAGAAAACCATGTTTCAGAGATGCAAATTGCATCTATATTCGATTTTTCAAACAAAAAACGAAATTCTTCGATTTTTGGAAACAAACTTTGAGCGTTAATGTGGACGATTTTTAGGCCCATAACTCGATTGCAAAAAATATTGAGCATAATTTTTAATGAAACATCCCCACTGTCCTCTCTGAAACTCAGATCATTTTCACTCAACTCTGTGCTGGCAAACATTCATGCGAGAAAAAAGCAACATGCATTTAATAGTACAAGCAAACTCAAAGCAACTACTTTTACATAATTTGAAGGTGATTAAAAAATTAGAAAGTAATAAAGAAGAAAATAAAGAAAAGAGAGATAAAGTTAAAGAGAGTAAATAAAAAATAACTAACGATAGCGATGTAGTGGTACGCTTAACTTTCATCTGAGTGGTGAGCTTCTTCATCATGATCAGTCGTCGTCGCTTTGGCGGTAAGTGCATTCATAATTGCATTGTTGTTTATGAGTAGACTATCGGAATCTTCTCTCTCCTTAACGAAAATTGAACCGGAGCGTGTAAAAACGCTGAAGAGTAGCCCATTCTGTTTTAATCGCATTGCCTGTTTAAAATAAGAGCGGTTTTTGGGTGTCAAACTCGCATGCAAGTAGATATTGTTTTTCTGGTTTTTCTCATTTTTTTTTCCTTGCACTTTAACACCGATGTCTTCCAATTTAAGTTGTCTTTGTTTGTTTTTGTGGAAGTTAGCAATATATTTTAAAACAATGTTTCGTTCAGTTTGAGTGCCGAATTTGAGAACGATGGGGGAATTATGCAAAGAGTTGTTATTTCGCATCTTGATTCTAAAAGCTGCTTTCAAAGGAGGGGGGTTGCATTCAATAGCATTGCATATTTTGTTGAAGATCGATGTAATGTTTTCATTTTGAAGTTCGGGGATGCCGAGGAGAACGGCGTCGGCGGAGACTTCTCTTCGTTCATATACGTCGCATCTCCTTTGTAAGTCCGCTACTTCATCATTAACGGCGGTGAGAGATTCCAATTCAAGGCGTGATTCTAATTTTTGTACTCGATCTTTGAGTGCATCCATAGATGTGTTGGCTTCGGTAATAAGAGCAGATAAGTTGTTTTCGATGGCTGTGAGTTGTTGGAGGAAATCGGTTCGAAGGTCTTGGAGTTCTTTTGTCAAACGATTTAATAGGTCTTCAATTTTACTTTGAACCAAATTGTCCATGTCTAAGTCGATGCTTTTGAGTGTGGATGCGGGTGTTGAAACTTGTTTTTTGGTGTGTGTTGTGTTTGTTGGGTGTTTAGGGGTACCAGATGTCGAGACGCTGGAGGTTGAGGGAGTAGTTGTTTTCTGTTTTCCCACTTTTTTTTGTGTTTCTACCTCATTGGCTTTCTCTTTGAGAGAATCCATACCAGATCGTAAGCGGTCGCGGTTCATTATAAAAAAAAAAAAATGACACAAAGAGCGATTTGTTAGAATTTTAAGAGAGTGAATACTAATGACAGGTTTTCAATCAGTCCCAAAAACTTTTGTATGAGAATAGAAAAAAAAAAACTTGATTTTAATTTTTCTTTATAATGGTTATTTAAGCTTTAATTATTGCAAATGATTTTAAGTTTTTAAGGAGAGAGTTCCATGGTATCACTTTTTCACGCTTCGAGTATTTTGTGTGTTATATAAATGCAAAATAAAAATGTTTTTCCGGGCGAACTTTTTTTGACGTCTATTCGCGCTTAAACATTGCCAAGGTTATTCTTTGCGAATAAATTGCGCCATTTTGGGAGAGGCATTTAACTACGTTTTTTAAACGTTTTTTGACAAAAAAACACGTATATTATGAATAGAAAATTGTTCAAGCAAAAGTAATCACACCGATTACAAAATCTGATATATGGGCTGAGGAGATAGTCAGATTCAATTTTGACATTTTAGTTAGCGAAATGTCTGAACCTCTCCGCAGCTCATTCATCGAATTCCTTAATCCCATTCTCCATGCATAAATTTAGATAAAGTTCCTAAAACTTCGAACAGGAATGACTGCTTTTAAACCATACAATTTCTTCTTGCGATTTTTAAGCACGTTGGCGAGGGACGTATGTGGTGGCCGGGGTAGACGAAATTGCTGAGGTTGAACAAATTGCAGAGTTATCGCTCATTCTTCTTTGTGCTTTTCCTTTTTGTTCGAATGTGTTTTATTTTCATTCGTCGTCCACTCAGATAACTTCGCTTAATCAAGTGGAGTAAAGAGTGCAGTGAGATGATACTTCTTCACTTGCACAAACTAAACTTTTCATTAAAAATCACTGTCGTGTAAAAGGTATTTGCAATTAGAAGGAAACCAAAGGAGAAGCGAAGATTAAAAATCGCTGTAGTGTAAAAGCAGTCAATGTAGTACATTTCTAGTTTGATTATAAATAAAAGAAAGAAAATTGGCAATACTGCGTTTAGGTCACAATAGCAAATTGATCTCAGAAATATATATTTATATACATGTATCTGCAGCTTTGTAGTTTCTTATATTTGTATATAAAACTACGTTATCCATACATATATGTGTGTGCATATGGAATTATATATTTTCAATTTTTGTATGTATGGCCTAGGCATATATACATTTATTTACAAACTGACTTTATTTAAATTTTTTTGTTCGTTTTTGAAGTTTTCCTTTTCGCGATCCAAACAAGAACAAAACAACGTCGTCGTCACATCTTTAGCAACTCGTGTCGCACTTTTATATTTTTTGTAATTTATTATTTTTTATATTTTTCTGTTATGTTATCTGTGCAAATAAAAATGGAAACCAACGCCTTCAGCTCAATTGAAAACTATCGCTATCACATCCACAATTACTCGCCTTTGGCAGTAAAATCTTTTATTTGCGAAATCCAAAAATATCCGATCATTTTCTCGTCAAAGAATGGATTGACCTTAAAGAAGGAACTTATCGAATTCGCATGGACAAGGATTACTATAGCTTTGCTCGACTCGGTCGTTCCAACTCATCAAAAGGTTGCTCTTATAAACTTGGATTACTGGCGTAAGTTCATCTACATTATGGACCATTGTAAATATTTATTAAAAAAATATTTCAATCTAGATCAAAGCTTTCGTCAACTTTGGAAATGGATGTTGAACATATACATCAAAGAACAAGCTGAAAATCAAATGAAGGGCTCGAAGATTGTGCGAATTGTGAAATATCAATGGCTTGACTTTATGAGTTTCTTAGATCCCCATATTCGACAAAGGTAAGTTCCTTTCTGTAAGCTTTTAATCTTTTTTGTTTTATATTTAAGCTAAATGTTGTTAGTTATTTATTATGTGCATATATGTAGGTATGTACGAAAATTACACAACTTACAATCCGAAATACCTATTTCTTAAAAGTATGAGTTGAGGCTTCCTCCGAAAAGCAAATTCGTGTATCGGATTTTATTAGTATTAAAATGAAAAACGTTAACATTTTTTATAAACAAGATAGCTACCTAGTGCGGTTCCAGAAAACTAGCTTCGGGATATTCGCAAAAAAGCATGCAATGTGAAAGGTCAGTAATTGGTCAAAAAAGTTAGCTAGTTTCAGAAATTGGTCAGCCAATTTCTCTTAAAGACCAAGTTAACAGAACTGGCCAGGAAGGAATAGTATGTGACTTTCCATCAAAATTCCAAATAAATCGGCTAGGTTCAATTTTGTATTTAAAATTTATATGGACATCTAGAGAAATGTCTGCTAACACCCATTCAAGGAGAAAAGCTGATAGTTGGGCACTGGAAGTACTGATTTTTATTCGTCCAAAAATAGGAATACAATAAAGATTTTTATTCTATTTTCGGTAAAAGTGTTTACCAGTCGCCGAAGTAAAACCTCGATAGACTCTTTCAGTCAACGCAGTAAAATATACTCATATTTCCTTATACTTATACCTACGTACATTTTTTTTTATATTTAATTTACAGTGCCAATTCATCGAACTATGGAGACATCGATTGTCCATTCCATTCGAACATTCGTTTAGAAGTTCTACCTGCTGAGACCAAGGTCATCCACCTACAATCTGGCAACCACATTATTCTTTGGCTCAGAAAATTCTCCGAATCTTTAAATGCCAAAAATATGTGCATATCGGTTTGCATGGAAATTCAAAGATGCTTTTCTCCACCTTTGCCTCTGGGTCTTGAGACTATGTTTAAACAAGACGCCGATATTGACGAGTCGCAACTACTGAAATATACAGACAATCCATATCAACTGCAGCGGCAGATACCGGGTTCCGGTACAGTGAATAAAAAAGAACCACAAACCAACAGCAAACCACGAGTTGTTCCATTTGAAACGGTTATTGATAAAGATTATCTATATATCATGTCGTTGTATTCAAAACTTTCTCGACTGGAACCTGCCAGAAAATCGAACGTTAAGAGACTAATGGTTCTTGCTTTGATTGATGCACTTTAAATTGTGTTTAAGATGCATGTCCTTATATTTAAAAAAAAAAATAAATATACCTACTATTTGCAGAAAATAATGGATTTTTTGTCAGTAAAATATACATACAAACTCAACCAAGAGACGTTTTGCTGTTAAAAATGTTCAATTGGCGAAAAAACGGGCAAATTCATAAAGGCAAAACTTGCGCATAATATGCTGAGAAGAGTTCCAAAAATACATAAACAACCTCTGCTATGCAGACGGTCTCAAAATGAAGTAGATTTCTTTTTTTTTTCAATTGCATATTCAGTTTCAACTTCATCAAACAGAAAAGCATTAAAATTCCATAAAATAAACACAATTTGAATTTAAAGACTCGAGTTAAGGCGAGGCAAATCAACCTAACTTACTTTCTATGGCGCCTATATTCCACGATAGACTACAGTCTTAACCAACAAGCGCTTCCAACCAGCTCAGAACCTAACTAGCTGCCTCCATTTACTATAACACCCAGTTGGGTTCCAAGAGGAATTTACAAAATGTGTAGAAGCACTATGTATATTTAGGTCTAGTTTTTCAGTGCGAGATAAGAGTTAAACCCGAGTTAACTAATCAAATTTAGTGAGTTAACTCGGGATTAACTGAACAGATGCTTTTGATGTTTTATTCACCGAGTTTGTTTAGTCGTTCCGCATACCGTACATTCTCCACCAAAAAACTGCTTCCTCAGGTAACTGTGGGTTAATTTACTACCAGAGTCTAAGTCACCACTGTAAAACTGGGCCTTCCATTGAGGAACAATGCAAATGCAAAAGTCCAGAGGTTACTCATTCCGTTGTTTTTAAAGCGATAATAGTCAAAACCGTATTCGAAAACTTGATCATTAATATGCTTTACGAAACTCCATCTACCATAGTATCGTTTGTGGGTTATTTAGCATGTTAACATGGATTGCTGCAAAATTGCATACTTTTTGGTGTTAAGTCAAATTGTGAATTTGGTTAAATGAGATGTTGAATGACAAAATATTTATTAAAGAAGTGGTGGAGAATTGTAGTTAAAACATGATTTTCGATACAAAATGAATTAAAATTTAAAAAGATAACCATTTAGTTTGAAATTGAAGCTAAAAGTGCTTTCGAGAGGTCTTTTTAATAAAAAACGAAGCAAAATGGTTAAGTGGTGAATTATGAAAGGTTTTTCTACCGTTTTTATTTTATTATTTATTTAGTTTCATACGAAATTTTCATAAGGGAAAAAATTTTTATAGGCCAGTATGCGACCGTGAGACTACCTGCCTCTACCTCATCTCTGCTTTTGAAATAGAGGTTGCCAAACGATATTTTTGGACCCAAACATTAATAAAACCGCAAGTTGGACCAGTTTTAACAGATTGCTTTGGTTAGAAAATTCACTATTTTGGTCTAAGTATACTTGTCCCAAAAGGGACTTCTATAAATGGGGTATACGGTATACAATTAAACCTAAGACTCTCTCCTCTTAACGAAAAGGTCTAGTATGCGAGTCCGACCATTTTGAAATTCTTATATTCCATTTTACACGTTAAAACCGTGTAAAACCATATCAAACAGCTTTTACCACTTTTATTTCATTTAGGATAGTTCACACCACTTTAAAAGCAAAGCGAAAAAAAAAAAACACAAAAGTGGTCGGACTCATTCCAAAGCGACAGACAATCAAGTTACGGAGTGCCCCATCCTGACACAAAATTTTTGTTATGTAGGCATCCACCTTTTTTTGCCTAGTTTGACTGGCAAAATGGTGCAAAATTGCTTTAGACCTTGGGAAAATGCCAATTTTATAACAAACTATTTTTTATTTGTGAATTTTTAATGGCTATTGTTTAAAAAAACATTTCAATTAGCTCTTTGCTGATAAGTTTTTAAGAACGAGAAAAACACAAACAATAAGAGAATAATTATTTTACATTGATAAGTTTTTATTTAAACGTAAGTGTATACAACCCCATGTTTTCAATGTCGCTTAATTTTTGCAAGAATTGTTAAAGCTCTAATTCTTAACCAGTTTATTCGATAGGGGCATTTTCCATAGTTTGAACGCGTATTGAAATGTAAAAGGCTTCATCAATTAAAATTTCTTGAAAATGCTTCCAATAAACCATATACTGAGAGTATGGGGACATTGTTGCCTCTTCTGATGATAAAACTTGAAAATGAATAAAAGGATCTAAGTCAATGTCGAAGTGGAACGAATAAGCACTAAAATGAAAAAAAAAAACAATACTTATAATTAGCTTACATTGAAGTTACATAAATAAAACTTACCCCAGTCGAATAAATGGTTCAATAAATTTCAGATATTCCAACCAGATACATATGTTTTGGATTATTTTGATTTAGCCCAACTTGTCCCAAGTCTTTTTCCACCATATCCCTCGCCAAGATGTGACGCATCCACATCCACAATATACGGAATATTCTTTCTAGGAAATAAATATTTATTTATTATTTATTGACAAGTAGGTACTCAAAAGTAACCCAAAAGTAACCCAAAAGTAACTTTTATTGCTGCAACTTTTATTGCTGCAACTTTAATTGCTTCAACTTTTATTGCTGCAACTTTTATTGCTGCAACTTTTATTGCTGCAACTTTTATTGCTGCAACTTTTATTGCTGCAACTTTAAATGCTGCAACTTTAATTCTTTTATTGCTGCAACTTTAATTGCTGCAACTTTAATTGCTGCAACTTTTATTGCTGCAACTTTAATTGCTGCAACTTTAATTGCTGCAACTTTTATTGCTGCAACTTTTATTGCTGCAACTTTTATTGATGCAACTTTAATTGCTACAACTTTTATTGCTGCAACTTTTATTGCTGCAACTTTAATTGCTGCAACTTTTATTGCTGCAACTTTTATTGCTGCAACTTTAAATGCTGCAACTTTAATTCTTTTATTGCTGCAACTTTAATTGCTGCAACTTTAATTGCTGCAACTTTTACTGCTGCAATTTTAATTGCTGCAACTTTAATTGCTGTAACTTTTATTGCTGCAACTTTTATTGCTGCAACTTTTATTGATGCAACTTTAATTGCTACAACTTTTATTGCTGCAACTTTTATTGCTGCAACTTTTACTGCTGCAACTCTTATTGCTGCAATTTTTACTGCTGCAACTTTTATTGCTGCAACTTTTATTGCTGCAACTTTAATTGCTGCAACTGTAATTGCTGCAACTTTTATTGCTGCAACTTTTACTGCTGCAACTTTTACTGCTGCAACTTTTATTGCTGCAACTTTTATTGCTGCAACTTTTATTGCTGCAACTTTTACTGCTGCAACTTTTATTGCTGCAACTTTTATTGCTGCAACTTTTACTGCTGCAACTTTTACTGCTGCAACTTTTATTGCTGCAACTTTTATTGCTGCAAATTTTACTGCTGCCACTTTTATTGCTGCAATTTTTACTGCTGAAACTTTAATTGCTGCAACTTTAATTGCTGCAACTTTTATTGCTGCAACTTTTATTGCTGCAACTTTTATTGCTGTAACTTTTATTGCTGCAACTTTTATTGCTGCAACTTTAATTGCTGCAATTTTTATCGCTGAAACTTTTATTGCTGCAACTTTAATTGCTGCAACTTTTATTGCTGCAACTTTAATTGCTGCAACTTTTATTGCTGCAACTTTTATTGCTGCAACTTTTACTGCTGCAACTTTTACTGCTGCAACTTTTATTGCTGCAACTTTTATTGCTGAAACTTTAATTGCTGCAACTTTAATTGCTGCAACTTTTACTGCTGCAACTTTAATTGCTGCAACTTTTATTGCTGCAACTTTAATTGCTGCAACTCTTATTGCTGCGACTTTTATTGCTGCAACTTTAATTGCTGCAACTTTTATTGCTGCAACTTTTATTTCTGCAACTTTTACTGCTGCAACTTTTACTGCTGCAACTTTTATTGCTGCAACTTTTATTGCTGCAACTTTTATTGCTGCAACTTTTATTGCTGCAACTTTTATTGCTGCAACTTTTACTGCTGCAACTTTAATTGCTGCAATTTTTATCGCTGAAACTTTAATTGCTGCAACTTTTATTGCTGCAACTTTAATTGCTGCAACTTTTATTGCTGCAACTTTAATTGCTGCAACTTTTATTGCTGCAACTTTTATTGCTGCAACTTTTACTGCTGCAACTTTTACTGCTGCAACTTTTACTGCTGCAACTTTTATTGCTGCAACTTTTATTGCTGCAACTTTAATTGCTGCAACTTTTATTGCTGTAACTTTTACTGCTGCAACTTTTATCGCTGCAACTTTTATTGCTGCATTTTTTACTTCATTTTTCATTTATTACGTATTTATTATATAAACTATCACAGTAAGATAAATCTTATAAAATAGTTAAACTTTGTGGATAAATATCTATTATAAACAGAATTTTAAATAATATTGTACATCTTTAGTACCTAGTTATAGACAATAAGCAAGAATAGAATAATAGAGGAAACTGTTTAATGCTACTTATTTTTCTCAAAGAAGATGGGAGTGAGTTCCAGAGACGGATAGCGGCGATAAAGAACTGCCTTTCAGATGTCATTCTAGGTAGAATTAAATAGATCGCATGGTTTGATTCCGCGAAGCGAAGAATTTCGAATAGATACGTTGGCTCGCGTGATTGGATTATATTAAATATAAATAGTATTTTAAGGGTTCGAAACTGTAGGAAATTTTCAAATGACATAGCGAGAAGCTTCATTCTCAAGTGCGAAACATGATCATATTTTCTAAGTCCGTAGATATACCGAATGGTGCTATTGAAAGCGACCTTTAGTTTTTGTTTGCAAGATGAATCACAGTTTAGGAAAATTTCACAGCCCTGAGTAAGTACGGGTATGATTAATGTTTTTTCTAGCATAAATCGTGTATTTATTGGGGTGAATTGGTGGCAAGTCCATAGATTGCGGAGAACTCCATAAGTTTTTCCTACAATAGAATAAATATGATTGTTCCAGGTCAGCGTTCTGTTAAAGGTCATTCCTAGGTTCTTAGCTGTGCTTACGAATTCTATAACAATATTATTTAATAAAATTGATGGGAAGTATGTTAAATCCAACCAATGGTTTTTTCGAGATTACTAGACATTTGCATTTAATGGCATTGAGACTTAAATCGTTTCTGATCGACCAGTTAGAAATCAAACCAAGTTCCTCATTAATTGTGCGAAGACACAATTCTCTATAAGGCCGAGTGAACAACTTTTATAGATTTGAATGTCATCGGCGTAAAAGTGCCTAGATGATTGTGAAACAATGGACGCAATTTCATTAATATACAATGAGAAGAGGAGTGGTGCCAAAATGGATCCTTGGTGAAAACCCCGGGAAACAGGAAGGAACCCTGAGTAATTATTATCTAGACACACAGCCTGCATTCTGCCACTTAAATAGGATGCAATTAGTTTGATTGCATCAGAAGAAAGATTGAAAGAACACTGTAGTTTTTTTTAGAAGAAGAGAATGGTTGACCATGTCGAAGGCTTTCGAAAAGTCTAGAAGGTCCAAAAAGGTAACATCATCGTTGTCAAGACTTTTCCTGATATCCTCAACCACTTTCACTAGCGCAGTAGTGCAACTGTGTTTGGGTCGAAATCCTGACTGATAATGTCTCCTAACAATTTATTCCGCCTAATATAGTCGTTTAATTGTTTTTGCATTACTCTTTCGCAAACTTTTGAAAGGATGGGAAGAATTAAAATCGGTCTGAATTCATCACATGCTGCATTTTTACGAATGGGTATTGTTCGCTGTACGTCGACCAAAGACCAGGTTAGATTTCTTACTGTTCTCTTTAATTCCAATTCAATAGGATATGTATGTATATATCTACATGACATTTTTGAAAGCTTTTTATTGAAGGAGTTGCCAGAAGGGCAATATAATAGTAATTTATATAATAATAGGTATCTAATAATAACAAATACAACATCTCCCCTTTTGAAAAGGGTTTCAAAAATTATAAGCTTGAACCGAAAATGTTTGGCTTTTTTATTTCTCTACCGTAGCGCATTGCATAACCCGTACGATATGTTGAAGTCGCATTGTTTGGTTTTGTGGTTTCCTTGGCTTTCTATTGTTTTATTTTCAAATTTTTATTTGTAACCGTATCTGACCGATCTGCAGCAATGGGAGTTGAGGTTCGATCATAAATTAAAGGAGGATGGCAGGATCTTCTTAAATGTTCAGTGTTTCTACGGATTTGTCTTCCGTTTTCATTTTGTGTTATGTATGAACGGGGAGAGATATGTTTGTCAATTATTTTTGCAGGTTCCCAAGTTTTCAAATTTTTGAAAACTACATTTTCGTCTTTATTAAAGTTAACCTCACTTCTCTTCTTTCCCATATTGTGAGCTTGAGTGTATTTTTGTTGATGGTCATAAGATTGTTCGTAGATGTTTGGAATAACTTGCAATGCTTCGTTCTTAAGTTTCAGCTCATTAAAATTTCCGAAGGTGAGTACCCTAAAGTTGAAAGAGGAGTTGATCTATATTCTAACAGAGCCGTGTAAATATCCGCGCCCTGTTCATTTGCTTTTCGAAGTATTTCCTTTGCAATATGAACTCCTTTTTCGGCTAATCCATTTGAGCGTGCGTAACGAGGGCTTGAGTAACTAAAACTAAAACTCCAACTTTGGGCAAAGCTTTTCAACTGATGTGAGCTAAACGGTTGATTATCTGAAACCACAATTTCAGGAATTCCGTGCTAACTAGTTCAAAATTCAATTTGATTAGTGCAATATTACCATTTTAGTCAGACATGGAAAGTGCATTTTTGTAGTTTTTTAGCAAATTTTTAATCTTTGATTTATAAATTAACCGGAGATGTGCAAATTAAAATTTTTGGTGTGCAAATTCAATTTTAGTATTATAAGTTTTTAGAAATTTAGAACAGTCCAAAATTCAATTTGGTTAGTGAAATATTACAATTTTAGTGAGGCATCGGAAATACGTTTTTGTTTGTTGTTTTAAATAATTCAGTTAAATCAAGTTAACGAAATTAAAACTCCAAATGTGCAATTTTTTAATCCCCTGTGCATTTCGAAATTCGACATGGCTACCGAGATATGGCCATTTTAAAATTGCATACAAAGTGAATATTGTTTATATTGTAACGATTAAATAATTACCAAACTACTTTGAATTTGAAACAAAAGAAAATCCTCTATCCAGCTCTCGGAAAAGCTAAACACCAAACCTTCACCCGTTTACAGCGCCATCTTGTGATTCAGCTGAGTATCAATTCCAGTGTTCCATCTGTCAGCGACTGAAATATAAACTACTAGAAGGAGATATACTCGAATATTCCAGTGGATACTAGTGAAGACTAGAACTATTTAATTCCCTATATAAGGAGATGTTTTCGAGCGAGTAGAGACAGTTTAATATTGAATGTGATAACGTAAAGTGAGAAGTTAAAGTGTATCCGGAAGTTAATTTTAAATTGCATACTATTGTGATTAGAGAATAATAAAAACGATTTGAAGTGAAATAAAGTGTGTTTATTTTGAAAAGTAAATAAGTAATAAAGTAAATAATTAAAGGAGATATTCTTAAAAAAAGGGGGGGGGGGTGTGCAATTTTTTTTAATTGCTTAAATGAAATGTGCAATTAGAAATACATCGGATAGCATTTTTTTATAGTCAAAACCAACACTTCGCCCGCTGGCGTCGCCGTGGTACATTCCCCATCCCCTGTCGCTAATTTTAAAACATAATATATTGGTGTGAATAAATTTTCTATCTTGGCTATCGTGAATGAGTCCTACAAAATAAACACAAAAGAAAATAAGTTGCTGCCTCTTTGGCGCAAAAAGGTATAAGGGGCGTTCATCGTTCACATTCACAATTAAAATATGTTGGACAAGCATAGAATAGGATGATTGTCTGAATTTTGGTAATTGAAATTTCTCCCAAATCTTCGTAAATTGTGAATAAATGTTTAAGGTAAACCAAAAAGTTGAAACTTGAAAGCCAGTTTTGTTTGGTAGCTTGAAATTTCTTAAAAAATACCACAAAAATGTAACTTCCATTGAAAAAAAAAAACTTTCTGATTTCAGCTATCTCTAAAAAAATTACTGTCTGCAAGAAGAACTAAACTGTCCTCTGAGCGTGAGCGTGAGCCTGAGCAATGAAATCGAAATGACGAGCAAAATATATGTGTGATGGATGTGAATGATTCAACGAGATGTATTATTTTTGCTGGAATCCAAGATTTGGATTCGGTGTGAATCTGAATACCCTTAAAGTTAAATAAAAGTCACCACACATTATGTAAGTATACCTCCATACCCACTTTTCTATTTTGTACGGAAATAAATGAAAATCTATTAGCTGAAACCCTGACTATCTACACTGCACTCATAGATGAAATAAACCCCTTCTGCCTTATTTCTTTATGTGTTTAAATCCCCATGTCCAGATATAGCTTACACCCCAAAAACTCCAATATGGCGGTTGTTTTTTTTCAAGACCGTGATTTAGCACCACTTCCTATTTTTTTTTTGGAACTTGTCCCTGTTCTTAATATTTCCACCCATTTCAGCATGTTAAATATTTGTTCTCCTTTCAAACCTAATTGCGCTGCTTTGCTATTCTAAATATTAAGTATAACTTTCAATTGAAAATGTGGTGTCCGATGCGAAAATTAACTTTAACGGAAGTCAACCTTTTTTGGATATTTAAAGACAACTTCGACATTTAAGAACAAAAAGCTAATAAATGGTATTTTTGTCTTTTGGAGAATTTTTTTTATAAATGATAGAGGTACCTACCTTTTGGACTCAGGTATACCTATATGGTTATTATTTGGCGCGGAAGTGGAAGAACAAATTTTACAACAAGATATATGAAAACTTGGCTTTTTTTTTAATGAAGCAAAATCTAGAATCTACCAGACTGTTAACTTTATCCTACTCAAAGTCAGGCTATGCAGTTCTTTTCGTTTAATATAACTTTGAATATAAAGAAGATTTTGTCAACGGCATCATAAATAGATACTGTGTTATACACACCTCTTATTTAGATTTGCTTCCCCAGCCCATTTACACGTTAAAGCATTTTTAATGGCAAATAATTTATCCCCCGAAAGCAAAGGCCTCAATCAACAATAATAAGAGTTTTCTCCTCTCTTCCATATAGGATACGTTTAATATGTTCCTATAGCCTAGCCAGAGCGTTATAGCATGCGACACGCACCCTTAAACAAAAGGGATTGTGAACCGTTTTTTAAGCCTTAATAACGGTCCCATTGACTCAATGCGAGGAGGACATCCAAGCTTTACGAGTATTTTGCATCCACAGATTTCATGTAATAAAAAGCACAAAAGCACCCCTTTTTGTGAGCTATAAAAAGCTGACTTTAAACCTTAGTAAGATTTTCTAGAACAGAAAAGGCCATGGCTCTAGAGTTTGGGAATGGGAAGTAGGTATGCTGGAATGTTTGCGCCTCTGCCAACATGGTTAAATAATTGCCAACATTTTCTTTCGATTATGGATTAACATTATTTACGTGCTACAGTTTTAATTGAAAGCGAGCGTATGTACCTACCTACCTATGCCATAAAGAAAGCTAAGGCACAATGTGTAGTAAGTACTCATCCCCCCTTTTATGTTAATTACTATAGTCAATGCGTTTAAGGGAGAAGAAGGGATAATTTCTTGAAAAAAAAAAAAAAATAAATGTATAAGTATTAAGACAACAGCTGAGGGTATTCGTTTGCTATTGTATGAGTGTGTCATTAAACTTTTAATTTTAAAGGACTACAAAAGACTCCTGTTCGAGCAGATGACGCCGTTAATTTAAGTTGACTATCACTAGCATCGGGGGAAGGAGTAAGGTTGCCTTCTATTTTATTCAGATGCCACAATTTTATTTGCACTTACATTAACGCTGGCATTGATAATTGAAATTTGAAATGTGTTGTGCGTGTGCTTGGAAAGCTTGACAACGTCTGGGTATAAAACTGGGGGGATGTCATACGAACAAAATAAAAAAAAAAAAATGTAATAAGCCAATCGGCTAATCTTGAGTTGTAAAAGGGGCGTCTTCCTTTGTATTATTAAAGTATTAAAGAAGGAAAAGTGTTATAGCAAAATATATTTATAAATATGTATACCTACCTGCAAACCAAAATTATATGGTTTTATTAGTTTATATGTACATACTAGGTAGGTAGGTTTTAGTTTTATGTTAAAAGTACGTAAATTTAAGATTTTTTTGTTTTAATACTGAGCGCCAACCTGTATTCCAAAATTCTTAAATTCAAAATTTTATGTTATAATGAGCGCACCCTTATGACTTCTTATAATACTGCAGCTAAAGGACTTTTATGAAAAGAGTTTGAATCTGAATGAAATGTTTAGACGTCATACACAGTGCTGCCACCCTACTCCTTTAGCAGTAGATCTCTACTGCGCTTAGTCCCAAACGAAAATCTACTGCGCAGCAAAACAAATCTACTCCTTTTTTAAGAATTTTGATCGTTATCCAAAGTTAGCTCCTAAAGCGTCCATCCAAAGTTTTAAATACGTAGGTAGGTATATATGAATTCTCCAAATGAAATGTCAGTTTTTTTGTTAATTTACATAGTTTAAGATTTTTTTTTACTGTAGAGTTCGTTTTTGAAATTGTTTCGTGTCGAAAAAATGTCCAAAAAAATGAATAAACTCAACTTTTAACGTTATAATAATTATCTTATATTTTCGATTTAACTGTGTGTTGGGATGTTCTACAATTGACTTTTTTTCGAATGAAGGTTAAACTTTATAACATTAACGATTTAAATTTGATTACAATAGTATCTAGGTATATAATAGGTCTGTTTGGTAACATAAAATGTCTTGCGAATTGGCACAAATTTTCACAAAATTGCACAATTTGTCACAAATTCCTGTTTGTTAACTCGAAAAAGTTGCAAAAAGAGAGAGAGAGCATATCGAGAGTGAACAAAATTTTCCCTCCATTGGATAACTATGCATGCAATTTTTGATATGAGGAGTAAAATTCTGACGCTTTCTACACAAAAGTGTTTCAATGCGTATGTTAAATTTATTGTAAGTTTTCCCATTTTTGAGAAATTCGTTCCCACCTTGGTGTTTTGACAGGTTTTACACATTTTGCTGAAAAAAGATACCAAACAGACCTAATATCAAGTGTCATTTAAAATGTCACTAGCAATTCATTTTGACGGTTAGTTTACAATAATAAATTGTGTATGGTGAATTTCAAAATTATTTAATTTATTGTAATTAATTCTAAATTATTTACAAAATGTCGTAAACAGAAGTAATTGGTAAGTTTCCAGAGTTAACTGTTTTTATTCGTAAATAAAATGTATTTTAAATGAATTGAATTTTTGTTTTTGTATATTGTTAGATCTACTGCGGTATATTGCAATCTACTTCCTTTTTTTTCTGATATATACTGCGCTCAATCATCTATAGGGTGGCAGCGCTGGTCATACAGGGTGGTTGATGAATTTTACTTAATTAAGAAACTCTAACAACTTACTTTATTATGTATTTTTTAGTTTATACAATTTTTATTCCTTTTTATTTCTTTTATAAAAGAATTCAATTTATTTATTTTCTTTTTTTTAAGTTTTTTTTTTAAATTATCTTAGTAAAAAATTGTGAATGACTGCATGAAGAGTTTAAGTTTGAATTGTCTCAATTATTGATGTAACGGATTGTTTTAAATCATTTAAGTTTGTTGGTTTGGTTTTGTAAACTTCCTGTTTGCAATAACTCCACAACCCTTGGTGCAGTCAGGTCTGGACACCTGGGGCGGCAACGAAATATGTATGTAATTTCCTGAAATTGACATATTGGGAAATTTACTAGGTTTTTTTTTTCGTATGTAGGGAAGACCATATGAAGCCATCGCAGTAAATTTCCGCACTATTTCCGAGATTTTCATCATATAGCCCAGATTCTTAAAAATAAAGGTTCCGTTCTTTGAAAAAATTATAAATAATGTTATTTTTAGCAATTTTTTCACTTGACACTAACTTGGCAATTCTTACTTGAAAATTGGCACTTGATGGTTAGCACTTAGCACTTGACTTTTGATAATTCGTACTAGGCGCTTGGCACTTGGTATTTGGCTCCTTACACTTACTTGGCACTTAGCTTTGAAAAAAGAAATTTGTTTTTAATCTTGGATGGAAAATAAGTCTGTAGACCTGTAGCAACGAATAACTTGGCAGTACGAGTACTGCATTCTGACAACAATGTGTTGCTATAGAAATAGACGTAGACGCCCATTCAAACCGACTGGTTTAAGACGATCACGTGGAGACATTCAGATTTCGGTGCCTGCAGTGTTTAGAAGTGATTCCCTTTTGAAGATAATATTTAATGAAAGTACTCAATTAATATTTTAAAATGCCAACAGATTGATTTTGTTAAACACCAATATATGTAGATAAGATATATCCCTTCCAGTGTTGCCGAAAGTACTATTATAGTAGTGTTTTACTACTCTCGACACCTTTGTACCTACATACATACATATGTACATCGTACCATACTCCTCCTTTCACATTCATAATGCTAATTTTTGTATTGTTTTGGTTTTGTCTCAGACAATGCTGCTTTGATGGTTAGCAGAAAAGGTGGAGTTCGATCGCTTTTTCTTTGTTAAGTAACGTTAGGGTGTATATGCCATTTCTTATATCTTTGTTCATCAGCTGCATTAAAAAAAATCCATAGAATATTGAAACTTTGCTTAGAAATATCTGTGTTTACTTTGCACATAGCCCAAAAAGAAAATCGAATTAAAAGAGTTCCTGATTAGTTTTTAATGTCTTTTACTCCTCAGTGGCTTGCTCTTGAACGGATTGCAAGGACATTAGAACAATGGCCTAGATTAGAACATTACTTCTTTTGGAATTCTTTCATTGACAGCAACCTAGATCTTGTTCACAAAATTGTATTTATTGTTTCTACAGCCTATGTCGGTTAACTTAGCAGCTTAACTCAGAGTTCCAATCTCAATGTGTCCGAACTTTTAAGTTTATTGATAATAAAGAAAGCTTAAAATTGTCACTACTACTACTTTATTAAAAATAAGACTCTTTTTTGGTTTCTGTACTACTTTTGAATATTACTCTCCGGCAACGCTGTTCCCTACCTATAAGTTATCCAATTTAGTTTTGTCTATAATTAAATTAGGTACTGTAAATGGTCTTTTGTTTATTAATTAAAAGCAATTTTTTTTTGTAAGAAATACTTCTGTGTTTGAGCTTTTAGTTGAATAATAATAATTTTTTTAAGAATAATAAAAAAAACATATTATAAAAAATATACTTAGAATTTTAAATAAAGTAGGTATAGAGTAGTTGTATGTAAAATACATACTATTTGTCCTTATAACTCGACCAACCTGACAAATGATCATCCCGATCATTATGTCTAATTAGGTACAAGGAATTAAAGGTAGTTTCTAAATTAACAAAACTTATACATTAAATATAACAAATTTTCAGATGATTACAAAACTATGATGATATGTTAAATTTAATTAATTAATGGTAAAATTCAAAACATTTTATAAAAAAACGGTATGCTATATAAAGAGTTTTCCAATAAGAGGTGTTATTTTGATATTCAAAGAAAAATGGTATTTTTTGAGATAAATGATCGGATGTTTATTTCATTATAAAGAGGAAGGTATGCCGTTAATAATGGAACACAACATCAGCCAAATGGCCGCCACGACCACGCTTACAGGAACATATCCTTTTCATGAAATTTTCCATAACCAAATCGCAAAGTGGCTGCCCTATGTCCTCGATAGCCTCACGAATTCCATCTTTGAGGTCTTGAATCGACGCTGGGCTGTTGGCGTAGACCTTATCTTTCACGTGGCCCCAAGGGAAGAAGTCGCAAGGTGTTAAATCACAAGATCTCGGTGGCCAATTGTGATCACCTCTTCAAGAGATAACACGGTCCGGAAACTTTTCCCGTAAAAGATCGGCACGTAGCGCCGTCTTGTTGAAAGTAAACGTTGTCCAGATCAATACCATCCAACTCCGGCCATAAAAAATCATTAATCATCTCTCGATAGCGCAATCCATTGACCGTAACTCTTGCTCCAGCCTCATTTTCGAAAAAGTAAGGTAAGTAAGTAATGACCCCGCCGGACCATAAACCGCACCAAACAGTCACGCGTTGAGGATGGAGAGGCTTTTCAACAATAACTCTTGGGTTTTCCGAGCCCCAGATGCGACAGTTTTGCTTGTTGACGTAGCCTCCGAGGTGGAAATGGGCCTCATCACTCAAGATGATTTTTCCATGAAATTCCGGATCATTTTCATGCATTTCAAGGACCCAATCAGCAAAGACACGACGTTGTTGATGATCAGCCGGCTTGAGTTCTTGTGTTAACTGAACTTTATAAAATACGGTGTAATGACGTTTGTGGAATGCCTAATTCCAAAGAACGACGAGGAATGGACAAACCTGGGTTTTCTTCAACACTTTGGGCTACAACAGCAATATTCTCAGTTGTTCTTGAGCGACGTGCACGGGTTTTATTCTTCACATCACTAACTTGTCCCAACAGCTCGAATTTGTCCACCAATTTCTGTATTGCGGTCCGACAAGGTGCTTCAGGAAATAGTCTAACGGCGTCAAATCACACGACCGAGGCGGCCAAGCGACTGGACCATTTCTTGAGATAACACGTTCTCCAAACTTGGTTTAAAATAAATTGATTGTGACATTCGCTGTGTGGCTTGTGGCGCCGTCCTGTTGGAACCACATGTCCTCCAAGTCCATATCATCCAATTGGGGCCAAAAATATTCGGTTATCATTGAACGATATCGATCCCCAATCGCAGTAACGTGTCGGTCTTGATCATCACGGAAGAAGTACGGGCCAAATGACGCCTCCGCGCTGGCCCATAAACCACACCAAACCGTAATTTTTTCGGGATGCAATGATGACTCATGGAGTACGTGTGGATTGCTGCCTGACCAATACCTCATATTTTGTTTATTGACGAAGCCATTCAGCCAGAAATGAGCCTCATCGCTGAAGATGATTTTTCGATGAAAATCCGAATCATTTTCAAGTTGTTGCTCTGCCCAATTCACGAACATACGACGCTTCTGGTGGTCAAGCGGCTTCAGTTCTTGCGTCAATTTAACCTTGTAAAGGTGTAGGCCAAGATCTTTTCGCAAAATTCGCCGCAACGACGTCACAGAGATGCCCAACGCTTGAGAACGACGTGTGAGAGACACATTTGGGCTTTCTACAACTGAAACCTCAGCGGCAGCAATATTCTCGACACTACGGGCACTTCTTTGTCACACTGGCACGGGAACATTTTGTACTGTGCCTGTGGATTCAAATTTTTCCACTAGACGCTCAATTGTTGATCTGCTAGGACGATTATGACGACCATAAATTGGACGTAGCGCTCTTAACGTTGAAGCCACTGACTCCGAATTTCGGAAATAAATTTTAATGATTTCGACTCGTTGTTGGCTCGTATATCTTTCCATCATGAAATGTCAACAGAGCGTCAAGAAATATGGCGTCGTTTGCTGTCCCTGTTGCTCTACTTTTGTAGCGTCCCTATTGAAAAACCCTTTATTTGTTTCATTTTTAAATAGTGGCTTAACATAATCAAAGTGGATGTACTTAAAAAAAAAGTCAAATTATGTGCGATTATGTTTTATAACTTGAAACCTATAAAAAGGTAGTCTGAAAAGTTCTTTTTGCGCCAGTTATTAAACTGAAACTATGAAAGCATTATGATGAGCATTAAGTCGTAACTTCTTATTTGGAAGTTGGTTCAAAAAACATAGAAATAAGGTTCGAAATAAATAGACTTCCACAACTACTTTTCAGTTCTATCAACCTTTAGCTATGGTTACTTGGAACGTTTCACCTCACATCACATTTTTATGCTTCAATTAACTTTGCTACCTACGCTAGGTATGAGGTTTTTTTTTTATTGCCTTACTGCTAAACTTATTAAAGATGGTTCTTTTACACGGTTTCAATATTTAAATTATGTATCATCTAGCAATCAATGGAGAGAGGGAGAACTCAGTAAAGTTTATAACTATCCTTCCTTGTTTTTACTTTACGTGTGTACTCACTCAGAAAGAACTGCCTATCGAGATTAAGAGATCATTAAAGTCTCCTTACGATTGATGATGTTAACACTTTTATGGGGTCGTAAATATACAGCGCGTTGATAGGCATGTTTTAACAAAATGTGTATCACGTCCTATGTGATTAAGTCAGTTAATACACACTTACTAAGTGGATTGGCCTGAAGTAGCCTTTTAGTTTTATTAGTGTGTACATAATAGTCGTTAAGATATAAAATGTTATTTCGGTTATCAAATTAAAAGGCTAAGTAAGAAAAAACTTGTTGAGATTGAATATGAAATGCTTTCAAAGGTAAAGTTTTAAGAGCCTTACAGATTCTTGCAATCCATTAGGACAAACAAATAAGGAGCCTTTAGATATGCTAATAAAATTCTTCCTACCTTACAATTTCAAAAATAAGGAAACTGGCAATTGACAAGTAGTGATGGAAAATTAGAAATACTTAAAAGTAGTAGGTATTACGACATAGTTTGTCGTGTGGAAACGAACTAGAAAAATTTAATCTTCATATGAGATGGAAGGAAAAACTTTGATTTATTGATCTACTTTCAAGAAGTATGCAAGAAGAAAAATGGCAGCTAGTCTGTTGGATATAAAAGGGGGTTCTAAATGAAATAGGATATCCAGTGAAGGTGATCTTAACTAACTTTAATCATGTAGCTATCATAGCAGTCGGTCACGAAATAAGACCAGCCAGCACGACTCAAGACTTCCCCCCACCAGTGGTAAGGGGTCTTTCAACCGAACAGTCAAACATGGATCTTACCGGATTTGTCCGCGATATTTACCAGTAGTAACTGAGATATTTAGCAGTAGTAACTGAGATTCTTACCGGATTTGTCCGCGATATTTACCAGTAGTAACTGAGATATTTACCAGTAGTAACTGAGATCTTACCGGATTTGTCCGCGATATTTACCAGCTTCACCAGCGATATTCGCCGGTAGTAATCCAAGCCGAAACCAACAGTACCAGGAGAGCGGACCGCCGGATAACTAACCCAGACGCAAGGGCGTGACCAGAACCCGAGCCAGGAGTACCGACGGTTGGACTCAACAGTTATATGCTGTCGCGTAATTGCTTACTTTTTTGCACGAACTTCCACTATTTTAAGTGTGTTAAGCTTGAGTTTATTTATAAAATAGACTTAGTATGATATAGGTTTTTTTCAATAAGGGAGGGAACATTGTACGCCGTTTGCTGTGTGGCACCTAGCGCCGCCGGCCGTTTGTTGGAACCACATGTCGTTCATATCCATATTATCCAATTGGGGCCAGCTAAAATTGGTAATCATCGATCGATAGCGCTATCCGTTAATGCTGATGGCCATGACATCGTCGTTTTGAAGAACTACTCTCAAAGACAGCGGCGGTGGATTCAAATTTGGCCACCAAACTTTGGATAATCGACTTCGAAGGCGCAACGCACGTATCGTTGCCCCAACAGATTTTGATATTAAAGTTTTATCATTTGGACGTGCTGTTCAATTGTGTAACTTGCCTTGGTGATTTAGCATCACTAACTGAATAATAAACAACAGATTTGACAGATGTCACAAAAACAACTTTCTCAAACGATTTCTGCAGAAGCTGTATGGATGAAGAAGAGGAAGAATTGATTCCTCATCTCCTCTGCACTTGTCCTGCTCTATCCCAACGACGTAAACTCCATATCGGAGAGCACTACTACTACGATCCTAGTGATCTGGTAAATGTTGACATAATTAATCTCGCACGCTTCGTGAGAAACTCTAAGCGGTTCAACGAATAGGAAGGAAAGTTCCTAGATTCTTGTGGTATCATAAGTGTGTCCAGCTTTCTGCTTGGCAGCCACCTTAACCTAACCTTAAAATAACTTAACATAGTTAACTAATTTAAGTTTACGTGAGCTTTGATTTTATAAAAAATCCGTTAAGCATTTGGTAGCGATGTATCAGTGCCACAAGCTCAATAACAGCACTTAACTATGCAGATATCTCTTATGGAGATGACACATCGGTTCAACATTCAACTCTGTTGGATGCCGGGACATTCCAAGAATTTATAAAGCTGACGAACTCGTCAAAAGTGGAACAACACTACCTTTTTTTTTTTTTGCCAAATAGGGTAAATATGTGGCGTTTTTCTTTTTTGGCGATCAGAACAGAGCTCTGAGCAGATTATGATCAGAGTCCTCAGATATTTAATTATGAAGCACACTTTAGCACTGAACTGTCATTTCATAGGGAATCAATTTTTAACTATCCGTCATTTTTTTTTGAGCTAATTGAGCAAACTATGAGCTAACTCCGATGGAAAAAAGAAACACACAGTTTTTATGCTCTGATATGTCTGAGCTAAAAAAAAAACAAGGAATGTTTTTTTTTTTACAGTTCCGTGATCTGCTCTGCGTTAAAAAAGAAAAACGCCAATTGTTATACCCATCGCTAATTGCAAACTTATGCTAAAGCAAGATGCTATAGAGAGAATAAACCTTAGGTGGACCAACATCACCACTTGTCAGGCGACAAAATAAATCTTGCCATTGTTGGATCTAAAGCGCTCTATAAGAGTCTAATAGCTCTACGTAAATTGGACGTACGGACGGAATGACGAAACCCACCTTTTTGGGTTTTATCGTAAAAATGTTACTCACGGCAGCGCAGTTTTGAGGTTGGATCCGTATGCGAAGTCGTCCATACGTTGTTGACTACGTGCACGGATCCAAAATGGACGGCTTGAATTGGATCTTCAGATTTTTGTCACTGAACGTACCCAATATTCTTCTATTCAGATTTTCGTAACGTATTGTGCTACTTCGTAAAGTGTGACGTCGTAATGTCGCCAGACGGAAGTCCTCGTTTTTGATGTGTAAAAATCTATAAAACGTGAACGTTCGTGTGCAACGTTACGTCGTGCAACGTTACGGTGTGCAACGTTACGATCCGCATACTAGGATGGGTGCGTTCAGTGAAAAAAATCTTAAGATCCCCTTCAAGCAAAAACAAGTCCGTTTTGGATCCGCGCACGTTGATGCTTACACATATTAACCGTGAGTCCCGGCACTCACACATTTTTTTATTTCCGCCGTCATATGTAGATATACACATAAAAAAAAAACATCGTTATGGTCTTGGCCTTGATATAACGGGTGATTTTTAAGCTGGTTTGGTTTTGGCAACACCGGTTTTGACAGCTGACGTGTGTTTAGTACCTTTTGTCACTGTCAAACAGCTTCAGTTTGGTTTGCAATTTAACCATGGATCGTCTTACAAATGAACAACGCTTGCAAATTATTGAATTTTACTATCGAAATTCGTGGTCGGTTCGAAATGTTCATCGCGCGCTGCTTGAATGGGTACGTAAATAAGCAAAATTGCCGCATTTGGAGTGAAGATCAGCCAGAAGCATTGCAACAGCTACCAATGCATCCCGAAAAAGCCACTGTTTGGTGCGGTTTATGGGCCGGCGGCATTATTGGGCCTATTTCTTCAAAGATGATGCGAATCGCAGCGTTACTGTCAATGGTGAACGCTACCGAGCGATGATAACAAACTTTTTTTTGCCCGAAATGGAAGTTCTTGACTTGCATGATATGTGGTTTCAACAAGACGGTGCCACATGCCACACAGCACGCGAAACAATGGCGCAATTGCGAGGCGAGTTTGGTGAACAGTTAATTTCACGTTTCGGGCCGGTCAATTGGCCGCCTAGATCGTGCGATTTGACACCATTAGATTATTTTTTGTGGGGGTATGTCAAGGCTAATGTCTATAGGGACAAGCCCGCTTCGATTGACGCACTGGAAGCCAACATCCATGCATTCATTCGTGAGATACCGGCCGATATGTGTGAAAGAGTATGCCAAAATTGGACTCAGCGGATGGGCTACCTGAGACGCAGCCGCGGTCAACATTTGCATGAAATTATCTTTAAACATTAAATTGCAAGGTTCAAACTATCGATTCAAATAAATATTTCATTCATTTTTTCGAATTTTTTGTGTTTTTTTTTAAAATAAGAAATAAAATAAGAAATAAACAGATCTCATTTACCAGTAGATTCAAAAGACATAAAATATACTAGTTTTAGTTACTATATTGATCTCTTAAAAAAAAAACAAAACCACACAAGAACTCTTTAAGTTCCAAATATTGAACTAGAGCCTTTTGTTTTGCTTAAAGGATTTTTGTATGTATTTTATTCGACACAAACTTCCATTGTCACATTAAATTTAATTCTTCCGGACGACCAAAACGATTACGATTACAAGTTACGAATACGAACAAAAACTGAAAATGGCAAAAACTCTAAGGCATCAATAAATCCTTATACATTTTCTGTCTTCCTCTTTCGTCCCTCCCTATAGATTGTCTTAAGTCGGAACCGGAACTGAAAATCGATACAAGTGTTCTCATTCATCTTGAACCAAATCCAACACCTTATTACGAAAAAGTAACATTTAAATAAATCAAATCAATCAGAACGAAATCGTTTTTGCGAACACTTTTTCTTATTTTATTTTCGTCCTGGGAATTCCACGTGATGAATTGTTCAAATTTGTTTGAATTTCGTTTTTGCTCCATGATCTCTCTGTCTGTCGCTGTATAGTAGTAAAGTGAATCGTTTTTATATAATTTTTGGGTGGGGAATGAGGTGGGCCATTCGAGGATATAAATTGAACGATATTTTTTTTATATCCCAATTCCAATACAATAGGTAAGGTGAGGTGGTAGGTACGCATGAAGAAAATGGTGGTGGTGGTGGTATAGTAACAAATTTAATTTCGCGTCCCTTTTAACGACATCATCACTCAAATGGTTTATGAGGCCAATATGGTTGATGGAAGATGGTGGTGTAGGTGTTTTTGAAATATTAATGGCACAAAAAATATAGTCACAAAATTGTATTAATAAAAAAAAAGTCATGAAATCCACGTGGTGTGTTGTTTGGTTTGAAAGTTTTATTATATCGGTTGTGTTTCACATTTTTATTAGTTGCATTCAGGTGTAAGGTGTATATCAGTCTTTGAAATCAGGTATTCTAAATACAACATCTAATCCGATTGTAAAATGTCGTTTTGTATATGTATTAAACTTTTTTTTGGATGATAAGATACTTTATTTGGTTTCCTCGAAATCACCACGAGCGTGACGCTGACGTTGACTCGTGACAGAATTGAAAAATACATTAATATAGCTTTTTCTTTATGATTTAAAAAAAAAAATGCGAATTGAATAAAATTCAAGGCTTGACTACTTTCAAAACTTTTTGCAAAAAGTGAAAAAAAAAACACAAAAACGTGTGCGATTGTGTTTGATATGTCATTTAAGATTTATTGGACAGAACAAATACAATTTTGTTCGCACACATCTTTTGTTTTTTTTTTTCACTTTTTGACACTTTTTAGCGAAAAGTGTGGAATGTAGTTAAGACTTAACTTTTTGGCAAAAACCCAATATGTCAACAAATCAGAATCAATTTTGTTTCCCTTTGCTCTTATGGCGAATTCCTTTCAACAAAGAAATCGATTTTTTTCTAAACAGAATCGATTTTTTTCTGTCAATAGATAAGAATTCGTATTTCGTTAAAGAATCGATTTTTTTTGTGTGATTGTGTTTGTGTTACTTGACTGCTGCAATTGATGCAAAACGTCAAGAAATTTTTCACAAAACTATTGGTTGTTTGTTTTTGTTGTGGGAAAAATGTTTTACCAATCGAATTAAATTAATTACTAGGGTCCGCCATCTAACGTTTTTTTTTTTTCAACTAGTGCTTATTTCGTGAATGGTAATACTTAGCTCATGTCTGATTTGACAGATAATTAGTTTTATCCTTCCGCTGAACGAATATGGTTGTGTATACGCTTCGCTAAGGGCCTGCGATCGACTTAGAGAAGATGCCGATTTTGCCAAAAAAAATCATCTTTCCAGATGAAGCTCATTTTGATCTTGGCGGGTAGTAAACAAAGCAAAATTGTCGCATTTGGGGCACAGAAAACCCGCACGCACACATTGAAAAGCCGATAGACCCAAAACGAGTCACTGTTTGGTGTGGATTTTGCTCCAGAGGCATAATTGGGCCATTTTTCTTCGATAATGAGCAAGGAGTGGCCGTTACAGTCAATGGCGATCGTTATCGGGCAATGTTGAACGAATTTTTGTTCACAAAAATTGAAGAGGAAGATATTGGCAACATTTGGTTTCAACAGGACGGCGCACAGTGGTTAAAATGCGGAAATAAATCAAAAAAATGAAAGTGTTAGTATGAAGTTATTTTTTTTATTTTATTATAGTTATATAGTTGGTCTATGATTTTTGAAAATTTGAGCAATTTTTGTTCATAAGTATTGAAGATACAGGGCTCCAAAGTTACCCTTTTTTCAATTTTGAAATTCCTATATTTTCTTGCACTAACTTCTTGGCACAAAAAATAGCGTTTATAAAACTTTAAGCCAGAACTTTTATTTTTATTTCAAAAACATGTACTTTAAGCTTAAAAAAAACATATGCATATATATATATATGTATATATGTATATTTTAGATAAGTCAGAGCAGAGAGCTCTAAAATTTAAATTTTAATGTTTTTTCCTTAGAGCTACAACTTTAGCTACACTTGCCTACACGCTCTGACTACATTCACTTGAAAGCTACAATACTCACCTAACTAGTCCAAAAAGAATGAAATCCGTCTGGATCCAACCCTGTGACTTATGTTCAATTTTGTTCACCTGAATTCGGTCTTAAAAAACACGGTTTTGACGGCGATAGATCCCGAAAAATTACAATTTCTTCGAAAATACTTGTCACAGATAACTACATAGGTTAGAGCTTAATTTTTAGAAAAAATATGTACCTTTCTTTAAAAAATAAAATAAAATTAATCCATTGACTAACCTATGAGATATTCAATTTTTAGCGCAAAACTTTTTTTTTGCCTGACTTATTTTCCAATTGTTTCCTAACTTTTATTTAAAAAAATACAATAAAAATAAAAAAAATTATGATGTATTAAACTATATGTGAGTACCTAGATAAAATATTATTAGATTATTAGATTAGATTTATGGAATAAGTGTTGCACCTCGGCTACAACTTAAGCTTTAAATCATGGAGAACATGTGATGACACTCGTGCTATTAAGGAAGTGGAAAAAAAAACGAATCCAAGCTGAATTCATCGAAAAGGTTGGTATCAAGGTTGACGTTGTAAAGCAAGGAACTGGAACAACAAATGACGGAAATACATCACGAAGATTTTTTGAAAATCCGCTTCTGACTGCAGAGATCACCAAAAAAGATTCAAGGTTGATAACGAGACTTTCATTCATATTGGAAGTAATTTGCTGCAATTTTTCAATTGATACAGAAAAATTTAAGGTTTATTCTGAAGAGACAGCTAAATTGGCGATTTCGTTATACCCTTAATATCACATGCCTGCAACAGTTCATAAAATCTTATTACACGGAGCAGAAGTAATACAAAGTGCATCTTTGCCAGTGGGTTCACTTTCAGAGCAGGCCCACAAAAGCAGAAATAAGTACTACAAATATTACAGAACCCACCACTCCAGGAAATGTTCTCGGCTATCTACAAATGAGGATGTTTTCCACATGATCATGATATCATTTGATCCCTTTATAACCCAATTGAGACCGGAACAAAAAAAAAAAACCTTCCATTGAGTGAAGAAGCTCTTGAATTAATTAATTAATATTTTTTAATGACTATGTAATTTATTTTTATGTATTTATACATTTATACATTTATTTATTTGTTTATTTATTTAATTATTTATTTATGTAATTAGTATTAATAATATTTTTTGTAATGTTAACATATTAAAGCAAAAAGTGTTACAAAACATAAATTGTTATTATATGAAGGTTTTTATAATACAAATTCTATATACTACTGAAATACATCAGCCAAGTAGAAGACTTAGCACTATTTAATTGGACTTGTTGAATTATTGATTCAAAATAGCTTTTATCGGCCTTTAGTCCATAACAATTGGCGTTTCGTCCCGGCGATCTCACTTGGACTCATCAGTTGACTAGTGAGTGCCTTGTCAATACGCAATTTTTATTAAGTTCAGTTCAACTTACATGAACTTTTTGACAAAAATCCAATGTGAACTATATCCAACAAGATTAAAATTCTTAATCATTAAGCTGGAAATTTTGCCCAGGGCCAGGCTTTGTTTTTATATGAAGGTTTTTATAATACAAATTCTATATACTACTGAAATACATCAGCCAAGTAGAAGACTTAGCACTATTTAGTGAGATCGCCGGGACGAAACGCCAATTGTTATGGACTAAAGGCCGATAAAAGCTATTTTGAATCAATAAATTGTTATTTTTTTTATATGAACAATAAACCCCAAAATTTAGAAAAATCTCAATAGTCATCTTCTAATTGTTATTTTTAATCCAAATTTTGAGGAAATGTGTGTTTCCCTAACCCACACATGTGCCAAATTTCATTTCTCACCGATTTATATCACAGGGTTTTATCGATTTATTTCCGCGCTCCCATACAAACAGAACCACTGTGCGGCGCTACGTGCCACACAGCCGAAGCTACACTCGATGTTTAGCGCCATTTTCAAAAAAAAAAAAAGTTATTTGGTGGACCCTTTATAATAATTCTATTTTAATATCAAACAATATTAGCCAACTTATACGGGGGCAGTCAAAATATTCATTGGTCATACCACAAAAAATCGTTTAAATCCACATAAGTGAAAAGAAAAAATGAATAGGATACACTAAGCTGACCAGCATGTCCTGACCACTTTTCTCTCATTCCAAGTCGTGTAAGTATTTAAAAAATAAACAATAAACTTGTCCTAATGAAAATGTGTTTCAGTCAACAGGCCTTTCTAAAATTCCATACTTGGACCTCTACTACGTAAATGTTCAGTCTTTGCTTGAGCCGTATGGAATCTAACCGAAGTTCGTGTTCAATCGCATGTGAAATATTACAAGAGGACAAAACCTGATCCAACAGCCGAACAGAAAACAATTCAAAATAAGCAGAAGGTTCTATTCTTTTTACAAAAATGAAACATAGCATTTGAACGTTTTGTTGACCTACTTTTCAGACATTAAACCTCTGTTTGAAAACAAGCCCATTACAAAAAGGTTATCAGCCAAGTGATTAGCCATGGCCAGAAAAGTCTGGGAAATACTATCCAACCGTACAGGTTTGTAATTCAACAAAGTTAAAACAACCAAAGATTTTTGTTGTTTAAGGTTTTCAAAAAACAAGCAGCAACGCTGGCACCCATTTACGCGTCTCTATGGTTGGGAAAATTATTTCTTTTGACTTACTTATGTCGAATATTTTAATAAAAATGGCGCAAATTTTTAAACAGCCTGATGCTAAGATATTAGTAAGAAACTATGTACTCAGCCATTTTCTAACTTTTTGGCTCTTTACTGAAATGTTTTTAGTTTTAAACTAATTTGAATCATAGGGTTTTGCAATTGGCGCGGGTAGATTCTTATGGCGGCTATGTTATCTTGGTGACAGTTACACGATTGGACAGCACGTCCAAATGATAAAACTTTAATATCAAAATCAGTTGGGGCAACGATACGTGCGTTGCGCCTTCGAAGTCGATTATCCAAAGTTTGGTGGCCAAATTTGAATCCACCGATTCAGTGAATAATCAGCCAACGCCCTTGCGTCAACGATATGCAAGATCAACCGAAAACATCGTCGCTGTGAGCATCAAACGAGAACGCTACCGATCGATGATAAACAATTTATTTTTGCCCAAATCGGGTGACATGTGGTTCCAACAGAAAGATGCTACGTGCCACACACCAAACGCCACAATGGACACTGCACGAACGATATCAAACACTATTGGTTTATTTAAAAACAAAATAAAAGGATATTTCTGACTTTACAAAAAGGTATATCATGGCCTTTGTGAGTGTAACCGTTGTTGTTTAATATTTTTTTTTCTGTTTTAAGTCATTTTTTTTATTTCCTCTTCCGGCTAAACAGGGGGGGGGGGGTCAACCTATGCGCTCTAGCTTTTTGTAACATCTTATGCGAATCACTCCGTATATTGCAAAATATCATGTTTCTGTTGAACGTATTCACTAATTTTTTTAAAACTGATGTAAATTTCCGTGACCCTCCTCCCCTTTTTATACGCCGCGCGCCGGCCGTTGATCCTTGACAAAGTAATATCAAGATTTTTTGTTTTCGTCTCTAGGCATACCTTACCTATAATACATTACGTACTTATCTTGAAAAGCTATATACATATGTATGCACATTAAGCCATATCCTTTCCTTTTGCATCGACTTCCTTATGTGACAGCCGATATGGATTTCAGCATAATTAAGATTTCCATGGTATATTTGCTATCGATGAGATATTTCATGAGCTCTGCCGCCGCCGTTCCGTCATTCACTGTCATCATCATTATCACCACTAGGGAAATATACCATCAAGGAAAAGTTGGAATTAATTCCCAAAGTAAATCGGATGATAGATATGTATACATGAGTGGGATTGTAGTGTTGTAGAGGATATGTACATAAATGTGTGTGTGTGTGAAAATTAATTTCAGCTGATACTAAAACAAAATATGGGTGACAGAAGGAAGGATATTCTCGTCAGATTGAAAAAAAATTAATTTCACATCAAAGAGCAAACATCAGCCCCCCCCCCCCCCACCCCCTACTCATAGCATTATTCATTCATCGTTTGTAGAAATTTTCAATCTTTTTTCCTCCTTTATTATTCATGCTGAGAGAGAAAAAAAGAATCCCTTTAGTTTCTTAAATTCCTCAGCCATCAGCAGGAGTCATATACTATATACATACTTCCATGAACTCATCTGCACTGCACTCTCTCTCTCTCTCTCTCTCTCTCTCTCTCTCTCTCTCTCTCTCTCTCTCTCTCTCTCTCTCTCTCTCTCTCTCTCTCTTGCTTTCCTTTTTACTTTAATTCTGTGTGGTTTACCTAGTTTCCCACAGAAAGTCAAAGGATGTCAAATTACCCCGGTCAAAGTAAAAGAACACATCCCAATTTCAGACCGCATTAATTTCCAACTTTATACTGAGAGATGATTTTCAACTTCCTTGCAATTCCTCCAGCAAACAAAACGAAGAACGAACAACGAACAACCCAACCACTATGCCACATCAAATTTTTAAAAGAACATTTTTCCTTTTTGGTCGGTCGTTGAAAATTATCATTCAGAATGGTGAAATTGGTGAGCAATGAAAAGATAAAGAGTGCACTTCTTTCCTTTGAGTTAACATTCAAGAATATGATGGAGAAATTATTTTAATTTATTTTATGTTCTACATAAATGTACGTATGATGGACCACTGAACAGCATGCCCTTTCTTTTGAGTGCTTTCAACTAACTTATTATACAATTTATTTTGAAATGAAAATAAGTAAAATTTGAAAACTTTAATAATTTATTGATAGAAAGGCAAAGTCCATCAAGGCAAATGTGTGTGTTTGTACTTTTTGTATTTACTCTTGGCATCATTTTAAAAAAGTGTGTTATTAATAAATAAAATAAATAAATTTAGTGGAACGACAGCTCGTAGAGAGCCCAGGACCTAGTGACTTGTAACTCTCAACCAGTGCTGGGGGACCATGGGAAAAATCCCTTTCTATTAGAATTTTAACCTCAAACATGACAAAGGGAAAATCAACTCATGTTCTAAAACTAGTTTATAACCTAATGACTAACAACTCTCAACCAGTTCTGGGGGATCATGGGAAAAATCCCTTTCTATGGGAATTTTAACCTCAAACATGACAAAGGGAAAACTAACTCATTTTCAAAAACTTGTTTCTTGTGGGTTAAAATTGAAGCCCATTTATTTTTATGCAACGATTTTTTATTTGTTAAAAAAAAGATCCAATTACGTACCTACATACATACATACATACTTAATAAAAATATTTAAATTTTTTCTGTGGAAAATAAAAAGTGAAACAAGAAAAGATTTTGTGGGATAAGAAGGGAATTTTCCAAATTTCCCAAGGGACTTCTATTGATAATGTCCCCCTTTCCCAGCACTGCTCTCAAACGTTCCTGTATGTGTGTTTTGTTTGCATTAATGAAGGGGACCAACAATTTGTTGCCGCATCCGAACGGCTTACGAAGATGAAATAAAAAACAGATTGATTTCTGTCATTAAAAGCATCTAAATCGAAAGTGTTGTCGTTGTTTTTTTTTTTTTTTGGAAAATTGCCACTTCCGTACACATACGATTTTGTTTCTTGTCTTGACCCAACCTAACCTTCATGCCTGATTATCAGTTTCGTTTGTCCAAGCGAAAGAATCTTTGTCCACCCTCAGGTTAGAAGTTAAAAGACTTTTATTTTTTATAACAACACCCCCGAAATCAAAAAACTCGTCTGACGTCTGCAATTGATAACTTAGGAGGATTAGACCAGGTCTGTTCGTTTGTCCACCGAAAAAACAATCATTTTTTTTCGATAGCAACTTTCAAAGACTTAAAACCCCCAATCTATAACTTAGATCGAAGAATGGGACATAGTGGGTTTGTTTGACTCAGAAACTCGATAAATAATTCGAATTTTTTAGTACGTATTCGCCAGAGTGACCAATCATATGCACAATGCTATTTGAAGTAATATATCATGAAATTTAAATAAAAATTACCCGCCTGGATTGATTTTAATGTGGCCTCTAAAAAGTCTTACATATACATAGGTACTGACAAGGGGCTAGCAAGGGTGACAATTACCTAGGTCCTCACCATCAGCTTTTGCCGCAAGATTCAAACAAATATAATATTCGTATATATTTTTTCTAATTTGTATACGAAGTTAAGGTTTGTTTACCCGTGCGAAACCGGGCGGGCTAGCTAGTAGCTTTTATTATAATTAAATTTTCCATACTATTTTATGGTTGGTTTAAAGTTTTTGGTTCATTTGTTTTTGCTAGCAAGGCTCTCACGAGTATTTGACATGTTTTACTCGTCTAGATTTTCCCTAGTGAAAATATTCGAGATCCAAGACTTAAACTTGACAAGAACTTCCTATTTTTCCAAGTGGGTAAATATAGAAATTTAATATTTGCCTCTTTGATTGATACATAATTTTCTATAAAAAGAAAGAAAAGATATTTATACCTATAAATACATACATACCCTAATCTACAGGTTGCATTTTTTTAGTAACATCCTTACAAGAACTAACTGTAGAAAAGAAAACGAAAAATAGAAAAAAAAAAAAAAATAGGATTATTTCTTATCAAAACTTTATCCTTTCCAGGATTCGCATTCAAGTTCATTTTTCTTTTCAACTAAATCACCACTAAAATGTCCTTATCTCCACATTGTTTTACCGTTTCTTTGTGTATTTTGTTTTCTATTTTGTTTGTTTTTTTTTGTTGTGTTCTTCTTGGTGTGCTCTTATAATGTTTCATTGTTGCAAGTTGGCTAAACAAAAATTCACCATGACTTTGCTATAAAAGAGAACCACATAATGGAACTAGAATGAAATTATGAGCTCTTCAAGTAACCGAGAAAGTAGATAATAATTACCACGACCACTACCAACACAAGAATAAACAAACAACTCCATCTAGTATATCTGTGATTTTGAAGAGGTGTTTTTTTTTCTTCATTTCGTTTAAAACGTCACAAGAGTATACAACACACACTTATAGCTCTAGCTCTAGCTCTTTACAATACAAAGAGGAAAGACTTTGTTTTTAACTGAGGTCATTTGGGAAGTGTACGAGGATATAATGTGGTCTTGAGGAGTGGTGTAATTTTCCACTTCCTACTCCTGCTGAAGGTCCTTGATGCAGCACAACTATATACTTTTCATTTGGAATTTATGTAGGTATAATAGCAGTGAAGAAAATAATTATCGTAAGGAGCTTAAATTGTTGCATCTTTAAAAGAGATGCAATAAATGTTTAATCTTGAACTTAGAACATTTTAAAGGTCATCAAATCGCATTTTTTTTTAATACTCCTTAGGTCATTTTCTTTTATAAGAACGTACCTATAAGTGTCAGACTAATTCGTTGAACCTTCTATTTCAATTATTGCAATAGTTCAGTCCCCTGGCAAGTTAAGTTCATAGCACCTCAATTTTTCTAAATTTTCTTAGGCCATCAAATCAAACACAAGACGAATTTTCAACCGGACTAACCCCAGAGTTAATTTAATTTGTATTAGTTATTTCTTCTTTCGGCGCATTTGTGTTTTATTTTTATGAAATATAGTCTCCCAGCTTGAGTTCCCGCCTGGAAAATTGGCGAGTTTTTGCCAAGTTTATTCAAGGCCCTGGAACTTTTGCTAGTTTAAAATTGTTGGGCAAGTTTTCCTATAGTTAAATATGGTAGGTATGAACCCGCTTGAAAAAAAATCTTTTTATTTGAATCAAGCTAACTAATATCTAGCGTACAATTTACAAATTATAAAATATCCTTTTCAAGCGTTGTATAAACATAAAGGGTCAGGTAGCCTTCTTAGATTAGATTTTTGGAATATTAAAATTAACGCTAGACAAAAGGTTCAAAGCATCGATGTAAGCGTCAATTATATCAATTATATGAAGAAAGATTTAAAGTGTTCGGCCAGCCTAAACCTTTGAGAGCAAAATTTAAGAATCTTTTTTGAATTTGTTCAATTCTTAATTTATGGCAGCTGTTAGACCACACCTGGCAAGCATACTCAATGATGGGTCTGAAAAAAACTAGGTAAACAGCTGTTTGATAACATAAGGTTCAGGAAACTGACGTGATTGCCTCTTAATCCAACCTTATATTGAATTGACACCAAGCACAGAATTTAACAGATTAACACTATTAAAGGTCAAAAGACACGTTTTGACGTTTTTCACAGTCAAGATTATTAGAAATAGATTTAAATATGTTAATATAATCAGCATAGACCAGACAATTTGACGAAAGGTCATTAACGAATAGTATTAAAAGAATTGGACCCAAATGTCTGCCCTGGGGAACTCCAGAATTCACAACAAAACTTTTTAAAAAATGGCCATTAAAATTCATAGAATTGGATCTGTCAAGGAAATAAGATTTGAGCCAAGTTGTGAAAATAACGCTGCTTCCCAGCTTGCTCATATTTTTAAGTCAAACTTTAAATGACAGTTTGTTTTTTTACTCTTTTCTTTCTCCATGAGAAAAGTGACAGTCGAACGGCCCTTAGAAAAAAACATATTGGTTTGGAACAATACACGATTTTGTGTAAGAACTTAAGCAACTAATTGCTTTGGAGTGCTTTGGAATAGCAGACACTTTAGCTATTTGACGCCAGTTTCATTTCATATTTTCGAAATCAGCATGAAACGTGTGAGTGAGATATACATATATGGATTTTAAGGGTAGATTGAAATGAAAGTATTTTTCTTCACCGTATAATCACGGGTTCAGTAAAACGACCTTCAGTAAAAAGACCCATGTAACCAGGCACTAAAGAAATAATGAACGATTGTTTCCATGCGTGAGAGTTATAGGTAAAAACAAGGGGCTTGAAAAAGATGACTGAAGAAATTGGCAAGGTCCTCGCCAGTTATGTACCCTTTTGCCTTTTTGACAACATTGTAGGTAGGAACTTCTACATTGCAAATAAGGCCAATTATTATCTTATCAGGCTGGTAAGCGAAAGATCCATGAATCGAGTTTTGTCTCTCGAGGAAAAATGGTACATACGCATAACTGGTGAGGGCCTAGCGAATTTCGATAGAAGGTAACCCTTGTTAGTCCCTTTTTGGTACCTATGTGAAACTTTCTAAGGGATCCTTCAATACTATTCTCTGTTCAATTTGAATATGCAGTACAGGCCTTATGGCAGAGCTTTTTCAAACACACTGGTGCCTGCTGCTGCTTAACTTAGAAAATTGCCACTGAAATAAGAGCTCACGCACATCCCACCACAACCTATCTGCATCTGCTCCCGGGTAAAAGAAAAGACCTTTGCCTAGTTGATGGAAATTCATATGGCATTTTCTTTGGTCTTTGCTTTATGTAACTTTCGGTATTTAAGCTTTTTTTTAGAGCTTTTGATAGCAATATTTTTGTGAGATTTGCGGCAATTTTAAATGCCTACTACGGCAACCCTGTGCGAGCTTTGAAATGGAGATAGCTTATTGAAATACATAATAGTATGCGTGAAAGGCAAATATCCTATCTTCCCTGAACATGTATATTCAAATTGACCAGAGTATAGATTGTCTAAATTTTCATTTTCTTCTATTATCCTAATTTGCCTTGATCGACATATGGTATAAATTTGGTAAGAAATGTTTCAGTAAATGCCCTGATATGCTGACAATTTTTGTCACCTATGTACATATGTTAAGATGTGCGTACATTTTCTATATTACAATTAATTTTTTCAATTTAATGTCACCCTGTGTTTGACATTCATGTTTTTGTTTTATATCTAAAGAATTTCAATAGCATTCTTTATAATCTAAATTCAACAATGTATGTGCATATGTGGTATATCTTCTCAATTTCCTTTTTCAAGTGAGTAGTCTTTATATCCGCAATTGACATTGAACACGCTTCTTGCAGTCAATCCAAGACTCTAAAGTTGCCTCTTCCAATCTCTTCGCTCTCCAGTTGCTTGCTAACATTTCTGGCAACTAGGCATGTTATAAGTTTAGCTATTCTACCCAAAGGAATTGCAAATACGAATACGACGACGACGACGACGACGACCGACGCACGTCAACCGATTCACAGTCCCTTGTCCATTCAACAGCAACATTATTGGACAACGCAAACATTGTTGTATAGTCCGGAGAAATGACATAGCCTCGTGCTGCTGCCACTACCGCATTCAGCCTGACTCTGGTGGACACAAGGAAAGAGGCAGCGCAATGAAATTGTCCATTGTCCAATGGCCATTGTAGTGGCTGTTTCGTGTTTTTGTTGTTGTTGTTGTTCATGCTGTTGTAGCCATTGCGTCCAGTGGTTGACCCATTGTGCCGCTTGTCATGTAACTGGAAAATATTGTTCTGGCCAATGCTCTTGGTCTATATCGCTCGGCACAGTGAGTTACACAATTCCATTGCCATAAGGAACTTGGCTCGGAATTAATTTTTTTTTACCTCCTCCTCTTCGTCCTCGTGGTCCTGCCGCAATCGCACTATGTGTATGAATCCAACAACGCCCACAATTGTTGGCCATCGTCGTAGTCGTCGTCGACGTCATTGTCGACTTGGCATTCCCATTGTGAACCATTGTCATCGCTTACGAGCCGGCACTGTCATGGTATAGTGTGTCCCTAAGCCATGCAAGAGACCGAACCACTTCCATACAAAGCGAAATCGGTCAGAGAGGAGCACAACGACCGACGAGCAACGAAACAACAACCAACGTCACAAATTCCTTTTGCAATTCGTTGTTCAAATACTCAACCAAACCAACGACAGTCACCAACGTACAATCAGCTAGGAGCCAGAGAAGTGCTCCCGAAATCGAGTTTGTTTATATGCTTTTGATTTTTGCTCCTAGAGTCGGAAGATTACATTCATTGCGCCAACAAAATGGCTTTTAGATGAAGATTTCTTTGTCATGGCCATGAAGATCGAAATTAATTGAATTGAGGGGTTTTATTGATATTTGGAGAAAAGCTCTCGATTTTATTATTAAATAAAGTATAAAAAAAATGTACAGTCGGAAATCTACTTTCTTCTCTGTGGAACGGGACGATAGGCCTTACGCCTTGATTTTGTATCAACGATGAGTACTGATTGCCGCTTAAGGAAGTTTCTCGATGGAACCTCACTTTCATCGTCAGTGACAGCTTAAGAAGAGATTATTGATATGAGAAGTGTTTATTATTTTTCTATTTATTGATTTTCAATTTTACCTGGTGCTGGACCTTGTTCGGGAGAACCAGAAGATGTTCCCAAAGTTCGGGTGGCACGACCTGATATGAGATTATAATAGCACATCGGCATCGGTTGGGGTTTGTCTTCGGCAATCAAAGAAGGAGTTTGCTCCAGACGTACGGCAAGTTCGTCAACCTTGTGGGAAATAAAGTTTAAATAAATTAGTAATTGCAATTCGAAGATTTCTTGAAACAACTCACTTCGACATCACTGGATTTTTGTAGACTTTCAACTTCTTTCTCTTCTTGAGCTTGTAAACTTTTCTCTAGTTTTGCCTTAAGTATCTGCAAAAAAAAAATTAAGTTGTGGATCAAATGTATTGACTCAGAGGGTTTTTATTCGGTAATTTAACTCAAGTGCACAGAAAAATTAATAAACATCGAGCTTCATATCAATACATCCCTCTTTCGTTTATTCTCAAACTTCAGAATCATCACTTTGTGGAAACTGACATATTTGTTTATCTATTTTTGAAAGTAAATACTAGTATTGTGTGCGATGTTTAATACAAGATTATTGCTTTTAAAATTACAAATTATATCAAAACTAAGCACACACTACTTTAAAGATAAAAACGGCATTTTATTTTGCATCTGTCAATTCCCACAAAGAAATGACTGTCACTTTTGACGTTGACAGATTAGTAAATTTCCCTATCGAATCGACATTTATATCGATTGGCTGTCATGTCTGATATTGTGCAACACCATCGATTACCAGATTGTCTATTGTGATTCTTTTTATATTTAACAGTTCATTGGTAATTGAGCATTTCAAATTAAAAACTCTATTATCTTTTTATGTATTTAAAATTGTACTACCCCGAAAATATGTCTGCTATCAGGAATTTCCGAAGAAACTAAATCTAATGAAATGACAGCCAAATTCCCCTTGAAAAATTATTTCTGATGCCAATAAGTTCCCAGGGAAATTTTCATGCATCATTCAAATCCCCAATTTTTGAAAGAGACAAACATTTTATTCGAGAAAACCCATGATCTTTTCTTTGATTTTATGTTACTCAAACCGTGTTACCCGGTGCGACTTAAATTGACATAAATCGTAATTTTTGGGGCTCCGGGATCTTATCATCCTACATATGGGATATTCGAAAAATAGTATGCCACCTAAAAAAGCCTTTAATTGCTCACTAAAGGAGAGTTACTTTCAGTAAATCGTCAGCCATAACCGATTCTATATGAATTTTTTAAAGTTTTTTTTTCAAGGCCATATGGGACTCTAGCACCCCATTTATGGGATAATCGAACAGGTTACCGAATGGTCATAAAATGTCAGATGGTTTAATTAATTGGTCAGTCCTAATTGATTTTTATTCAATTTTAAGATGGAATACCTTTTTTTTTTTTGAATATCCCACATTTGGGTTGCTACGGCCTTGAAAAACTGAAAATTCATAAAAAATACCATATGGCTGACCAAAAACTGAAATTATCTGAACTTTATTGGCGAATTATTGAAATTTATGCTGGCATACTTTTTGTTCGAATATCCCACTTTTGGAATGCTAACATAATAGAGAAAATCCCCACTTTCTAACAATCGCCAAGATCTTGAAAAAAAATTTAAAACTCCATTAAAAATACCCTAGGTTGAACAATTACTGAAACCAACTGACCTCTCGATACCAATAAGTAACTTATAAGATGGCATGATTTTTCGAATATCCCACATTTGGGCTGCTAAAATTTTAAAACTTTGAAAATTCATTAAATTTCCCCAATGGCTGACCAATTATTGAAACTAACTGCCACCTCATGATGTATCAGTAACCTTTAAGAAGGCATACTATTGTTCGAATATCCCTTAATTGTAGAGCTAACAAACCTTTTAAGATTCTGTAACAATCCCCTATGGCTAAAGAATTACTGAAACCAACTGACCTTTTATGACCAAAAAGTGACCTACGTATAAGATGGCATACTTTTTTCGAATATCCCACATTTGGGCTGCAAACAATGTAAAACTTTGAAAATTCATTAAACATCCCCAATGGCTGAGCAATTATTGAAACTTAATGCCATATCAGTAACCTTTACACAAGATGGCATACTATTGTTCGAATATCCCACATTTATAGAGCTAGCAATCCATTTAAAATTCTTTAACAATCCCCTATGGCTGAAGAATTACTGACACCAACTGACCTTTTATGACCAATAAGTGACCTTTAACAAGGTATTCTTTTTTTCGAATATCCCATGAGAGGCTGAGAAGAGTTTAACCGAATTCGGAATCAACATCACAGTCTTGAGCTTATATGGGGTTGGAGAAATATTAATGTCTCTGTTTATGACAGCTTAAAATGACAGTTTCTTCCAGCTCCTGTGAAAAAATTTCGATGACTTAGAGTTTAAAACGTTCGCCACCAATAACCTAGTGTAACTTAGGCCAACAGGGTCTCGTTTAAGCAGGGAACAAAAAAAAACTCAAAGACGTAGATGAATAATCAATATTGAGGGGATGAACAGGGATGCTCGAGCCCAGTTTAAAATATATCAACTTGGTATAATAAACTCTGAATGCCCCTAACAAAATATTGCATATAAAGTGAACTTACATCAATTAAATCTTCATCTGTGGCATCGTTAACCAAAAAGTCCGGTAGACTTTGAGCTGATATTGATTTTTCTTTCTCTACAATATTCACATCGCTCTCATCAACCTCTTGCAGCTTATAAATCATATCCCGAAGTCTATCTTGGATGAACTTAATAACTCCAACAGTCTTATCAGCTGCTTCTTCGTTCTTCTGCTTTTCTTTATTCATGTTGCTTATTTCAAGCTTTAGCTTTTCAACAACTTCTTGATTTCTAGAAATGCATATATACATATTTTAAGTCAAACTGCAATCATGAATAATAATAAATTGAATAACTTACACTTCACTTTCTTTCATTTCAGAAAATTTAGATGTTTCCAATTCCTTGGTTAGATTTTCCCGTTGATTTTCCAACTCGGTTTTTTCAGACTCGGCAGCATTACGAAGATAAGTCAGCCGCATAGATGATTCCTTTTGGGATAAAAATCTTTCGAGTACATTTGATGGAGACGTAGCTCCAGTCACCTCCATAAGCTCTTTGAACAATGTGTCCATATCCGCTGTGACACTTTGTAGCTGGGAATTGGGATCATCGTCATTTTCAATCTTTCCCGTCTGTTGGTCACCGGAACTCGATCCGATGCTATCCTGATGAACAAAAGTCTTAGCATCTGCAAATAGCTTCCGGCCGATACGCTCCAATTCCATTTTGCGACTTTCGACTTGCTTGCGAAAGTCCAAGGCCTGACGTTCTCGTATTTTCAGAGAAGTATTTGCTTGTTGCTCTTGCCGTTGCAGAATGACTTTTGCAACATCACGCATCTCAAGGGCTTCATTGTGGACTTGCTGAAAGAAGATTAAGAGAACAAAACTTTGGTAAATTGATAAAATATTTCTATATGCAAAAGTAACTAACCTGAAGTCTATTTATTTCAGTCTGTTGTTCTGCTAAAGCCTCCTCTAGCTCCTTTAAAGATCTTTCGAATCTTTCGGCATCAGTCATGAGCGAGGCTTGGATGGATTTATACTTTTTTTTAATGTGTTCCGCTTCAATCCATTTCACATTCTTTCGATGAATCTCGTTCTCCAGTTGAATCACCAACTGCAAAGTGTAAGTATAAGCCCTTGTTTGATATGTCTGTATGTAAACTTAACGAACCTTTCGATTTGCATCTTCTTCTAGTGTTTCTGGGGGTTTTCCTCCGACTTCCTTAGACTGATGTTCTTTGAAAGCCAACAAGTCTTCATAATGTTGAACCAGCTTATTGAAATGCTTCTGTCTGACTTGAAATCTGTGTCGCAGTAAGTCCAATTGTTTCCGATTCTCAGTCATTTTTAGGTCCATCAAGAAAACTGCCTCTTCTGGACTTTTAGCTCCAACTGGGTACAGCGGTTTACCACCACCCGACTCAATTTCTAGATCCTTGCCCATTCGTCGATTGATGGGATTTTTCAGCATCACCACCTGCGAAGTGAGCTCCTTGTTTTCCTTTTTGAGAGTAGCTAGAGTTTCGCCATTGATACGACTTTGTTTTTGCCATTCCGCTGCGTTCGCTGTTTTTTGACCCTCTATTAGAAAATATTAAAAAAATAAAATTAACAATGATTACATAATCGAATGCGATTACGAAAAATGCTGCGATACCTGTTAGAAGAATCCTTTTCTTTATTTCACCAATTTTTTGGTGTAAATCAACTTCTTTTTCAAGTTCCATACTTGCTACTTTCTACATTGAATAACCACTGCAAAATGCCGACTTTAATAGGATAGTGGTGGTATTGATCAAACAATGTTGTTTTGGATACCAATTTATCAATGTGGATTCACTAGAGTTTCTTTCATTCATACCCTTAGAAATCCAATAAACTAAGAAGTTCAATGACTTTGTATTATTTTTTTGCGTTAGGAAAGTAGAGACCATATCTTTTCAACAAAAATATATATCAGGAGATAATAGGGTTTGTTATTTCGAGAAGTTGATAATGAGCATTTAATCAAGAATTTTCGCTCCAAGTCGGTGAAAAGGAAAGCACCCTGAGTCCTTTTTATATTAACGTTTGTTTGACTGTTCGAGGCTTTAATATACAGACAAAAATCAATACTCAAGACGGCATTTGTTATTCTTCACTGACGATGTGGCATCTTCAAGTCCAGTTTTGTTGTACGCGCATAAATGAAAGGACACACGAAAAAGGGAGCTTTTGGATAACATCGAATTCGAATTGATTTTTTCCCTAATCCTCATGAGCTCCCAATATGCTTCACACTTAAATTTGACTTGTTATTTGTGCTGAATTTTAAGACCTTGAATATGAGACGATTTGTACTCAAGTTAAATAATGTAATATTGAAGGAAGGCCCTCTTCCGGCTGTGGGATCTTAGCATCCCATATGTGGGATATTCGCAAAAAAAGTATGCCATCTCAGAGATTGGTCAAAAAAGGTCAGCTAGTTTCAGAAATTGGTCAGCCATAGAAAATTTTTAATAAAATGATATAAGGTCATCAGTGATTTTTCGCATTTCATTTGTGGGATATTCGCAAAACAGTACTACCTGCAAATTCTCAGTGACCCCATAAAAAGTCAACTAGTTGCAGTAATTGGTCAGCAATAGTTTTGTATGAATCAAAAAACAAAAAATTCAAGGTCACAGTATAGATTGTTAACACCTTATTTTTGGGATATTCACAAAAATAGTTCCAATTATTCCAGCAATAGTTTTTTTATGAATTAAAAAAAAAATCACGGGCATAGTTTAGATTGTTAGAACCTCATTTGTGGGATATTCGCAAAAAAATACTATCTGAAAGGTCTTAGTGACCCCCTAAACAGTCAACTAGTTGCAGTAATTGGTCAACAATAGTTTTTTTATGAATTAAAAAAATTCAAGATTACAGTATAGATTGTTAGCACCATATGTGTGGGATATTCGCAAAAAATAGTTCCAGAATATGGACATGGACAGTAATAGTTTTTTTTTATGAATTTAAGAAAAAAAATCAAGGTCATAGTATAGATTGTTAGGACTTCATTTGTGGGATATTCGCAAAAACGTACTATCTGAAAGGTCCTAGTGACCCCATAAAAAGTAAACTAGCTCCAATAATTAGTCAGCCATAGTTTTTTGTATGAATTAAAAAAAAAAAAAAACAAGGTCTAGTATAGTTTGTTAGCACCTTATTTTTGGGATATTCGCAAAAAAATATTATCTGAAAGGTCTTAGTGACCTCATAAACAGTCAACTAGTTCCAGTTATTGGTCAGCAAAAATTTGTGTATGAAATAAAAAAAATTCAAAGTCATAGTATAGATTTTTAGCACCTCATTTGTGGGATATTCGCAAAAAGAAGTATACCATTTGAAATGTCAGTAAGCCCTCGTGAAGGGTCAACTAGTTTACGAATTTCTGAAACTTATTGACCTTTTTTGACCAATTACTGACCATTAAGATGTCATACTTTTTCTGCGAATATCCCACATTTATGGGGTCTTAAGGTTCCGGAGCCTGAAATATTTGCAAATAAGAACTATAATGAGTATTTCTTCTTTAAATTCGAACTTATCCTACTTGTTACTTAACTATATTTTTAAATCTTAAATTACGCGTATAGGTACTTGATATTTAACTACCTTCATTTTATAATGAGCATACATATAGTATTTCCTACCCCACAGCTCAACCCCACAGCCCAGCTTTCACAAAGTCTTCCTCGCGTAAAATGCTATATTACCTCATTTCGAATAATATAAATCTTATCTTTTTATCTACACCTATTAACCAACATAAAATAAGTGACATTAGCAAACTGCCTGCCGCGGGGGCAATTTCACCTAATAGCTTTTGTTTCTACCCACAAAAAAAAAAAACACCTGAAATTCTCTCCCCCCTTCCCCCCGGGGGGTTTAAGGAAACCATTAAATCCTAAAATCATTGTTTGTTCAATTTTTAAAGAGGTGTTTGGAATTCATGATAACAAAGAAACAAAACAACGAAAATTGTTACAAAATAGCATTTCTCATTTCCGCATTTAAAATGCCTTTACTGCTTAGCATGTTCGTAATCATTGAGATATTCCAAAGAGAACTACAACAACAGCAACAAAAAAAAAAGGCTCGTTAAAAAGCCTTATTCTCCACCTCGCCATCAGTTAAGCATAGCAAATCAACTAATTGCCAAAATCCGCTTTTTATTAGGTGCAATAAATTTTTCCCATTTCATAGGAAGGTTGGACGTTGTTTGATGGGAACCCTTCCTTCCCTTCCCCCCAGCTAAGGTTAACGTTGGAATTTTACTTAGAGTAGTTTCACTTTTATCTTTATGACTGTAAGCGGATTAAATCCGTTTTGCCGCGAATTGTCCTCAATAAAACTAAGGGCACCAGAAGAACCTACAATGGTTAGATGGAAAATTGTGAAGAGTGCAATTTAAGATGTGACTCACAGAGGAGGAGAAGATCCTTAAAGTGTTCTTCGTTCACAGGAAACCACTCCTTTTAAGTGGAATTTACTACCAGTCAGCCTAAAGCTGACCATTAGAGAAGTTCTATGATTCCCTTGGGCGAACGATATGCCATGTTCAAAACGAAATGACTAAGACTATATGTAGACTTGAATGCAGGAAGGTGGGAAAGGTGAAACTTTCACATTGGATATTTATTGTCCTTGTTCCGAGGGATTTTGCGTAAATACCAATCCTCTGTGGACGTTCGAGCACACACATTTAAATGACCCTTCGCATGAAACCAAATCGGTTTACTCGGGGATGAAATGGTATTCGGAACAACTTCCTGTATAAAACAACAACTGAAGGATGGCTTTATGTATGATGGGGACATGGATACGAACCTATAGAAACGCATTGTGATTCCGTGGAAAGGAAAGTATCGTCTCTCAATCTCATTTGCAGGAGGCCGTACGCGGTGGCACAGTGATAACGTTAAGTTAAATTGTTTCCAAGCACGCAATCATTTCATCGCATGCATGATGTAGGTATTGTTTATGGCTATGCGAGCTTCTTATGTTGGCAGTGCGGCGGAACTTGTTCAGAATTTATCGAGTTCGTTGTCCATTTAACAATGCACCACCATCATAGGATACAACAAAAAAAAAAGAAGTTAATGTGTTAAAAAAAAAAAACAAAATGAATAGACAGGATATTGAAACGTTTAATCGTATGCAATTTTCTGAAATTATTTAATTAAGCTAATTGATGGTCTAGGTTCTTTTAAATATTATCATTAGACTTGATTATTTATTAGACGTATAGAGCGGTTATTCTGTCAAAGGCTATTTGTTCCATTGTTTATTGATTGAGTGTAAGTTCCTGCAAAAAATCTATTGTTTTAAACATTTTCACAGAAAGATGTTAATCATATTTATTTCAACTGATGGGCATTTGAAATTTTTATGGTATTTGATACACGTGTTATTATTGAGCGTTTCTCCTAAACAGGTGAGTGATATTTTTCTTGCTGACGGACGTAAAGATTACCATGACTTATCACTATACTCCTTAGTCGTCGAAATTTCATACATTTTTCAAATTCAACAAGAAAGTAATAGATTTGCTATTGTTTTTTGTAAACTACGTGAACATGTTGCTGAAACCGATCTAAAGATAAAAGTTGTAATTGACGGTTCCACCGGTCGGTGGCCAAACATGCTGCTTAACTTCATATCATTCAAGGGAATTAACTGCCTATGAAAGTAAATATCTGGGGCCAAGAGCCAAGAACGTGCTTGCAAGGCACTCAAGCCTCGTTGTTTTAAAGTACCTCTAAAAAGTCCAGTCAAAATAGACAAACAAAATAAAAAAAAACTCACATAGAGTTGAAAATTGGTACAGGCCTTGATCCTACATCTGTAAAAAAAAAAGTTATTTAATAGGTTAAAAGCCAAGTACGCAGATTGCGCTAAATTTTGAGTTTTCATACAAAATTCTATCCAAAATTTAGCCAAGTTAAAATTTGGTCAAGCATTTCAGCCGCGTGGTACGCAGCTCCAGTTAACAAAAAAAATCAAATTTTTGTTTCTTACTGCACATCTCTCTCTCTATTTGTCAAAATTTAGAGCACGAAATAATTGTTGGAGGCATTAATTCACGAGCTAAATTTGTACAGATTTATCGAAAGTGTGTTATCGAAAAGTGTTTTACTGCGGCAAAAATTTTTTAGATTATGTGCTACAAAACTGAGTTGGGAAATAATGATTACAAAAATAATTCAATTGCAATTAATTTTAAATGTAATTGAAGAATTTTTAATTACTAATTACATGTTAATGAAAATCTTCAATTCAATTATTTTATTAATGTAATTGAAAACAAAAGTTTATCAAAAAAGCAGTAATGATTCCATTTTCCAGTAATCATTACACAAAAATGTAATTAATTTATTGCTTTTGTCAATTACATTGTACGTGATAATGCACAAATCGTTTCCCGACTTCGCTAGTAAGACTTATTTCACAGATGAAAAAAATTTATACTGGTGTCGAAATTTTTTGAAAGTTCAAACATTCCGTTGCCATCTTCGGCACCCGTTTAAAGTTTTTTTTTTTCTTTTGCGGGAATTGTAGCTATTTATCGACGACAAAACCTCTACGACAGTAAATTTGACATGTTAGTGCTGTTGAAGGCTAACCAACTGTTCTGCCAATAGTACAGTCACATTATGTTTTTATATATATAAAAATAAATGTTATATATATAAAAATAATTAACAAAGTTTACTTTTCATTTTATAAATCTTTCAATTATAAGCTTATTAGCTTCTATTACTCCGGTTAAATGGGCTCTGATGTATTTTATAAATAAGTTCAAAATGAACAGTGTTTTTGTTTATTATTTAAAAATGAAAATTGAAGGTTAGGTTAGGTTAGGTTGTAAGGGGTGTGCACAGCATGAAGCTGTCGCGTACACGGGGGCCTACTGGTCCATTGTGATCCCCTGTAAAAGTAAAAATTTAGCATCGATGCTCCTCAATTCTGTCGATTAGCGTAGACTGGCTCGTTAACGAACCAGCCTGTGCTATCTATAAATTTCCTCATGCTTGCCATTGAGACCTGTGCTAGATCATCCAGTTCTCCAACAAACCTGTTTCCGAAATGACGGAGTCGGCTGGTTTGGACGTTCGGACAGTCGCAGAGCAGGTGTTTAATGGTCTCCATTTCCTCCTCATCCTGACAGCTCCTACAAATGCCCCTATTCTGTTAGCCATTGTGCCAATGGCGCAATGACCTGTTAGTACACCTATCAAGATTTTAATGTTCTTTTTACTCAGCGATAGAATATACCGAGTTTCCTTTTCATTTGTGTTAGGCCATAAACTTCTAGAGATTATACAATCGTTCCTGGATTTCCAGGAGATATGGATTTTCTCTTTTAGTTTAAGGTCTATCTTCCTCTTGAGTACCCCAATCGGGACGAGTGGTCCCCTAACTGAATGGTCGCTACTACTTGTGTCTGCTTCTGACCCTTTCCTGGCTAGTTCATCTACTATATCATTCCCTTCTATATTGCTATGTCCGGGAACCCAGCAGAGCTTTACCTGGTTAGTGTGGCAGATTTTGTTTAATTCCTTCCTACAGTTTAAAACTGCTTTTGATCTTATGGTCTCACTGGCTAAGGCTTTGATAGCAGCCTGGCTGTCCACGAAAAAAGTAATCTCCGAAGAGCTTAGCTTTTCGTGATGTGCCAATTCAGCTGCTTTTCCAATGGCAAAGATCTCGGCCTGAAAGACACTACAGTCAGCCGGCAGTGTATATGACGCTCTGATGTTGAGAGATTGGCAAAACACTCCAGCACCTGTTCCTGATTCCATTTTTGAACCGTCAGTGTAGAAAGGGATACCCTGAAAATTGAAACAAATTACAAAAAGTAACCATAATTTCCCAACACTGCTACAAAATAAGTATTTTTTTTTTGGGCGTCATTTAAATTTAAAAATGTGTCAAAAGTTTAAATTGCGTATTTTCTACTTGACTCTTAAAAATGAGGTTTTTGTAAAATGTTTTCAGTTCGGATTGTAGTTTACAAATATTTTCTACAAATCAACTTTTTTCATTGTAACATCCTTATTTAAAAAAAATGTGGGAAAAACTAATGTCCTAAACATTTGACCTTGATCTACGAGAGCTTGTACGAAAAAGTATACCCTAAGTAATTTTTCAGAAAAAAAATCATAGTCTACAAAGCGAATTGAACATATTTTACAAAATCCTCATTTTCAAGAAATAATACAAAAAAAACGCAATTTTTTTACTTTTGATGAAGTTAAAAAAAGTATTTTTTTAATGGATGCTTTTTTTGTAGAGGACACATCAACTACGACAGCAAGAGGAAGGGCAAGGAAGTCAATTACTGTGTCCTCTTCGTTCACAAAAAAAAACACAACCTGGCGAGTGCTACTGAGCAGATAAGCACTGGAAATATTTCTGATGCTTTGGTGATAAGGTATAATAAGGATCGTTAAAAGGCGAAATGGTGATATGTACAACCAAAGCATTTTCAGCTGCTCGTCCACTGCGAGTCAAAAGTTTAAAAGAAAGCATTGCTACTCCACGAAAACGAGAATATTTCCAAGATATTATGGCGCAAAATTTTAAACATTAAAAACCTACTCTAAATCATTTTTAAATAGGACGCCGACTCTAAAAATGAGTTTTAGAATGAGAGTCGACGCTTTGATAATTTTAAACGATATAAAGTATACTTTAACGCTAAAGCACTCGTCTAACTTTAAAAGCAGCAAAATGCTTCTCTATCTTTTTTAAAGTATACTTTATCCATTCAACGTTTGTAATTTCATAAGAAAAATTTAAAGGAAAATGTTTGATGAAGATTTTAAGGATGTAAATCAACAATCACGAAAACTGTCTTAGCTTTAATTTGTGGTGCATGCACCCAGTAACCATTACCACGACAAAACAACACCATCTCCATCCCCCGATTGAATAGACTACGTTACCAAACAATATACAATACAAACTTGTATTCGGTCGACCGCCCCAACAAAAACAAAAAAAAATGTGGTACCTACATAGTGTTGCACTACCATATCGCGGCAAATCATTTTCTACTCACAAAATCGCCAGTCATCTTATCTGAAAAGGTGAAAAAGCTAAAGGGGAGATAAAAAAAAAGAAATAAATTACAAAAAAATTTAATTTTCAAAGGGGACACCCGGATTTGAACCGGGGACCTCTCGATCTGCAGTCGAATGCTCTACCAAAAATCATAACAAAATCCTACAAATGCGCTTAAAATCCTACAAATGCGCTAAAAACCCTACAAATGCGATTAAAACACTTCATTAGTTAGAAGAGTTGATTAAAGTGTTTAAAATTAAGAAAAAGTTAGACAACTAAACGACTGAGTTTACTAGAGTCGGTTTTATTCCTTAAACGAGGACTGTTTAAAAATTTGCGCCTTATGTGTTTAGTTTTGTATTTAAATTTTTGGGCTGTTAACTTTTTGATGTGTTAACATCTATGCTGGCGGTAGAGTGGCAAAAAAAAAACGTGAACGTTCGTGTGCAACGTTACGTCGTGCAACGTTACGGTGTGCAACGTTACGATCTGCATACTAGGATGGGTGCGTTCAGTGAAAAAAATCTTAAGATGCCCTTCAAGCAAAAACAAGTACGTTTTGGATCCGCGCACGTTGATGTTTACACATATTAACCGTGAGTCCCGGCACTCACACAATTTTTTTCTACACTGTTTAACCTTGAAAGAAATTATTGAAATAGTTTATTATGTGCCAACAAACATATTTTTGATACACTGAACAAAAAACATTTTAAAAATGGTTGTTTCAGTTTTTCTCCAAAGTTTCAGAGCTCTTAAACACTCTGCCGTTACTTCAGTCATTAATGTTTGAATTTTTTTTTAAGTTAAGTTCTATTTCTTCCTATTTGGATAGAAATGCTTTTTAGCAGAAGATTCTGAAACACCCTGTAATATTTCATATTTCATAAAATCAATTTTATTACCTACATTGGAATTTCCTGTAAGCCATTTTACATCTTTTCTCCACAGCTTGACTTGAAACCCTACAAACATTTTTAAAAAAATATAGTTGTTCGTTTACTTTAATTCACTGCTCTGTCGCTTAAATTAGCTTTGTTTGACTTTAATACACATTTTTATAATGCGAATTTTCAACGTACAAAATGTTGCCTATTCTCTGTGGTAAGAAAGTCTTACTTTAGCAGACAATTCTGAAACACCCTGTAAATATTTTTGTTATGAACATTTTGTATAGCGTAAAAAATTTCCTTGAAGCAAAAAAAAAATTCAAGCTAGATATGTAACTATATTCGTTTCAGAGTTATGAACTTTGCAACCAAAAAAGTCAATTTGATCCACTGTGGGGCGGAGGGCCCTGGGCCTGTGGGGCCGCATAAACAGTAGGTTTGTAAACAATTGATTGTTATAAATTGGCATGAGAATCACTTACTTCATACTCATCAAATGTCGTTGCCAAGTCAAACTATGATGCGAAATGCAAAAATATGACTTTCAAATGCGGGCCTGGCTTTCACCCAACACGTTGCTCATATCAACTTAAGGACTCCGTTACATAGCAACTTAAAGCCGACTTCTACTAATGTTTTCCTTTACCTCAGGATTTATATTTAAATAAAAAGTAGTTTTGAAACAAATGTACCTAAACATTATCAAATCAACATTTTTGAATGTTGAGAAAATGACAAAATATTGGTTTAAAAATCGAAAAACAAAATATTTTTAAACATATAATTTTTCTTGCAAAGAGAGGCTGAATTGCCCAATAATGAAAAAAAAAATGGCGATTCTATTGACTCAGGTAAGAACATGAAGAAACTGATGTTTAGAAACTTTGTTGCTCTCATTTTTTTTTCAGGCAATAACAATTTCATAACATTTCAGCTAAATAATTGTATCTACAAACTTTTTCTCACCAATAGGGTTAATAGGCAAAATGAGGGGGGTGGGGGGAGAGCTTGTAATATGCCAACATTTTCTTCAACCTTCGACTTTGAGAAGCAATTAAATGCAAAAACCAGCCTGCTACAAATTATTCTAATGTACCTTATCCCCAACCCTATTTTTTTACCTGAGTTGATTATTCATAAAATGAAAAGAAGAGGTTGCCTTCAATTTAAACAAAAGACGTCTGTAAACTTTTTCAAAATTCTTTATTTTTTTTTTCGTTCATGAAAAGAATGAAAATTCTCTTTGAATAAAATCTCAACAGGTAGATATATAAAGGTAGATATTAGTACATACTTATATACAAAATACTTAAATAACGATTTTCGATTAAAGAGAGAAACCCTTTTTCTTTCATTCAACCTCCTTTTGAACATCGAAAATTTGGCCAATATTTAGGCAGGTACTGTAATACGAAGCCAAATAATCAAATTATTTTCAAGCATTCATTGAAAAGCAACCCTTCATTAAATTCATGTTCGTATATATAATGCCCCATTACCCTAGCAACAATCGATGAATCTTCTTCTCCTGTAGCTTAAATGAGCTAAAATCCACCCTCAGCCTCCTTTGCCTTGGCGGAAATGCCAGAATCTTGTAATAAAATCAAGATCTTTAAAAATGGCTTTAATTTTTATCGCATTTTAAGTCATGTACTGGAGAGAGCACAGAGGGTAGGTACATGTACATAAAGCCATGGCAGTCATTAGAGACGGAATGTTGCTAACGACTATATACCAAAACTCTTATGCACGTTATATAGGCTAGACAGGTACTGAGTTAAGGTCTCGTTTTCGTCTTCGTCTTTCGTCTTCTCGTCAGCGAAATTATTTCCCTCATCTCAAGCGAAGGAGTGATTTTTTGGAGTTGGACGGCTTCGCGTCGTTTCGTTCCTTTCCTTCAACACCCACGAACACACTATTACAGTCTCATAACTGAAGTGGTTTGCTCTTACTTACGCTGCTTGACGTCGAATGCCAAGTTCTACCAACGACCGCCACCGTAACTTGTGAAATGTATAGAGGATGACGACTACCGACGAAGTTCACCCTCCCCCCGCCCTCCGCAAATATAACTGTGCGAGTATGGAGCTCCGGTGAATTTTGTGTGCTGCAATTTTGGTGAGTTATTACAGTTGCAATTAAGGCTGGCTGGGTTAGGTTTGGTTTGGTTAGGTCTGATCCTTAATATTTTTGTGTGCATGTGAGCTACCTATTGCCATAACCTTAAGTAAGGCGAAATAAGGGTAGTTTTAAGGACCATAACCGCTGCCACCGCCGCCGCTGGTATAGCTTAACTTCTCGAAAAGTGGCACAAGGGACGGGTCTGTGACAGCGTCGGAGTTGAGCACACATTGGACGCCTCTTTTTTTATTGACGTGAAAATAAGTTAGTACGCAAGAAGAACAAAGGCTTTAATTGTAAAATATTTTATTTCATCTTTAAATAGGCGCCGACAAGTCAAAGTTTAAGTTTTTTTTTTTGTATATATGTACGCTAGTGCTGTGATGTGCTTCTTGCTTTCGAGCCGGTCTCGCCAGGGTCGTCCTGAAGAAAACCCGAAACTTCAAAGGAGCAAGGTCTTTAAGACCTTATTACAAAATCATTATTTCTTTTAAACAACTCTTAAACTTATAACAAATAATTATTTGTTTTACGGATGATTTTTAGGCTGGTAGATTTAATTCGGGTCAGGGGGTCGACTGACACACTCGTTCAGGTTTGCGGGTATCCTGGTAATAGGTATCTGGTGATTCACGTTCCTAGATCTCGGTCTTGTTTCTGTATTTTGCTTCTATGGCTAACTGTTATCGGGTAATCTGGTTTCTTTTCACTTTGAAATCTGAAAAAGAGTGCAGGTGCTACGCCCCTGGTAGCAACCGAGACAAAAGGCTTTCGCTATGGTCGATCAGCAGGTACTACGTCCCTGGTGGCACTATTCAGCAAGGTACTAGCCCCCTGGTGGCACTCGACACAGCAGGCTTTCGCTCTGATAGATCAGTAGGTACTACGCCCCTGGTGGCACTATTCAGTAAGGTACTAGCCCCCTGGTGGCACTCGACACAGCAGGCTTTCGCTCTGATAGGTGAGTAGGTACTACGCCCCTGGTGGCACTATTCAGCAAGGTACTAGCCCCCTGGTGGCACTCGACACAGTAGGCTTTCGCTCTGATAGATCAGTAGGTACTACGCCCCTGGTGGCACTATTCAGCAAGGTACTAGGCCCCTATAGTGGCACTCGACTCGACGCTCTGATAGATCAGTAGGTCCTACACGCCTCTGGTGGCACTATTGAGCAGGTACTAGGCCCCTCGTAGGCATTTGGATTCTAAGCTTTGAACTAAGGTTGCTACTTTCACTGAAAACCTTTACCACTAGTGGGGGTGAGGGGAAGCTTCAAGAAAGCAAACAACCTAAATGACCAAACCGAAACTCTACTCGCCTGAACTCTAAGTTTATGACCGGAGAGGTGATTTTCGTCCATCCGACTAGGTTCTCTTGTGACATTTACAACAAGGAGTGAATGTTAATTATATAATGATGAACGAAAATAATAATAGTTTTTCGGTGACGTCACGTGTCTGTGGTGAATGTGAATTGTATGGTGCTGTAATACAATCCTCGTTGGTTGATAGCTGTGCTTTATACTTATGTGTATGAATATATAATGAATATACCGTCGGGCATTTATTCTCGAGTAACGATGGTTGTTAGAAAAAGGTAGTGAAGCATTTAACTCTTCGTTACAGTGCTTTATGTTAACTTTTTGTTGTAGAAAGGTACTTATTGTTGGATCTTATCTTGAGATCGAATCGTGCGCTTAAATTGTCTAAGATTATTTTCCTTAGCACACTGTTAGCTTGCAGAAGGAGGGAGAACTTGTCCGCTTGATAATTTTTCGTATTAATAAACATATTTTTGTGTTTGTATATCTTTCCTGTCTTTATAACTGGAAACACGGCAACTCTTCATCAAAATGTATAGCAACATTCCCATACGTTTTTCACAGAGGTTGAAAACATACAGGATGAGACAAAACATTTTTGTTTCACAAGGCAAGAAAACGTGTTATGTTTCAACACACATCTACAAAAACACAATGTAGCAATCAAAATCAATTTGAATGGCAAATGATCATCATTTATGACGCAAAACATATGCAATCGTCCTGCTTGCACACATGCCTTTTGATGAAATGACTTTTTTTGCAAGCGCATTTGACGTTTTCGAACAAAACACAGCACCGCAGGTGATGTTTTCGAGCATGTGACTTTAGCGAACTGCACTATCGAACACAATGCTAATGCAGTAAAATTTGTTTTTGCGTTTTCGAACAGAAGTCTTTTGTAGTTTGCGCTTAAGTACATTATGCAAATGCATTTTTAAGCAGATGACGTGTTCAAAAACGCCCAAAATCATTGCACTTTTTTGTTTCGTTTGCTGTGTGTTGGGATAAAACAAAATTTTCAACGATAACTTCGCATTAATTAAAACACCATGGGCAAACAAACAACAACATTTTTGTTTATTTTTTGTTTCTGAAAAAACAAAGTTCCAGCTATCGAAAACAAAACATGTTTTTCTGTTTTGCGTTTTTTGGCTCGCTTTAAGCGGTGTGGTTTGTGGCATAAGGACTTGTGTAATAATCGACAACGACGCTGGTTTAAAACAAAATGGTTTCATTCGGCGTGTATTGGCCGTATACAAAGCCATGTATTTTCGACAACAAGTTATAAAAAAAAAAAACAGAAAATCAAAAAACATGTTTTTTTTTGTTTTGCCTGGTTGGTGTTTGTTTTGGTTCATAAAAATCAATGGATTTTTGTTTCATAAGGCAGAAAAACACGTTTTGGCTGATCCGTTGTGTGCACTGATGATTTATGAAAACTATGACTGTAGTTGTAAACGGTTCTATGAGATCTGTAAATGTGTGTGTTTTAAGAAGTTATCCGTCGCTTAAAATCCAAATTTGGTGAGCTAAAGTCATCCACTCGCTATTAGATGTCACAGGTTATTCACATTCATAAATATGAATTACAAGTTGACAGATGTGTGAATTCTATCACGCCGTTGTTCGTCATTTATTAATAGCGCGGGAATAAGTTTTCGGTTAGTATTAAAATGTCAATTAAGATTAAAGCGCCTTTCTTACGATTTCCAAATAACTTGGCTGACGAGTAGGTACTATTTCGTCATAATTTTCAAAGTAAAGATAAAAAGTCGTATTCCAGAAGCTTCTCTAACACAAAGCTGCGCTTTAACAAACACCCAATGTTAAGAGAATCAATCATCATCAAGTTCAAGGTTAAAATATTGGTTTGCATTAAATATACCGAACATCTTGTAAAAACCCCTTACGTATATTTAATTTGAGCCGAGGCCCTTCAAAAACCAATTTCGCCTTTGAAGTAAGGCAAGGAAGTCGTAAACGAAAATTCCGCATGTTGTTCATTAACATCGTCGTCGTTAGTTTAGTTTTGTGGGGGTGATTTCCGTTGCGGGTGTATAAAGGGTTTAATGGGTGAATATTGCTTCTTAACGACCTTTCACGGCGCATTCACGGAGAGAACTCTGGTGTGTTTTTCTTCAGAGGTTCAGACACCAACAGATAGTCAGACAAACCAGTCATACAGATAGTGCTTATGTCTATCCTTCACTAAACTTTACCAAAAAAAAAAAACCAACCCCAACCATCTTGGTCTGGGCTGCCAAAGCAAAACTTTACTCCATTGGAATGTGCACAGGACTTCGTTTATCATCAAATTCCCGTAATCACCACCACCGCCTAGCTTCGTGATGTGCTCGGTCGAAAACCTTTAACAGTTGAAATGCTGCTGACATTTAGGCCGAATCGAAGTGCTGTATATTCATCAGTCCACTTCTAAAAGTCCGACACAGGAATTCTCAATAGATGGCAGTTATCTACGATTAGATTACCAACTCTGGGGTTGTGAATGGTTTCACCACTTTGATGTCCTAGAACGCACACTGACGCGACGGTAGGTTGTCTGTCTGTCAAAGATGAAGAGTGTGCATGTAGCTTGAAGCGGTCGTCTATTGCGATGATGCACTAGCCTAGCTCTACTGCCACTATCAGACAGTTAAAAATGTCGAATTTTCAAGGAGCATGCAAGCTCGAATCAATATAGCATAAGTTGGCAGGTGTTTCTGACAGTTCCCAGCAGATTCCTTGAATGACAGTTCTTAAGATAATTATATTCCCCTGGCAAGCCCTCAATTTTCAACTTCAACTAACCACAATCTATCAACGAACGGCCATAAATTCTGGCCAAACAAGTATCATAAATCAAAGAGAGAGGGAGAGAGAGCGAATTATACTAGTTTTGTGGGTGTTGAAAGTTGCAAACGACCCTGCGATGCAATGAAAAGTACATTGGCCGCATAATGAAAAGCCAAAAACCAATGGATAAAACTTTAAGGGCAAAAGCAAAGACGACAACGGTCGGTCGGTCGGTCGGATGATAAAAACAAACAAAAAAACTTGTGGCAAACCATGTCAACATTTGAAAACTAACTAATCAATCAAAGCACTAGACTCAACCAGTGTTATTTTTTTTTTTTATTTTCTTTTAAGGTTCCTTTCTTTTGGTTTATTACAATTGTAACTTGCAAATTATCCGAGTACGCCTTGGAGCGGAGGACATAACAAGAATTGGAGTTGGATATCTGGATTGTTTTTCGCCAGCTTTATGGTTGGTTGTAACAACTGATGGGAAATTACAACTCTGTGTGTCGCTTTGTCTCGGATGCCTTGAGCTATGCAATGCAGCTCCATGGATATTTGGTGAATGCAAATTTGCAGAAGGAAGATACGAGATTTCAATTGTTTCCATTGTTGTAAGCTTGTAAGAATAAATGAGAGAAAAGATCTTTAGAAAAGCAAACAAATCAACAGGACGAGAACAAGAACGAGGACCACGTCCTTTAATTGTGGGAAGGACAAAAGGATGTGGTGGTGGTGGTGGTGGTGGATGTTGGACAAATGAGCACAGATGAAGTGTGTGTTAGAAGTTTGATAAACGTTTTTGGTCGACAAATTGGAATGGGACATAGAAAATCATTAATGACAACTTTTCAGCACTCACATGCAGAATATGTAGCGCCTAGCAGATATAGAGAAAAACGATACCAATAGGATATAAATGAGGAGAAGTTTTTAGGTCTTAAAGAGAATGCAGACTCATTGCTCTGATGGTTGCTTTATGTCATGGAATTGTCTTCGTTAAAGCAAGCTTTCTGTTCAAAGAAACTGTTCCGATTGTGCGAAATAATTGTCCATTTAAAAATAAGGTATATTAAGTTAGCTTGACGTGGTTGCTAGCGAAGGTCAAAGCATTAAGACCACCTCACAGTTAAAAGGTTCACTGTACTTCCGATAACACAGAAATCTAATAGTTGGTTCCATTTTTGTAGCAAAAATGTACCTCAACATTTGAGCTGGAAAACTATATTTACCACTGACACATGACAAATATAATGTGTGAGTGCCGGGACTCACGGTTAATATGTGCAAACATCAACGTTTGTTCAAGCGCATAATTTTGGTATTAATATGTAGGCTAGGCAGTGCTTAAAAGTCTAGTGTTGAAAGAACGGAAGCGAAATACCCAGTGGCTGAACCGCTGTAACGAAATTTCAAATCATTACAAGGCTGATGGTGAAGTGTCCAACGTACGATGAAGGTTCGTTATTGAAAGGTTCTGCTTCGTAATTCACTCTCACCTTTAAGGTGACTACACATTACACATGGTTATTGTTTATGTTCATCACTCTCTGAGCATCGACAAAACCAAACAAACATTGTCAGCGTAAAGCACTAAAATCGTGGTTTCAATTAAATGACACCGTAGCCAAACTTCAAAGGAATTTGAAACTTAATGGTTTGAGAGATATGTGATGAATTGAAATATCCAGTTAGAACTGTCAACGACTCTTATGCAAATTCATCTTTCCATGGAGTAAAACTTACACAAAGTTTAGTCTTAATTTTATACTGAACGAACCTCAAATGAATGTAAAATAGCCGGCGAATTATATATTATGAGGTTTTTAGAATATTTAGTTGCAGTTGTCAATAGAATTCACTTAAATCGCAGCTTCAATCGATTGACACCGCAACCAACCGCCTATGGAATTGGACGCTGCGATTTTTAATCAATGTAAACTTTGTGCATGCGCAAAGCCGTGTGTTTTTGCAAGCCCGGAGGGATTTGGTTCAAAAAAAGACATCGGGGATTAGGGACGCCATTACAGAAACAAAGTGGAGTTTTCATACAAACTAGCGGTAGCAAGTATGCAATTCACGCCAGTAGCACAGTTTTTCTCCGCGCTTAGCTAAGCCCGAAAGGGATTAGTTGTTGTTGAATTCAACATGTAAATTACCTAGCCCCGATGTCATATTTTTTGGACCAATTGCCTCGGGGCTTTGCAAAAAAACACGGCTAGTATCATCTCTCTACTCCACTTGTTTAAGGGAAGTTTTCTATGAGTGGAATTCGAATGAATTGTAAACACACGCAAACAATAAAGAATAGCCGAAAGAAGAGCGATAACTCTGCAATTTGTTCAATTTCAGTAATTTTGTGTACCCCAGCTACCTACGTGCTTGAAATTGCATCGTTTAAAAGCAGTATATGTAAACGTAGAATTAAAGTTCAGATTTGTATCACTGAACGCACCCGATATCCTACCATACCTGCAGCCATTGACTTATGCCAATTGTCAATGCCTACAGCTGACTTTTATTATTTTTGTTTTTTTTTTTTTATAGTTTCTAGTGTCGCGTCCATTTTGCTTGGGCAAATATTAAAAATTAAAGAATAAAATATAAAAATAAGTGTTAAAATATATCGGTCAACATATAATAATTAACAAGTGGTTGTTATTAAATATTAATCTAATCGTCGGTCGCGTTAAAAACAATTTGCTTTCGGTGGCTGGCAAAAAAACAAAAAAACAAATTAGCAGCCGAACGGGGGCAGAGTAGATTTTCGTAACGTAACGTGCTACAACGTAACGTTACACAGAGGAAAGGCCTCATTTTTATTTTACTCTACCGCTGCGCTGGCATAGATGTTTACACATCAAAATCTAAGTCCCCTTTCACACGAGGAAACTGAGTTGCCAGCAACATTCAGTTTGTTGGTGAGAAGGGCAAGAAGTAAGAGGGGAAAATGAAATCTCCCCGGTCAACGATTCGAGGAGATTTTTTTTTTGACATTCCTCTTCACACACACAGTAGAGTGTGTTTAATCAAGCTATTTTAAAAGGAAACTACAGAAAGTTTCCACGATTTTGTTTCTTCGTGTGAAAGGTGTGGGAGATTTTTAAGGAAATTAAAAGAAAATGTCAACAAAATCTCCAGCAACTTGTTTCCTCGTGTGAAAGGGGACTAAGTTCCAATGGGCACGTTCAATCACAAAATCTAAAAATTCAGGTCTGAATTTATGTTGAACGCACAAAAAATCTGAAAGTTGAAAGTTGTTCTGTCAAATGCTAGCATTTACCTAAATGATTTACATTAAAGAGAAATAAAATAGAACTTTAATTATATTCTTAAACTAAAATTAAGCGTCAGTAGTTCTGGTGATGATGAATGTAACTAAATCAGCAACAAAATACAGCAGGACTATGTAAGGTTCAATGAAAAAATAATTCCACAATATTGCGATATAGAATTCTGGGAACATTTTTCTAAGAATAGTCAATCTTTTGATTTAAAAACTCAGTTATCAATAAACAATTAATTCTTCTATGTAAAAAAGTATTAATTTGTTCGTGATTAAAATTAATCATCACAAATCAACCAATAACCAGAGGGAAAATCATAAAGTTCAACTTCTATGTATAGTAGATACTTCAACATTTCCCCCACCACTTTCACTCTATTCTGAATTTTAAGATGAGAATTTTTGGCTGAAAACTCAGATGAAACGTAAGCAAACGTAACTAAAAGTCATCCAGCTTTTTATGACAGCTGGCCAATCAGAAGCTCCAAAAATTCAGAAATTTAAAATTTCAGATTTAAAACGTAATAGGGCGTATACACACAATACTTGAATGCACACCGGTATCATGACACCCTTCCCCATACACATCACACCAACGGTGACACCGACACAAAAAAATGAAAAATGTTTGATTTTTGGTGTGTTGTGTCTATGGGCACTATAATGCGTTGAACGTACCCATTTACACCTCCTTGTATGTATCTCGAACAGTTACTAAACAAATTTATTTCTTAAATCTCCATTTATGTACAATCACACGTGAAAATAAAACAATACATATAATACTACGTTTTCACTGAGCACTAAATCGCGATTTAAGAGGATTTAGCATAAATCCTCTTCAAATCTCGAAGATTTACCATACAAATTTAAATCTCCTCAAATGAAGATTTAAAATAAATCTCATTGAAATCTTCTTGCAAGAAGGAGATTGTCGAATCAAACAATCCTAATTTTGTAGAACGCACCCTTTTAAACGTCAGTTTTTCCATTGAAATCAAAAAAAATTATAAAATATTTTTGCGCGTTGGCTGTAGGAATAAAAATGCAAGTATTTTAAAATCTATTTCATATATTTATAAAAATATTTTGGTAAACAATACAAATTCCAGATAATGCAACAACCAAAACACACAAAAAACAACGGACAACCTAGACACTGGAGGATGGGGAGCTTCTCATTGAAGAGTGGGCCGAAAAATTGTGTTTTTTTTTTTCTGTAATTATGGATTCTCCTATACTCTAATGTTATTTTGAAGAATAAAATAGTGTGATAACAATAGATTTAGGTTACTAGACTCATTTTTAATAAAAATTTTATTCAAAATTAATTATTTTATTGCTCAAAAATTGTTTTTTCCGTTCGCTGTACGTTTGCCGATTATATTTGTTTTACTCTTGTCAAATTGAGTTGACAATTGAATGGCAATCCAGACTGAAAAAGTCAATTTAATCTCCTTTTTTGTGGTGAAAACACTTCAAGATTAATTTTAAATCTCCTACCTTAAATCCCGGATTATCTCTTGGTGAAAACGTAGTATAAGAGTGACAGAAGTGTTACTATGGTTAATTCGCCGTGGCCTTAAGAGGCCTCTACACATGATTTCGAAAAAATGATATCGCACATTGTGGCTTTCTACAGACCGCGTAAATTGTACCACAAATTTTAAATTCTTAATTCAATTTATTTTTAATATAATTTATTTGTGCTTTCTTTCAGATGCCAGAAGTTAGAAGATTCACTAATTCGTTTGTGTTGATTTTATGACCCTAAACGACTAGCGACTATAGAATTAAAACTTTTCCAGTACCTAATCACGTACTTGCAGGCGGTAAGTTTGATATGCTCATAGGTCACTACTCACTACTAACCATCATCCCGTATTTCAGATTGAAAACTATTAATTAACAAAATGTTAACCACCGTCAGTGAAAACGAACCAATATCATCTACGATGGCGATCTTATGGACGTGGAAGGCATCCTCGATTTCCTAACATCATCCTAAGTCATAAATCTGACCGACCAGGAACAAATTTCGGAGTCGTTCTTTTCTGTAAGTACAAACGTAGTTTTTTAAGTATTGCTAAGGGTTTTTTTTTTTATTTTTTAATTATTTCTTTTAGTTGGGAAAAAAGTCATTTTCTTTTAAATATTTTTTCTCATCGTGCGAAAAAGTTGATTTTTTAAATCTTGTTTTTCTTATTGTAGGATACCTCGATTGAAAGTTACTGACCCTTAGATCACGAAAATTTTGTTGTCAGGTTGCTAGGGCTGCAAATCGAGTAGATAGGTTTCGCGTTTGCCTCAAAGGCACGACTTCTTTAGGGACCTAAAAAGTCAAATTTTGTTAAAGGTTGTTTTTTTTTTGTATGTTGTGATACTTAAGGTGGGAAGGTGGCATTTTCTAGACCCAGTGTGCCATTTCTGAGTCACTGAGACGCGTAGTTCAGCCGCATATAGCTTTTCAACAAATAAATATGATGATTTCTTAGTTGCTTTGTGGTTTTAGTTGCTTCACATATAGAGAATTTATATTATGTCTATTTTCGTTGTGTGGGAAGACAATATCCTTCTATAGCTCCTTTAAATTATTTCCAAAAGACTCATTCATTCAATGGTGAGGTTTATTAAATATGCCTGTGGCGCTGTAAAGCAATAATTCCCATAAACATTCATCTTCGTCCAGAACTCAACGGAGTTTATCCATAAATATGCATGTGCGAGCACAATGACAATGACTTATCAAAATGCGAATGGGCCTCTTACCTGTCAATTCTCTACTTGTTAACTTTTTTTATGGCCTGTGCAGCAATGACGCCAACACAAATGAGTCTCTTTTACTTTTTATAGTCCCAAAACTAAATACCTATACCAAGAAACAACAAGGGAATTTGTCCTGAAAAGCCATAACATTTTAAATGACCAGCCAGCAGAACAAGAGCAACAACAGCAAAAGAGAGGATAAACTAGTAAAATAAAGAGCAAACTAAACAATATACCATTTCGCTGCCAAGCGGCCAAGGTGAGTCTGTGAAAGAAGAACACCGGAGACGATAAGGAATTTAAAAGTTCTGGAACTTCACTTCACATCAGCCTGGAGCCATTGTGTCTATTTCTACGGCTTGCAATCTGATGTCAGAAGAGAGAGATATTCAGCCCCTATTCCCCTTAAAATCAGTGAGGAAACACAAAAAATAAAATCAAGAATGAAGGAAAATTTTAATTAAGGAACCAGAATGGACCACTTAGGGAAGCCTTTCCATAATGGTTATGTAAAAGTTGTTGATGATGGCTAAGGAATTATAAGGATAGAGTGATGTCATGCGTAGCATAGGCTTTGGTTTGTATTGTACAAAAGGTTAAGTTAGAAAGTTAAAAGTTTTCCAATAAAAAACGGAAGGCGAAGTATAGTAATTTGCTAACCATGAACAAAACGAGGAAATGAGTAAATGAGAAAACTTAAAATCAAGCACAATGTCTGTACCTCAACTGTTGTACGGATGAAGGGGATATTTTATAAGTCTGTCCAGGACTTTGACCTAAATTCCTTTGGATTTATTATATTAGAAGTTTGAATTTTCATTGTTCATTTTTCATGCGTGTCATGGTCGCTATTTGCCGACTTGAAAGTTTTGACTAATTAAATTTGAAAGTCAGACCGAAATAATGACTTTGTTGTGGCTTTTTTCTTGCTTTAAATTTGCTGTCTGCGATTTATTTTATGATGGTATTCAGAGATAGGATTTGTGTTAGCAAGGCGGACAAAATTTAATTTTAAGTAACGTGTCTTGTTTGGTTTTTAAAAAAATAACCCACGAATTTGGGCTCAAAATTAAGGTGAATGCTTTTAAATAATTTCAACGCAAATCAACTTGTGAATGAGATGTGAAGTAAAAGAGAGTTTTGCATTTATACTTTTACAAAATTGTAATTTATATTCCAACTCCTGAAAAATTTGCAAAATGGACTTATTGAGTTTTTCAAAAACTATTCATTGTCATTTCGTTGTCCTGGAATCGCAAGAAAGATCGTTGCATACAACACTATTCCAAATACAGTTCACAAGATTTGGATACAAACATTGAGGAGAGATCGTAAAGTATCGATTGGACCTTCTCAATCCAAACAATTTCTGCAACTACTAACACGCTTACCTTAAGGATAAGTCAGTAGAGACTGCGTTGCACGAAGTCGTTTCGGAAATTGAGGGCATTAAAATTGTGGCCTATTCAGACGACATAGTAATTTTGATATCTTACCACAATCAATGATATTATGGAATCTGCACTTAAAAAACTATCTTCTTGGGCAGCACAAAACGGTCTCAAGGGCAACCCTACAAAAACTGAACTAGTTCTGTTTACGAAGAAAAGGAAATTAGAGGACTTTACTCCTCCCAAGCTAAACGAAATTTCTCTAAAACATTCCAAAGAAGCTGAATATCTTGGCGTAATTCTTGATTCCAAGCTAACATGGAAATGGAACACAGAGGAAAGAATGAAAAGAGCACTTTATGCCTTCTACACATGCAATAAAACCTTCGGTTCACGGTGGGTCATGCGACCGCAAGTGATCCAGTGGATGCGTACACGGTGATTGTTCGTCCCATACTTGCCTATGGTTCGATTGGGTGGTGAAAAGCTGTAGAAAAGGATGGCTATCTCAAAAACCTGAACAAGGTACAGAGACTAGCCTGCATAGGAATAACGGGGGCACGGAGGTCTACGCCACAAGCAGTGCTGGAAATTATTTTCAATCTTCCAGTCCTGGACGAGTACAGAAGATGCTCAGCAGCCAAAGGTGTACTTCGACTTAAATAAATGGGTCTTGAAAGGACAGCAGCTGTGGCCATGAGTCTATCTTGCAAAGGTATGAACAGAGTAGCCAGTCTTGATGTGAGGACTGACTACGTACCACCTGTAATAGATTTTAACAAACACTTCTCTATTTTAATACCCGAAAGGCATGGATGGGAACCCAACTTACTAATCAGTGAACAGGGTATCCTCTTCTGCACTGATGGGTCAAAAATGGCAGAAGGAACAGGAGCTGGGGTGTTCTGTGAGACTCTTAATATTAGTGAATCATACAAACTCCCAGATGAGTGTAGTGTCTTTCAAGCTGAGATTTACGCTATTGAAAAGGCTGCTGAAATAATTCACAGGAAAAAACTGAACTCATCGGAGATCACATTTTTCGTGGACAGCCAAGCTGCCATCAAAGCATTATCCAGTGAGACTGTTAGATCCAAGGCAGTAGAAAAATGCCGAGTCATACTAAACAATATTTGCAACACCAACCAAGTCAAACTCTGCTGGGTTCCTGGACACAGCAATATAGAAGGGAATGACATAGCAGATGAACTGGTAAGGAAGGGGTCAGTATCAAATAGGGAAAATAGTAGCCAAGAAGATATGGGACCAGATGGCATGATTAAAAGGAAGATAGACATAACAGCGAAAGAGTAAATCAATAACTCCTGGATGTCCAGAAACAACGATTGCGTTATCTCTAGAAGCTTTTGGCCTAGAAGTAATGAAAAGAAAACTCAGTATATTCTATCGCTGAGTAAAAAGTATATTAAAACCTTGATACATATAGGTGTACTAACGGGACATTGTGCTATTGGCACAAACGCCACTAGAAAGGGTGTATTAGCACCCGATTTCTATAGGAGCTGTCAGGATGTTGATGAAATTGAATCCATTAAACATCTGCTCTGCGATTGTCCAAACCTTCAAACAAATCGCCTCCGATATTTTGGAAACAGATTTGTTGGAGAACTGGACGATCTAGCTCAGGTCTCAATGGCAAACATGAGAAAATATATAGAGAGCACAGTCTGGGTCGCAAATGAACCAATCTATGCCCAGTCATTAGTTTAGGAGCATCTCTGCTTTTTATATTAATGGGATCACAAAGGACCAATAGGCCCCCGGGAACGCAACAGCCTCCAGGCTGTCCACGCCCCTCCTAACCTAACCAAACCAAACCAAACCAAATATCGATTGAGTCATTCAAGGAAATGTTCTCGTATAATACAATTTTTGTAAAGGGTTTTCCAATAAGAGGTGTTATTTTGAATAGCCCGCTATTTCGGTAGCTGTCACTTTGAAGCTGTCATTTCTTGACATTTGACAAGTAGAAACTACGCCATTAATAAAAATGGAACGACACACGCTTCAACAACGCATTGAAATTATTAAAATTCACTATAAAAATGGTGAAAATTTGGCAGAGACGGTTCGTAAAACTAAAACATTTTTGGGTCGTCGTGAAGCACCTTGTCGGACCGCAATACAGAAATTGGTGGACAAATTCGAGCTGTTGGGAAAAGTTAGTGATGTGAAGAATAAAACCCGTGCACGTCGCTCAAGAACAACTGAGAATATTGCTGTTGTAGCCCAAAGTGTTGAAGAAAACCCAGGTTTGTCCATTCCTCGTCGTTCTTTGGAATTAGGCATTCCACAAACGTCATTACACCGTATTTTGCATAAAGACTTGGGTCTTAAGGCTTATAAAGTTCAGTTAACACAAGAACTCAAGCCGGCTGATCATCAACAACGTCGTGTCTTTAAATCTGATTGGGTCCTTGAAATGCATGAAAATGATCCGGAATTTCATCGAAAAATCATCTTGACTGATGAGGCCCATTTCCACCTCGGAGGCTACGTCAACAAGCAAAACTGTCGCATCTGGGGCTCGGAAAACCCAAGAGTTATTGTTGAAAAGCCTCTCCATCCTCAACGCGTGACTGTTTGGTGCGGTTTATGGTCCGGCGGGGTCATTGGACCTTACTTTTTCGAAAATGAGGCTGGAGCAACAGTTACGGTCAATGGATTGCGCTATCGAGAGATGATTAATGATTTTTTATGGCCGGAATTGGATTTTATTGATCTGGACAACGTTTACTTTCAACAAGACGGCGCTACGTGCCGATCTTTTACGGGGAAAGTTTCCGGACCGTGTTATCTCTCGAAGAGGTGATCACAATTGGCCACCGAGATCTTGTGATTTAACACCTTGCGACTTCTTCCTTTGAGGCCACGTGAAAGATAAGGTCTACGCCAACAGCCCAGCGTCGATTGAAGACCTCAAAGATGGAATTCGTGAGGCTATCGAGGACATAGGGCAGCCACTTTGCGATTTGGTTATGGAAAATTTCATGAAAAGGATATGGTCCTGTTTTTGGCTGATGTTGTGTTCCATTATTAACGGCATACCTTCCTCTTTATAATGAAATAAACATCCGATCATTTATCTCAAAAAATGCCATTTTCTTTGAATATCAAAATAACACCTCTTATTGGAAAACCCTTTATTTATTCAATAGAAATATGTAAATCAATGTTATTGGATGAAAAGGTTTTGTTTTCAATTGCTCGTTCTTGATTGAAAAAAGCATTTTTTAAAGTTTAATTTTCATAGGATAGAATAAATTTTGAAACAAAATTCTCCAGGAATTTAACGATATGAGATATGAGCTTCCATAGCTTTCAAGTAAACTTATATTCCCCAGTTTCTTTAATCTACAATTCAGACCCTGAACTTAAATTTTACTATAATACTCTTTTTTGAGGTTGGTTGAACAGTCCCTGGTAAAAGTAGATACCATCAAATTTTGTTTCATTATGTTTGTATAGAATACAGCTTCCAAATTTATTTACTTCAAAAACTTTACAAGTTGGCCTTTAACAGCCAGCTAAAAAATTTTCAAACGCATACAATAAAGCTTAATTGCGAAAGTAAGTTTCAGATAGGTACATATCAACTTTCTTAATGGATTACTCATTATAGAACCTTAATTAAAGTCAAGCGCATTTTCATAACATTACATCCTGATTCGTGATGTCTTGAGTTTCTAAAAAATATTATTATTTTTTTTTCTCCGGAAGCTTCTTTTCATAAAGGTGCACTTGATTCTAAAAAAAAAAAATCTTATACCCACTTGTAAAAAGGGCAACGAATCCAATTAATTAAAGGACATTATCAAGAGACTAACAAGCCATCCAATTATGATATAATCAACAACCCTAAATGACAAACATTAAACGTTGAATTGACGGTAGTGGGCGGCCGGAAGTGGGTGGTAGTGTAGTGGGATGTAGAAGTTTATAAAGGTACAAGTGTAGGTGTAGGACAACATTCTAAGCAGAGATTTCCATCAAAACAACATCGTTAGCGAATCCCACTTACTGCCACAGTGCCACGTGAAGGTTTCCTTTTTTTTTGTGTGTTAACTTATTTTCTGTTGAGATATTAATTTGCAGGACATGAGGAGGACATCTAGTCTTCACAGATTTCGAATACAACATGCATCTGCAAAAATATACTATATATACAAAATGTCCAACAAGGCGGACAATATGCAAATTTTCCATATCCACCCCAGCCCATCTATCTCACCACCCAAATGTAATCCTTTTTTTTTATGTTTTTCTCATCTGTCTAAGCATTTGGGTTTGTTTGCATTTCATTAGTGTCCTGCCATATTATTTTATTAGCCCTTTAGAACTGTTTTTGCGTTGCTCCTTCGTCCAACCAACTCGGGTTTGCCTTATTTTATGCGAAATGAAATGACAACCCGTCGGAAAATGTGGGAAAAATCTTCGGATAGAAAACAAAAACATAATACCCCTCACCAACCGCATATAGAAATGGAGAAATGATGATCAAGCATTCACAGGGCCACATCAGCTACAGCCACAGCACATACACACATACACACGTCATGATTCAGATTTATATCGTGGAGAGGTGATGGTGCTGCCTCCTGTTGCGAGTACTTAGCATCCAATTATGGGGCGGTCAAGTAAACAACGGCAAATTATAAGCTAACATTGAAGGTTGTGTAGAGATTTGAGTTGACGACTCCTGGCCGAAGTTATGCTGGTGGGCTGATGTATATCACATACCCACGAAGGAAGGAGGTCCTGATGGGATTGCCTGGCCTGGAAAATTGTTGCTTATGTTGGCTTAACGCTTGACTGAGTGACGATGACGACTAATTAGCAATTGGAAGGCAGTCGACTAGCCTCGAACTAAATTTCTGTGAATGAAATTTGAGTTTTAAAATCATGAATGTGATATTTTGTGGAAGTATACCTATTACGAGATACTGTTTAGTTAAATAAGTCATACATTAAACGTTATATACTTATAGGGGCAATAACTGAGAAGAGTGTCTGTTTAAAAAAACATACCCACAAATACAAAAAAAGATACAGGGCCGGAATGGGCCGTATTATGATATGGAAAGTCTGGTTTGGTGTGCATCTAGATCTAGAAGTTGCTAAAAGTACAGGATCTTTCATTAAGCGCTTCCAACTTTAAGTTTAAATAAAACAAATTGTGTGTGAGATATTATCGAAATTTTTTATTCGTTTCAAAGGCCTATAAATGCCATTATGTATGGAAAATAACATCGTTCAAATATCCGCCACTGCTTATGGGTGGTGCGCATCCGAAATGTCCAATTTTCCATGAATCTGGCGCATAAATCAGGCTGAGTTTGTCCATGGATTATGTTGGCTCTGAGGACCGCTGTGGTTTGTGGCTTATTCGCATAGACCTGAGACTTCAGAAAACCCCACAAGAAATTCTAACGGGGTCATATCGCATGATCTCGGTGGTCAATTCACATCATGAGATGACCCTGACACGCTCGTGCAGAAATTCCAATGTGAGGTGAGCTGTGTGGCACGTAGCGCCGTCCTGTTGAAACCACATGTCGTTGTGTGTCCATATCATCCAATTCAGGCAAAAAGGAGTTGATAATCATCGACCTATAGCGCTCGCCGTTGACAGTGATTGCCTGGTCAACGTCGTTCTCGATTCGATGATGATGATGCCGCCAGCCCAAAATCCACCCCAAACAGTGACTTCTTCGGGATGCATTGAACGCTCTTGGATCTCACGTGGATTAGTATCGTCCCCTATTCGACAATTTTGTTTTTTTCCATTCATCCAGAAATGGGACTCATCACTGAAGATGATTTTTCGATGAAAATTAGGGTCAGTTTCCAACTGCTCCAGAGCCCATTCAGCGAACACATACGTCGTTTCTATGGTCGTTTATCTTCAGCACCTGAGTCAGTTGAATTTTGCACGGGTGCAGGCCCAATTCACAACGCAAAATTCGACAAGTTATAGTCTACGAAAGGCGGAGTTCTTGTGAGCGACGCAAAATCGACTGCATCGGATTCTCCTGCACACTCTCATAGGCATCAGCTTCGATGTTTTCAGCAGATGTTGCGTTTCGTCGACGTACGGGTCTTCGTTGATCGTTTACTAAACCAATGGACTCAAATTTATCCCCCACACTGCGAATAGTCTTAGGACGATTATGGCGACCTTAAAATAGGTGAATCGTGCGGAACTTTGCCCTAACATAACACCCATTTTGATAAAACAATTTTATTCTTTTGCACGTGTTGTTGAACACTATATCCGTCCATGGTGATTTCGCAAAACAAACTGAATAAATGACAGCCAATTTGACAGATGTAGCTTCAACAATATGGCCGCTATCAACTGTCAAAGTTTGGAAGTCCCTATTGGAAGACCCTTTATTACACTTGCCGTACTTATCCCTCAATCGGCAACTTCGGCTTTTAAAGCACAGTCCAGCCTTTTCCTATATTAAGTACATTGCCGTGATTGTTAATAACTCTGTTCAAAACAAGAATTGAAAAACATGTTTCGTTGTCGATGGCTTTAACTTTGTTTCTTCAGAAACAAAATTTCTTTGTTTTTATGGTTTGTTTGCGACTCGCGTTTTAATATTTGGAATTTTTCGGTTAAAAATTTTGTTGTGTTTTATCTCAACACACACCAAACGAAACAGAAAAGTTAAAAAATTGAAAAGATTTTGTTTGATTCATGTGTTTCGATTGGTGTTTGTTGAAACAAAACACGTTTTGACTGATCCAGTGTGTTTTCAGCCTAATGAGGAAGTAGTGGATTATTTATTTACAACCCATACAATCATGCATGCTGTTGTTAGTTGAACGGTTAAACCAATATACCGTTATTTTTAGGTAAGTTTTTATTTAGTGTGTTGTTAAGTTTTTCAGAAACGTTTAGATATCAAACAATTTTGGAAGAAAACCGGTTTCGTTTTTTCGCCTTTTTATTTTACCAACTTCTGCGCTTGACTTGAGGCGTTTGTCGAGTTTTGAAAGAAACCGTTCCTCCATTTTCCTTGGTAATGGTTTTTCCATTTAGCTATTTATAAAAATTCGTTCATTAATTTTTTTCCAACTTTCATAATCAGCCATATTGTGAGTTTCACCCGGAAAATTTGAAATTTTACTTTTCGCCTATTGTGAGCTTCACCCGAAATTTCATGATCGAAAAATTCCCCTTCGGGCGGAATGTAACGCCATTTTCACTTTTTTTTTGGAGGCGAACAAAATTTCGTTCGGATGAAAGGTGAAACTCGCAATAGCTTTTAAAATTCCGGGCGAACAAAAAATTGAAGGTAAAATATTTTTCTGGTGAAACTCACAATAAGGCTGAATATTTTTTTTTAATTCTATTCGTTTTTGTATGCCTAAAAATATGTAATAGCAAAACCAAATTAAAGGAATCGATAAATCGTCTCTGAAGTATTTTTATTTCACAATAATGGCCGAGGTTTGGTTTATAAACTTTGGGGTCCAATTTTTTTTCCCGATTAAACGCCAATTCAAGTCAAAAGCATAAACAACCTATAAAGAAGCTATTTCGAGCATTTTCGAACCATTTTAAGAACCACCAAATTATGGAGTAAAATACCAACTTGTTTGAAACTGCGCACGTGATGCTTCTTTAACGCCATACTGACCACTTAAATAAAGCACATCTCTCTCCATTTGTCAAGACATCAGAGTGTTCCTCACAAATCTGCTTCTTCCAACATGAAATCATGAGAGTGACCAAAGTACACATTACTAATGACTACCACACATTGCCGCCTGACATTTAGCCAACCACTTTATCCTAAAGCAATATGTAAGGATGCCACTCCTGCTAATTGCAGCACACTCACACAAGAGTCTCTGATGATATATTAAGTCCTTTTTTGCTTGACGTACCTAAGGACATCTTTCTTCTTTTTATTTTTTCTTGCTTTTGGGTGATTTTTTGTGTTCCTTTTAGTCCACCTTTACTTGTGTTTTATTTTCTCATTCATTCAGAAGAAACGAAAATCCTGAAAAAATCCCTATAGGAGGAATATCATGAATTTATAAACTCGTTTGCGGTTCTTCTTTTGGTTTGGTCCTTTAGATTCTTCTGGTACACCTATACGAATATATATATAAATGTACAGCTCTTCTGGACGTAAATAATTTATCATCCGCATGATTAGGTTGAGCCATCACAAAAAATTTAGTCCAAAGGATTATGATTATGTTTGCTTATATCTTTTGTGGTTATCTTTGGGAAAAAATAACCCTTTCGGGTCATATTATTAAGTTTTCTTTTAGGTAGGTGCTTATGCTTCTATACAGTTATACACTCCCCGTTACTCTGTTAAAGTCGCTTTTTCTATAGACTTTTTGGCGACATTTCGAAACATAGTTCCGCCAAGAGGTGTTTTTCTTTTTTTGTTCAGAGCAGAGCCTGAACTGTCAAACAAAAAATTGTGTTTCTTTTTTCGCTCTGAGTGTTCAGAGTTTCAAATTTCTGTTCTGAACGTTTTCTGAGCGTGTTCAGAGTGCGCTCTATGAGCTCAGAAGAAAATAACTGAGCAGTCAGAGTTAAATGCTGAACACAAACATTTGACAGCTATGTGTTCAAGTGTGTTTCAAAAATAGTTCCGAGTGCTCAGAACACGCTTCGTTCAGAGGACGTTCAGAACATGCTCGACATGCTTAGACTGTGCGCGTTCAACGCATATCTGAATTTTCAGAATTCTGAATTATTGGAGCTTCTGATTAGCCAGCTGTCATAAAAAGTAAGATGTCATCTGAATTTTCAGAACTTTTTTTGACAGCTGGCTAATCAGAAGCTCCAATAATTCAGAATTCTGAAAATGCAGATATACGTTGAACGCACCCACTCTGTTCAGAGCTCTATTCTGAGCTAAAAAAGAAAAACGCCTGCAACATGTCTGCATGGTCTGCATGAAAGCAGAGTGCCTGGGATCGAGGAGTAAGTAAGTATACATAAATCAGAACATTCACAATTCAATCTGGTTGTCAACTCAGCTGTTTTTACTGCTATAATTGTCAAAAACAATCAACCTTATTGTGAGTTTAAGCCGAATAATATATCACCTTAAAAGTTTTTGTTTGCCCGGAATTTTAAAAGCTATTGTGAATTTTGCCCGCACCGCCCGAAATGAATGTTCACAATAAGGTTAATTTTTCTATCATGAAATTCAGAGGAAAACTCACAATAGGCGAAAAGTGAAATGTCAAACTTATCCGGGTGGAATTTTGTTCGCGTGAAACTCAAAATAAGGCTGATTTTTATGTCCAAAGTAGTTAAACCACTCGAGTTTGTTAATTTCTTTTAAAAAAAAGCAGAGATGATGGTGAAGAAATACAAATAAAAACAAAAGAGATAGTTTGGGTGAAATAACAGCTGAAGAATACAAACAAATCAGGTGAATCCAGTTTGAAGTAAGATTCAACTACTGATCGACCCCCTTGTAAATCTGTCGTCGAGTTAAAATGCCGAGTTTCGTTAACGGTTAGTCAAATGACTTCCCTGAAATGACACACTTTAATTGCGAAGCAGGACTATTCAGTGCCGAAATTCCACCTTCGGACACTTCACCAGTCAATACCAGATTTTCACCACCAGGCTTTTAGTGCTTGGAATTTTCGTTACAGCGGTTCCGCCACTGGGTATAGTTCGCTGTCGTTCTTTCAACACTAGACTTTTTTACACTGCCTACAGACAGATAATGTAGTGCTAATTATTCAATATGGTTTCTTTTGAAATAAAAATGTGGTAAGTCACAATAGAATACAGATTTGCCAGAAAAACCTGTGTTTTTTTGACAACTTTTGCATGGTGCAACATTTTAGAACATTTTATTCATTACAATGTAAATTGAAATCTTGCTAAACAAGCAAATTCTGTGTGTTTCAATTTTTGACGCAAATTTCAATTTGTTATTATTGACAATAAAATGTGAAAAAATTGCCTCCTGCCAGTAAAAATAGTGTTAATAAATGATTTTCTATTAATTTGCATCATAATGTATTTTTAATTTTCGTGTTTTATTTTGCAAAAGTCGCTGTTCTGCAAAATTTCTTAAATAAAATGCAAATGATTAAATAAGCTGAGAAAGAAAACGATTTGTCATTGAAAATAATATAAATGAATTCTTATTGTGAATTAACCATTTCTAATAAAATCTACACTACTTTTCCAACACGAAAACAAAATATCCAGACACGAAAAATCTGACACTTAAATGGGTGGCACTCAAATATTGAGCACTAAATGGCAGCATTTAAAGTGAAATGTACGTCTATCAATTTGCGCGTGGTACCGTACCGCTTTAATTGTGTTGAAAACTTCTAAATGAACTTGAACAAAAGCCAAACCGTCAAACCGGTCAAATCAAAAGCCCACACATGGGTTGATTTGATCACCAAGACCAACCGACTGAGTTGATAACTAAGTTGAATCGTGTATGGTCCGGTTAAGGATATTAAAATTTAATTTTATGAAAAATGACCTCAATCACATGACCTTGAGTGTGTATATTGTATACGTTGTATACACCTATGTATAAACATATAATTTCAAAGAATTAAGCCACTTTCAAGCAATTCATCATTTCACAAAAATATTGTGTAACACACCCAATTAGGATCAAAGGAACAAATAGTTTTCAAAAAAAAGGCTTCAAGCAGACAAATTTTTTGTTCGTTTTTATTTCAGAAAATAAAGGAAAATATCCCCAACTCTTATTCAGTCAGGAAAGGAATTTGCCTGGAAAAAGTTTAACTGTCCCAACGGAAGACTAACTAACTAACTTTTGTTGTATATCTAATGGATAAATTGTGTTGCGAAGCAGTTGTCGTCTGCGATGAAACTTTGCATAAAGTCCCATATCGGTGATTGAAACTTTAAAGTCAAAACTAAAATAAGGAAATACTTATCACATGTCAATTGTATGTTCCTGAAAGTTATACGTAGTTACTGTTGTTTAAGGGAAAGAAATATTTGATATACTTAACGTTAAATTTCCTAGGTCAAATTAGGTAAATTTGTTTTGTTTGAGTGTTTAAATAGGAACTGTTCTCACATTTATTTCAACATTCCTATTTGGGTTTATTTTCATTTTGGTAACTAAGATAATTGGAACACCATCACATTTTGCTTCGTAAATTCGATTTTTTTAAATGACATTACTTTTCCATAACATTTTAAAGTGTCTATCAAAATATGGTATGCATAATTTTCGCTGCCCGTTTTGTGTAGATTGTCAACTTTCTAGGAGGTTCTAGAGGTGGATCTGGAACCAGGACAAACGTTCTGGAAGTGGGTTGTTACCTTTCCTTGTTTCTATTTTATACATATTTTATTTCACTGACTTGGAAAATACTTGGTATGTTGATATGAGGCTAAGCTCGTCGGAATGGGATGGGTTCTTTTTCCAAAGCCAGGAAGTATTCGGCCAAACAAATAAAAAAAAATGTTCATACCAAGATTTGCTAAAAATCTTACATCGGACGGACAGAAGGTTTATAAAGTACACATTTCTTTTCGTTTTTGGTGACAGATGTTACGTCACATGAGATACACTTTGCCCTCCCTTATTGCTTGAGTTGCAGATCTCCTTTGATAACTTTTGTATCCATAATTTCAAGTTATCCCTTAATATACATACGCGAGTAGGTGTTTAGTGCATTGAAGAACTAGTATGTCACAAGAAAGTTTTAAATTAGAAAAAAAAATAGGCAGATATTTAAATATACGGTAAAATTAATGTAATTTAAGTTAAAAAAAAATTCAAGGTTTTATTTTAAGTAGCAAAAAGTATTTAGTTTAATTAAAGAAAAGAAATGTTAAAAAAAAACAGAATTAGGCTAAATAGAAAGGTATTGCAACATGTCTTTAGTTTAAAAATTGTTTCAAATTTAAGAATAAAAAAAAATTAAAAGAAATTAAAATGTGTTAATGATTATATCAGTGTAGTGAGTGAAAGTTATTTAATCACAAGTATTTATTATAAAACTTACAGGCTTTGATTTTCTGGTTGCGATGATTGTGCGCACAAACTCGATGATCCAGTTGCTTGTACCTTAATTTTTAATAAAACAAAAATCACTGATATTTTCTTAACTTTACGATGATTGAAACTCTAACACAACACACACTGCATTACCCTATCAATACAAGAAAAATCTGGAAATTAACACTAATTATGCACTAAACAATAACTAACACAAATATTTGGCACTCGTTCTGATTATTCGAGAAAGTTTTCTTGATTCACTATATAGTTTCTTGAGCAATTTTGTTTTACAATGTTTGGTTTATTTAACTTTGTCTCCTATCGCAATGAATTATTTATTTCAAATTAAAAGCACTTGAAGAAACTATTGCAGCATATATCATATATATATATAGATTTTATCTTGCTGGTCTTGTGGATTTTCTTCCAGAAATGGGTATAGAAACCTTGGAGCTCTAAGGCTCAATACAAATTCCTTGTTCTTATTTATTAATAAATCGGGTATTTATATGTTTGAGCAAGAAATCAATCCAAGATATATTTGCTTGGAACAGCTTTTGTCCTAATGCAAACCAAAATAAAACCAAAATTGAAATTCTATTCCTTCTAGAAAAAAAATGAACGTACCTGATTTGTGAAAATTTTAATATTTATGTATCTATAGATGTATATCTTTATTTTGATACTTGTTTTTTTTTTTCTTGTTGTCTATCTTTTGACTTTCAAATGAATAATGAAAATTTTTGAAATCTTCTTTTTATTTTGACTGGCTGATATATTTTTTTTTGTTTATAGGTAACTTGATCAAAAATAAAAAAAAGAAATAGCAATTCCTACAGTAGTAACTTGTAAAGTAGATTTAGAGTATTTAAAGTAAAAAAAATCTTCTGTTATGAGTTGGACATCCGTAACAGGGTCTGGAACTTGGACAAAGGATAATTTTTTTTTTTGTTGGAAAAAACAGTTTTCATAAACTTTTTTTTACAAGTAAATAAAAATTGCTTTTGTTGCTTTGTTCTTATGATTAGGGTATGTTCGGTTGCCAGGCAGTCGCCAATGTCAAAAATTTTCTTACGCAACAGTACCTCGGGTGGCCCGCTGCGCGGGTTCTAAGGATTTTAACTCATTTTTTCATGTGGTCATCACGCTCACGAAACTCTATTGCTCCGCTTAGGGTATATTCAGTCGACAGGCAGACGCCAATTTCAACAGTTTCCTTGGAGAAAAGTGTTTTCTTGTACCAAAGTAGTTTGCCTGGCCCGCTTCAGAACCACCTTTGCCCAGGTCCAGAAGTCCAGAAAAATATTATATTTGATATCATTAACATTCTTCAAATTGTATTATTTTATTCGAAATCAACATCAGTATTATTCCAATAGTATTTAAAAAAAAAAAAAATATTTAAAATCTCGCAGCGAACTTTCTTGCGGGGTTTTAATGTATTTGTTATCTGCGGGATTTCGTGTTGCGGGATTATGTGCTGATGGATTTCGTAACGATCCCAATACAAAATGGGGAAAAATTCAATTTTTTTTAATTATTTCAACTTCTTTAACGTCCAAAAAATTGGATCTTCAATTTTTCTATATTGCGATACATTTTTAAAAAAGTAGCCCTTTCCAGAATTTGGGCTGTGTCATTTTTAGGTCGATAGGATGCTTAGTTCAGCTGAAAATCGCTGTTAAAACAGTACAAAATGGTGAAAAATTCATTTTTTTTTTAATATTTCAACTTCTTTAACGTCCAAAAATTAGGATCTTCAATTTTTCTAAATTGCGGTACATTTTTAAAAAGGTAGCACTTTCCAGAATTTGGGCTGTGCCATTTTTAGGTCGGTAGGATGCTTGCTTCAGCTGAAAATCGCTGTTAAAAAAGTACAAAATGGTGAAAAATTAAATTTTTTTAAATATTTCAACTTCTTTAACGTCCAAAAAATAGGATCTTCAATTTTTCTATATTGCGATACATTTTTAAAAAGGTAGCACTTTCCAGAATTTGGGCTGTGTCATTTTTAGGTCGATAGGATGCTTAGTTCAGCTGAAAATCGCTGTTAAAAAAGTACAAAATGGTGAAAAATTCAACTTTTTTTTAAATATTTCAACTTCTTTAACGTCCAAAAAATAGGATCTTCAATTTTTCTAAATTGCGGTACATTTTTAAAAAGGTAGCACTTTCCAGAATTTGGGCTGTGTCATTTTTAGGTCGGTAGGATGCTTGCTTCAGCTGAAAATCGCTGTTAAAAAAGTACAAAATGGGGAAAAATTCAATTTTTTTTAATTATTTCAACTTCTTTAACGTCCAAAAAATTGGATCTTCAATTTTTCTATATTGCGATACATTTTTAAAAAATTAGCCCTTTCCAGAATTTGGGCTGTGTCATTTTTAGGTCGATAGGATGCTTAGTTCAGCTGAAAAACGCTGTTAAAAAAGTACAAAATGGTGAAAAATTCAATTTTTTTTAAATATTTCAACTTCTTTAACGTCCAAAAAATAGGATCTTCAATTTTTCTAAATTGCGGTACATTTTTAAAAAGGTAGCACTTTCCAGAATTTGGGCTGTGTCATTTTTAGGTCGGTAGGATGCTTGCTTCAGCTGAAAATCGCTGTTAAAAAAGTACAAAATATCACAACTTCTTTATCCAAAAAAGTAGAACCTTTACTTGCTAATATGGCAAGTTATGAATTCGTACAAAAAATCGAACTCGAGATTTTGATCAAACTTGACGTTACGATGGTAGAGAAGACGAAAAAAGTGGATCTCGCAAAAACGTTCGTCTGTCTGTTCGATTTTCTTTAAACTTGGTACCTTGCGACATTCATCCACCGGTTTTTTCTTTTTTTTTAGGACCAAAACTAATAGTAGCTGTCATACAATTTTTTTTGGCCAAAAAGGAAAAACTTATTTTTTATCAAAATCGGCTCCACAGATTTTTTTTTTAAAACGCAACAAAATTTAATAGTTATGAGTTGCGGTTAAATAAATAAAAAAAATAATTATTTTTTAATTTCGCTTTCTCGAAAACGGTTCAACAGATTTTGATGAATGTACTCTTCAACAAACTCGTGCCGCTTCTGACAACCAAAGCCCTTCTATTGTAACTACTTTCATAGTTTCCTTTTGTTTTGTTAGTTCTGTAGTGTATGTCATCACAATTGTTCGTCACAATATGCGAATTCACTGTAACCATTTAAACTTAGTCATAAAATCGTCGAACCCAAAACGCCTTTAACCTCTACATTCAAATTCGCACTAATCCAAATGCTCAATTTCGAAATATACTCCTAAATCTCTGCCACACACCGACGCTACGCATACATTGTGATATTTTTTTGGCTCATTAGATTGAATGGGGTTAAAAATTCACGACGATTAACAACGGGGCAGTTTCTTCAGACAGCCGGAATAAATTCAAAAATTGTACTATATTATTTTATCTTATTTAATTTCTTCTGAGTCCCGAGGAAAAACCCAATACCTATGTCAATGTTTTTCAGAGAACGATTTTAAACGCTTAAGGGCTCAACGAAAATCGAGTTTCTCATCCAAGCCCAAGAATTATATTTGAGAGCGAGAAGTTCGGTTGACGTCAAAGGAAAGAAATTTGGAAAATTCTTTATTCTTCACCCGACTCTTCAATTTCAAATCAATTTCTTTGATAAATTGCGTTTTATTTTTCTTATTTTTCAAATAAAAGATACGTGTTGATTAGGACTGTCACGCCGAAGAAGGTCTTTGGATTGAACCCCAGGCTAGCCCACCTAAAAACAGAGATTTTTTCTCACGGGTAAATTGTACCTACTGCCTTCTGCGAGGAATTGACAAATCTTGTCATTATCATGAAAAAGTGCTTCTAACCATAGCCGTTCGGATTGGCCAGAAAATTGAAGGTCCCCTCCGTTCCTGCCGATAACACGCTCAGCACACAGGAATGATTGAGGGTTGAAAGCCAGTTACACAAAATAATGTTCTCTTTATCAATAAATTGGATAATTTAATTCCAATTTTGAACTCATTTGTCCCACTGTTCGAGACGACGCGACGAGGAGTTATTACACCATGAACTTAAGCTAATGGACAAAACATGCAGAGTGTGTCGGGATTTTGGTTGATTTAAATTTGGTATATGGTGGCATCATCATCATCATTGGCGTCATCCTTTGGCAAGGCCAAAAAATAAATAAAAGTTCTTCGCACATCCTGTGCGCACTCTGCCACTACCGCACCCTGTAATTTGTTTAATGTGATTCTGCTGTTCTGTGGCGTGGCGTGCTTTTTGAGGTTTTCCGTTCGCATCGTTGACTACAGAATTCCATTGCAGGACCAAAGCCAAGCCAAGCCAAGAGATGTTAAACAAATTAAAAAAAAAAAACACAAACAAAAAATGAAAGCCTTCCAATTGCCTCTAATGGCACTATGGTCAGGTCACTCTCGAATATGTATAAAATATACATACATCGATGCTGTAACAAAGCCTCTATGTTAGCTTGGTTTATGAGGCTGGATTTTGCAATAAACTTTTACTCCTTTTCAAGGGGATTGCTGATGGGCAAGTAATAAAGTCCAGAGATTAGTAAGTGAAACCAAATTGAAGCCATCGGCTTTCTCCATATACACTCGTATATGTTTATGTTCGTCTGCAATACGGGCCTTGACTAATGGCCAAAGCTTTTAGATGTTGATACTGCGGTAGTGGTCTTCCGGTCATTTTGGAATAAACCATCAGACCGGAATACTGTTAATGCAATTTACATTCGTCATCGACACATTTTGGTTAGAGTTCAAAAGAACAATGGATAAATAGACTCAGCGCAGCGCAGCGCGGCGCGGCGTTTAGTTATTTCACAGACCGTTGTGTTCCAATGAGATCAAGAGTTGAGTATTTATACAAAGTAAAAAAGATCAACAATATTTATGGAGAAATGTTGAGCCATTAGTCAATGCGTCCAGAAGTCATATTGGAGAAATGCCGAACATTAGTTTTAATGTGCCCAAAAGTAATTGGGAGCCTAATTGTGTAGATAGTACGATATATAAAAGGTGATTCGGATACGGTGTGAAAAAAAGCTAGAGCGTGTAGGTTGGGTTGAGACAAGAAAAATATTCGTATCGGAGGGAGGGAGAAGATCTATTCCCCCCATGATACCATTCATGCCATGATACACCTTTTTGTAAAGCAACAAATCTCTCCTTTTATTGTGTTATTAAATAAAGTTGTTTTAGAAAACATTTTTTTGAAAAATTATTTTTCAAACTAAAAACTTCGAAAAAAATTGAAAAAATTTTGTTCAAACTAATTTTGTTCAGAATTTAACGTTATTAATTATGTTCTTATTAATTTTAAGTTAAATACCAGAAACCGGATGCTTAAATCTCTTTTAATTCTTTAGAAAATTAGAAATAACAGAAATAAAATTCCCTTAAATTAACTGCAATACGTTGCTTAAGTTGCTCTAAAGATCCTATTTCCATGTCGAAAAAGTCTTAACAGGTGGCGCTGTAGGCGAAAATTTCGTTTTTCAGTTCAATCCAATTACCGTTAAACAAATGGCGCTGTAGGCGGTTAGGAAATGGCTTTTGGGATATTCTTCTTCAACTTTACTTATTTGTAGGATGAAATAGGTTACAAATAAAAAATTGTCCGTTTCAAGAAATTTTTTTTTTGATGTATATCCGAGAATAATTAAAGATGATTCTCATTGGCTTTGTTGGTCGGGTCACAAGTCGGACATTCGTTCGAAAAATTCTTTAAAGGTTCCGGACTTTGATGGTGTGGAGATCTTGGCAATGGAGAAACACACTTGCAAACGCTACAACGTTTTAAACACTACACATAATCAATAACAAGAACAACATTAACTGTAAACAAGACATACCAAACATCTCAGCGTTGTTGCAGGGTGAAATGGGGTAAAAATAAAAAATTGTCCGATTCAGGAAATTCTTTTTTGTAAAAGGTTTTTTTTAGGAAATAACTTTAGGGATATTCTTTTTTTTAATTTTGTTTAGGAATTAAAAATAAAATCGGGTTTAAGAAATTTTTTGTAACTGAAAATTGGTTTATTAGTGGATTGCCTCAGGGATCTTTTCAAAATATATAGGGTAAAGTGGGGTGAAAATGAAAAGTGGCATCTGATTTCAAAAATTCTTTTTGTGTTGAAAAGGTTATTTAGAAAAAAAATTTATTTACAGAGTGCAATGGAATAAACAAAAAAAAAAAAGTTTTTTGATTACAAAACTTCTTTCTGCTTTGGGAAAGTAATAAAGATTGGATGAAGGTGATCATATTTTAACTAATTTCGCCATTCATAACGTGAAGCAGGTCAAAACTCAGTAAGTAGTATTCAATTACAAAATTTGTAATTTTTTGCGAAGCCTTAGGTTTGTCTAACCGTGCGAAGACGGGCGGGTCGGCAAGTAACTATTTGAAATCATAATAAAAGAAAAGATTTATGGCCTTACTAAAAGGTATTTTATGGCATGGCAAGTAGATATAACCTTTGTTTTTAAATACTTTTTTATCTGTTTTAAGTCAATTTTTTTTCAAGAAGTTGAAATTAAGTACTGGATTTGTATCGTTGAACGCAATACGCAAATTGCGTAGGGGCTTTAACCCCTATGGCCCCCCTGGATCCGATACTGATTCATACCATACCATACCAGTAAGTTAACTAATAAAATATATGCGTTACTACAAAGTCACTATAATCGCAGGGAGCTTCAACAAAGAGCTCTACACTGGGAGCTCCTTATACTTTTCTCAATTAATTTTTGTCATATTAAACTTCAATGTTTCAGAAAAAGGACTAAATTTTCTTGAAAATTCTCAAGATAATTTTAACTGATTTTAAGAATGTTACTTTTTTTGTTTGTTTTATTTTTAAGCGTTATATCTCGAAAATTGATTTTTAAAATCAAATTTAACATCTACTTTTTGATGGTATGAAATGATCTTATCGTTTGCTTCCAAAAACTCACAATTTGCTTCCAAAAACCGACAATTTCTACTATATTAAATCAAAAGTTCTGTCAAAGTTCATTTAAATAAAAATAAAATAGGATTCAAATTCGTAAAGATTGGCAATTTTGGAAAGTAAAAGAACACACCTTATGTCCCTCTTTAGGGGGGACAGTCCGCTTTTTTCGTAGCAAAATACTGTTTTTCCCCCATATAAAAACCTCCGTCCCCCTTATTAAGTAAAAATTCTAAAACAGAAAACATGCAATTGAAAACTGTAAAAATATTTTATTTAATATTTCTATAAAACGATTCTCTGTGAACGCATCCATTTGCAGTTCAAAACCCATTGACTTATTATATATGGACTGCCAGGAGCCAACTTCACGTTGACGCCACTTTAAGCTATGCGTTACAAGCGCCGAGTTCAGTCCTATCGGAAAATAGAGATACTACTGTTTGACATATGTATCGAGGATTTTTTTGAAGGATTTTTTTCCATCTGATTTCATTTTTCATTGGGTACGTTCAGCAGACACAAGGGACTACATTTATGTAGTCAAGTGCTTTCATTGAACGCAAATTTTAGAAAGGAAACTAGTTATTTTTTGAGATGTCATTAATACCAAAATTGAAACTTTACTTCCAACCTTTACCTTCCGTCGATAGTGCAGATAGTATTTATAATAATATTTTTATCTGAAAAACACCTCACACAAAGTAATTACGAATTGTATATTATAATTTCTTCAATACATTCATTCTGTCTTTCCGACATCCTTCACGTTGTGTGACGCTGAACGTGACGTCGTGACTGAGATTTTTCACTTCTTGTCTAGGAGCAAATAAAATTTTCTTTCACTTAAATCGATAACCATTACCGCTGTTTGTTGATTTCATTGGTTGCTATTGTTAATTAGTTTCGCAATGATTCAACTTTGTTTTCATACTTTTTTTAATTAATAACAACAAACTAATAAACAAACATCATCGAGAAGAATTCTGAAACTGAATTGCAAAATAAAAACAAACAATAAATGTCAAACCAGTGCTAAGGGTTATTTGAAAAAAAAAAATCCCTTAACCAAATCCGAAAATTTCCTTTTTTTACAAACAACTTCTCGCTTAATTTTCAAAACTGTTAATTCATACAAATTTTAGTCATGTCGAAGTTCATAAAATAAAATAAAATTAGTAGAAACTGGCAGATTTGAAAAGTAAATGAGTAGAGGTAGTATTCTGCTTTACACTTTTTGCTAAGAATATTGAATATATTTAGTAGGCGTGTTTTTTGCAAGTCCATATGGATTTGTCGAAAAAACAACATCGGGACTTCTTACTTACAGTACGTAAGTCCCGATAATTATCTGGACTTAGCTAAGTCCATATAGATTTAAGTTGTTGTTGTATTTACGTGTAAAACAATTAGCTCCGATGTTGTTTTTTCGACAATTAGCTCCGATGTTGTTTTTTCGACAAATCCACATGGACTTGCAAAAAAAAAACGCCTAGGATTTTTAAGTACACAGTTTAAGCGCGTTTTTATAGGGAATTCTAATCCTCTACAATTTCGGTTAAGATAAATTTTACTGATAAATTAAAAGTAAGGTTCGTTCCTTTACTCCAAATTTTTGCGCATTTTTGTACAATTTTATTGTTTTTTTATGAACTTTGACAGAACTTTGGACTGAAATGCACAAAAATCTGAATTTTAAAATAAAGGAATGAACCTATGAATAAGTTATAATTAAAAAAAATACGAACGTTTTCAAGAAAAATAAGATATCTAAAAAGCTGCTCGGAAGTTGCCTAGTGGGCGAGTCGTATTTATTAGATTTTTGACTAGTTAGACAGTTTATAATTATTTCGAAATAGTTGAAAAATACTTTATTTGATATATACAAAAAATGTTGCAATATTGCAGGTTTAGACAATAGATTCCATTGTCTTAAGGTAGGTAAAAAGTTAGAAAACTTCAGACATTAAAAATGTTTTTTATAACTTGGACGGCCGTCTAAAGTAAGACGGCGTTTATAAATACGATTGTACGAATTTTTCCTTGAAATAATGTTTTAAAAATATCTTCCTTCACTACATCTCTTGAAATGGAGAAAATAAATTTCATTGACAAATCTCTTATTTCGAATATGACTCTAAAACCAAAGGTTTTATAAAATAAATCATAAAAGGATTTTTTTCAGTGCTCCCCCAACACTACGCCGATTGGTGACTTTCTATGACCATAGATGGCCTTACCTTCTATGAATAAAATTTCATTCTAAGGCGAAGTATGTAACAGATGGCGCTAAAAATAGTATTTATTATTGTCGGTAGGCCCGAACTTGTCGCTGATTTCGCTTTGAGAACTGGAACCATCATCTCCGCAGGTTATGTATGGAATTGACAACCAACTAGCAGTCCATATATAATAAGTCAATGTCAAAACCATTTCAAAATGAACGCATTCACTTAATGAACTACATCTCACTTCACTTTTATTTTACTCTGGTGTTATATTTTTCAAAAACATGTTTTGTCATCGTTTTTGAACACATGTCCTCATGTCCCTAGAAAACACGAAGTCCCCCTTTTCGTTATTTTCAATCTGGTAACCCTACTCTATACCTACATAAGTACAATTATTGAATTGAATGATAAAAATAAGAGTTTTGGTATCGTGTTGATTTCTGAACTCCAAGCTTAATCACATTCTAAATACTTTTTCTCTAAAAAAAAATTATCACTAAATTCAGCATTAACGGTGCAAGTCGCATTTATTTTCAATCCACCATTTTGTTTTCTACAATTATGTTAGCGGGTTCTTATGTTCTGCCATTTTCCTTAGTTTTAATATCAATGGTTTGTTTATTTGCTGAAGACATCAAAAAAGTTTTCAAAGCCTTAACTGCTGTTGGTTAAAATTCGGTGCATTGAACTGTTATCTTAAATCACTTCACTTTGAGGTGGAAAATGTGCAGTTGTGTGAAAAATTTTATTTCTTGATAAAATTGATTTAAAAACTTGATAGAAGAGTAAATATTGAAAAAGATAAACGGATAAGCTGAAAATAAAAAAATTATTTAAATGATTTTTAAATAAGTATTTAAAGGTAGTTTGTCGGGAAGGTTTGCTTCTTTATCTTAAATTATTATTTTAATGAAATAATAATATAGTGGATGGTGAATACATCTTATTAAAGTTTGGGAATAACGTATAAAAGGCTATTTCAATTATGTCGACATATTTAAGTGGTGAGTTAAAATAGAGTTAGCTAACTCTAGAAGTGAATTAACCCACAATCAACTGAGGAATCAGTTTTTCGGTGGAGAATGCATGCGGAACGACTAAACAAACCCGATGGATAAAACATCAAAAGCATCTGTTCAGTTAATCCTGAGTTAACTCACCAAATTTCGTTGAGTTAACTCGGGTTTAACTTTAATCTCGCACTAAAAAACTCGACCCTTATGTAAGTGTTATAACTTGCTCTAATATGAAAAAGTCGTAATTAAACTAAAATAAACTTTTCACACCAAACTCAAGACACAGTCTTAGCAAAAATATCGGTTTTAGCGAAAAAAAAAACCTACGTAAAATATACATTTTTGTTAAACCACAAGTTTTCGTGAGCCACAAATTTTAATAAAACCCATCGAAAACTAATTGCAATTCAGAGTTTAACTAAACGAACATACCTTCCGAAACATTCAGCGCTCAATCAAACGCCAAAAAAAAAGCTGACAGGATGCTGTCAAGAGAAATTAAATTCACTATTGATGAACACAGCTGGCGCGATGTTGGCACGCGCGTTCTTACTAATCAATCTTCTCCCATTTTATTGCTTTAATTTTAGTTTTTTCATTATTATGGATCAAGACCAAGAGTCACTGTTCTGCGCTGCTGCTCTAATTTATTCACCATTCACTGAAACTAGTTTGTTTGATTCAGTTTTATTTTAACTGTGGCTATGTGGATTTTCAAAGCGTCGCGGCTCTTTGCCGCGTCCATTGTGTTCATTGATTTCAAAAGAATTGAAATGTCAAACGAAAATAGGTGAGTGTTTGGTGTGAACGCTTTGGTAAACTTTTTGCCGAAAATTCCATTTTCGGTTTGGTGTGCAAAAGCTATTAACTCTATTAATGATGTTAAAGTCGGAAAAAAATTATGTTCGTCATACGGTCATACAGTTTGTGATGCGTTTGTGTGTCTCCACGTCCACTGTTCATCGAGCTGCAGCTTTAGCGGGTGAATTGAATTGCTTCAAACTTGGTACAGATCATTTGTATACGATTCTCTAGACGATTCGAATTCGAATTTTTATTATTTGGACATCTAAAATGGATAGCTGCTGTTTTGTTACGGCTGGAAACAGTTTTTATTAAACTGCTTTATCGACTTCACGACTGTCAAATAAGAACTGTCAAAGGTAGTTTTTATCAAATTGCTGTCTTGCAAACCTTCCCGGCGGCGATTACCTTTATAATTCTTACCCCCATGAATGTTGGCAACGAAATCGGTATCATATTCCCAGCATTAATAGTGTTAGGTTTTTGAGTGTGTTGCATAAATATTATAACAGCTTTGCGAAATTTCCAATCCTGATCCATCCAATTGCAAGAATACACCGCAGTTGTAAGATTTGTACTAGCTTCCATTATTTCGCTAACCAAATAGCAACACGGCAGCACTTCAATCAAAATTGAAGTAAGGTAACACGATGAGGTCACTTTGAATGAAAGATCATCGAATATGCAAAAACAAAGTGCCGTAATACACAAAACAAAAGCCGCAACAATAAATTGAATAAAAATCGTGGCCGAAACAACTGGACTTAAGCAGCAAAAGTAACTGAAAAAAAAAAAAAAAACAAAATAATTAAAGGAAAGTTGTTTTCTTTTTGTTCATTTAGAGTCGATTTTTTTAATAATCAATTAAACATTCAGTTAACTGTCAAAGGAATAAATAGGAACAAATGTTGGCTTTATCTGAAGAAAGAGAACTGTTTTGACATTTTTAGAGTCAATGGGGCAAAATTTGAAACAGCTTGACGTTAGGGTGTTAACATGTTTTAGTTAACATTTTACTAACTTTAAATATCTTTACAAAAATGTTCTTAATTTCAACCAATTTTGAACTAGTATCATACTAAGCCTATTTTTTTTTATAAAGTCAAGCTGAACACACCTAAAACAGTTACAGTTCGTGCAAAAAAGTAAGCAAACATACCTTTTTCATATTTTTAATTGTCAAAGTTAAAAAGATAGTACGATGCTGAAACACGTTTAAAATTGGGAAAATCGTCTTTTTAATCTAGAATCATACTTAAAAGGCTTTCAACTCGTACTAAATCGTTGAAAGTTTTGCGCCACTAAGTTTTGTGGCAATATTCTCTCCAAAAAATGGAGAAATTAATTAACTAGGAAATCCTTCGTTTTTATTTAGAATCGAACAGATTTCGATTTTGAATTTTTTAATTTTAACCGATTATTTTTTCTACAAACAGAGCAAAAATAAGAGTAAATAAACGAATTATTGCCTATAGACAGTTTTAAAAATGGAAAACCTAATGTTATCAATTATTTTGGTAGAAAGTTTTGAAGATCCAATTAAAGCCAACTTATGCTAAAACATTTAAAAGTTTCTATAAATATCAATTGAACAATAATTCCAAACTTCAAACAGAAATATAACTTGCCGCTTAGTTCATACGACTATTTTTCTCTAAAATAATAATTACTGAAGTGTATTCCTGTGATCATTGACACAACGAATTAGTTCACAGTAGTTCTCCTTCGTTGTCCTCGTCCCATTATCATAGCCAATACTTGAAATTCTCCTTGTCAGACATTTAATATGTCCCAGGATCACGTAGATGTAGAAAACCGAATATATATCCGTTGTCACATTCATCATGCACTGAACACAAGAATTAACAAATTGATAGCCAAAAGCCGAGACATACAAGGTCCTTGAAGACCTCCAATCGAATGGCAGCCAGCCTTCTAGCATTAGTCGTCCAGCAAGGGCTGCCGAAATTCCATACGTTCCAAGGGTTGACCAAAAGAGCACTTGATAAACAACAAACAGTCGATGACAATTCCGTATGACTCGCTCCATGTACTTCCTGTCGGCAGGATCTTCTTCAACTCGATTGTCCAGATGCCTTAGGTATTGATGAGATTTCAACAAATTCCCACGATAGAACAACAGAACCACCATTTGCAAAGAACAAGCTGTAAGCTCAATGCTTGTGGACATGTTCCTCATCAGCTCAGCAAAGGATTCCACAAAGAATCCTTGAACTATGAGTTGCAATGGAGCCAGAAAAGTTACGGCAATGTTTATAAATATCGAATAAAATTTGTAGAGCTTTTTATTTGTCGTTAAAGGATGAATCCCGAAGACACTCCAAAAACGCCAGACATAGTGAAACGCCGCTGTTGAATCTAATTTTACCATGATGGATATGGGTTCGAATTATTTTGATGAACTGCTTTCATCAAGGATGCGGTATTTATTTATACAACCATTAATGAGCGAACATACAATTAATTATTAACATCGACAACGAAGTTTTAGATTAACTTAATGATATTTAATATCTCATCAGCATGTGCTATTAAGGTAAATCGTAACAGGGATTAAAAATTTATGAGGAAAGTCACAATAAAAATGGATTTCAAGAGAAACCATTATGCAATGGTTGTTCTGGAAACATTAATTGATAATTAAAACCCCATCATAACAAAGCTGTATTCTCATTTTCTAAATCATTAATAAAGGATGGAAAATATTCGAGCATCTGTGTTCATAATGTATGTTCGTCAAATTACATTAAACTAAGAGAAAATGAAAGTTTGCAGGCGGGAGTGGTGCGGTTGTCAAGATTCGTTTAGTACAAAATTATATACAGGGTGTTTTTTTTAGACGTGTGGTTTTCAAGAAAAAATAAATCGTATATAATTTAATGTTATGGCCAAGAATTTAGCTTTATTATAAAGATAAGGGTTTGCCATTATGTTTTAAAAATTATTTTCGGCAAGTGGCCGCCGCGGCTGGCTTGAACAAATTCCAGCCGAGAGGCCCAATTTTCGACCACTTTTTGCAGGAGTTGATGCCGTATGTCAGCAATAACGCGCCGTATATTCTCTTCCAAGGCGTCAATCGTCTCGGGCTTATCTGCGTAGACAAGCGACTCCACATAGCCCCACAAAAAATAGTCCAGCGGTGTTAAATCGCACGATCTTGGAGGCCGCGCCACAGGCCCATGACGCGAGATAATGCGCTCACCAAAAGTTTCCTTCATAAAATTGACTGTTTCGATGGCTGTATGGCATGTACCGCCGCGCCGGCCGTCTTGTTGGAACCAAAGGTCTTCCACATCAACATCCTCCATTTCAGGCACGAAAAAGTCATTAATCATGGTTCTATAGCGTGCCCCATTGACTGTACCACTATGACCGGCTCATTTGTGAAGAAATATGGACCAATGATTCCCTCTGCCTATTTTATAGGTTTTTCCTAACATTGCACCCGATACGTCCATACGACTCAGTAGTTTTATATCAAACATTTCTATAGGTCTTTTTATGGTTCTGGGGGGCAATTGGTTCCTTTGCCCCCCCCCCCCCCGTAGTTCCGCCATTGGCTTAGTAGGTCCGACTATCTGTTGTAAGTGAGCCAAAATCTAGAGGGTGGCAAAGTTTCCAAAAATCAGTTTTTCCTATTTTGGTCTCAAACAAATAATTAATGCAATCATTTTTTAATTTTAAGTTGCACGTCTCAGAAATAACGAATTCCTAAAAAAATAAGTACCTATGGTAGGTTTAACGAATAAGATAAATACAAATATTTATAAAAATTAATCGAGTTCATTGAAGTTAAACAGTTCTCTCTTCCCATCAGATAAGTTATAGGTACATTTATCTCTCTATAAAAGTCTTAAATACAATTATAGAATGGCAACAAAATAAAATTGAAAAAAAAGAAGAAATTATAAAAATTATACACACATTCATATTATCTACCATTTAAGTATCAACAAATAATTAAAAAAAAAAAGAGAAGAGAATATTTTCCGATTTTTAATTTTCCCTCATGATTATAAAAAAATGTCTACTTGTACCCTCTAGAGGGGGATACTAGAGATGGGTTAACACCCTTAAAATCTCAGTTTGAACGTCATACACCCAACTCTTCGGCTTGGTTATACATTCCCGCATACTTATACGAGAGCATTTTATCAGCATCCTCATCATCATCAAGAGAAGCATCAGCAGCAACATTCCAATATAGCGCGGCAATTCACCCACACCACCTAGACCCCTCACAGCAAAAAAATAAAGAAAAAAAAAAAAACTCAAGGGGTTGCAGGCATCCCCGTCTTTGCTGCCCTGCAATGCAAGTGGCGCATCCTGCTTGAAATCGTTAAGCGGGAATGAATATACCAACCAAAAAAAAAAACAGGAACTCTTCTTCTCCGCCTACCACAACTAACGCCCACAAAAGTATCTGGATGGCTTATGATTTATTAAAATTCTGAAAAGCCTGGCATGTTGTTAGAGGAATGCTCTCTGCTAAAATATAGATTAAAAAATGTAGGCATCTTGATACGTATATAGGTACGTACGTATATTCCTATGAAGTCCTTGGGGGCCTTCCGTCCTCCTATCACCCCTGATGTTCCGACTGTCGGCGTCGGCGTCGCCTCGTCAAGGGTGGTCGACGGTGTGTAGCTGGTGTAGGCTTGCAAATGTGTGTATGAGAAAATATTTGCTCTTTTTTTGCCGCTTTTTCATATGCCAGTGTCGGTGCCGGTTGCTTTCTAGGCCTCAGCCTTAGATTATGCTGAAGAAGAGAAACATTCAGAGTCATTGAGCTTTCGCTCGACGAGAAGGGGTGACGAAAGAAAGGATTCTTTTATTTTGTCCCTGTATTTGGTTCGTTTAGAATTTGCGAATCCTTATCATAACTTCATGAGATTCCTCCTTAGAAAATTTACATGCACACAGGCATAATGGTAGGTGATGCTGGCTTTAAAGGGGCGCACATTTGAATAGATTTTCAGCAAGGTTGTTGCAGATTTTATAACCAAGGATCATCACTGGCAGTGCCGGATTTGGATAAATTGGTGCCCATGATGGTAGGTATATACCCAATCAATATGGGTGTGTTTTTTTTACGCGCATAAAAGCTTTGGATAAAAATGACGCTTATAGAATTGGAAAAACTCCAAAAACTGCTCCCCTTACAACTAGCCTGTTGAATTTATTGATACACAACCACCTACATTTTTATAAAGGGTGTTTACTTTAGAGGTATAGAACTTTGAAATAGGTTAAAACAAAGATGACTTTTTCAAATTGACATGAAATTTACTTTATTCGAAAGAAAATCTTCTAGCATTATAAAGGGTTTTCCAATAAAAGGTGTTATTTTGAATAGCCCGCTATTTCGGTAGCTGTCACTTTTGAAGCTGTCATTTTTTGACATTTGACAAGTATAAACTACGCCATTAATAAAATGGAACGATACACGCTTCAACAACGCATTGAAATTATTAAAATTCACTATAAAAATGGTGAAAATTTGGCAGAGACGGTTCGTAAAACTAAAACATTTTTGGGTCGTCGTGAAGCACCTTGTCGGGCCGCAATACAGAAATTGGTGGACAAATTCGAGCTGTTGGGACAAGTTAGTGATGTGAAGAATAAAACCCGTGCACATCGCTCAAGAACAACCGAGAATATTGCTGTTGTAGCCCAAAGTGTTGAAGAAAACCCAGGTTTGTCCATTCCTCGTCGTTCTTTGGAATTAGGCATTCCACAAACGTCATTACACCGTATTTTGCATAAAGACTTGGGTCTTAAGGCTTATAAAGTTCAGTTAACACAAGAACTCAAGCCGGCTGATCATCAACAACGTCGTGTCTTTGCTGATTGGGTCCTTGAAATGCATGAAAATGATCCGGAATTTCATCGAAAAATCATCTTGACTGATGAGGCCCATTTTCACCTCGGAGGCTACGTCAACAAGCAAAACTGTCGCATCTGGGGCTCGGAAAACCCAAGAGTTATTGTTGAAAAGCCTCTCCATCCTCAACGCGTGACTGTTTGGTGCGGTTTATGGTCCGGCGGGGTCATTGGACCTTACTTTTTCGAAAATGAGGCTGGAGCAACAGTTCCGGTCAATGGATTGCGCTATCGAGAGATGATTAATGATTTTTCATGGCCGGAATTGGATGGTATTGATCTGGACAGCGTTTACTTTCAACACGACGGCGCTACGTGCCACACAAGCATTGAAACCATCGATCTTTTACGGGAAAAGTTTCCGGACCGTGTTATCTCTCGAAGAGGTGATCACAATTGGCCACCGAGATCTTGTGATTTAACACCTTGCGACTTCTTCCTTTGGGGCCACGTGAAAGATAAGGTCTACGCCAACAGCCCAGCGTCGATTCAAGACCTCAAAGATGGAATTCGTGAGGCTATCGAGGACATAGGGCAGCCACTTTGCGATTTGGTTATGGACAATTTCATGAAAAGGATAAGGTCCTGTAAGCGTGGTCGTGGCGGCCATTTGGCTGATGTTGTGTTCCATTATTAACGGCATACCTTCTTCTTTATAATGAAATAAACATCCGATCATTTATCTCAAAAAATGCCATTTTTCTTTGAATATCAAAATAACACCTCTTATTGGAAAACGCTTTAATTTAAATATGATTTCTAGCTTATGACCGCCACGGCTGGCTCGGACGTAGTCTAATATTGAGGTCCAATTTTCAAACTTTTTTCAACATTTGTGGCCGTATATTGGCAATAATGCGGCGAATGTTTTCTTCAAGTGGTCAATTGTTTCGGGCTTATCGGCGTAGACTAGCGAATTCACATATCCCCACAAAAAAATACTCAAGCGGCGTTAAATCGACCGATCTTGGAGGCCAATTCAATTTAATTGATGAACGAAAAAGTCAGTAATCATGGCTCTATAGAGGTCACCATTGACGGTAAGGTTCTGCCCAGCATCGTTTTTAAAGAAGTACGGACCAATTATTCCACTAAACCACACCAAAGAGTCAGTTTTTGTGAATGTAACGGTGTCTCAACATACACTTGAGGATTATCATCACTCCAAATACGGCAGTTTTGTTCATTGACGTATCTATTCAACCAAAAGTGAGCTTCGACGCTAAACAAAATTCGCTTATGAAAATCGGGATCAACAACGATCTCGTTTCGAGCCCATTTTGCACAATTTGCATGCGTTGTTTAGTTGTCAGTCTATTCATGTTGAAATGCCAAACCAAACTAAAAATTAATCATAGGACAACAGACACAATGGCCGCCAGTTAAAATAGTGTTGCCAACTTACAAGTTCTATACCTCAAAAAAAAACACCCGTAATAAAAGAGTTATGGCAACAACTTTGGAGAACATTTTCGTTAAAAAATATGAAATTTATCATCAACTTTTGGACTTTAAAAGTCGAAAACCAAATTGAATTTTTATCAAAATGTAGCCTCTTTTTTATACCCATAGGACCTTAACCTTACATATCAGTTGATTATAACTCAAGGTATAGGCTACGTAAGAGATCTTTACTTTATCGACTTTTCTCGAAGATATTAGAGATAAAGCGACTTTCTGGAAATTTCTCACTGTAGGTGATCCAGCAATCGAAACATTTTTAAAGCGATTTTCCTTACATTTTAGACTTACTCCCTCAATTCAATCCAGATTAAAAATTTAATCTAGATTGAAGTTAATTTAAAACGAAACATTAACTCCAATTCCATATTATTATCTCTGTAAACCCAGATTTAGAGCCAATGTAGATAAATCCAATTAAATTCAAACTGGTTTTGACCAAGAGTAATATGGACAGATTAAATAAAGCCGGATTTAATAAATTTGGATTTAAAGTCCATTTAAATCCAAATTGAATAATCTGGCGGTTAAAGATCTAATACGGTTTTATTGAGAAGCGACCGACGACGTTTATTTCTTTAGTTCTAAAAAAAAGGGACTGTAACTAACAACAAAAATTCGGACATCCTAATTGAGATATTTTTATTAAAATAATTTATTTTAAATAAATGTATGTTTTAGTCTGCCCTACAGATAACTGTGGCTGCGGCCCCTTATCACAGCCTATAGAATACATGTCAAGCAACAATAACGAAACAAACAAAGGTTTAAAAGTTTTGATTAAAAATTGTGTTTGCCTTCTTTTGATATTTATTATTGTTGTTGTTGCTGTTGCTGTGGTTGGTTGTGAATTACATTGCTCAGCTGAGCTTTCTTTTGTTATTCTTGCCTTTTATATAATTTTCTCCCATCTTATACCTACATTTATCCCTTTTTAAGAGAGCAGACAAAATATTATTCAGAGGCAAAAGAGGAAAAGAAATTATTTCATTTGTAATAATGTGTTGTTGGGAGATTGTGGAAGTCATAACACATCACAGAGTCCTTTAGCTGTTGTGATGTAAATGATTTTAATATACATGTAATGGAATGTAATTCCTTCCATATGAAAAGCATTAAAAAGAACATACATACATTTACACATAGATAAAATCCCTTTGAGTTCAAAATATGGTGTATAGGATTTGTGGAGTGATTTAGTGGATTGGAGTATAGCTATAGGTGCACATTTATACCACTAGAAATTGTTGAGAAAAAAAATGAAATTGTCCTTATAAAGGGTCCGCAAAATAACTTTTTTTTTTTTTTTTTGAAAATGGCGCAAAAAATCGAGTGTAGCTTCGGCTGTGTGGCACGTAGCAGCGCCGTCCTGTTGAAACCAAATGTTGCCAATATCCTCCTCTTCAATTTTTGTGAACAAAAATTCTTTCAACATGGCCCGATAACGATCGCCATTGACTGTAACGGCCACTCCTTGCTCATTTTCGAAGAAAAATGGCCCAATTATGCCTCTGGACCAAAATCCGCACCAAACAGTGACTCGTTTTGGGTGTATCGGCTTTTCAATGTATGCGTGCGGGTTTTCTGTGCCCCAAATGCGACAATTTTGCTTGTTTACTACCCGGCAAGATCAAAATGGGCTTCATCTGAAAAGATGATTTTTTTGGCAAAATCGGCGTCTTCTCTAAGTCGATCGCAGGCCCGCTTAGCGAAGCGTATACACAACCATATTCGTTCAGCGGAAGGATAAAACTAATTATCTGTCAAATCAGACATGACCTAAGTGTTACCATTCACGAAATAAGCACTAGTTGTAAAAAAAAACGTTAGATGGCGCCCCTTTTATTATAAATGCTATAAATTCATCTTTGACATAGCTATTTTCACTTTTTTTTTGTAGGCGAACAAAATTTCGTTCAGGCAAAACTAACAATAGCTTTTGAAATTCCGGGCGAACGAAAAATTTTAAGGTTAAATATTTTTCGGGTGAAACTCACAATAAGGCTGCTTGTATTGTATTCGTAGTTTTTTTTCTGTTTACGATTTCATGATAATATGAATAGGTACCTAGATATCGTCGGCTATCTGTCAAAACTTCCGAAGTACAAAAATGGCATTTAAATGCATTTTAAATAGAAATTTGACTGAATTAAAATATCAATGCCTCGTTACTGATTCCTGTTGCCTATAAAAAACCTATTAAGTGCAGGATGCTAAGATACCTAGCAAAAATTAAGTTTTTTAGTTCATATCAGTTTTGGTTAAGGGATGGTTTTTTTTTTTACAGAAGATGCACTCTTGGAGTTCTGCTTTTTAATATATCGGGTTTTTCAATAAGAGCGCTACAAAAGTTTTTTTAAATAAAACAAAAACGGTTTTGGATATCAATGAAATTCTTTATTCCTGTGAAAGTGCGTTCGATGCCATTATGTATTTAACTCGATTTCTTTTGCATGGCCACCACGGGCACGCTTGCAGAAGTCCAGACGCTGAATCTAATTTTCGACGGTTTTCAAGCCTAAATCGGCCGATACTGCTGCAATTTCACGTTCGATATTCGTACGAAGTTCATCAATCGTCGCTGGCTTGTTGGCATAGACCATAAACTTGACGTAGCCCCACAGGAAATAGTCTAACGGCGTCAAATCGCACGACCGAGGCTGCCAAGCGACTGGACCATTTCGTGAGATAACACGTTCTCCAAACTTGGTGTCCAATAAATTGATTGTGACATTCGGTGTGTGGCTTGTGGCACCGTCCTGTTGGAACCACATGTCCTCCAAGTCCATATCATCCAATTGGGGCCAAAAATATTCGGTTATCATTGAACGGTAGCGATCCCCATTCACAGTAACGTGTCGGCCTTGATCATCACGGAAGAAGTACGGCCCAATGACCCCGCCGGCCCAGCCCATAAACCACACCAAACCGTATTTTTTTCGGGATGCAATGATGACTCATGGAGTACGTGTGGATTGCTGCCTGACCAATACCGCATATTTTGGTTATTGACGAAGCCATTCACCCAGAAATGAGCCTCATCGCTAAAGATGATTTTTCAATTTTTAGCACTCTTAACGTTGAGGCCACTGACTCCGAATTTCGGTAGTAAATTTTAATAAATTCGACTCGTTGTTGGCTCGTATATCTTTCCATCATGAAATGGCAAACCTTACTGAAGAGAAATGTCAAAAGAACGGCAATAAATATGGCGTCGTCTGCTGTCCCTGTTGCTCTACTTTTGTAGCGTCCCTGTTGAAAAACCCTTTATAAAGCACTCGATGACAGAAAACATTGTGCTGGTGTCTTCGTGAACATAACCAAAGCGTTTGACATGGTTAACTATAGTTATCCTTTAAGACAAACTATTTATATTGCGTAGGATTCAGAGGTTTTATGTATCTTACTTACTTGAAAGATATAACCCAAAAAGTGAAAATAGAAGAATTTGTCAGCAATTTCAAAGTTCTTAATCTAGGTGTACCACAACGCTCAGTCTTGGGACCTATTATTATTCCTATTTTACATTAACTCGTTATTTAATTAACCATTTATGGGCAAGGTAACAGCCTTTGCAGATGATCTTGGGATTGCATATCGTTCTTACAGCGCTTTGAACCTTGGTGCTGAAATCAATCATGATGTTCATCTTTTGAGAATTTGATTTTCTACACACAAACAATTTGTTAGTAGCAAAACAACATTCAAGTACTTCAGTTATAGTAGTCCGGAGTGTACTTGTTGTGAAGTTTATTTTCATGCAAACAATTGTGTAAGGCATATTTTATCGAGTTGTGCATGTTCTTTTGAAGAACTTGATATAATTTTTAATTAACTTGAAACTTGTGACAAAAATTGCTTCAAATTAGAAATAGTCAGTCAGTTTAAGTACTTAGGTATAACAATTGATCATAACATGAGATGGTTCGAACATATTTCAAACTTTAAAAAATAATTTAGTTTTTATTTCTCAGAAATTTCTACGAAAATAGAACTCTAAGAATTGGTTTAAGTTATTGGGGCGGCCGGCGGCGCTTATGACGAAATTCTCCATCCACTCATTATTTTATAAAAGTGCGCTGTACGAAAAATATGCAAAGCTAATCGTTTAGCTCATTCTATGGTTTTGTTTTAGAACATTGAGCATTCTTCCACTGAAACATTTATTATTACTATAAAGTCTTAAACAAATATTGTTCTTGAGAGTTGGTATGTAGAGTCCAATATTGGATATTAGAAATTTGCGAAGCCATTTAAGCAATTCTGTCATCATGCCTTCTTTTCGAACTACACATTTCAGGAACTTTTTCTCCGTTGTATCATGCAAATTGTTCAATAGACTCCCTACAGACTTGCGATTCTAACCAATTTTTCTAAGTAAAATTAAAAGTGGCCTTTTAGACTTTAATCACATTGAAATTAGTAAAACACTGTTCACCCTACTCACGTATTTTTGTAATAAAGTGACATTAACACTATTTATTTTCAAGTACAAATGTCACTAACTATTCTTCCTATTTTTGAACGCTTGAAGCCCCTCGTCAACAACTTGATAGGTCCATATCAGTGTGGCTTTAGACCAGGAAAGTTCACCAACGACCAAATATTCACTTTACGACAGAACCCAGGAACTTCAAATCGATGTTTCATCGATTTCATAGCCGCGTATGACAGTATCTATAAAGACGAGCTATATAGGGCAATGTCTAGTTTTGGCATCCCTACCAAACTCGTCCGTTTGTTCAGGATGGCAATAGAGAACGCACGATACTGCATCACACTCGAAAAAGAGCTCAGCGACACATTTGATGTCAAAAATTGATTTAGACAAAGTGACGCGCTGTCATTCGACTTCTTTAACATCGTTCTTGTAAAAGTATTGCAAAACTCTGCCGTCAACACTAGAAGCACAATCTTTCAAAAGTCCATCCAATTACTCGCATACGCCGCCGATATTGACGTTATTGGGAGAAGACAGCTTGATTACAGTAGCGCTTTTGTGAATATTAAAGCGGAAGCAAAGAACATGTGTTCAGAGGTCAATGAGGGCAAGACCAAGTATATGCTGTCATTAAGAAAATACACTCAACACCAACGTATTGGACAAAACATTACCATAGACATATGTAACTTTGAGATAGTAAGAGATTTTATCTACCTAGGTTCCGCTTTCAACACAGACAAGGATACCAGAGATGAGATCAAACGAAGAATAACTCTTGCCAATCGCAATTTCTTCGGGCTATAAGAAGGCAATTGAGTAGTAAAGCCCTCTCTCGAACAAATAGTGTCCCATTATAAGACGCTGATGAACCCGGTCCTGCTATATGGTGCAGAGGCATGGACCTAATCGATGAACACTTTAGGAAAGATTCTCCGGGTGATTTTTTGTCCAGTCTGCCTAAACGGGGAGTGGAGGAGAAGGTACAACAATGAACTGTACAGGCTGTATGTACATGTACAGCGACACTGACCTAGCCGAAAGAGTAAAAAAGAATACGACTGAGATAACTGGAACATTTAGAGCAAATGGACACCAAAGCTCCAGCCCGAAAAGTCTTTGAGTCCAACCCTGAGGGATTGCGCAGTAGAGGAAGACTACGACTCAGGTGTCGCAAACAAGTGGAAGAGGTCCTCAACCAACTTGGCATGCGAAACTGGAGACATCGAGCTTCAGGAGCCGATCTGGCTAGAAGAAGCTTTTTGGTTGAGGCCCTGGTTTACTCCGGACCGTAGCGCCACCTTAAGTAAGTAAGTAAGCTAAGCTTATAGGGTAGTTGCCTAAGACATGTAAATTACTTTGCCCCAGTCTCGTTTTATTCTTCCAACTCCCTTCGGACTTGAAACTGAATTTATAAAATAAGAATCATTTTATGATTTAATTGTCTTAAAATGTTTTGGGTTTGAACATAAATTTAAAACTCTAATCCTTGTATTGTACTATGCTATACCACTAAATTCTTCTTTTTTTTTAATCTGCTTTGGGGGGGGCCTCTTGTGATCTGTGTCAGATGAAATAATTGCTTAAATTCAATTCCAAAATGCTTAAATTGCAAATGTTGAAGAACGATATCATGTTATTCGTTCATGAATTTTATGAACATATTTTAAAATAAAAAATAAATAAAACAACATATTTCGAAATTTTATTTAATTCATATTTATCGAAGCATATTTATAGACCTCTTTGATTTATAAATACATAATTGCATGTCTGCATACAAAAAGCATTTTTCTCTTAGATTATTACAACTGTTTCAAAAGAGTGAACATCGAAAAAGAGAAGCGTATAATCTGTATATAAACAAAACAAAAAAATATTATTACATTTGTCATATTAAATTGTAAATTATTTCAGTTTATCTTACACTAACACATGTCTGCAATGTCACCGGTACCAAATTACCAGCCATAATTACTGTCTTCTTTTGAGTCCTTTGCATAAAAATGATAACTGTTTTCCGAAATCTCTGGGTCTGATCCATCCAGTTGGAGGAGTATAAGGCCGTGGTGAGATTATCACTGCTTGTCATCAAGTCGTTGACAATATAACAACATGGCATAATTTGTGCGAAAATTACACAAACATAAGCTAGAGTCATGAGTAGCTTGGCCAAATTGCTACCAAAGAAGAGGTAATCAAATATGGCCAGGCACAAAGCAAAAGCAGTAACCATGAATTGGATAAGAATCGCTCCTGAAATCACCGGACGGACAAGCTCAAAAAACCTTAAAAGAAACAAAAAAAAAGCAAAAAAACAACATACTGTATTTATTTATTTGTTTAAAATATCACATATTGTTGGACACTGTCTAACTTAGGCACCAGAAACAGTACAATATAACTTGAAGTGGCATTTAATTTAATAATTGTATAAAGCACATGCTCAAATAATTATAACTATTTATTTAGAACTTTTAAGGCGATTCTTGTCTAGCTAGATAACTGCCTCGACTAACGAAATCTGAAGCCTCAGCGGCAGCAATATTCTCGACACTACGGGCACTTCTTTGTCTCACTGGCACGTGAACATTTTGTACTGTGCATGTGGATTCAAATTTTTCCACTAGACGATCAATTGTTGATCTGCTAAGACGATTATGACGACCATAAATTGGACGTAGCGCTCTTAACGTTGAGGCCAAAGACTCCGAATTTCGGTAGTAAATTTTAATAATTTCGACTCGTTGTTGGCTCGTATATCTGTCCATCATGAAATGGCAAACCTTACTGAAGAGAAATGTCAAAAGAGCGACAAGAAATATGACGTCGTTTGCTGTCCCTGTTGCTCTACTTTTGTAGCGTCCCTGTTGAAAAACCCGATATTGGGAAACTTGGAATCGGAAAGCAGCGTCCAATGTTACAAAGCATCACCGACGGCGGTGATGAATTGAATCAAAAGTTTTTAGCTCCTATCAGTACCTACAGCTCCCTCGACTATTTCCTAATAGTATGGGGTCATTAATTTATCGGTTTCGAAAGTAAAGCTAAATAAAACACACACAGAGATTTATTTTTGGTGAATATTTTTTTCTATTATAAAGTTCGGACTTTGCCATTAAGTGTGAAAAACAATATCATTCAAATAGTCGCCTCGCCTCGGGAAGATTCGCAGCATGCGATTCTTTTGAGGTAATTTTTAACCACTTTTTCGCACATTTCGAGCGGTATCTCGGCCAAAACTTGAGTAATGTTTGTTTTTAATGTGTCCAGAGTTCGGGGATTATTCGCGTAAACACGGTCAAATTGCATGATCTTGGAGGCCAATTGACATCGCCAAAACGTGTTATTACGCGACCAGGAAACTTCTCACGCAATAAAGCCATTCTTAGTCGTGTTGTGTGGCTTGTTGCCCCATCTTGTCGGAACCACATATCATCCAAGTCATGATAAAATCGGTTATCATTCGACCAATTGCTACGAATGCCGGGAAATCGATAAATTCAAGTCATCAGCAGAACTTGCAATTGCAGCAGCAATATTTTCGACTGAGCGTGCTTTACGACATTAGTAACGCTTCCACTTCCTCGCGACTTCTCCAAAGCTCTCGACTTTGTAAACCACTGTGTCCTCCTAAAAAAGTTGCATGTTGAGTTTAACGTTTCCTCTGAAGCCATCAAACTATTTTCCTATTACGTCGCTAAAAAAAGAGAACAAGCTGTATATTATATTGATAATAATCAGCTTTTCGAGTTCCTTCCGATAAAACGTGATGTTCCTCAAGGATTTTTTTGGCTCCCGTTTTATTCTCGCTGTATATTAACGAAATATAGCTTTCATCCTATCAAATGTGTCTAAACATTTTTCTGCCAATGATATTCAAATCTATAAAGATTGCCCCTAAGGTCTTACAGAAAGCTGAGCTTATACTATTAACGATGAGCTTGAAAAAAATTCTAAATGGGCAGTAACTAACAGTTTGACTCTTAACCCAAAAAGATTTTTCATCTATTTTCTTTTTCCATCCGTTCATCTCAACGGAGTCCCCTTAGAATTGACAACCATTTCAAAAAAAAACCTAGGTATGGTATTCAACAGAACGCTTACATGGAGCGATCATGTTAATTCTATAGTAGGGAGAACATATGGAGTAGGTTCTTACATAGATCTTTGTAGGCGATTCAGCAGTTTACCCCGTTAATAACTAGAAAGTTCTTGCCAAGACCCTAGTCATCCCAGTTGTTACGTACGGTTGCAAACTATACTACAATTATGATTCTTTGAGCAAGGCAAAGTTAAAAGTAGTATTTAATAGTCCGATTAAAAAAATTCGATCATAGACAAAACAAAATAACTCCCAAATCTTAGGAAATAACGCCCATATGTTAGGTAAAAACGCCGAAATCAAAATCTTGTCAATATATTGTACTGAAACAACTCTGTTTTAAATCAAATCAACTTTATTTCACTTTAAAACCCCGCACAGTGGCCCGTATTGACTTTTTTGGTTGCAAAAATCATATCTCTTAAACGAATAAAGATATCGCCAAAATGTTGTTTTGGTTTTGAAGGAAATTTCCAAGGCTTTAAAGTTTGTGAATTTTAAGAAAAAATATTTACAGGGTGTTTCAGAATCTGCTGCTGAAATAAGAAGTTTTTGTTAAGGTGGTTAACATAATTGGTATTTAATTTTAAAAAGGTCAAAAGTCAATTTATGAAGTAATTTGAGTGTAATTTAAGTGAAACAGTGGGGAAAGAAAAAAACAAACCAATTTGAGTGAAACAGTGGGGAAAAAATCAGTTTTTGATTTTTTTATTAATTGATTTTTTTATTTTTATTTTTTTATAAGAGAGTAAATTTATTAAGTATTTTATTGATAGATTAGAATGCAAAAAGTAGAAAAACAAAATAAAAGGAACAAAAACTTACATACACACATTAAATTTCTTGGAAACTATCATCTAAGTCCGGGGTAATGCGTAATAAACTTATAATTTCCGGTGAGTACTGTGCTTTCAGATCTTTTTGGTTTCTTACATGGCTTAAGGAAGAAATAAGTTGATCGGATGAGATTGCTAGCATGTTAAATAGGTCTTCATTCTGACGAATTCTTGAAACTTTGCACGTATTTTGATATCTGTACTTCTTGTAGTCAGACTCCTGGGCTTAGTGGTAGTGATTGGTATTCGATGATATTTTGACTATGAACCAACATTTTATGAAGAGTAGGTGTGAGTTGATTTTTAGGGTACTTTTGTTTCAATAACTCTGCGGTTTTTTTGGTGTACTCTCCAAATTTAACTGTATTCACTACTTCCCTGCTATTCAAAATATTAAATATGATTTTGATCCTGGTTATAACTTCTTTATTGACTCTAGTTATTTCAGCGGTTGCCTCAGATATTTCAAAAATCTCCTTGAAGTGTTTCCATAATTGCTATTTCCAAATAATTGCTTTTGTTTATCTACATCAAGTCCAAGCTCTTCTGTCCGGTTTTGATATGGAGAGATGAAGAAAGCCATTCCTCATTTTTCTGTATGAAATATAATCTAGATCTTTGGGCAGCGACCCTTTTTTTTTTTATTAATGTTGTAATAAAAGCTTTTTAATTTTGCTTCATTTTCCGGTAAATTTTCACCGGATAGTTGGTATTCACTTATTACGGCAAAAAAGAACTCTTCAAGACTCTCATCTTTGACAAAAAGTTCAAACAAACTATTGTATATTATTTCCATTTTAAATAATTTTTCCTTATACAACTGCTCGTTCAAGTTTTCAATGATAATTTCATCCCAATGTTTCATCTTTTTATACAACTACTTTTTTATAAAACTAAATACCTACACTAAAAATATTAAATTTTATGAAATCCTAATAAGGTAACCTGCTTACCTATAAGATTTAAATCTTTAAAAAAAATTCGAATCCAGTTAAAAACTCTTATCCATCAAACTACCTGACAATAATTATAATCATACCCGAAGTCAAAAACATTCATACTTAAAAGTTTTATTAGAGGTCGCAAGAAATAAGCTAAAAAACCGTTTTAAAAAACTTAGGTAGGTTTTTCCTTCTAAATTACAAAACCATTTTATTTCAAACAAACACTCATACCTGGAAAACAGGGAAAAAATATTTTCCATGATTTTTTTTTCTGCACGTGAAAAAAAAAACTCAGAAAAAATTACTAAGTTCATTAAATCAAATCGCTCTAGCTCAGCTCTATGCAAATTTATGCAGCTGAGTATTTGGTTTTATATGAAGAGATATATAAGGATTTACTATCCGTCGAGCTTGGCTTGATTATGTTTGAACCTTTTTTTTCTACTCACTGTAAAGACGAAAAAGCGTGCAAAAATGGGTGTTTAAAAAAACATTAAATTTAGCAGTTTAAAAAAATGTATCATTTTTTTTTTTATTTCTGATTATAGAAATTAACACATATATTAAGTAAAAATAACAAAAAAAAGTTTTATTTACACATTTTTCCTATTTTTTACACTCAAAATTAAAAAAAGAATTTAAAACAATTGTTTTTTTTTTCTAACCATAAAAATGTATCAACTTTGACTCGCTCTACAAGTCAAACCATTCATACAAATGAAATTATTTTTTCGATTACTAGAGCTCCAAATATTTGTCAATTCAAAAAAAGTAAAAGTTTTGTATTATAAACCCACCCGAAAAATGAATTTCGCAAGCACTTTTGCCTAAACGGGCCACTGTGCGCCGTATAAACAGTGAGATCATCAGTCTGTAAAGCTCCTCAATATGTCGTTTGAAAACTTTATCAAGTCTTGTAATATTAACTGTTGTACCTAAAGACAAGGCATCTAACATACATATTCATACGAAATTCTACGATTTTCTTGATGCAGATCAATTCTTGTTTCACTTCTGAGAGAAAATTCTTTATTTCTGCAATCCATGTTTGGAATTCACTCACACAATATTTGGAAGACTCAAGCAGAGCACAACACTTTCAAAAGAAATTGAAAATTTTCTTCCAAAATCAAAGCAACTTAATTCTTTTTATTTTTATTTTTTTCTATCTTCATAATCTATCAACATCTTTCTAACTTGTATCTTTTTCTTTAAGTCTGATAATTTTTAAACTTTTTTTCTTAGCATCTTTTGAAATATAAATTAAACTTGGTAAATTTATAAACTATCATACTAGCTTATAAAGGGTCCGCCAAATAACTTTTTTTTTTTTTGAAAATGGCGCAAAACATCGAGTGTAGCTTCGGCTGTGTGGCACGTAGCGCCGTCCTGTTGAAACCAAATGTTGCCAATATCCTCCTCTTCAATTTTTGTGAACAAAAATTCGTTCAACATAACTGTAACGGCCACTCCTTGCTCATTTTCGAAAAATTGCCCAATTATGCCTCTGGACCAAAATCCGCACCAAACAGTGACTCGGTTTGGGTGTATCGGCTTTTCAATGTATGCATGCGGGTTTTCTGTGCCCGAAAGGCGACAATCTTGCTTGTTTACACACCCTCCAAGGTCAAAATGAGCTTCATCTGCAAAGATGATTTTTTTTGGCAAAATCGGCATCTTCGGCTTCAACTCCTGAACCAATTGGACTTTGTATGGCGTCATACCAAGGTCTTTATGCAAAATTCGTCTCAATGATGTCTCCGAAATGTTCAATTGTTGAGAACGACGCACGGTGAATTGATGTTTATGGTGCTTCACGCACTCTTTCTGCCACAGCAGCAATATTCTCGGGTGTACGCACTGTATTTGGCTTTTCACGCTTTGGTTTATCGATGAGGATGCCAGTTTCTTTCAGTTTTTTCACAAGATAACGAACATACGGAGCTGACGGTGCTTCTCTTCTTCCAAAATCCGTACGCAATTTTCGCACACATTCTGCAACATTACCATGATTTTCAAAGTAATGTCGCAATATTTCCCAGCGTTGTTCAATCACAACCATGTTCGTTCAGCGGAAGGATAAAACTAATTATCTGTCAAATCAGACATGAGCTTAGTGTTACCATTCACGAAATAAGCACTAGTTAAAAAAAAAAACGTTAGATGGCGGACCCTTTAAAATTTACCTTACTGTATTAGTACCTATTCTACTCCCAATAACTTAAGGTAGCCCTAAACGACGAACATGCTCGCCGAACTTGTTCGTTTGCTTTATCCCCTACACGGCGAACACATTTGGCGAATATTCATTTCAGTGTTCCCAGATTGGTGGTTTTTCCCACCAAAATGGGGGGAAAAAATCTCTTTGGTGGGAATAATGGTGGGAAAAAATTGATGGTGGGAAAATATTTGAAATGCTTTTTTATGGGGGGAAAATATTATTTTTAACATAGCCGAAACTTTTTTTTTTCTTACTAAAAATTCATAACTCAAAAAAAAACTATTTGGCCGAACCACCAATGACAAAGAAAATGTCTCAATAAGAGAGGAACAATTTTTCGTTCTTCTTTCGCTACACAAAAAATAATGGGGCATATTCATAGTCACTTTTAAACTCCAGTTTATCTTAGACCTGGGTTTATCCTATCTAAATAACATTGAATAAACCCCAGTGACTATGAATATGCCCCAATATGCTTACAGTTTTCTATTGCAATAGCGATCTTCTTTTTCGGCTAGCATTTGCATTTGCACCCTCGTTTTGGCACTTTTAAGTCTTCCCCTCTCCAATGCTTCAGTCGAGAGAGCGTTCTCAGTTGTTAAAATAGTAAAAAATAAACTCAGGAATCGACTTAGTATCGATACAGCAGATTCAGTTTTACGAGTTTGCTATAGCCTAGGAACTAAAGGATGCATCGGTTTCGAACCTAAGGCAATGCTGTCTAAATTCAATTCAGAGAACCTCTTCGTTTCGCATGACAGTAACCATGATGATGAAAACGAAGAAACTCTTGAGGCATTTGCCTATGAATTAAACGTCAATAACAATTTGTAAATATGTGAATAATGTACATAAATACAAAACCATTTTACTTATTTATACTTTTAAGTTAATTTTTTAAATCAAATATTTTGAAGTCTTTTTTATTTATTTTTTTTACAAAAAATATCTTAATTTTTTTTCATAACAAAACTAAAAATATGTGTTCCTAGCTTTTTATTTAAATAAGATTTTTTTTATATTAAAAATGTGAAAATGTACGAAAGTACAAATTTTACCTATAAAATTTGACTTAAAATACTGAATTCTTACAATGAAATCCAAGAAGTTTTTTTTTTTAAATAAATATGAAGTGAAATTAATTTTTATTTATTTAGAAAATAATTTTTTTCAAATACGGTGGGATTTTAAAAATCTCATCTGGCATCAGTGATTCATTTCGTTCTGATTATTCAAAGAATGAACATCGGTAAAATCGCGGCTGACTGTGGCAATTGTGTTTAATCCGTGATTAGCACTCATATGCACACGTTCACAGCTAAAATAAAGTTTTCTCGCGAACATGGCCCTACACGGCGAACATCGAACCCAAAGAACACGACAAAATCGAAATTTTTCGCCAACAGCGAACCGTTCGCGAACAAGCCCCCACACGACAAAAAGATAGCGAGCACGTATAAGTTTGGCGAGCATGTTCGTCGTTTAGGGCTACCTTAAGCCAAACTAAACTCATTTTCTTAAAATAAGTGGTTATAAAATTAACCACGATCAAGCTTATTTGCTTTTAATTTTCTATTGTTTCTCGAATATACATAATTATGTATTTGCAGATGTATGTAGGTAGGTATAGGTACACATAAATAAGTGTTCCTCTTTTTATGAATTCCAATAGTTTCTGCTATAAATGTGCAAACTTGTTTAAACTAATTATCACATAAAACTTTTTCAAATAAATGTTCATGTCTAAGTTGCACATTCTTGCTCTTGTGAGGGTAATTAATCTTTAGGGTTTTACTAACGGTCGGTAAACTTTGAAAAATAACAAAATCTGGGACCTCATCACCGAACAAGAAAACGATCGAACGTTTTGAAGATATAGCTGCTATCTTTTTTTTTTTTTGCTACGGAAACGATATCGTCAGATAGTTTAAATTGAATTGTTTGTGTAGTAGGTATACCTCTAAAAATCATCATTAACCAACCCTCCGGAAAATCATGATGATTTATTCGGAAGATTTTAAAAATCTAAAAAAAGGTTGTTTCAAAAAGTTATTAGTCTACTCCAAATTATGTTCAAAAATGAATTTCTTTTATGAATACCAAGCTGATGCCCTTAAAGTTCTGCTATCTGTTGGTATGTAGATATTTGGCGCGGCGTACACACAAAAAAAAAAAAAAAAAAAAAAAAACAATTTAGTGAACGAAATCTGGGAAGTTTTCTCTTATCCTAGGTGAGGATTCGTTATTGTCGACAAAGTTTTCTATTTTCCTACACACGGAACATACACATGTGAATATACTCGTACCTATATTTAAACATGCAGGTGGCATATACTACATTTATACATACCCAAACCTATCTTTGCATGATGATGAGCAAGAACTCGATTTTAAATTACATAGGAAAGCTGGAAAGTGCCAGAAAGAGGCGAAACTCGAGAAAAGTGGCTAAAGTTTATGTGGTTGTTACTGTATATAAATTAACCATGTTAATTGTACGTTACACGCTTACTTAATTTTGTCTAAAATGTTGTTAGTCCGTGTGGACAAAGTTCAAACCATGCGAACTTACAACTGATTTAGTATACATATATGTATAGGTATGGTACATAAATATTGAATATTTTAATTTTCGGTATTTCAAATGAGGAAAATGTTATTAAATTATGGAAATATTAAAATATTGGTTTTTAGAAAACAAAGTACCTACAGGAAAAATGTCAGTGCAAAACACGTTTTGTGAAAAAAACTGTTTTTTTTTTTTTATTCATACAAGATGACGCAAAAGTAATCACCCTGAGACTTCACTGTATATTAATCTGGAGGCCCTGGGACAGCAAAGGAGCGGAGGCCCTTTATTTTCCAAATAAAATGAATAGTTTTTTCTGTCGATTTTTTTCAATAATTTACTGCGAAACCAAGTAAATCATCTCAACAATCATATTTTATTTTTTAGTATATAAAATAAAGTCGTTTTAGTTACAAAGCTTATAACTCAAGAACGGCTGGACCGATTTTAATGATCTTTGATTTATCTCTGCCCCGAAAAGCAGAGTAACTATGAAATAAAAAAATCACTTTGTACGGTGAAATGGGGTTAAATGAAAAATACTTATTCGTTAACTGTACCTGCGTTTGAAAGATTATTTTGAGGAAATGGCTTCAAGGAAAATTTTTTTTTTTAAATTGCAATTTGTAGGACGAAATGAAGTAAAAATAAAAAAAACTGTCCGATTAAAGAAAGTCTTTTTGTGGATTAAAAGGTTATTTTGAGTGGATGGCCTTTTTTTTCTCAAAAATTTGTTATTTATAGGGTGTAAGAAGATAAAAACGAAAAGTGGTATCTGATTTCAAACATTGATATTTATATAGAGTGAAATGGGATAAACACAAAAAAGTGGTTTTTATAACAAAAATTCTTTCTACGTTGGGAAAGTAATAAAGGTTGGACTCAGATGATCATATTTTTACGAATTTTGCCATTCATAACGTGAAGTGGGTTAAAACTCAGTATGTAATATTCAATTACAATAAGTAGGTTAAATATTTATCTATGTACTTTCATTTGTAATTTTTATGCGAAGCTTAGGTTTGTCTACCCGTGCGAAGCCGGGCGGGGCAGCTAGTATATATTTATAAATATAGACAAAAACAAGAATTATGTGAAATTAAATTAAAGCTTTAAGGAATGGAATCCTGCTACCTTTTTTCGACGAAAAATCAAAAAAAAGGAAATCCAGTTCCCGGAGTAAATCGCTTTCAATGCTGAGTATAGGGGTAGCTTTGACGGACGGGACGGTTTTGTCCCATCGCAGTTTGAAGTATATTTTTTTATAATTTTCTTTTTTGAAAATTAGCGCTGCCCAGAGCAATTAGATACCATCAAAACCAAATACATTATACATTCTCAGTGCAATTTCAATGTTAGAAATTTTGATCTTCAAGAATCATCATCATCATCATTATTATCATCATCATCATCATCGGCTCGACAACCGGGGTCCGGTCCTGGCCTCCTTCAACAAGTCTCTCCACCCATCCCGGTCTCGAGCCGCCGCCATCCAGTTGCGCACCCCAATGCTCCGGGCGTCATGGTCTACGCCATCTCTCCAGCGCAAGCATGGTCTACCAGGCTGTCGTCTACCATAGAATGTACCACAAAGAACTTTCCGAGCAGGTTCATCTTCGCTCATGCGAGCTAGGTGCCCTGCCCACCGGAGTCTACCGAGCTTAATTTTTGTCACGATATCTGCTTCAAGGTAGATTGCGTACAATTCATGATTGTACCGTCTCCGGAATCGTCCTTCCTCACATATGGGGCCAACAATTCTCCTTAAGACTTTTCTCTCGAACGCGGCTAGAGGTCGAAACGCCTTTTGCTAAGCACCCAAGTCTCGGATACATATCTGAGTACTGGCAGGACCATGGTCCTGTACAGCAGCAGTTTTGAAGTTATGGTGAGATTTCTGGATTTGAAGAGCTTTGACAGACTATAGTAGGCTCTGTTGGATTTGAGAAGCCGCCCGCGTATTTCTTCTTCTATATTGTTATCGGCTGCTACTATTGACCCAAGGTATTTAAAGGATTGCACCACTTCAAATTCGTGCTCCGCTACCTTGATTGTTTGACCAACTGTTCCTCTCGCATTCGACGCCACCATGTACTTTGTTTTACCTTCACTAATGTTCAGCCCCAGATTTTGTGCCGCCTGCTCGATCTGGATGAAGGAATCATGTACAGCTTGCTCGGTTCTTCCGATGATGTCGATGTCGTCTGCGTAAGCCAATATCTGGCTGGACCTGTTGACGATGGTCCCTCTTGTTGTCGTAACAGTCACGGATTGCTTTCTCCAACGCCAGGTTGAAGAGGGGGCAGGCCAAACCATCCCCTTGTCGGATTCCATTAAAGATGTTGATTGGTTTGGATAGCAATCCGGCTATTTTTACTTTAGAGATGCTTCTGCTGCAGCGCGCGAATTAGCAGCATCCATCTTCTCTATGGGACTGAGAAATCCAAGTTTCGAACGTAAAGCTTTGTATGCATGCAATCTTTCAGTAAGAGAAACACATAGCTGGTCGACGATCACTATGATAAAACCGAATACTTTGAATTTCTCTTTTGGTGACAGATTTGCGTCTTGTGGTTTCATGTAATCGAGCTGATTCAACCTCAAATTTCTTGTTCTGGTGCGTGATTATTGTACATACCTATTGGTCAGTATGACATATTTTGTTAGCTACTTCCTCGTATTTATCAAAATCTCGTCTCTTTTCGATTCAACCAATGATTTCAATGATTCTAATGCACGCATTTCAGATTCAATAATCATTTTCGGGTCCTGCCTGCAACATCTTGTTACAATCTCTCCAAGATTTCGTTCCAAATGATAGTAAATAGGGCGGTTTCAAAACCACTCATCTTTTGTAAAAGGTGCGAAGCTGGTTGTTGATTTGAAATGTATTCTCGTGCTCCCGCAATTTACCGCTATTTGGGACCGAGAATATTGAAGTTCTATTTAGTTCGAAGATGTTGAAGATGATGTTCATCGTCGTCGGCCCCGTGTATTTGTTGTTGCCTTGAATTTGTATTTCTCAGTCCGAAATTCGATACCAGGGTTCGGACTTCAGATTAAAAATTTCGCAGCAAATGTGGAAAAAAAAGCGAAGTAAATCAAAAATTTCCGAAGTAGATTTAGAAATTAAAAAATAAACACAATTTTTATTTGTACATTTGAAAGATTTCTATTAATTTTTTTTTTAATTAATTTCAAAAAACTTCTTCTCAGCTGCGGCGCTGCCCAACATAGGTAACTATAATCTGACAAATTTTTGAACACAAGTATACAAGTTGTTCCATATTATTTCTTGTTTTTATTTTAGAGTACCAAAATAAGATAAAACTCTATTTTACTTGTATCATGAATCTGAAATGACATCCAGTCATCATTTAAGTTTCAATGGAAAGCAAAAAATATGCCTCGACGAGTTGAATTTGTTTTGGGCTTAAAAACTATATTACTTAATAAAAGTTGCGTATTGACAAGGACCTCACTAGTCAATTGATGAGTCCAAGTGCATTCGCCGGGACGAAACGCCAACTTGTATGGTCTAAAGGCCGTTAAAAGCTATTTTGAATATAAATATATACCTATATAAAATTAAGTCTATCACCTTCAAATGCGAAACAACAGCACTGTCTTTACTAAAGCGATGAATTGATGATTGTTGGAGTGAGGACTTTTTCAATTGAAAAAAAAGAAGTATAGGGTTTTCCAATAAGAGGTGTTATTTTGAATAGCCCGCTATTTCGGTAGCTGTCACTTTTGAAGCTGTCATTTTTTGACATTTGACAAGTAGAAACTACGCCATTAATAAAAATGGAACGATACACGCTTCAACAACGCATTGAAATTATTAAAATTCACTATAAAAATGGTGAAAATTTGGCAGAGACGGTTCGTAAAACCAAAACATTTTTGGGTGGTCGTGAAGCAGCTTTTCGGACCGCAATACAGAAATTGGTGGACAAATTCGAGCTGTTGGGACAAGTTAGTGATGTGAAGAATAAAACCCGTGCACGTCGCTCAAGAACAACTGAGAATAATATTGCTGTTGTAGCCCAAAGTGTTGAAGAAAACCCAGGTTTGTCCATTCCTCGTCGTTCTTTGGAATTAGGCATTCCACAAACGTCATTACACCGTATTTTGCATAAAGACTTGGGTCTTAAGGCTTATAAAGTTCAGTTAACACAAGAACTCAAGCCGGCTGATCATCAACAACGTCGTGTCTTTGCTGATTGGGTCCTTGAAATGCATGAAAATGATCCGGAATTTCATCGAAAAATCATCTTGACTGATGAGGCCCATTTCCACCTCGGAGGCTACGTCAACAAGCAAAACTGTCGCATCTGGGTCTCGGAAAACCCAAGAGTTATTGTTGAAAAGCCTCTCCATCCTCAACGCGTGACTGTTTGGCGCGGTTTATGGTCCGGCGGGGTCATTGGACCTTACTTTTTCGAAAATGAGGCTGGAGCAACAGTTCCGGTCAATGGATTGCGCTATCGAGAGATGATTAATGATTTTTCATGGCCGGAATTGGATGGTATTGATGTGGACAACGTTTACTTTCAACACGACGGCGCTACGTGCCACACAAGCATTGAAACCATCGATCTTTTACGGGAAAAGTTTCCGGACCGTTTTATCTCTCGAAGAGGTGATCACAATTGGCCACCGAGATCTTGTGATTTAACACCTTGCGACTTCTTCCTTTGGGGCCACGTGAAAGATAAGGTCTACGCCAACAGCCCAGCGTCGATTGAAGACCTCAAAGATGGAATTCGTGAGGCTATCGAGGACATAGGGCAGCCACTTTGCGATTTGGTTTTGGAAAATTTAATGAAAAGGATATGGTCCTGTAAGCGTGGTCGTGGCGGCCATTTGGCTGATGTTGTGTTCCATTTTTAAGGGCATACCTTCCTCTTTATAATAAAATAAACATCCGATCATTTATCTCAAAAAATGCTATTTTTCTTTGAATATCAAAAAAACACCTCTTATTGGAAAACCCTTTAGATATTGAAAAAGCGAAGTAGGGAAGTAGATTCTATTTTTTCCTCAAAACCGAAGTAAATCTACTTCGATTGAAGTGAAGTAGCAACCCTGTTCGGGACTGATATTTGCAAGTTGGCTTTACTTCGGTATGCTGACTCTCCTAGATACCGCTATTTCTATTTGGCACCGCGATGGTGTAGCTCTGGATATATTTTTAGACGATGATGATGATGGCGTTTTTGTTTTTGGTTTTGTTTTTGTTTTTGTTTTGGTTTTATTTTCTTTTTTTGTGGAAGTGTATTGTGGGGTGCCCGTTTCGCGCCTTTACCACTGAATAGCAGAATCTCCATTAGCAAACCTAAAACCAAGAACTAGTTAACCATTATCTAGGGCTATCTAGTTCTCGTTAATTTATAAGCACGTATCTTAAAACACCTTCAATATCTTAAAGCAAATTTTTCTCAAAATGTTTTCTTTAAGAAACACAAAATTAAAAAGACTTTTTTTTTAAATTGTTTACACTTTCTTCTTACTATTTCATTCTATTAAAACTATAAAATCAATGAAGTTAGCATGACAATTTTCACCTAGACCAATTATTGGACCACGACAGGAATTTAAAGTTTTTCCGCGAATCCCTTTTGGATTTTAATATGAATTTTAGCCTTTTCTTGAACTGCATACCAAAGGGCAAATTTGGAGGCTTTTTTTTTACAAGTTCATAGTTTGTTGCGGAAAGGATAAAAGTTGAGTCATGCTAACATCACAGTCAAATTCTCTCGACTACATCCATTATTTGAGGAACTGTAAAATCCGGAACAGAAGTGCAATAATGTTTGCTCAACTTGTGCTTGAATCTTGTGTCTTAAATATTTTTATATTTGATTTTTCGAAAGTGGAATTCAAGTTAAAACAATAAAACTTACTGATATATATTTCTGTGATCATGAATGCATGCCATCAGCTCTTTGTAATTTTCAGCCTGACTCACATTCCTGTCATATCCAATTCGAGAGATTCTCATTGCCAAAGTTTCCAAATGACCCCACATCACATACACATAACATATTGCAAAATTATCAACTGCCAAGCTTATTATTAGCTGAATAACTGCTGTTGCCGCTTGATAGCCAAAAGCCAAGATATACTTTTTCGTCGAGGACTTCCAATCCCATGGAATGTAGGCCTCGAACATAATCTTCTTATTCACAGCCCCATTGACAATATAAAAAATCAAGCTTGTCGCAAAAGTGATATTGTAGGCAATATACAATCGGCGACAATTTTTCACAATTCCCCGCATTATTTTGAGTTCTTCGTCAAAGCGCTGAATACGCACATCCAAAGGCTCCAGATATCGATGCGCTCTCATAATCCGTTTGAACCAGGGAATCAATGAAAAGTGCTTCAGGCAATTGCACACCCATTCCAAACTCAACGACAGATTGCTCACTAATTCAGCATACGTGGCTACCAGGAATACTTGGGCAATTTGCTGAGCCGAAGGAAATAACATTCCGGTAATGCAGATGAAAATTATATAAAGCGTGTTGATTGTCTTGTATCGCGGTTGGGAAATCAGACCAACTACCCTCCAGTTCCACCAAAAATAACGAAAAGCCTCGATTGAATGGAAAGGTTCCATAATGAAGGGACTTGAAAACTTAACTAAGAGTAAAGCCGAAAATTCACTTCAATTTATAAGTTTTTTTTTTTTCTTTTCACTTAAAATCAAGTTTGGTTTTCAAATTAAATATTAAATTAAAGTTTTAACAATAGAAGTTTCGACTTGCCTATAACATCTCCTATGTAAGTTTCGTAAAACTTATCTAACACCTCTTTTGTAACAGTTTAGAACTTTAAAATAAGCAGAAATGGTTTCACAGTTTAGTGAATTAAATTCATAAAGTACCTAATTATAAGTTTCAAATAAAATTGTCAGTATAAAAAAAAATATTTTTTTCTTTTTTCTAGGTGGAGCCTGGCAGACGAAATGATTTTGAAACCTCTGCTTGTCTTATGTTCATAGATTTACATGTCATACCAAATGTGATAACCTACATCTGTAGTGAAGATGACACCATGAAGTCGAAAAAGCGAGCGAAACTATACAAACTCAACGACATACAAACAACTATGAATTTAACGTACCTACTTTAATTATTTAAATTATTGTGGCCGAGAGACATAAGGTCTTCACATTGTTGAAGAAAATATTTCGGTATTGCTTATGGGAATAAATTTATTGATGATATGGGTATTGGTTGTTTTTTTTCCATTACATGTGAATTAGGGAAGAAGATTCTTAACGTAGATTTCTGCGTATTCGCAAAGGGGCTCATAACTTTTTTTCAAATCGCCATCCAAAAACTTATTTGGATCTAATTAATTGATATCAATTTCAGTAAATTATTTGGATGTAAATATCTCGAGAACCAGACCTTGCACAGGCTTTTGGTTTGAAGATGCGGGTAGGAATTGAAAAGACCTTTCTTTTGATGTAAAGCTCGATGGGCTTCGGAAACATTTCTGAAAAATATTGAATAATTTTTATTTCCGTCTGTATTAATGCACTAAACCAAGCCTTGTAAGAGGTTGCAGTTTTCAGTTTCGTATAGAAAATTAACAGGCCTTTCCGACGATATAAATCAAAAAATTTTGCAAGCTTTGGTTCTCGAAATATTCACATCCAAAATGATATTACTTTGTGTACCTACTTCGATCCAACCTTAAAAAGGCTGTCGATGGCGATATTTCCTCAACAAAGCCTCGTAAGGGGTTGCGGTTTGCAGTGGCGAATAGCAAATTCACAGACCTATCCAGCGACGTAAAAATTTCGACAAATCTTGACAATTTTTTTTTATTGATTTTTGAAAAAAATGATGGACTAACCCCTTGCTACTTTTTTTCAACTTTTAAAAAATGTTTCCAAAACCCATCGAGCTGTACATGAAAAGAACGGTTTCTTCAAGCTCTATCCGGACGTACAAACCATAAGCGGGTGGAAGGTCTGGTTCTCGAAATATTTTCATCCAAAGTGATTGTTCGATTTTACTGCATTTGGGTTAGGCACACTGTCTACAACTTATTGAAAGAGTTACCTAAAGCCATTAAGATCGTTCTTAACTATTTCCTCAATAAATAGTACCCTTCAAAATGAATCCTTCCGTTTTCTACTTCAACTTCGTTGAATTGTTGCTCCACCATAAAACACCCTCCACCATCCGACAAAGAACTGCAATCGGTTGAAATCTCGTTAGCACAACATTCAAAGGAATTTCGCCTTAAAACAAAGCTTAAAGAATGTGCACCTCTATCCAGATGATGTAGTCCTGTTCTAGGTTCCATATCATTTCGATGCCATATAGGAAGAGAAACATATAGCACAGCATTCACATTCACACCCTCCCGCACAACAAGTCGAAGAAGAATGCAAGAATAAAAGAAACCATCAGTTCGGAAGCCCTCTCCTAATCCGATTTAACAAATTATCCTTGGCTTCTTAAATGATAAATTCTCGAAGTCTCCTCTCGCCTTATTAAACGAGATGGCTTTAAAAACTCCCATTTGTGGTCCTTTGATATATTACCGCTTGACTTTAGAGAGGATATCCTTCTTTAAGTTTCCAATTAATTCGAGTGAAAACTGAAGTCTTCCAGTAAATCCCTTTTCGAAGAAGAAAAGACGAGGAAGTATCAGCAGAAGGAGATTGCTGTTTAGAAGGACACCATGTATAATTGGATGAGAAAAGTGGATTTTTATAGATTTCTGTATATCTGTTAAGTTTCGGGCCGAGTCAGGACGGGCGCGGGCGTTGTTATAGCCATAGGGAGGGAGTCCTCATAGGAGCTTCACTCCCCTCGTCATTGATGTGGAAAATCGAAGGATGAGTTCGGGTAAATGCGGCTGTCCGGATGTGCCCATTTATTAATGTTGGATAATTCATGAGAGCCATTAGTTGCAATAATGACCACGTCTCTGGTTGTTGGTAAAGTGGCGTTGGTAGTGGCTGGAGTGGTGGTCTAGCGGCAGCAACCAACGTCCGCCGGCCGGCCCCTCTAGGTACATACTAAATGTGCAACAAAATATCTTGTTGTATTTTGTGTCCATTTGCGGCCTATTCAAATGCCAAAACCCAGTAAAAATTAGAGGAGTTAGGGTAGATGTTTAATGTACACGAAGGTATATGTACATATGGACAAATACTGTGCGGTCAACATACTCATTTTGGATGGACTGTAGGTACTTTTGCTATAGGTATACTATAGACTCGGTGGGAGGTAGCTGATGTTCGGTCATTAGGGGCCTTTTGTTGCAACAAAATTCACATGTAAATTAGTTACACTTAAAATGATTTATTATTTAATGAACGACATTGGGCACTAGGGGCATAGTGCACAGTAGGTATACGGTAACAGCATGGCATGGCTCGGCACGGAATAGTTCGGTTTGTATCTCTGATGATGGTCTGCTGTTTTGGTCAAAAAGTGTAAATTTGTTAAATTTGCTGGCGGAGGAGGGCGAGATGATGCCCAAAAGCCCCCCTTTCAAAGCTAACAAATAAATTTGTCAAGAGCCGACACACAATGGTTCTGATTGTGGCTTCTATTATATTATTTTTTTTTGTATATTATTTGTAAATAACAAACACAACTCAACACACACAAACAAAATTAAATGAAAAATAGAGTTGTTAGTTTTTTAGACACACATTAGCTTTTGAAGATAAATTAATGGAAATGTGCGGCTCTCAAATGAGCAATTTATCATTTTATTTAAATCACAGTCGATTTGAAAATGTGATGGTAGGTACCTAAATTTAAATTTAATGATACAAATAAAATTATGTATTTGTTATTTACTTGCTATTGTTCGTTGAAGAGACCCATAGTAATTTGAATAAAATATTTGCGTTGTAAATTCTGAAGTTGTTAATCAGTACTTTTATTCAATCCGCTGGCTTTGGAGCGGGGGAGGCGGATGATATTTTTTATTACCAAATTATTGATGTTTAATCAGCCTTTTTATTGGATTTGGTCTGTGAATTTAAATTTGAATTCTGAGGCGACCGTACTTCAATATGGCTATGAACTGCCAAAGAGATCTAAATGCAACATGCAACAAAATATGCATCACAACACAACATGTACCCAATGCAATATATCATGCGAGGGCGATAAATAAATCATGGTCATCCAGAAATGGGCCTCATCGCTAAAGATGACCGTAAATGGGCGAAGCGCTCGGAACGTTGCCCGAGCAGAACATAACCCATTTGGATAAAACAATTGTAGTCGTGTTTTGGTGAAAATTATAGACAGCGCAGTAATGAATTATGAATAAAACGCTAATAGTCACTTTATAAAGGGTCCGCCATCTAACGTTTTTTTTTTTTCAACTAGTGCTTATTTCGTGAATGGTAACATTTAGCTCATGTCTGATTTGACAGATAATTAGTTTTATCCTTCCGCTGAACCAATATGGTTGTGTTTACGCTTCGCTAAGTGGGCCTGCGATCGAATTAGCGAAGATGCCGATTTTGCCAAAAAAATCATCTTTTCAGATAAAGCCCATTTTGATCTTGTCAGGTAGTAAACAAGCAAAATTGTCGCATTTGGGGCACAGAAAACCCGCACGCATACATTGAAAAGCCGATACACCCAAAACGAGTCACTGTTTGGTGCGGATTTTGGTCCAGAGGCATAATTGGGCCATTTTTCTTCGAAAATGAGCAAGGAGTGGCCGTTACAGTCAATGGCGATCGTTATCGGGCCATGTTGAACGAATTTTTGTTCACAAAAATTGAAGAGGAGGATATTGGCAACATTTGGTTTCAACAGAACGGCGCTACGTGCCACACAGCCAAAGCTACACTCGATGTTTTGCGTCATTTTCAAAAAAAAAAAAGTTATTTGGCGGACCCCTTACTAACTTTTCTTTTGTAATTTTAAAGTTGGTAATCGTGACAAATTTAATGACACTAAATGTCAAAATAAATTTCTTATCTTTCACAAACAATAATCAGTGACAATCATATAATTAACAAACTTTAATAACTGTTATGATGGATAACGAAACAAAAGAGGAAACAGCATAATAGATACTTTATACATCGAACAATAAACTTTTCATTCATAGGTTCTTATTACCACTTCTACACTCACCAATTGATGAATATTTATATTCACATGAAACCAACATTCGTTTTATGTTTTCAAATGTGTTCGGGTACGTTCGAAGGTACCTTTTTCCATTTGGCTTACACGGGGCATAGTTAATGTCCAGTAAACAATCAATTTCATATATGTCAACGCTTTTGGTTCAAATTGAATTCAGACGGATTGATTCGTCTTTTAAAAACAAGGCCAGTAGTTCTGAAATTAATCGTGGTTAATGTGGACTCTCAAGTAATAAACTGTCTAATTTCATTGAAATATGGCTACGATGATAATGGATTAAAAAAAAAACTCTGAAAAATTCTAAAGTTTTTCCATTTTATTTTCTCCTCCTTCAGGGCAATCAGTTGACATTTGAAACGAAACCTTCTCGATATGATCAAATATAATTTGTCCACTATCTGTCAAGCCATCAACTGTCAAATTCCATTAAAGGATGGCTACGATGTCAATGGATTAAAAAACCTCTAAACATCCGAATTTTTGGGATTTTTTTTTTTGTTTCGGGAAGATGCAATTAAGAACTTTCTGGTGTTTTTTATAACGAAAAATATTCTACAGAAGTCAAAATACAGTTTGTTGCCTATCAGTTGAGTAATAAACTGTCAAATTTGATTTAAAGATGTCTTTCATGTCTAGATAGACAGATAGATGATTTATTTATTAAGCAATTAATAATTGTTAACTAACATGATTGTGATACAATAATGCTCTAAATTAATAAGAAGACAATGGCGAAATTTGCCGTCTGTCGAAAAATAACTATAATAACTATAATTTTGATTTCCTAAGTTTTTTTTTTTTTTTAATACATATTTACATAAATTCTGATATAATAAGTTTTCTATATCGTAATGCTGCCTCACAGTATTTATAAATAGCCTCCCAGTGTGGACCATTTAGCAAGTTCTTGAGTTCCTCTAGGGTTAATGTTGGTTTTTCAAAATATTGGATCCTCCAATTTCTCAATATAGGGCAAATACCTATGAAATGAAACGTGTCTTCTTTCGGATGCTGGTTAGAAAGTGTGCAGTAATTGGTTTCGGAGTTGTTAAAAGATGTTCCATTCAGGTTAAGCAGTTCTCCTCTCCCTCGAAACAACAAGGATATTTTTCTGCAACTGTTTGCATCTGTGAAATAAATGTTTTCGTTGAGGTTATGAACTAAAGTTGGGTTTATTAGGCGGTTTTCCGATGCATATGCTTTTTGTGTGGAGTTTTCTCTCTGTTTAATATCTATTTCGCTCATTATTGCATACATTTGACTTTTTAGTTCCATCGGTCTTTCAAGATTTATAACCAAAGGTAAATCAACTGAGTCAGCTAAATCTTTCCATTTTTGTATAAAGGAAGGGTTCCTCCTGGTAGCGTATAGTCCTAAAAAGCGCTGTAATCTGTCTTGACTATAGGTTGCTATAACTTTTATAATGTAATCTACATGTAAGTTTAGGGTGTATAAGTAAAGAGCGGCCAGTCCAGTTTCGAGATGTAGCATGTAGTTTGCTGTATTTTCAGGTAGCTGGAATACTTTTTTAATGAAGAATCTTTGTAGCTTTTCGACTTCCTCGTATTCTTGAAAACCCCATACCTGGGCTCCATAGCACATCATCGAACGTAGTACCGTCTCATACACTTTGTATTTAGCTGAATTCGGTACCTCTTTCTTTTTTAACAATAGATTCCAACTAAGATTGATTGCATTTTTTGACGTGGCAAGCTTCGATGCGAGATGTTGTTTCATATTGAAGGTCGGAGTTACATCTATTCCAAGGTGCCTGTAGTTTTTGACTATTTCAATATTCACTCTATCCCAATACCATTTCTCTCTTTGTAAACATCTTCCTCTCGTAAATCCCGCTATTATGATTTTAGACTTATCAAGGTTGATAATAAGATTCCAACATTTACAATATTCGTTTAACTTATTAATCATCAGTTGTAAGCTTTTGGGTGATTCAGCAAGCAAAATCAGATCATCAGCATAGAGAAGGGATTTTATAACTGTATTAGCCATGTTGATTCCGGCAGGTAAATAAGATGTCACATCGTCTATAAAAAGGATAAACATAATGGCACTCAATTAAAATCCTTGTTTTAATCCAGTTTTAGTTTCAAACCATTCTGAAACTTTTGTTCCGTCCCATACTGCTGACTTAGATTCGTTGTTTAATTCTTTTATAATTCTTAGCATCTTTGTCGACATTCCCAGTTGGTTTAGTTTGAAGTATAGTGCTTTCCTATCTATAGTGTCGTAGGCTGCCTTGAAATCTACAAAGAAAATGTACAATTTACTTTGCCGTATTCGGAATTCCTGGATGATTGTATTTAACACGAAGATGTTATCGGTTGTCGAGAAACCTGATCGGAAACCCGATTGGTATATACTTAGGAGTTGATTTTCTTCTACCCATTTTGTTATACGTGAAAGTAACACTGCTGTAAATATTTTTGCTATTGCATTTGTAAACGAGATGCCTCTATAATTTGTTGGCTCGTCTGGGTCTCTTTTCTTATGTATCGGAAATACTAGAGCTTCTTTGAAAGAGTCAGGTACTTGGGCCGTATTAAAAATGAAGTTGAAGCTTTCACACATTTTTCGCAGAAATTCTATTGGCGCGTTTTTGTAAAATTCTGTTGAAACGCGATCTGGTCCTGGAGCTTTTCCTGATTTTGCTTGTTTAATTTCTATTATTATCTCATCTAGCGTTATATCAGCATCAAGCATTGGGTTTTCAACAAATGGTTTTGCAAACTGTATAGCCATATTCGGTGTTTCTTTGTTGAGTAACGTTTGGAAGTGGTCTCGCAATAATTTTTCCATTGATGTTGACTCCACATTTGTGACTTTGACCTTTTAGGATTGGTATTTGCCTCCAATATTCCTTTGGGTTTCCTTTCGGTTGCGAGGTTACGTGCAATTTGTTGTAGATACTCGATTTTCTTTTTTTTTAACAATTTTTTTAAATTAGTCTTTGCTTGGATATAAAGCAAAAGGAGGCTTTCATCATCATGGTTGGATTCTCTTATTCTATTCAATAAATTTCAAAGACAGATTTCTCGCTACTTTGCATTCCCTATCAAATCATTTTTGTTTTCCTATTTATTTGGTATTTTTATTTGGAGTTGGATATGATTTCGCGATATATTTAACTAGTTTATCCAATGTTTCGTGGTCTGTTCGGGTTGTTATTTCAGCCAGGTTTTGGGCGAGTCTGTTCTTAAAAATGTTTTTATTGGTGTCCTTCCATATGAGTTTTCGGGGAAGGTCAATTGATTTTGTTTTGTTTTGAACCGTTGTTGAAAATGTCACCTTAATTGGCATATTGTCTGAACTTATGCTTTGATCGATTTTGAAAAGATTTACGAAATCTATCCATTTTCCAGAAATCGCGCAGTAGTCTATTACTGATTTTCCTTGTCCACCAATGAAGGTGAAATCTCCATCTGTATCTCCCTCAAAGCAACCGATTAAGACATATAAATCATTATCCTGACAAAGCTCGGCAAAAGCGTATCCATTTTCATTACAAACTTTATCTTTCGAGTTTCGTTGTTCTTTTAGTTTGTATGATTGTGTTACATTGTTCAATGCGTTTATTTTTAGGTTTCCAGTACGCGCATTTATGTCACCGATCACCATTAAGTTTTCTTTTGCAATTGTTTGTATGGTTTCTGTCAGTTTGTTAAAATCACAAGCCCAGTGGTTGCAGTTAAGATAGGTTGGCAAGGATTCCGTAATCAAGTCTCGAAATCGGTAGCGGTTTTTAAAATTGTTTGTTAAATTTTTAAGAGCTTTCTAAAACTCAAAACCAGAACACTCTTCGAGGTTTGGTTCTCGAAATATTCGCATCCAAAGTCATATCACTGTATTTCGATGCAACCCTAAAAAGGGCTTTGGATAACGATATTTCCGCAACCAAGCCTTGTAAGAGGTTGCATTTTTCAGTTTCCTTCACTTGCTCTCCCGAACTTGTTAGTTTTAACTGCTGGTATCCAATGAAGTTTATAATTTGCAAAATATTTACTAAATTTATTAGTGTTTTCTGTGGTTATAAATGTTTCGAAAAGAAAAAATATTTCAAAATTGTTTATAAAATGAAAAAAATCGGTTTTCATTAATTTATTATTTAAAAATTCAAAAATTTTGATATTTAATTTTTTGAAAAGGGCAATTTTAGAGCTTTCTGGTGACTTTCGTAACAAAATATTCGTCAAAATAAAGTTTGTCCCCTATCTGTCAAGCAATGTCAAGTTTCGTATAAAATTGAACTTTTATTTTCAAATGAAATGCCTTAACATAATATGCGTGTCTGAAAAAAAGTATATACAGCCGATTTTTTTTTCACCCGGGATGCATTTGAGAACACATACCATTGCAAGTCAAAAAAATTCCATTCGGAAACGAATATTTTTCTGCAACCGAATGAAGCGCCATCTAAACTTCTCAACATTTCAACAATTTATATCCGCCCGATGTTCACCCTGATTACTGACCAAAATTATATTTACTCTTAATTTTGTTGTTGTTTGTGTGTAAAAATCTGCTGAGCTGCATATTCACTCTTTAAAAATCACAACTTGTATCATTTGCACGCATTGTTGAACGCTATATCCGTCCATGGTGAGCCAATTTGACAGATGTAGCTTCAACAATATGGCCGCTGTCAAAGTTCGGAATCCCTTTATTGGAAAACGCTTTATATTTCTTTCATGATATACATTTTTCTGGCATGATACTTTTTTCACGATTAATCTACCATAAAAATGTGATTTTCTAAAACATTTCGCTTACCTACCTTATTGTTTTGTACATTTGGCTCTGAGTTTTTTTTTTTTCTTCACCGAATTAACTTGGTTATTCATAAAACAAAAATAAACACTTTCGAAAGTATTCGCTTTGTGTGCGGATTAAGTTTGTGGCATTGGATTTTGAAAGTTATGACGACATCTTCGAACGTGCCATTATCCTATATGTGTGTAGGTATAAGCTAACAGTTTTCCCTTTCTTCATATAAATTTGAAAATTACTCCCCTGGCGACATGGCGCGGCGGACGGTTGGTGATGGTGGTGGTGGCGATGGCGATGGCAAACAAAGAAAAACTTTCCCTATTTTCATAGTTCGTTTGCAACTAAGTTTAACTTTCAACAAAAGCTCTTCATGTCACTTACAATGCGAAAATTAAGAAACTTTCCACATAAGTGCGAATGAGTTTCTTCCTTTTTTTTTTGCTTCCCCAGGACACAGCTGATGGAAATATAGTTCCTTTTTCTACGTGTCTCTCCCCACAATGGCTCTTCATCGTTGCACACAGCACACCATCTCTCCCATCAACCCCCATCATCATCATCTTCGTCACCTTTCTTGTTTGCACTGTCGTCGTCGTTGTCGTTGTCGTCAAATCTGAGTCCTTCGACTTCCACTTCGTCCGTTTTCATTTCGCATCGCATCGCAAATTGGAAATTGCTTAAGTTGTGGCCCCCACGACACATAGAGGTTGAGGGAGATTGCGATATCGGTTCAATGTGAGTGCGTCAGGGTTGGCGAAATACGAAGATTAAGAAACTACAGTGAGTAAAATGATAAAGCACTGGAGAGAGTCGTCGGCGAGTACTTCCGCCAGCACATTAAGGATTTTTATCACAAATTGTATTGAGACGTCGAGCTTAGAAACTATTAAGATGACGGGCGATGTAACGAGACATTGAATGGAGAGGAAGATGAAGGCTATAGCAGCACTACAACCAGAACAGAACAGAACAGAACCAGCCAGTGGGGAGTTTGTTAATAATTTCAAGATGACTATCACATTATTTCTTGTTATCTTCGGCGACTGGTTTTGGTTTGAAAATCGTTCTAATGTATCAAGACCTGATGATGATGATGATGATGATGTCGACTTGACGGCTATTTCTCCCTCCGTTGAAGCACATAATTATTCTTAATTGAATCTGGCACATCTGGGCCAGAAGGTCTTCAAATCACTGTTCTTGTTATAAACCTATATATTATGTATGTAGACAGAGAGAGAGAGAGAGAGAGATAGTGAAAGAGTGGGATGCAGAAGTAGTCGAAGTGTATTATTTTACATTTAGTCATCAGGATGGGCAGAATTATGTTTATGCCTTGAACTTTGCGTAACTTCATTTGACGGCGTTTTTCGGAACCTCCATATTTTAAATTCAAATATGGAAAATAGTCATCAGTCATTGGTTATATAGAGTTCAACCAGAGGGCTTATCAACGACACACTTTTTAATAGATATCCATTGACAGTTCTCTCGATGATGATATTATGGGGGCTCTATGCCTGTCACCAGCGAATGAATTTTCAACTTTTCTTAATGAGAGTTGAGAAACAAGAGATAGCCAGAGAGTGAGATAGAGAGATAGAGAGAGAGAGACATTAATGATAATGATTCTCTTGACAGTGAAATTGAATAAGTTATTATGAACACTAATGGCAGAAGCCTTCAAAGTTTGACAGCTGCTGTCATCAGATTGTTTTAAACTTTTTACCTACCCATAGTAGAAAAGATACCTATTATGATTAGAATAAATGTTTATAATTTTCAACTGCTTTTAAATTAATGGACATTTTTAATTGAATGTTCTTTAAATGTGATTCTATATCTTGAGAAGTAAGTTTGTTGAGAAAGTAAAATGTAAAACTCTGTTTAAATGTATAAACTTCTCTTCAACGTGATTGATTAATCAAATTTATATATTTGTGTTTGACGAAAGATGTTTTATGTATTTATTATCAAAATGTCACTGCGTGCCAATATTTAAAAAAATTTATCTATGAGGCTCAGTTGTGGAAATATCGCCGGTTTGGAAATTCTCTTGAATCATTTTTGAAGAAATAACATTTTTTCGGAAATATTTCGAAAACTAGACATAGAAGCAGCTTTTAGATAACAAGTGAGGACAGAGTTGGAAAAGACCTCGCTATTGATTTACATCTCGATGGGTTTTAGAAACATTTTTGAAATATCCCTTTTTTGTAGTAAACAGCCCTGAAATGTCGATGATCTCTCATTGAGATGGCACAACAGTTAAATATTCACCTCTGCTGATGGCTGCCGGACCATAGGGAAATTGCAGGACTGATGAACTCGCTAAAAGTGGAACAATACTGCCTATTTGTTTATAAAACATATTTTAAAAAATGTCGTTATTTGGCTTGTACCTTTTGTGTACAAAATAATTGATTGATTGGTTCTCTTGGGTTGTTCTAATCCGGCTGTCATTGTGGTTTGATATTGAGGAGGAGGTAGCTTCTAGCTACGATGGTAACTTGACACTGTGTCCTCGTAGAAATGGATTGCATCATCGCGTCGTGCGTCGTTGAGCACAATAATTAAGTTGTCCCTCACATTTAGGTAACGTGGCTCTGGATGTCCCTCTTCGTTAATGATAGTTTTCATCAGTGGGTTCGGAAGGTTGATAAAGTTGCTTGTCTGTTTATTTGCCCCATTGACAATGAATTTGTCCAGAGGTATGATTCCTGATTCTTCGTAGATTATATGGTTACTGACGTTCTTCTGTCGCGTCGTTGGCGGTCAAAGTGAAGTCCCCTGCAAATCCGCAGGATTTTCCTCTCCAAGCTTCTTCTGGCTGGTTTTGGGTATAGTAAACCAGGCAGGAAAACAGTACGTGATGATGAGTCTGAAAAGTTGCTTGTAGAGAAGCAACATTGTCTTCTGGTTAAGTTCATTTCTTTTCCGCACTAAGGATTGGATGAGAAGAAAAGCGTAATTCACCTTTTTGAGGACTACCGTGTAGGTTGAAACGTAATCGCTCTATGAAGTTAATACCCGTTCCAGATATTTCACGGTTTTTTTGGTTGCCAATTAAGATCCATCAGGCAGGTTGAGGATGATGCTGTGGCAGCTTGTGACTGACGGTGTGTTTCGCTGTCCCAAGGGTCTTCCGGAGCAAGACGGTTAAAAATGGCTTGATCCAGATGCTATCAAATGCTTTGTCTATATCAAGGAACCATCGAACAGCTACCTAAAAGTTATTGAGGGTGCTAACAACGTCATTCTGGAACATCAGGAGCGGATGTAAAGTAGAGTGTTGCTCTCGAAGTCCAAACTGCATATCCAGAATGATATTTTTAGTGGTACAGGACGCCTTCAGCCTCCGAAGACTAAATCCTTCCAGGATTTTGCTGCTGTTGCTCAGGAGAGAGATCATTCGATATACAGTAACTTTACTTCTATCACTACCTTTCTATAGGTACAATTTTCGCTGTCTTCCATCTTTAAGGGGAAATGATAATTGTTGATGCAGTTTTTGAAATAGCACCATAACTTGAGGAAATTTCCTTAAGATTTAGTTGGAAATTATGTCTTTCCCGGATGATTTCTTAGGTCATCCGCATTGGATTAGCTCAGCTACTTCTTCGGGGTTGGGGAAACTTGTAGTCGGCTCGGGATCACTGGAAGGATTATCATCATTGAATATGGTAGTTTCAGTTTCCGTCTGCCGCCATACAGCAGGTATTGATGACTCTATTTTTTTCTAATAAAACGGAATCGTTGGGTGGGTTTGGCACGAAATTTCCCTCGAAATATTAAGCAAATGCTTCCGTTTTATCCTGAACAGTGGTGACTTCCCCTTGTATAGTGCTAATTTGCTCGTGCGTTTGTTGTCTTCTGCTGATGATCTTGATGATTTCTTTGAATGCATGGAGTCTAGGTTTGATGTTTTGCAGCCTCTTTTGGAACGGGTTGTTGTTGAGATGTTGAAGAGAAATCCATAACATGATTTGAGTACATTGTAGTTCACTCTTTACCATTTGGTAGTTGTCGTTTGCCTTGTTCCAGTCCCATTGATAGATCCATTAGTAGTCGCTTCAGCAAACGCAAACAAATCTAAGCTGAAACAACATCACCAAAGATGGATCTGAAGCGCTCCAAGAGTTGAATATTTCTAAGCAGACAGCACATTGGCTCCGTAATAGGTGTCACTACCGGACACTTTCTAATAGGCAAGCACGCAACATGGCTTGGAGTGTTTTAAAATGATTTCTGCAGAAGTTGTATGAATGAAGAAGAGGAAGAATCGATTCCTCATCTCCTACTCCTCTGTACTTGCCCTGCACTATTCCAAAGACGTATACTAGGAAAATGTTGACATAAGTAATCTCTCACGCTTTGTAATGAGCTCCAAGTGGATCAACTGCAACTCATGGTCTAAGTGTTTCAACGATTTCTGCTTGGCAGTCACCTTAACCTAACCTAACATTTGGATAGAAATATTTCGCGAACCAGACATTGCATCAGCTTTTGGATTGCAGGTGGGATAGAATTTGAAAAGACCTCCCTTTTTATGTAAATCTCGATGGGTTTTGGTTCGGAAACATTTTTGAAAAATCCCTTTTTTGTAGCCAATGATTTGATTTTTATTTTTCTTGATTTGAAGATTGAAGAAATATTGCCATCCAAGTACCTAGTGGCATATGAAACGCTTCGTTACAATTTTTTCTCAAGAGGAAAGAGTAAGTATCAGTACCCCTGAAATATAATTTTTCTCTTAGGTAGAATGGAATCTGGGATTTGATCCCCGACCTCCAATGCACACGCCAAAGAGTATTATACCTCGAAATATTTTTTTTTTTTTTTAGTTTCCCTGTGCTGAGTCTTCTTTATTCAAAAGATAAATTTCATCTGAAATGTGAAAATTAAATTTTGAGGGTTTGAAAATAGTTAAAATAGCTTGGAAAGTGTTTTTTCATTTACAAAAAAAAACAATCTTAATTATTGTCTTATGGAGGTCTTAGTCTGCTAAACATTCCGAAAATATTCCAATTCAAAAAACGTCTAGACAATTGTTTGACCATGTGCCATCTGAATACAACTGGCATCAATCTTAAACAAAAGAGCGATCCAGGAAACTTTTCCATTAGAGCTCACATATCATCTCCCAAAAACAAATAGCATAAACTTGCACTATTGGGGCTTGTGCAAAACTCATTCCCTCCACTGGTCTTCGAAGGAATAAATAGTAAAAAAAAAAAAACCAAACTAGCAACTTCCGGACTTTATTTTTATTAAATCCAGAAACAAAGTCTTTCCTCTTGATTAGATTCAAAGCTAACAATGTATTTGCCACCAAGAAAACAACATCACACCAGACACCTTTCTCATTCTCACGGCATAAATTTTCCCCGAAAAGAACAATTTCCTTTCGGAAGGAAGGAAAACTTTGCGAATCGAGAGTTCGCTTTGCATTGTCCAAAATTTGTTGCAATCACGAGTTAAAAGAAAGCAAGAAGAAACTTCATTATTATTTCCTCAAGGTGCCGCTCTGCTATTAAGCGATGGGTCGGTCCTCCATTGCCATCATCGTCGGCGTCGTTCATCCTTGTTTGGGAACTAAGTCACGTAAAGCGAACAAACGTTGACGACGAGAGTACAATATAACTCTTTTCTACTATGAAGAAGCAGCGCAAGCCATGCCAGCTAGCAAGCACCAAGCAAGCAAGCAAAACGAAGATACCAATAGTTGTTGATGGTAAGCGCAACTATGTGCATCGTTGCGAGGAATCTCGTTGCTTAAACACTCTCAAGTTTCATCCACACGTCCTTTGTAAGGATGCTTGAGCTGTACTCTAGTTGAGGTAATATTTACCCTTTTTGCTGTCTCATTGCTGCTGGTGATGGTTCTGGTGATGGTGCTGGTGCTGGCGGTAAGGATGGATTCACAAGTTTAAATGTTTGCTTATTCCTGATGGCCCAAGGTGTGTGTTTGTGAATACGGGCAAAACAATGCGCAGAGCAAGGACCTTTCTATCATTTTTGTTTTTTTTTTTTTTTTTTTCTTCCTTTTGACAGAAAAGACGCCACGTATCTTAGTTTGTTCTTGGAGAGAATTTTTGAAGCATTTGATAGAGCAGGTGATGGAGTGAGATTGTGTGGACCTGGAACTATCTGAATACACACTACGTAATGTTTTTTTTTTGTTTTGTTGTTGTTGTTTTATTTCTTTTTATTTTGTTTGAGCGTTTGCCATTTCAGTTTTTGGAAACAACTCTACCTAATACCTCTATCTTCCTGGATGGAATAATATTCTGCAGGTTTTTCATGCTTTTTTGTGTGTGCATCATGTCCCTTTGATGAGCGAAGGAATTCAAAGCGAATGAAGAGTATTTTGCCAGGGTTTCGAGATATGAAATGAGATTCTGGAAAATTTGAAACAATTTATTTAAGTTTCCTAGAATGTGATATGGGTAACAATTTTCTATATTATTATGCCGGAGGAATGAGGAAGTGTTTTCGTTAAAAATGAAGATATCATGCAGAAAAGGTGTTAAAGAACAAGAATGTATATACCTACGAGATCCAACTCATTGTACATAGTAGTTAACGAATGCTTGAGCTCTCTGTATTAGAAATAATGAGATTTCAAGGACTTAATAATAAAAAGGAGTTTTGTACTGAAAACTTAGTTCCATATCAGAAAGGGTTAGTTTGCGAAAAGATGCTGAAAATGAAGACTTACTGAAGCGAGGATATTGTGAACAATTACTGGATATGCAACGAATACATTGTATTTGATGTTTATATTTTTTGTATCTAACCTTATGGTATCGGTATATTTTTTTAAACTACCATAGAATGTACCACAAAGAACTTTCCGAGCAGGTTCCTCTTCGCTCATGCGAGCTAGGTGCCCTGCCCACCGGAGTCTACCGAGCTTAATTTTTGTCACGATATCTGCTTCAAGGTAGATTGCGTACAATTCATGATTGTACCGTCTCCGGAATCGTCCTTCCTCACATATGGGGCCAACAATTCTCCTTAAGACTTTTCTCTCGAACGCGGCTAGAGGTCGAAATGCCTTTTGCTAAGCACCCAAGTCTCGGATCCATATCTGAGTACTGGCAGGACCATGGTCCTGTACAGCAGCAGTTTTGAAGTTATGGTGAGATTTCTGGATTTGAAGAGCTTTGACAGACTATAGTAGGCTCTGTTGGATTTGAGAAGCCGCCCGCGTATTTCTTCTTCTATATTGTTATCGGCTGCTACTATTGACCCACGGTATTTAAATGATTGCACCACTTCAAATTCGTGCTCCGCTACCTTGATTGTTTGACCAACTGTTCCTCTCGCATTCGACGCCACCATGTACTTTGTTTTACCTTCACTAATGTCCAGCCCCAGATTTTGTGGCGCCTGCTCGATCTGGGTGAAGGAATCATGTACAGCTTGCTCGGTTCTTCCGATGATGTCGATGTCGTCTGCGTAAGCCAGTATCTGGCTAGACCTGTTGACGATGGTCCCTCTTGTTGCCGTAACAGAGTCACGGATTGCTTTCTCCAACGCCAGCTTGAAGAGGGGGCAGGCCAAACCATCCCCTTGTCGGAGTCCATTAAAGATGTTGATTGGTTTGGATAGCAATCCGGCTATTTTTACTTGGCTTGTTACGTTGGTCATGGTCAACCTACATAGTCGTGTCAATTTATTTGGGATGCCGAATTCTCTCATGGCTTTGTAAGGTTCTACCCTGGCTATGCTATCGTAGGCGGCCTTAAAGTCTATATAAACAGATGGTATGTTGGGATGTTAAATTCTAGACATTTTTCCATCGCCTGCCTAAGGGTAAAGATCTGATCAGTTGTGTTGATTTGCCTGGAATGAGACCACACTGATATTGTCCGATGATGGTTTTAGCGTATGGGGTTATCCGGTCTTGTAGGATAGAGGAGAGTATCTTATAGGCGGTACTCAACACGTGATACCTCTATAATTGCACGAATTATTCAGGTTTTTTAATGTGTTTTCTGAAGTCGCAGGTCTTATGAGTCAATCGACCCCAATCGACCGATGCCCTTAAAGTTAACATAACCCAGGCCATCGCTCAAATTCAGCCGGATCTATGCGCAAGAGTCATTTAGCTCTTTCACGAATTCCATCGTAATCGGAAACTTTACGAATCCCGAAAATAAACTAAAAAAAAAATTGGACCACTCGGATCCGTGAACGATGTCATATTCCATACATAATGGCATACATGGGTTTTTAAAATAAAAAAAAAGAATTTTGCTAATACCTCACACGCAGTTTTTTTTCCATTTCAACATCTACTACTTGGGTAAGGAATTTTATTTGTATTTATTGGAAAACCCTTACTTTTTCCTCAGCGTAATCTGTCACATAAGCTCTTATGTAGATCTTTGCAACTCTTAACTCGACTTCTATATAATATGTGGAATCAACCATCAAGCTGTACCTACAACCCAGTAGCGTACTTCGAATTTTCGTAAGGGGGAGGCTCAGTTTCACTTTTGGTATAAATGTTCACTTTCTTATCATTAACCACTTTATAGGAATAAGAATTAAAATTTCAATAAGAAAACGACAAAAGGAAACCACCCAAAAAATCCCTAGTTTTAAAATGAATTTTATTCATTGTTTTTCTTTTTTAAAAATTTTTGTTGATATTTTTAGTTTCAAATAAAAAAATTAGATAGAAAAATTTGGTGAAAAAATTTAATCCACTCTCGTTTTTTTTTTTTTTTTATTTGCTCTGTAGACTTCCTCAAATCCGGTTTGCAAAACGGAAGTGAAGCTAAAACAGGGTCTGCTATTGATATTTCGGTTTCAGTTTCATCGTTCCACATTTGTGTCCATATCTTAATTTTGATATAAAACAACTTTGTGAAAACAATGTGTATTAAATCCCTTTCACCGATGCTGTCCGAGCGCGCGCTTACTACAGCTCTTTTTGATTTTTTTTTTTATCAAAATAGAAGTTTATTAAGTTATTCGAATTCAAATTGACAAAAATTTAAATAAACAAAAATACAAGGTTAAGGTTTTACTTATCAACCGTTTAAAATGACTCTGAATACCATTAACTTTCATAAAGTATAAAAAGATTGTCTATACCTCTGATTAAAGTTGAAGTTTATTATGTTTATGAGTGCAATGTATTCAGGTTTTAACAGAGTGATGATATGACGATGATCATGATGACGAAAAGATGCTATTTGAAGATGATAATGAAGATATGAGGTGCTGTTAGAGATGATGATGATTAGATTCCGCTTTGTTCAAATCAGATTTTCGGCTTGTTGCTGGTATACTATCCTTTGATGTTGTATAGGTATTAACAGTTTTGGTTTATAAAATAACTGTTTATGTGGCCCCGCAGTTCCAGGGCCCTTCGCCGGTGGGCAAACTTCAGGCACCCAGATTTGTTTTCAAGTCGCGCGAATCGCGTAAGCGTACGCCTACTTTTAATGGCTAAAAACTGTTATAACTGTTATAAATTGTAAATTTATAAATGTCTCTTGTCTCGTCCATTTTGTATAACAATTGAATCAGTGTTGCCGTGTGCAATTGATTGTTGTGTGGAGCTGCTGCTATAGTACAGCGCATGTAACCCGAGCGTTTAGGAAATAAAGGGAGCATTAAATAGGAGAAAAGGATGTACATTTGTCTTGAATGGGTATAGAAAAACAGAGTTGGGTAAGGAATTCCACATTCGTGTCGTGCGGCTAAAGAAAGAATATCTGAACTTCACTGTATGTCTAAAATTAGGCCAAAAAGGGTATACCTACTGATGAGCATTCCACGCAACACCCGTCAAGCCAGGAATCCCCATCAATTTACCCTGGAGACAAATTTCGGACGCACTGTTGAATACACGTTCTTTAGCCGCACCACACGTATGTATGTGGAATGATTATTAATGCAAACTAAGTGCTCAGAGACTGCGAAACCGCCATCTTTGCAGATGACACCTGTATTTATTCAGCGGATTCAAATAGTTTAGTTATTGAAACCATTTTGCAATCTGCCTTGGATGATATTGAGAACTATTTCAATAAATGGAAAATAAAAGTAAATCCTGGAAAGACTCAAGCCGTCTTTTTCACAAGGAAAAGAAAAGCTTGCTTTCTACCCATCGGAAGGTTAAGAATTAACGGATCACTGACAGAATGGAAATCCAACGCCAGATACTTAGGTGTGCATCTTGACAAAACATTAACTTTTGGATTACATATCCAACAAACAATTAATAAAGTTAATGTGACAATAAAAATGCTTTATCCATTTATAAATAGAAATTCAAAACTTAGTCAGGAAAATAAGTTAATTATATATAAAGTAATTTTTCAAAGCATAATATTGTACGGATCACCTGTTTGGGGAAAATGTGCAAAAAGTCATATTCTTAGGTTACAAAGAACGCAAAACAAAATTTTGAAAATGATGCTTAATTTGCCATGGCACTATTCGACTGAGGAACTACATAGATTGACAAACGTTGAAAGAATTCCTAGTAGAATAATTAATCTATGCAATAAATACGACATTTCATGTAGTTCATCTGATAACTACCTCATCTCAAATCTAACTTTATGATTATAGAAATATATTAACATAGATTAAATTACTTATTTGTAAAAATGTACATACTAAATTATTTATTTATTTTCTTCTGTGATATATTTATTTATTTTTATATTTATTTATTTATATATTCATTTATCTATAATATTTATTTATTTATTTAGTTATTTTTTCTTCTGTGATATTCTTCTTATTTATTATTATTTATTTATTTAATTATCTATTTATTTATTTCTTCCTATGTGATATTCTCTTTAGTTATTAGTATCTACTTATTTATTTATGTATTTATTTATTTATTTATTAATTTATTTATTTATTTATTTATTTATTTATTTATTTAATTATTTATTTATTTATTTATTTATCTATTTACCTATTTATTTATTTATTTAATAATTTGTCGAATAATTCATTTATATATTATAAATTCATCTGATTGTTCACTTATTTATTTACATTTATGTTTGTTTATTACTTGTTCATTAATTTATTTATATATTTATAATATTGTGTGATACACACATTTTGTTCTTTGTTATACATATGTAGGTATATAGTTATATTATCAAATATTATTTATAAAAAAAATCAATTGTAAAAAGTCAGCGATTTGATCGAGGTTAGTTATTCCCTCCCCTTCTCTCTATCTCATATTTTGAAAGAAGGTTTTTTACTGTAGCTTTTCCTTCTACCAATTATTTATTACGAACTTTGATATTTAAAAACATTGTTATAAATTTTTCAGTAGTAAGGTAGTTTTATACCAAGTCTCTGTAAATTGTGCAATATAGGTTTAATGAAAAAAATGTATAATAATTCAGCTACAATAAACAATCTAATAACCAAAAGTGCATTAAAAATCAATGTTCAATCCTTTTTAACTCTCCTAACTGCTCGCACAATGGTTTAGCGGTATAATTGGAGCCAAAATCCTTTGAGACCGCGGTAATTATAAACAAAATGAGGTGAGACTTCCATTTTGGCTTCTTAAATGCTGTACTTACTCAGACTGTATCACTTGGTTAAAAGTACCAACATAAGAATCTTAAGTGTCACTCTCAAAATGTCATTAAAAGAAATGTCAAGCACTGACTGTAATTTTTAATTTTTTGTATATCCTTATAGTGAAGTATAGATTAAGCTCTTATTTGGCATATTAATAAAAAAAAACTGACTGTGCTGATCCCAAAAATTTTAGAGGAGTATCAATATAAAATAAGTATATATGTGGGTGGATTAATTTTTGTATGAAAAATTATTTTTTTCTTCGTATTGGTTTGGGCTGTGAAAGTTGTATCCATGCATACAGTAACTAAATCCGAAATACATTTGAGTCGAAATATTTTTAAACTGCCTTAGGGTAGTTGAATTTTTTGATACAGTATACAATATATTTAAGTTCCATTTCAGTGGTAATTAACAAAAAAAATGTAATCAAATAATAATTGGCTTGACAATATTATGTCAATATTTTCAATACAGCTGCCTTTACACAAGAAAAAAAAAAATGGCGCAAAATTCAATTTAAAAAAATATATACATATTTTGGTTTGATTACATTTTTGTATTCCTTAAATGGGCTGATAGATGGCTAAAAAGGTCCACATCAGGCATTTTATGAGGATTTCTGTGCTATGAATTTATTATTATGAGCCTACTGAAACATAAATATGAAAATAAATTAAGGTTTAACTTAATTTCTGCTTGCTCAATAGGGCAAGTTTTTCATGTTAAAAAAAATCCGAGGTTGTAATCAACACTACGACGATTGAAAAGTTCAGTTTCGACATGTTGTGCGTCGCTTCAGTCCGTGCTCTATGCATCCATTGTAATTTGATGTAAAGCCTAAACGGGTGGACTGATTTGTTTCAAATTTGGCACAGAGCATTTCTATATAATTCTCTAGACGTGAAATTAGAATTTTTGGCTTAGATCATCTAGAAACGGTAGCTACTATACCTACACCATTTTTTTTTTTTTTTTAATTTCCTCAAAAACTGCTCTAACGGTTTTGATTAAACTTCGTACCTATATTTACCAAAGTGATTGTAAGAAAACTGCGTTTCAAGTTTTCCCAAAGTGTGTAATTTTATTTCAATTTTGTATGTTGCTTCACTATTGCAGGTATGCATGACGGAAAACCCTTTGTAACTAGATCTGTCCAATTAAAAAGGAACATCTATACAATGGAACCACCTCATAATCGGACCACTTTTCTTCGGTTCCAAGGTTGGTCCAATTTGTCAGGTTTTACTGTATTTCATCTTCGAATTTGGGGACTTATTTCAAAATGCAAAAAATCAAGGAGCCAGACTTTTCTCTTCTCGTCTTAGCTAAAAAGTTTAAAATAGTTTTTGGTTACAGTCAAACAAGGTATAGTCATCGCAATAATTTGTACCTGGCTGGACTTATTTTTTAGTAGATATTTCATTATTCCTCAAATTTTAAGCATTCAAAATAATGTTTGTGTATTGCCCCTCCCAGCGCTCCCCCCATTTTGCCACTTATATTTTTAAAACCGATGCATTTTGATTCCTATTAGTTTTATTATTATTATTTGTTGCCTTAGGTCTTAGATAGGAATGGAAAAGTTTCTAAACATGTTTTTTTTCTAGGTTTCGAAATAATTAATTTTCGGAAATTTTGCCGAAATAATTTTTTAAGGTAATAGCTGCAGAGAGTTAGACATAACACAACAAATGTTCGCAATTGTAATATCTGAATATTTGTTTTGCCTTTCTTAGCTGCTAAAAGTATCTGTTGAGCAAAAATATGGAACACCTTATTGACCACAAACATTAGAAAAATAAAATGAAAACAAAACATTTTTTTTTTATTTTATTTTATTTTTATTTACATCGAATGCATTTCGAACCAACTCTGGTTCATCATCAGCAATACACTAATTTGGCAACGAAAAAAGAAGAAAAAGAAAGGTACAAATAAGAACAATAGAAAGATTGAAAAAAGCCTTACATATAACAATTAGAGTAAGAGAGAACAATTTAAATTAAGTTAAACAAAGGTGACACAATATTGCCATTATCACTGTTCATGATGTTGTTGTTATTATTGTTAATATACAGGCTTTCATAGGCATCAAGTCTTCGGTGGTTTACGACGTGTTTTATAAGCTTTACATCTTCTAATCTCACATTGAAATGGTTGTTGGTGAGGGCGTGTGCAGCGACGGAGGACTTTTCGGGTCTGTTGAACTTGATATGGTTCGAATGTTCGTTGAAACGGACACCAATACTCCGCTTTGTCTGGCCGATGTAAACAGCATTACAGTCTCCACATTTAACCCTAGACCCGTGTACTGGGCACTGAGTGCCCATTGCAATTTTCAAATCCGAAAAAAACGTATACATTAATCTGTAACATACTTGAAACGTTATTTACTTACAGGCATATAGTATCCAAGTACACGAAAACTAACTTTTTGATTTAATTTAGTTGATATTTGGGGTAGAAAATGATCGCAAAACAAAAAAGTCAATATCGTGTACGTGGGCACTCAGTGCCCATACTAATTTTATATGAGAATTATTGTTTTCCAACGGTTTTTATGTTTTTACAGCGGTATTTTCATCAAGTTTGGTATGATTATTATTGTTGATTTGATTTAGGCTGCACCTAAGTAGTCTGTCAGTTAGTTTGTGTTAGCCAGAAACCCAAAACAAAGTGATTTTTCAGATTTTTTTCGTTTATAAAGTGATATTGGTTAGAGAATTTATTCTAAAGTAAGTAAGAAAGTTTGTTAGAAGTTAGTTGCTTTTTATTATTCATGCAATTTATACAGAATATGGATGACATTATGAATCGCATATTATTCCTCCTAAATGCATCATCAAATAGGGATTTGACTAATGAGGAGCAGGAATTTTTCGATGAAAATTATGGTCGAATTATGAATGAAGAAGAGGATGAAGGGCAAGCAGTTCATCATAATAACTCTGAAGAAGACGACAGTGATGATGGTGCCGATTTCTCTGATGCTGATGATCCCAACTACGATCCAAATGAAGCTTTGCTGGACATACGCGTGCAGCAGGCTGGTTTTGATATGGAAGAAGAAGCTGAAGTGGAGTTACAACGACAACAAGGACGACACCGTGGTGAAGAGGTTGAAAGTGAACCTGCTGCACCCAATCGAGGAATGCGATATACGGCCCGAAATGTGAAATTCAATGATATTTGGTGGTCAATGCCTAATGAAATTGAGAAAAGAAGAGCACAAAGAGATCGCAATGAACGTTTGAGCCATAACGGTCCTACATGTTCTACAATATTTTCTACGAAATCTGAGAGTTTCAAATCATTGATCACCCCAACGATTGTTGAAAATATTGTCCTCGAAACAAATAAAAAGGCAAAAAGAGTCTATGAAGCAAATCGATTGTCAAGCCAACCAAAGGTAATGCTTCGGTGGTATGATACAACAGAGGATGAGGTCTTTGCGTACATTGCCATATTACTTTACGCTGGTGCTGAAAAAGCATATGGTGTAGAGGCAAAAGATCTTTTTCACCAGAGTAGCATGGCCTTTTACCGTGCAGTAATGTCCTTACAGCGGTTTGAACAGATAAGCAGGTTTATACGTTTCGATGATGGGAGAACCAGAGTTTTTCGCCTCCAAACCGATAAGCTAGCTGCGTTTAGATATGTGTGGAACTTATTTCAAAACAACCTGGTCAGCTTCTATCATCCTACGAAAGAGCTAACCATCGATGAACAACTCGTTGGTACAAGGGGAAGATGCCCATTTAAAATGTACATGCCCAATAAACCTGGGAAGTATGGTGTAAAAATATTTTGGATTGTGGACGCTAAGACCAACTTTCCCCTTCAAGGAGAAATATATGTTGGTCAACAACCGGGTGATAATCGATCTGAGGGTATATCACATCAACTCGTGATGCGACTAGCGGACAAGTATCTGGACAAGGGTTACAACATTACCACGGATAATTATTTTACCTGAGTACCGTTAGCCCTAGATTTGATGACAAGAAAAACAACAACAGTGGGAACAATAAAAAGCAATAAGCCGCAATTACCTAAGATTTTTACACCAGCTGATAAAGATTTCAAAAGGACCAGAGAAAAATTTTCGTCCATTTTTTGCTACTCACAGTGCATGCAATTGTGTAGTTATGCAAGCAACACTAAGAAAAATGTCCTAATGCTATCGACTGCTCATCATGACGATAAAATAGATGAAGTAAAGAAAAAACCAGAAGTCATCCTAGATTACAACGAAACAAAAGGTGGGGTTGATACTTTGGACCGAATGGTGACCGTATATACCTGTAAGCGAAAAACTAACCGTTGGCCGGTAACGGTATTTTATAATCTTTTGGACTGTGCTGGTGTTGCCGCTTACAGGTTGTTTGACATATGTCAACCTACTTGGTATACAAGTAAGAAAAGGTCTGAAAAGAGAAAATTATTTCTGAAAGAACTAGCATTAGAGCTTGCTGACAGGCACATAAAAAATCGAATCGGAAAACCCACGCTTCAAACAAATGTGAAAACTGCCCTAAAGCTGATAGGTTATGAGATTGAAACCGTAACTATGTTGCCTGCTACTAGAAAAAACAATTTGAAACAACGTTGCGAAGCTTGTAAATCTGAAAAAAAAGATAATAAGACAACAGCGATTTGCGATATGTGCTGTACAGCTACATGCACAAAGCACTACGTAAGAGTGTGCGAAAAATGCTATGTTGGTAAGAAAGCTCATGGCAATGAAGATGAAGATGACGACACTTTTTCACCCTCGACTTCCTCGGGACCACCAGCAAAACGGCGAAGAACACACAGTCCAACCTAATTATGGATTTCAGTCACTTAATTTGCATATTCATTATTCTTGTTAATTTGTTTTATAATGTTTAAATTCATTTTTCAATAAAGTTTATAAAATAATTTGCAATTTTTAAATTAAAAGTCTTTTTTTTTAGCTAACCTGCCTCACATTTTCTATGAAAAATACACGATAAGTAGAAATTTTATAGTACACGGGTCTAGGGTTTCGTATATTCCAGATTTGTTGGTAACTGCGGATTTGTCTTTCGTTGAACCTAGCATATTTTTTATTTTGCTATTACTGGCGTAGACGCATTCTATATTTTGTTGTTTTAATTTTGTGTGCATTTTGTTTGTTATTGGTGGGAAATACGTCATCGATGCTCTTTCTGTATTGTTGTTGTCGTGAAGTCGTTTATTTTGCCTGTATAAAGTTGTTAATTCATCTTTTTTGAGTTTTTTGGTATGTTTATTTATTAGTTTGTCAATAATAGATGGATTATATCCATTGATGGCAGCAATATCTTTGAAAAGGTTATACTCGGTGGCGTAATTAGCAATAGAAAGTGGTAGTTTACAATGGCGATGGACCATGGAATGAAAAGCAGCGAGTTTGTGTTGAATCGGGCTATATGAATCGTTCGTGATGTATCGGTTGGTTGTTGTTGGTTTCCTGTAAATGGCAAAATCAATTTTTCCGTTTTTTCTTGACAAGGTTAAGTCTAAGAAATTTAACTTATGGTTTTCTTCTGATTCATAAGTGAAGTTTATGGTAACGAACTCAGAATTGAGTGTTTCTAAAACTGAGTCAATTTCTACCCTTTTTATCAAAAATATCATCTACATAGCAAAAATATCATCTACATAACGAAACCAAATTCTTGGGAGTAATCCTCTTTCTTTTAAATTTGTTTCGAAAGACGACATGAACACTTCCGCTATGAATGGGGACAAAGGGTTTCCCATACTTGTTGCAGTTTCTATTTTATAAAAGATATTTCTATATTGAAAAAAGTTTTGAGACATACATACTTTAGCTGTTTTTAAATATGTAAGTTTCTTGTTTTCATCTATCTCAAACTTTTCAAGATGTTTTTGAAGGGCAATCATGGCTTCAGGAATAGGAATACTCGGGAAAAGAGCTTCAACATCGAATGAAATCATTATTTCGTCTTCTCCGATTAAGATGTTCTTAGTTTTTTCCACGAAATCAAAGGTGTTTTTTACCGAGCAGCTTTCCAATGGGTATTTTTTCATATCACTTACTAGCCATTTGGATATTTTAACGGAAGGTGAAGTTATGTTTGAAACAATATGTCGCATTTTGTTTCCCGGTTTATGTACTTTTGGTAGCGCATAGAGCTTTGCTACCTCTGGGTTGGATATATTCAGTTTCCATTTGGGAATGTCAAAAACCGAATTTATTTCTTTTATTAACGATTTTGACTCCCGAATCATTCCAGGAAGTGGTGTTTTGTTTAGAATTTTAAAACTGCTGGATTTTATCGAATCACTGACTCTTTCATCATAATCGTTTTTGTTCATTATCACTAGTTTGCTTCCTTTGTCTGCCTTCATAAAATATACTTCTTTTTGTTTAAGTTCTTGAATAATGGAATGTGTTTTTATTGATTCTGAATCGCACTTAAAATTTTTTTTTGCGTTCCTTAAAACAGGTTTTGCGACGTCTCTAATTTGTTGTTTTATGTCAGGTTGTTTGAATTTTAAGCACGTTTCTAAATCAACAATGGATTCAATAATGGGACTATTTAAAGGTTTTGGAGTGTAGTTTAAACCTTTGTTTAAAACATTAATTTGTTCTTGGGTTAAATTTTCATTAGATAAGTTTACTATTAAATCTTCAACGAATTTTAGTTTTAAAAGGCTTTTCGGTTTATTTGATTCTCTTTGTTCATATTTAAGTTTCTGTATTTTAAGGTTTTGAGATTCTCGTTTTTTAATAGAATTGTTATAACACCTCTCTCTCACTTTGTCTTGAATATCCAACCACGACAAGAATTCAAAAATGTTCATGTTTTTGGTAATTAAAAGATGTAAATTATAAATTTCTAATTCGAATTTAGTTAATTGTGCATAGTGGTATTTTATCTCCAAATTCAGCCATATGTACTTCGATTTTTTGATGACATCAACTGTACGCGAATTTGTTACCGCAAATTTTACTTTGATGAAATGGGGGTACACAAGTATCTAACATCCTTGGATTGGTAGAAAAAGACCTTAAACGAGCTTAAATCTACCAGAACATGGCGTTACATCATGAACATTAGGTACAATATATTTGCTTTCGTTCATTAAAGTTCTTGCAGAGAGCGTTTTAACTATTCCCATGCATGATCAATATTGAAATGATATGTTTAACGAAAAAAATTTGAAAAAATTAAAAAGTACATATAGGTACTATCAACCATTGAAAAGATACATGTACGGGAATAATCCAAAAAAATACTCTTAAGACCATTTACTCAAAAACGTCGTATCTCGTAAGGGGTTGCGGTTTGCAGTGGAGAATAGCAAATTCCCAGAGCTTTCCAGCGATGTAAAAATTTTGACAAAAATTTTTTCAATTATTTTTGAAAAAAATCATGAACTACCCCCTTGCCACTTTTTTTTCAACTTTTAAAAAATGTTTCCAAATCCCATGGAGCTTTACATCAAAAGACAGGTTTTTTCAAACTCTATCCGGATGTCTAAACCAAAAGCGTGTGGAAGGTCTGGTCCTCGAAATATTTTCATCCAAAGTGATTGCTCGATTTACTGCATTTCTGTGCAAAACATGCAAAAGCGTTTGTGTTTGGATAGCGATATTTCCGTAATCGAGCCTCGAAATCGGAAACGGTTTTAAAAATCCATTGTTAAATTTTTAAGAGCTTTCTAAAACTGAAAACGAAAATACTCTGCGAGGTTTGGTTCTCGAAATATTCGCATCCAAAGTCAAATTACTGTATTTCGATGCAACCCTAAAAAGGGCTTTGGATAACGATATTTCCGCAACCAAGCCTTGTAATAGGTTGCAGTTTTCAGTTTCGTATAGAAAATTAACAGGCCTTTCCGCCGATATGAATAAAAAAATTTTGCAAGCTTCGGTTCTCGAAATATTCACATCAGAAATGATATTACTTTGTTTTTTTCGGTCCAACCTTAAAAAGTGTCGATGGCGATATTTCCACAACAAAGCCTCGTAAGGGGTTGCGGTTTGCAGTGGCGAATAGCAAATTCCCAGAGCTTTCCAGCGATGTTAAAATTTTGACAAAAATTTTTTCAATGATTTTTGAAAAAAATCATGGACTACCCCCTTGCCACTTTTTTTCAACTTTTAAAAAATGTTTCCAAATCCCATCGAGCTATACATCAAAAGACAGGTTTTTTCAAACTCTATCCGGACGTCTAAACCAAAAGCGTGTGGAAGGTCTGGTTCTCGAAATATTTTCATCCAAAGTGATTGCTCGATTTACTGCATTTCTGTGCAAAACATGCAAAAGCGTTTGTGTTTGGATAGCGATATTTCCGTAATCGAGCCTCGAAATCGGAAACGGTTTTAAAAATCCATCGTTAAATTTTTAAGAGCTTTCTAAAACTGAAAACGAAAATACTCTGCGAGGTTTGGTTCTCGAAATATTCGCATCCAAAGTCAAATTACTGTATTTCGATGCAACCCTAAAAAGGGCTTTGGATAACGATATTTCCGCAACCAAGCCTTGTAAAAGGTTGCAGTTTTCAGTTTCGTATAGAAAATTAACAGGCCTTTCCGCCGATATGAATAAAAAAATTTTGCAAGCTTCGGTTCTCGAAATATTCACATCAGAAATGATATTACTTTGTTTTTTTCGGTCCAACCTTAAAAAGTGTCGATGGCGATATTTCCACAACAAAGCCTCGTAAGGGGTTGCGGTTTGCAGTGGCGAATAGCAAATTCCCAGAGCTTTCCAGCGATGTAAAAATTTTGACAAAAATTTTTTCAATGATTTTTGAAAAAAATCATGGACTACCCCCTTGCCACTTTTTTCAACTTTTAAAAAATGTTTCCAAATCCCATCGAGCTATACATCAAAAGACAGGTTTTTTCAAACTCTATCCGGACGTCTAAACCAAAAGCGTGTGGAAGGTCTGGTTCTCGAAATATTTTCATCCAAAGTCAAATTACTGTATTTCGATGCAACCCTAAAAAGGGCTTTGGATAACGATATTTCCGCAACCAAGCCTTGTAAAAGGTTGCAGTTTTCAGTTTCGTATAGAAAATTAACAGGCCTTTCCGCCGATATGAATACAAAAATTTTGCAAGCTTCGGTTCTCGAAATATTCACATCAGAAATGATATTACTTTGTTTTTTTCGGTCCAACCTTAAAAAGTGTCGATGGCGATATTTCCACAACAAAGCCTCGTAAGGGGTTGCGGTTTGCAGTGGCGAATAGCAAATTCCCAGAGCTTTCCAGCGATGTAAAAATTTTGACAAAAATTTTTTCAATGATTTTTGAAAAAAATCATGGACTAGGTTTTTGAAAAAAATCATGGACTACCCCCTTGCCACTTTTTTTTCAACTTTTAAAAAATGTTTCCAAATCCCATGGAGCTTTACATCAAAAGACAGGTTTTTTCAAACTCTATCCGGACGTCTAAACCAAAAGCGTGTGGAAGGTCTGGTCCTCGAAATATTTTCATCCAAAGTGATTGCTCGATTTACTGCATTTCTGTGCAAAACATGCAAAAGCGTTTGTGTTTGGATAGCGATATTTCCGTAATCGAGCCTCGAAATCGGAAACGGTTTTAAAAATCCATCGTTAAATTTTTAAGAGCTTTCTAAAACTGAAAACGAAAATACTCTGCGAGGTTTGGTTCTCGAAATATTCGCATCCAAAGTCAAATTACTGTATTTCGATGCAACCCTAAAAAGGGCTTTGGATAACGATATTTCCGCAACCAAGCCTTGTAAAAGGTTGCAGTTTTCAGTTTCGTATAGAAAATTAACAGGCCTTTCCGCCGATATGAATAAAAAAATTTTGCAAGCTTCGGTTCTCGAAATATTCACATCAGAAATGATATTACTTTGTTTTTTTCGGTCCAACCTTAAAAAGTGTCGATGGCGATATTTCCACAACAAAGCCTCGTAAGGGGTTGCGGTTTGCAGTGGCGAATAGCAAATTCCCAGAGCTTTCCAGCGATGTAAAAATTTTGACAAAAATTTTTTCAATGAATGAGCTTTACATCAAAAGACAGGTTTTTTCAAACTCTATCCGGACGTCTAAACCAAAAGCGTGTGGAAGGTCTGGTCCTCGAAATATTTTCATCCAAAGTGATTGCTCGATTTACTGCATTTCTGTGCAAAACATGCAAAAGCGTTTGTGTTTGGATAGCGATATTTCCGTAATCGAGCCTCGAAATCGGAAACGGTTTTAAAAATCCATTGTTAAATTTTTAAGAGCTTTCTAAAACTGAAAACGAAAATACTCTGCGAGGTTTGGTTCTCGAAATATTCGCATCCAAAGTCAAATTACTGTATTTCGATGCAACCCTAAAAAGGGCTTTGGATAACGATATTTCCGCAACCAAGCCTTGTAATAGGTTGCAGTTTTCAGTTTCGTATAGAAAATTAACAGGCCTTTCCGCCGATATGAATAAAAAAATTTTGCAAGCTTCGGTTCTCGAAATATTCACATCAGAAATGATATTACTTTGTTTTTTTCGGTCCAACCTTAAAAAGTGTCGATGGCGATATTTCCACAACAAAGCCTCGTAAGGGGTTGCGGTTTGCAGTGGCGAATAGCAAATTCCCAGAGCTTTCCAGCGATGTTAAAATTTTGACAAAAATTTTTTCAATGATTTTTGAAAAAAATCATGGACTACCCCCTTGCCACTTTTTTTCAACTTTTAAAAAATGTTTCCAAATCCCATCGAGCTATACATCAAAAGACAGGTTTTTTCAAACTCTATCCGGACGTCTAAACCAAAAGCGTGTGGAAGGTCTGGTTCTCGAAATATTTTCATCCAAAGTGATTGCTCGATTTACTGCATTTCTGTGCAAAACATGCAAAAGCGTTTGTGTTTGGATAGCGATATTTCCGTAATCGAGCCTCGAAATCGGAAACGGTTTTAAAAATCCATCGTTAAATTTTTAAGAGCTTTCTAAAACTGAAAACGAAAATACTCTGCGAGGTTTGGTTCTCGAAATATTCGCATCCAAAGTCAAATTACTGTATTTCGATGCAACCCTAAAAAGGGCTTTGGATAACGATATTTCCGCAACCAAGCCTTGTAAAAGGTTGCAGTTTTCAGTTTCGTATAGAAAATTAACAGGCCTTTCCGCCGATATGAATAAAAAAATTTTGCAAGCTTCGGTTCTCGAAATATTCACATCAGAAATGATATTACTTTGTTTTTTTCGGTCCAACCTTAAAAAGTGTCGATGGCGATATTTCCACAACAAAGCCTCGTAAGGGGTTGCGGTTTGCAGTGGCGAATAGCAAATTCCCAGAGCTTTCCAGCGATGTAAAAATTTTGACAAAAATTTTTTCAATGATTTTTGAAAAAAATCATGGACTACCCCCTTGCCACTTTTTTTCAACTTTTAAAAAATGTTTCCAAATCCCATCGAGCTATACATCAAAAGACAGGTTTTTTCAAACTCTATCCGGACGTCTAAACCAAAAGCGTGTGGAAGGTCTGGTTCTCGAAATATTTTCATCCAAAGTGATTGCTCGATTTACTGCATTTCTGTGCAAAACATGCAAAAGCGTTTGTGTTTGGATAGCGATATTTCCGTAATCGAGCCTCGAAATAGGAAACGGCTTAAAAATCCATCGTTAAATTTTTAAGAGCTTTCTAAAATTGAAAACGAAAAAACTCTGCGAGGTTTGGTTCTCGAAATATTCGCATCCAAAGTCAAATTACTGTATTTCGATGCAACCCTAAAAAGGGCTTTGGATAACGATATTTCCGCAACCAAGCCTTGTAAAAGGTTGCAGTTTTCAGTTTCGTATAGAAAATTAACAGGCCTTTCCGCCGATATGAATACAAAAATTTTGCAAGCTTCGGTTCTCGAAATATTCACATCAGAAATGATATTACTTTGTTTTTTTCGGTCCAACCTTAAAAAGTGTCGATGGCGATATTTCCACAACAAAGCCTCGTAAGGGGTTGCGGTTTGCAGTGGCGAATAGCAAATTCCCAGAGCTTTCCAGCGATGTAAAAATTTTGACAAAAATTTTTTCAATGAATGAGCTTTACATCAAAAGACAGGTTTTTTCAAACTCTATCCGGACGTCTAAACCAAAAGCGTGTGGAAGGTCTGGTCCTCGAAATATTTTCATCCAAAGTGATTGCTCGATTTACTGCATTTCTGTGCAAAACATGCAAAAGCGTTTGTGTTTGGATAGCGATATTTCCGTAATCGAGCCTCGAAATCGGAAACGGTTTTAAAAATCCATTGTTAAATTTTTAAGAGCTTTCTAAAACTGAAAACGAAAATACTCTGCGAGGTTTGGTTCTCGAAATATTCGCATCCAAAGTCAAATTACTGTATTTCGATGCAACCCTAAAAAGGGCTTTGGATAACGATATTTCCGCAACCAAGCCTTGTAAAAGGTTGCAGTTTTCAGTTTCGTATAGAAAATTAACAGGCCTTTCCGCCGATATGAATAAAAAAATTTTGCAAGCTTCGGTTCTCGAAATATTCACATCAGAAATGATATTACTTTGTTTTTTTCGGTCCAACCTTAAAAAGTGTCGATGGCGATATTTCCACAACAAAGCCTCGTAAGGGGTTGCGGTTTGCAGTGGCGAATAGCAAATTCCCAGAGCTTTCCAGCGATGTAAAAATTTTGACAAAAATTTTTTCAATGATTTTTGAAAAAAATCATGGACTACCCCCTTGCCACTTTTTTTCAACTTTTAAAAAATGTTTCCAAATCCCATCGAGCTATACATCAAAAGACAGGTTTTTTCAAACTCTATCCGGACGTCTAAACCAAAAGCGTGTGGAAGGTCTGGTTCTCGAAATATTTTCATCCAAAGTGATTGCTCGATTTACTGCATTTCTGTGCAAAACATGCAAAAGCGTTTGTGTTTGGATAGCGATATTTCCGTAATCGAGCCTCGAAATAGGAAACGGCTTAAAAATCCATCGTTAAATTTTTAAGAGCTTTCTAAAATTGAAAACGAAAAAACTCTGCGAGGTTTGGTTCTCGAAATATTCGCATCCAAAGTCAAATTACTGTATTTCGATGCAACCCTAAAAAGGGCTTTGGATAACGATATTTCCGCAACCAAGCCTTGTAAAAGGTTGCAGTTTTCAGTTTCGTATAGAAAATTAACAGGCCTTTCCGCCGATATGAATACAAAAATTTTGCAAGCTTCGGTTCTCGAAATATTCACATCAGAAATGATATTACTTTGTTTTTTTCGGTCCAACCTTAAAAAGTGTCGATGGCGATATTTCCACAACAAAGCCTCGTAAGGGGTTGCGGTTTGCAGTGGCGAATAGCAAATTCCCAGAGCTTTCCAGCGATGTAAAAATTTTGACAAAAATTTTTTCAATGAATGAGCTTTACATCAAAAGACAGGTTTTTTCAAACTCTATCCGGACGTCTAAACCAAAAGCGTGTGGAAGGTCTGGTCCTCGAAATATTTTCATCCAAAGTGATTGCTCGATTTACTGCATTTCTGTGCAAAACATGCAAAAGCGTTTGTGTTTGGATAGCGATATTTCCGTAATCGAGCCTCGAAATCGGAAACGGTTTTAAAAATCCATCGTTAAATTTTTAAGAGCTTTCTAAAACTGAAAACGAAAATACTCTGCGAGGTTTGGTTCTCGAAATATTCGCATCCAAAGTCAAATTACTGTATTTCGATGCAACCCTAAAAAGGGCTTTGGATAACGATATTTCCGCAACCAAGCCTTGTAAAAGGTTGCAGTTTTCAGTTTCGTATAGAAAATTAACAGGCCTTTCCGCCGATATGAATAAAAAAATTTTGCAAGCTTCGGTTCTCGAAATATTCACATCAGAAATGATATTACTTTGTTTTTTTCGGTCCAACCTTAAAAAGTGTCGATGGCGATATTTCCACAACAAAGCCTCGTAAGGGGTTGCGGTTTGCAGTGGCGAATAGCAAATTCCCAGAGCTTTCCAGCGATGTAAAAATTTTGACAAAAATTTTTTCAATGCTTTTTGAAAAAAATCATGGACTACCCCCTTGCCACTTTTTTTCAACTTTTAAAAAATGTTTCCAAATCCCATCGAGCTATACATCAAAAGACAGGTTTTTTCAAACTCTATCCGGACGTCTAAACCAAAAGCGTGTGGAAGGTCTGGTTCTCGAAATATTTTCATCCAAAGTGATTGCTCGATTTACTGCATTTCTGTGCAAAACATGCAAAAGCGTTTGTGTTTGGATAGCGATATTTCCGTAATCGAGCCTCGAAATCGGAAACGGTTTTAAAAATCCATCGTTAAATTTTTAAGAGCTTTCTAAAACTCGAAATATTCGCATCCAAAGTCAAATTACTGTATTTCGATGCAACCCTAAAAAGGGCTTTGGATAACGATATTTCCGCAACCAAGCCTTGTAATAGGTTGCAGTTTTCAGTTTCGTATAGAAAATTGACAGGCCTTTCCGCCGATATGAAAACAAAAATTTTGCAAGCTTCGGTTCTCGAAATATTCACATCAGAAATGATATTACTTTGTTTTTTTCGGTCCAACCTTAAAAAGTGTCGATGGCGATATTTCCACAACAAAGCCTCGTAAGGGGTTGCGGTTTGCAGTGGCGAATAGCAAATTCCCAGAGCTTTCCAGCGATGTAAAAATTTTGACAAAAATTTTTTCAATGATTTTTGAAAAAAATCATGGACTACCCCCTTGCCACTTTTTTTTCAACTTTTAAAAAATGTTTCCAAATCCCATGGACCTTTACATCAAAAGACAGGTTTTTTCAAACTCTATCCGGACGTCTAAACCAAAAGCGTGTGGAAGGTCTGGTCCTCGAAATATTTTCATCCAAAGTGATTGCTCGATTTACTGCATTTCTGTGCAAAACATGCAAAAGCGTTTGTGTTTGGATAGCGATATTTCCGTAATCGAGCCTCGAAATCGGAAACGGTTTTAAAAATCCATTGTTAAATTTTTAAGAGCTTTCTAAAACTGAAAACGAAAATACTCTGCGAGGTTTGGTTCTCGAAATATTCGCATCCAAAGTCAAATTACTGTATTTCGATGCAACCCTAAAAAGGGCTTTGGATAACGATATTTCCGCAACCAAGCCTTGTAATAGGTTGCAGTTTTCAGTTTCGTATAGAAAATTAACAGGCCTTTCCGCCGATATGAATACAAAAATTTTGCAAGCTTCGGTTCTCGAAATATTCACATCAGAAATGATATTACTTTGTTTTTTTCGGTCCAACCTTAAAAAGTGTCGATGGCGATATTTCCACAACAAAGCCTCGTAAGGGGTTGCGGTTTGCAGTGGCGAATAGCAAATTCCCAGAGCTTTCCAGCGATGTAAAAATTTTGACAAAAATTTTTTCAATGATTTTTGAAAAAAATCATGGACTACCCCCTTGCCACTTTTTTCAACTTTTAAAAAATGTTTCCAAATCCCATCGAGCTATACATCAAAAGACAGGTTTTTTCAAACTCTATCCGGACGTCTAAACCAAAAGCGTGTGGAAGGTCTGGTTCTCGAAATATTTTCATCCAAAGTGATTGCTCGATTTACTGCATTTCTGTGCAAAACATGCAAAAGCGTTTGTGTTTGGATAGCGATATTTCCGTAGTCGAGCCTCGAAATCGGAAACGGTTTTAAAAATCCATTGTTAAATTTTTAAGAGCTTTCTAAAACTGAAAACGAAAATACTCTGCGAGGTTTGGTTCTCGAAATATTCGCATCCAAAGTCAAATTACTGTATTCCGATGCAACCCTAAAAAGGGCTTTGGATAACGATATTTCCGCAACCAAGCCTTGTAAAAGGTTGCAGTTTTCAGTTTCGTATAGAAAATTAACAGGCCTTTCCGCCGATATGAATAAAAAAATTTTGCAAGCTTCGGTTCTCGAAATATTCACATCAGAAATGATATTACTTTGTTTTTTTCGGTCCAACCTTAAAAAGTGTCGATGGCGATATTTCCACAACAAAGCCTCGTAAGGGGTTGCGGTTTGCAGTGGCGAATAGCAAATTCCCAGAGCTTTCCAGCGATGTAAAAATTTTGACAAAAATTTTTTCAATGATTTTTGAAAAAAATCATGGACTACCCCCTTGCCACTTTTTTTCAACTTTTAAAAAATGTTTCCAAATCCCATCGAGCTATACATCAAAAGACAGGTTTTTTCAAACTCTATCCGGACGTCTAAACCAAAAGCGTGTGGAAGGTCTGGTTCTCGAAATATTTTCATCCAAAGTGATTGCTCGATTTACTGCATTTCTGTGCAAAACATGCAAAAGCGTTTGTGTTTGGATAGCGATATTTCCGTAATCGAGCCTCGAAATCGGAAACGGTTTTAAAAATCCATTGTTAAATTTTTAAGAGCTTTCTAAAACTGAAAACGAAAATACTCTGCGAGGTTTGGTTCTCGAAATATTCGCATCCAAAGTCAAATTACTGTATTTCGATGCAACCCTAAAAAGGGCTTTGGATAACGATATTTCCGCAACCAAGCCTTGTAATAGGTTGCAGTTTTCAGTTTCGTATAGAAAATTAACAGGCCTTTCCGCCGATATGAATACAAAAATTTTGCAAGCTTCGGTTCTCGAAATATTCACATCAGAAATGATATTACTTTGTTTTTTTCGGTCCAACCTTAAAAAGTGTCGATGGCGATATTTCCACAACAAAGCCTCGTAAGGGGTTGCGGTTTGCAGTGGCGAATAGCAAATTCCCAGAGCTTTCCAGCGATGTAAAAATTTTGACAAAAATTTTTTCAATGATTTTTGAAAAAAATCATGGACTACCCCCTTGCCACTTTTTTCAACTTTTAAAAAATGTTTCCAAATCCCATCGAGCTATACATCAAAAGACAGGTTTTTTCAAACTCTATCCGGACGTCTAAACCAAAAGCGTGTGGAAGGTCTGGTTCTCGAAATATTTTCATCCAAAGTGATTGCTCGATTTACTGCATTTCTGTGCAAAACATGCAAAAGCGTTTGTGTTTGGATAGCGATATTTCCGTAGTCGAGCCTCGAAATCGGAAACGGTTTTAAAAATCCATTGTTAAATTTTTAAGAGCTTTCTAAAACTGAAAACGAAAATACTCTGCGAGGTTTGGTTCTCGAAATATTCGCATCCAAAGTCAAATTACTGTATTCCGATGCAACCCTAAAAAGGGCTTTGGATAACGATATTTCCGCAACCAAGCCTTGTAAAAGGTTGCAGTTTTCAGTTTCGTATAGAAAATTAACAGGCCTTTCCGCCGATATGAATAAAAAAATTTTGCAAGCTTCGGTTCTCGAAATATTCACATCAGAAATGATATTACTTTGTTTTTTTCGGTCCAACCTTAAAAAGTGTCGATGGCGATATTTCCACAACAAAGCCTCGTAAGGGGTTGCGGTTTGCAGTGGCGAATAGCAAATTCCCAGAGCTTTCCAGCGATGTAAAAATTTTGACAAAAATTTTTTCAATGATTTTTGAAAAAAATCATGGACTACCCCCTTGCCACTTTTTTTCAACTTTTAAAAAATGTTTCCAAATCCCATCGAGCTATACATCAAAAGACAGGTTTTTTCAAACTCTATCCGGACGTCTAAACCAAAAGCGTGTGGAAGGTCTGGTTCTCGAAATATTTTCATCCAAAGTGATTGCTCGATTTACTGCATTTCTGTGCAAAACATGCAAAAGCGTTTGTGTTTGGATAGCGATATTTCCGTAATCGAGCCTCGAAATCGGAAACGGTTTTAAAAATCCATTGTTAAATTTTTAAGAGCTTTCTAAAACTGAAAACGAAAATACTCTGCGAGGTTTGGTTCTCGAAATATTCGCTTCCAAAGTCAAATTACTGTATTTCGATGCAACCCTAAAAAGGGCTTTGGATAACGATATTTCCGCAACCAAGGCTTGTAAGAGGTTGCAGTTTTCAGTTTCGTATAGAAAATTAACAGGCCTTTCCGCCGATATGAACAAAAAAATTTTGCAAGCTTCGGTTCTCGAAATATTCACATCAGAAATGATATTTCTTTGTTTTTTTCGGTCCAACCTTAAAAAGTGTCGATGGCGATATTTCCACAACAAAGCCTCGTAAGGGGTTGCGGTTTGCAGTGGCGAATAGCAAATTCCCAGAGCTTTCCAGCGATGTAAAAATTTTGACAAACATTTTTTCAATGATTTTTGAAAAAAATCATGGACTACCCCCTTGCCACTTTTTTTCAACTTTTAAAAAATGTTTCCAAATCCCATCGAGCTATACATCAAAAGACAGGTTTTTTCAAACTCTATCCGGACGTCTAAACCAAAAGCGTGTGGAAGGTCTGGTTCTCGAAATATTTTCATCCAAAGTGATTGCTCGATTTACTGCATTTCTGTGCAAAACATGCAAAAGCGTTTGTGTTTGGATAGCGATATTTCCGTAGTCGAGCCTCGAAATCGGAAACGGTTTTAAAAATCCATTGTTAAATTTTTAAGAGCTTTCTAAAACTGAAAACGAAAATACTCTGCGAGGTTTGGTTCTCGAAATATTCGCATCCAAAGTCAAATTACTGTATTTCGATGCAACCCTAAAAAGGGCTTTGGATAACGATATTTCCGCAACCAAGGCTTGTAATAGGTTGCAGTTTTCAGTTTCGTATAGAAAATTAACAGGCCTTTCCGCCGATATGAAAACAAAAATTTTGCAAGCTTCGGTTCTCGAAATATTCACATCAGAAATGATATTACTTTGTTTTTTTCGGTCCAACCTTAAAAAGTGTCGATGGCGATATTTCCACAACAAAGCCTCGTAAGGGGTTGCGGTTTGCAGTGGCGAATAGCAAATTCCCAGAGCTTTCCAGCGATGTAAAAATTTTGACAAAAATTTTTTCAATGATTTTTGAAAAAAATCATGGACTACCCCCTTGCCACTTTTTTCCAACTTTTAAAAAATGTTTCCAAATCCCATCGAGCTATACATCAAAAGACAGGTTTTTTCAAACTCTATCCGGACGTCTAAACCAAAAGCGTGTGGAAGGTCTGGTTCTCGAAATATTTTCATCCAAAGTGATTGCTCGATTTACTGCATTTCTGTGCAAAACATGCAAAAGCGTTTGTGTTTGGATAGCGATATTTCCGTAATCGAGCCTCGAAATCGGAAACGGTTTTAAAAATCCATCGTTAAATTTTTAAGAGCTTTCTAAAACTCGAAATATTCGCATCCAAAGTCAAATTACTGTATTTCGATGCAACCCTAAAAAGGGCTTTGGATAACGATATTTCCGCAACCAAGCCTTGTAATAGGTTGCAGTTTTCAGTTTCGTATAGAAAATTAACAGGCCTTTCCGCCGATATGAAAACAAAAATTTTGCAAGCTTCGGTTCTCGAAATATTCACATCAGAAATGATATTACTTTGTTTTTTTCGGTCCAACCTTAAAAAGTGTCGATGGCGATATTTCCACAACAAAGCCTCGTAAGGGGTTGCGGTTTGCAGTGGCGAATAGCAAATTCCCAGAGCTTTCCAGCGATGTAAAAATTTTGACAAAAATTTTTTCAATGATTTTTGAAAAAAATCATGGACTACCCCCTTGCCACTTTTTTTTCAACTTTTAAAAAATGTTTCCAAATCCCATCGAGCTATACATCAAAAGACAGGTTTTTTCAAACTCTATCCGGACGTCTAAACCAAAAGCGTGTGGAAGGTCTGGTTCTCGAAATATTTTCATCCAAAGTGATTGCTCGATTTACTGCATTTCTGTGCAAAACATGCAAAAGCGTTTGTGTTTGGATAGCGATATTTCCGTAGTCGAGCCTCGAAATCGGAAACGGTTTTAAAAATCCATTGTTAAATTTTTAAGAGCTTTCTAAAACTGAAAACGAAAATACTCTGCGAGGTTTGGTTCTCGAAATATTCGCATCCAAAGTCAAATTACTGTATTCCGATGCAACCCTAAAAAGGGCTTTGGATAACGATATTTCCGCAACCAAGCCTTGTAAAAGGTTGCAGTTTTCAGTTTCGTATAGAAAATTAACAGGCCTTTCCGCCGATATGAATACAAAAATTTTGCAAGCTTCGGTTCTCGAAATATTCACATCAGAAATGATATTACTTTGTTTTTTTCGGTCCAACCTTAAAAAGTGTCGATGGCGATATTTCCACAACAAAGCCTCGTAAGGGGTTGCGGTTTGCAGTGGCGAATAGCAAATTCCCAGAGCTTTCCAGCGATGTAAAAATTTTGACAAAAATTTTTTCAATGATTTTTGAAAAAAATCATGGACTACCCCCTTGCCACTTTTTTTCAACTTTTAAAAAATGTTTCCAAATCCCATCGAGCTATACATCAAAAGACAGGTTTTTTCAAACTCTATCCGGACGTCTAAACCAAAAGCGTGTGGAAGGTCTGGTTCTCGAAATATTTTCATCCAAAGTGATTGCTCGATTTACTGCATTTCTGTGCAAAACATGCAAAAGCGTTTGTGTTTGGATAGCGATATTTCCGTAATCGAGCCTCGAAATCGGAAACGGTTTTAAAAATGCATCGTTAAATTTTTAAGAGCTTTCTAAAACTGAAAACGAAAATACTCTGCGAGGTTTGGTTCTCGAAATATTCGCTTCCAAAGTCAAATTACTGTATTTCGATGCAACCCTAAAAAGGGCTTTGGATAACGATATTTCCGCAACCAAGGCTTGTAAGAGGTTGCAGTTTTCAGTTTCGTATAGAAAATTAACAGGCCTTTCCGCCGATATGAACAAAAAAATTTTGCAAGCTTCGGTTCTCGAAATATTCACATCAGAAATGATATTTCTTTGTTTTTTTCGGTCCAACCTTAAAAAGTGTCGATGGCGATATTTCCACAACAAAGCCTCGTAAGGGGTTGCGGTTTGCAGTGGCGAATAGCAAATTCCCAGAGCTTTCCAGCGATGTAAAAATTTTGACAAACATTTTTTCAATGATTTTTGAAAAAAATCATGGACTACCCCCTTGCCACTTTTTTTCAACTTTTAAAAAATGTTTCCAAATCCCATCGAGCTATACATCAAAAGACAGGTTTTTTCAAACTCTATCCGGACGTCTAAACCAAAAGCGTGTGGAAGGTCTGGTTCTCGAAATATTTTCATCCAAAGTGATTGCTCGATTTACTGCATTTCTGTGCAAAACATGCAAAAGCGTTTGTGTTTGGATAGCGATATTTCCGTAATCGAGCCTCGAAATCGGAAACGGTTTTAAAAATCCATTGTTAAATTTTTAAGAGCTTTCTAAAACTGAAAACGAAAATACTCTGCGAGGTTTGGTTCTCGAAATATTCGCATCCAAAGTCAAATTACTGTATTTCGATGCAACCCTAAAAAGGGCTTTGGATAACGATATTTCCGCAACCAAGCCTTGTAAAAGGTTGCAGTTTTCAGTTTCGTATAGAAAATTAACAGGCCTTTCCGCCGATATGAATAAAAAAATTTTGCAAGCTTCGGTTCTCGAAATATTCACATCAGAAATGATATTACTTTGTTTTTTTCGGTCCAACCTTAAAAAGTGTCGATGGCGATATTTCCACAACAAAGCCTCGTAAGGGGTTGCGGTTTGCAGTGGCGAATAGCAAATTCCCAGAGCTTTCCAGCGATGTAAAAATTTTGACAAAAATTTTTTCAATGATTTTTGAAAAAAATCATGGACTACCCCCTTGCCACTTTTTTTCAACTTTTAAAAAATGTTTCCAAATCCCATCGAGCTATACATCAAAAGACAGGTTTTTTCAAACTCTATCCGGACGTCTAAACCAAAAGCGTGTGGAAGGTCTGGTTCTCGAAATATTTTCATCCAAAGTGATTGCTCGATTTACTGCATTTCTGTGCAAAACATGCAAAAGCGTTTGTGTTTGGATAGCGATATTTCCGTAATCGAGCCTCGAAATCGGAAACGGTTTTAAAAATCCATTGTTAAATTTTTAAGAGCTTTCTAAAACTGAAAACGAAAATACTCTGCGAGGTTTGGTTCTCGAAATATTCGCATCCAAAGTCAAATTACTGTATTTCGATGCAACCCTAAAAAGGGCTTTGGATAACGATATTTCCGCAACCAAGCCTTGTAAAAGGTTGCAGTTTTCAGTTTCGTATAGAAAATTAACAGGCCTTTCCGCCGATATGAATAAAAAAATTTTGCAAGCTTCGGTTCTCGAAATATTCACATCAGAAATGATATTACTTTGTTTTTTTCGGTCCAACCTTAAAAAGTGTCGATGGCGATATTTCCACAACAAAGCCTCGTAAGGGGTTGCGGTTTGCAGTGGCGAATAGCAAATTCCCAGAGCTTTCCAGCGATGTAAAAATTTTGACAAAAATTTTTTCAATGATTTTTGAAAAAAATCATGGACTACCCCCTTGCCACTTTTTTTCAACTTTTAAAAAATGTTTCCAAATCCCATCGAGCTATACATCAAAAGACAGGTTTTTTCAAACTCTATCCGGACGTCTAAACCAAAAGCGTGTGGAAGGTCTGGTTCTCGAAATATTTTCATCCAAAGTGATTGCTCGATTTACTGCATTTCTGTGCAAAACATGCAAAAGCGTTTGTGTTTGGATAGCGATATTTCCGTAATCGAGCCTCGAAATCGGAAACGGTTTTAAAAATCCATCGTTAAATTTTTAAGAGCTTTCTAAAACTGAAAACGAAAATACTCTGCGAGGTTTGGTTCTCGAAATATTCGCATCCAAAGTCAAATTACTGTATTTCGATGCAACCCTAAAAAGGGCTTTGGATAACGATATTTCCGCAACCAAGCCTTGTAAAAGGTTGCAGTTTTCAGTTTCGTATAGAAAATTAACAGGCCTTTCCGCCGATATGAATAAAAAAATTTTGCAAGCTTCGGTTCTCGAAATATTCACATCAGAAATGATATTACTTTGTTTTTTTCGGTCCAACCTTAAAAAGTGTCGATGGCGATATTTCCACAACAAAGCCTCGTAAGGGGTTGCGGTTTGCAGTGGCGAATAGCAAATTCCCAGAGCTTTCCAGCGATGTAAAAATTTTGACAAAAATTTTTTCAATGATTTTTGAAAAAAATCATGGACTACCCCCTTGCCACTTTTTTTCAACTTTTGAAAAATGTTTCCAAATCCCATCGAGCTATACATCAAAAGACAGGTTTTTTCAAACTCTATCCGGACGTCTAAACCAAAAGCGTGTGGAAGGTCTGGTTCTCGAAATATTTTCATCCAAAGTGATTGCTCGATTTACTGCATTTCTGTGCAAAACATGCAAAAGCGTTTGTGTTTGGATAGCGATATTTCCGTAGTCGAGCCTCGAAATCGGAAACGGTTTTAAAAATCCATCGTTAAATTTTTAAGAGCTTTCTAAAACTGAAAACGAAAATACTCTGCGAGGTTTGGTTCTCGAAATATTCGCATCCAAAGTCAAATTACTGTATTTCGATGCAACCCTAAAAAGGGCTTTGGATAACGATATTTCCGCAACCAAGCCTTGTAAAAGGTTGCAGTTTTCAGTTTCGTATAGAAAATTAACAGGCCTTTCCGCCGATATGAATAAAAAAATTTTGCAAGCTTCGGTTCCCGAAATATTCACATCAGAAATGATATTACTTTGTTTTTTTCGGTCCAACCTTAAAAAGTGTCGATGGCGATATTTCCACAACAAAGCCTCGTAAGGGGTTGCGGTTTGCAGTGGCTTTGGATAACGATATTTCCGCAACCAAGCCTTGTAAAAGGTTGCAGTTTTCAGTTTCGTATAGAAAATTAACAGGCCTTTCCGCCGATATGAATAAAAAAATTTTGCAAGCTTCGGTTCTCGAAATATTCACATCAGAAATGATATTACTTTGTTTTTTTCGGTCCAACCTTAAAAAGTGTCGATGGCGATATTTCCACAACAAAGCCTCGTAAGGGGTTGCGGTTTGCAGTGGCGAATAGCAAATTCCCAGAGCTTTCCAGCGATGTAAAAATTTTGACAAAAATTTTTTCAATGATTTTTGAAAAAAATCATGGACTACCCCCTTGCCACTTTTTTTCAACTTTTAAAAAATGTTTCCAAATCCCATCGAGCTATACATCAAAAGACAGGTTTTTTCAAACTCTATCCGGACGTCTAAACCAAAAGCGTGTGGAAGGTCTGGTTCTCGAAATATTTTCATCCAAAGTGATTGCTCGATTTACTGCATTTCTGTGCAAAACATGCAAAAGCGTTTGTGTTTGGATAGCGATATTTCCGTAGTCGAGCCTCGAAATCGGAAACGGTTTTAAAAATCCATCGTTAAATTTTTAAGAGCTTTCTAAAACTGAAAACGAAAATACTCTGCGAGGTTTGGTTCTCGAAATATTCGCATCCAAAGTCAAATTACTGTATTTCGATGCAACCCTAAAAAGGGCTTTGGATAACGATATTTCCGCAACCAAGCCTTGTAAAAGGTTGCAGTTTTCAGTTTCGTATAGAAAATTAACAGGCCTTTCCGCCGATATGAATAATTTAAATAAATATAATAAATTTTGCAAGCTTCGGTTCTCGAAATATTCACATCAGAAATGATATTACTTTGTTTTTTTCGGTCCAACCTTAAAAAGTGTCGATGGCGATATTTCCACAACAAAGCCTCGTAAGGGGTTGCGGTTTGCAGTGGCGAATAGCAAATTCCCAGAGCTTTCCAGCGATGTAAAAATTTTGCCAAACATTTTTTCAATGATTTTTGAAAAAAATCATGGACTACCCCCTTGCCACTTTTTTTCAACTTTTAAAAAATGTTTCCAAATCCCATCGAGCTATACATCAAAAGACAGGTTTTTTCAAACTCTATCCGGACGTCTAAACCAAAAGCGTGTGGAAAGTCTGGTTCTCGAAATATTTTCATCCAAAGTGATTGCTCGATTTACTGCATTTCTGTGCAAAACATGCAAAAGCGTTTGTGTTTGGATAGCGATATTCCGTAATCGAGCCTCGAAATCGGAAACGGTTTTAAAAATCCATCGTTAAATTTTTAAGAGCTTTCTAAAACTGAAAACGAAAATACTCTGCGAGGTTTGGTTCTCGAAATATTCGCATCCAAAGTCAAATTACTGTATTTCGATGCAACCCTAAAAAGGGCTTTGGATAACGATATTTCCGCAACCAAGCCTTGTAAAAGGTTGCAGTTTTCAGTTTCGTATAGAAAATTAACAGGCCTTTCCGCCGATATGAATAATTTAAATAAATATAATAAATTTTGCAAGCTTCGGTTCTCGAAATATTCACATCAGAAATGATATTACTTTGTTTTTTTCGGTCCAACCTTAAAAAGTGTCGATGGCGATATTTCCACAACAAAGCCTCGTAAGGGGTTGCGGTTTGCAGTGGCGAATAGCAAATTCCCAGAGCTTTCCAGCGATGTAAAAATTTTGACAAACATTTTTTCAATGATTTTTGAAAAAAATCATGGACTACCCCCTTGCCACTTTTTTTCAACTTTTAAAAAATGTTTCCAAATCCCATCGAGCTATACATCAAAAGACAGGTTTTTTCAAACTCTATCCGGACGTCTAAACCAAAAGCGTGTGGAAGGTCTGGTTCTCGAAATATTTTCATCCAAAGTGATTGCTCGATTTACTGCATTTCTGTGCAAAACATGCAAAAGCGTTTGTGTTTGGATAGCGATATTTCCGTAATCGAGCCTCGAAATCGGAAACGGTTTTAAAAATGCATCGTTAAATTTTTAAGAGCTTTCTAAAACTGAAAACGAAAATACTCTGCGAGGTTTGGTTCTCGAAATATTCGCATCCAAAGTCAAATTACTGTATTTCGATGCAACCCTAAAAAGGGCTTTGGATAACGATATTTCCGCAACCAAGCCTTGTAAAAGGTTGCAGTTTTCAGTTTCGTATAGAAAATTAACAGGCCTTTCCGCCGATATGAATAAAAAAATTTTGCAAGCTTCGGTTCTCGAAATATTCACATCAGAAATGATATTACTTTGTTTTTTTTCGGTCCAACCTTAAAAAGTGTCGATGGCGATATTTCCACAACAAAGCCTCGTAAGGGGTTGCGGTTTGCAGTGGCGAATAGCAAATTCCCAGAGCTTTCCAGCGATGTAAAAATTTTGACAAAAATTTTTTCAATGATTTTTGAAAAAAATCATGAACTACCCCCTTGCCACTTTTTTCAACTTTTAAAAAATGTTTCCAAATCCCATCGAGCTATACATCAAAAGACAGGTTTTTTCAAACTCTATCCGGACGTCTAAACCAAAAGCGTGTGGAAGGTCTGGTTCTCGAAATATTTTCATCCAAAGTGATTGCTCGATTTACTGCATTTCTGTGCAAAACATGCAAAAGCGTTTGTGTTTGGATAGCGATATTCCGTAATCGAGCCTCGAAATCGGAAACGGTTTTAAAAATCCATCGTTAAATTTTTAAGAGCTTTCTAAAACTGAAAACGAAAATACTCTGCGAGGTTTGGTTCTCGAAATATTCGCATCCAAAGTCAAATTACTGTATTTCGATGCAACCCTAAAAAGGGCTTTGGATAACGATATTTCCGCAACCAAGCCTTGTAAAAGGTTGCAGTTTTCAGTTTCGTATAGAAAATTAACAGGCCTTTCCGCCGATATGAATAAAAAAATTTTGCAAGCTTCGGTTCTCGAAATATTCACATCAGAAATGATATTACTTTGTTTTTTTCGGTCCAACCTTAAAAAGTGTCGATGGCGATATTTCCACAACAAAGCCTCGTAAGGGGTTGCGGTTTGCAGTGGCGAATAGCAAATTCCCAGAGCTTTCCAGCGATGTACAAATTTTGACAAAAATTTTTTCAATGATTTTTGAAAAAAATCATGAACTACCCCCTTGCCACTTTTTTCAACTTTTAAAAAATGTTTCCAAATCCCATCGAGCTATACATCAAAAGACAGGTTTTTTCAAACTCTATCCGGACGTCTAAACCAAAAGCGTGTGGAAGGTCTGGTTCTCGAAATATTTTCATCCAAAGTGATTGCTCGATTTACTGCATTTCTGTGCAAAACATGCAAAAGCGTTTGTGTTTGGATAGCGATATTTCCGTAATCGAGCCTCGAAATCGGAAACGGTTTTAAAAATCCATCGTTAAATTTTTAAGAGCTTTCTAAAACTGAAAACGAAAATACTCTGCGAGGTTTGGTTCTCGAAATATTCGCATCCAAAGTCAAATTACTGTATTTCGATGCAACCCTAAAAAGGGCTTTGGATAACGATATTTCCGCAACCAAGCCTTGTAAAAGGTTGCAGTTTTCAGTTTCGTATAGAAAATTAACAGGCCTTTCCGCCGATATGAATAAAAAAATTTTGCAAGCTTCGGTTCTCGAAATATTCACATCAGAAATGATATTACTTTGTTTTTTTCGGTCCAACCTTAAAAAGTGTCGATGGCGATATTTCCACAACAAAGCCTCGTAAAGGGTTGCGGTTTGCAGTGGCGAATAGCAAATTCCCAGAGCTTTCCAGCGATGTAAAAATTTTGACAAAAAATTTTTCAATGATTTTTGAAAAAAATCATGGACTACCCCCTTGCCACTTTTTTTCAACTTTTAAAAAATGTTTCCAAATCCCATCGAGCTATACATCAAAAGACAGGTTTTTTCAAACTCTATCCGGACGTCTAAACCAAAAGCGTGTGGAAGGTCTGGTTCTCGAAATATTTTCATCCAAAGTGATTGCTCGATTTACTGCATTTCTGTGCAAAACATGCAAAAGCGTTTGTGTTTGGATAGCGATATTTCCGTAATCGAGCCTCGAAATCGGAAACGGTTTTAAAAATCCATTGTTAAATTTTTAAGAGCTTTCTAAAACTGAAAACGAAAATACTCTGCGAGGTTTGGTTCTCGAAATATTCGCATCCAAAGTCAAATTACTGTATTTCGATGCAACCCTAAAAAGGGCTTTGGATAACGATATTTCCGCAACCAAGCCTTGTAAAAGGTTGCAGTTTTCAGTTTCGTATAGAAAATTAACAGGCCTTTCCGCCGATATGAATAAAAAAATTTTGCAAGCTTCGGTTCTCGAAATATTCACATCAGAAATGATATTACTTTGTTTTTTTTCGGTCCAACCTTAAAAAGTGTCGATGGCGATATTTCCACAACAAAGCCTCGTAAGGGGTTGCGGTTTGCAGTGGCGAATAGCAAATTCCCAGAGCTTTCCAGCGATGTAAAAATTTTGACAAAAATTTTTTCAATGATTTTTGAAAAAAATCATGAACTACCCCCTTGCCACTTTTTTCAACTTTTAAAAAATGTTTCCAAATCCCATCGAGCTATACGTCAAAAGACAGGTTTTTTCAAACTCTATCCGGACGTCTAAACCAAAAGCGTGTGGAAGGTCTGGTTCTCGAAATATTTTCATCCAAAGTGATTGCTCGATTTACTGCATTTCTGTGCAAAACATGCAAAAGCGTTTGTGTTTGGATAGCGATATTTCCGTAATCGAGCCTCGAAATCGGAAACGGTTTTAAAAATCCATTGTTAAATTTTTAAGAGCTTTCTAAAACTGAAAACGAAAATACTCTGCGAGGTTTGGTTCTCGAAATATTCGCATCCAAAGTCAAATTACTGTATTTCGATGCAACCCTAAAAAGGGCTTTGGATAACGATATTTCCGCAACCAAGCCTTGTAAAAGGTTGCAGTTTTCAGTTTCGTATAGAAAATTAACAGGCCTTTCCGCCGATATGAATAAAAAAATTTTGCAAGATTCGGTTCTCGAAATATTCACATCAGAAATGATATTACTTTGTTTTTTTCGGTCCAACCTTAAAATGTGTCGATGGCGATATTTCCACAACAAAGCCTCGTAAGGGGTTGCGGTTTGCAGTGGCGAATAGCAAATTTCCAGAGCTTTCCAGCGATGTAAAAATTTTGACAAAAATTTTTTCAATGATTTTTGAAAAAAATCATGGACTACCCCCTTGCCACTTTTTTTCAACTTTTAAAAAATGTTTCCAAATCCCATCGAGCTATACATCAAAAGACAGGTTTTTTCAAACTCTATCCGGACGTCTAAACCAAAAGCGTGTGGAAGGTCTGGTTCTCGAAATATTTTCATCCAAAGTGATTGCTCGATTTACTGCATTTCTGTGCAAAACATGCAAAAGCGTTTGTGTTTGGATAGCGATATTTCCGTAATCGAGCCTCGAAATCGGAAACGGTTTTAAAAATGCATCGTTAAATTTTTAAGAGCTTTCTAAAACTGAAAACGAAAATACTCTGCGAGGTTTGGTTCTCGAAATATTCGCATCCAAAGTCAAATTACTGTATTTCGATGCAACCCTAAAAAGGGCTTTGGATAACGATATTTCCGCAACCAAGCCTTGTAAAAGGTTGCAGTTTTCAGTTTCGTATAGAAAATTAACAGGCCTTTCCGCCGATATGAATAATTTAAATAAATATAATAAATTTTGCAAGCTTCGGTTCTCGAAATATTCACATCAGAAATGATATTACTTTGTTTTTTTCGGTCCAACCTTAAAAAGTGTCGATGGCGATATTTCCACAACAAAGCCTCGTAAGGGGTTGCGGTTTGCAGTGGCGAATAGCAAATTCCCAGAGCTTTCCAGCGATGTAAAAATTTTGACAAACATTTTTTCAATGATTTTTGAAAAAAATCATGGACTACCCCCTTGCCACTTTTTTTCAACTTTTAAAAAATGTTTCCAAATCCCATCGAGCTATACATCAAAAGACAGGTTTTTTCAAACTCTATCCGGACGTCTAAACCAAAAGCGTGTGGAAGGTCTGGTTCTCGAAATATTTTCATCCAAAGTGATTGCTCGATTTACTGCATTTCTGTGCAAAACATGCAAAAGCGTTTGTGTTTGGATAGCGATATTCCGTAATCGAGCCTCGAAATCGGAAACGGTTTTAAAAATCCATCGTTAAATTTTTAAGAGCTTTCTAAAACTGAAAACGAAAATACTCTGCGAGGTTTGGTTCTCGAAATATTCGCATCCAAAGTCAAATTACTGTATTTCGATGCAACCCTAAAAAGGGCTTTGGATAACGATATTTCCGCAACCAAGCCTTGTAAAAGGTTGCAGTTTTCAGTTTCGTATAGAAAATTAACAGGCCTTTCCGCCGATATGAATAAAAAAATTTTGCAAGCTTCGGTTCTCGAAATATTCACATCAGAAATGATATTACTTTGTTTTTTTCGGTCCAACCTTAAAAAGTGTCGATGGCGATATTTCCACAACAAAGCCTCGTAAGGGGTTGCGGTTTGCAGTGGCGAATAGCAAATTCCCAGAGCTTTCCAGCGATGTAAAAATTTTGACAAAAATTTTTTCAATGATTTTTGAAAAAAATCATGGACTACCCCCTTGCCACTTTTTTTCAACTTTTAAAAAATGTTTCCAAATCCCATCGAGCTATACATCAAAAGACAGGTTTTTTCAAACTCTATCCGGACGTCTAAACCAAAAGCGTGTGGAAGGTCTGGTTCTCGAAATATTTTCATCCAAAGTGATTGCTCGATTTACTGCATTTCTGTGCAAAACATGCAAAAGCGTTTGTGTTTGGATAGCGATATTTCCGTAATCGAGCCTCGAAATCGGAAACGGTTTTAAAAATGCATCGTTAAATTTTTAAGAGCTTTCTAAAACTGAAAACGAAAATACTCTGCGAGGTTTGGTTCTCGAAATATTCGTATCCAAAGTCAAATTACTGTATTTCGATGCAACCCTAAAAAGGGCTTTGGATAACGATATTTCCGCAACCAAGCCTTGTAAAAGGTTGCAGTTTTCAGTTTCGTATAGAAAATTAACAGGCGTTTCCGCCGATATGAATAAAAAAATTTTGCAAGCTTCGGTTCTCGAAATATTCACATCAGAAATGATATTACTTTGTTTTTTTCGGTCCAACCTTAAAAAGTGTCGATGGCGATATTTCCACAACAAAGCCTCGTAAGGGGTTGCGGTTTGCAGTGGCGAATAGCAAATTTCCAGAGCTTTCCAGCGATGTAAAAATTTTGACAAAAATTTTTTCAATGATTTTTGAAAAAAATCATGGACTACCCTTGCCACTTTTTTTCAACTTTTAAAAAATGTTTCCAAATCCCATCGAGCTATACATCAAAAGACAGGTTTTTTCAAACTCTATCCGGACGTCTAAACCAAAAGCGTGTGGAAGGTCTGGTTCTCGAAATATTTTCATCCAAAGTGATTGCTCGATTTACTGCATTTCTGTGCAAAACATGCAAAAGCGTTTGTGTTTGGATAGCGATATTTCCGTAATCGAGCCTCGAAATCGGAAACGGTTTTAAAAATGCATCGTTAAATTTTTAAGAGCTTTCTAAAACTGAAAACGAAAATACTCTGCGAGGTTTGGTTCTCGAAATATTCGCATCCAAAGTCAAATTACTGTATTTCGATGCAACCCTAAAAAGGGCTTTGGATAACGATATTTCCGCAACCAAGCCTTGTAAAAGGTTGCAGTTTTCAGTTTCGTATAGAAAATTAACAGGCCTTTCCGCCGATATGAATAAAAAAATTTTGCAAGCTTCGGTTCTCGAAATATTCACATCAGAAATGATATTACTTTGTTTTTTTCGGTCCAACCTTAAAAAGTGTCGATGGCGATATTTCCACAACAAAGCCTCGTAAGGGGTTGCGGTTTGCAGTGGCGAATAGCAAATTTCCAGAGCTTTCCAGCGATGTAAAAATTTTGACAAAAATTTTTTCAATGATTTTTGAAAAAAATCATGGACTACCCTTGCCACTTTTTTTCAACTTTTAAAAAATGTTTCCAAATCCCATCGAGCTATACATCAAAAGACAGGTTTTTTCAAACTCTATCCGGACGTCTAAACCAAAAGCGTGTGGAAGGTCTGGTTCTCGAAATATTTTCATCCAAAGTGATTGCTCGATTTACTGCATTTCTGTGCAAAACATGCAAAAGCGTTTGTGTTTGGATAGCGATATTTCCGTAATCGAGCCTCGAAATCGGAAACGGTTTTAAAAATGCATCGTTAAATTTTTAAGAGCTTTCTAAAACTGAAAACGAAAATACTCTGCGAGGTTTGGTTCTCGAAATATTCGCATCCAAAGTCAAATTACTGTATTTCGATGCAACCCTAAAAAGGGCTTTGGATAACGATATTTCCGCAACCAAGCCTTGTAAAAGGTTGCAGTTTTCAGTTTCGTATAGAAAATTAACAGGCCTTTCCGCCGATATGAATAAAAAAATTTTGCAAGCTTCGGTTCTCGAAATATTCACATCAGAAATGATATTACTTTGTTTTTTTCGGTCCAACCTTAAAAAGTGTCGATGGCGATATTTCCACAACAAAGCCTCGTAAGGGGTTGCGGTTTGCAGTGGCGAATAGCAAATTTCCAGAGCTTTCCAGCGATGTAAAAATTTTGACAAAAATTTTTTCAATGATTTTTGAAAAAAATCATGGACTACCCCCTTGCCACTTTTTTTCAACTTTTAAAAAATGTTTCCAAATCCCATCGAGCTATACATCAAAAGACAGGTTTTTTCAAACTCTATCCGGACGTCTAAACCAAAAGCGTGTGGAAGGTCTGGTTCTCGAAATATTTTCATCCAAAGTGATTGCTCGATTTACTGCATTTCTGTGCAAAACATGCAAAAGCGTTTGTGTTTGGATAGCGATATTTCCGTAATCGAGCCTCGAAATCGGAAACGGTTTTAAAAATCCATTGTTAAATTTTTAAGAGCTTTCTAAAACTGAAAACGAAAATACTCTGCGAGGTTTGGTTCTCGAAATATTCGCATCCAAAGTCAAATTACTGTATTTCGATGCAACCCTAAAAAGGGCTTTGGATAACGATATTTCCGCAACCAAGCCTTGTAAAAGGTTGCAGTTTTCAGTTTCGTATAGAAAATTAACAGGCCTTTCCGCCGATATGAATAAAAAAATTTTGCAAGCTTCGGTTCTCGAAATATTCACATCAGAAATGATATTACTTTGTTTTTTTCGGTCCAACCTTGAAAAGTGTCGATGGCGATATTTCCACAACAAAGCCTCGTAAGGGGTTGCGGTTTGCAGTGGCGAATAGCAAATTTCCAGAGCTTTCCAGCGATGTAAAAATTTTGACAAAAATTTTTTCAATGATTTTTGAAAAAAATCATGGACTACCCCCTTGCCACTTTTTTTCAACTTTTAAAAAATGTTTCCAAATCCCATCGAGCTATACATCAAAAGACAGGTTTTTTCAAACTCTATCCGGACGTCTAAACCAAAAGCGTGTGGAAGGTCTGGTTCTCGAAATATTTTCATCCAAAGTGATTGCTCGATTTACTGCATTTCTGTGCAAAACATGCAAAAGCGTTTGTGTTTGGATAGCGATATTTCCGTAATCGAGCCTCGAAATCGGAAACGGTTTTAAAAATCCATTGTTAAATTTTTAAGAGCTTTCTTAAACTGAAAACGAAAATACTCTGCGAGGTTTGGTTCTCGAAATATTCGCATCCAAAGTCAAATTACTGTATTTCGATGCAACCCTAAAAAGGGCTTTGGATAACGATATTTCCGCAACCAAGCCTTGTAAAAGGTTGCAGTTTTCAGTTTCGTATAGAAAATTAACAGGCCTTTCCGCCGATATGAATAAAAAAATTTTGCAAGCTTCGGTTCTCGAAATATTCACATCAGAAATGATATTACTTTGTTTTTTTCGGTCCAACCTTAAAAAGTGTCGATGGCGATATTTCCACAACAAAGCCTCGTAAGGGGTTGCGGTTTGCAGTGGCGAATAGCAAATTCCCAGAGCTTTCCAGCGATGTAAAAATTTTGACAAAAATTTTTTCAATGATTTTTGAAAAAAATCATGGACTACCCCCTTGCCACTTTTTTTCAACTTTTAAAAAATGTTTCCAAATCCCATCGAGCTATACATCAAAAGACAGGTTTTTTAAAACTCTATCCGGACGTCTAAACCAAAAGCGTGTGGAAGGTCTGGTTCTCGAAATATTTTCATCCAAAGTGATTGCTCGATTTACTGCATTTCTGTGCAAAACATGCAAAAGCGTTTGTGTTTGGATAGCGATATTTCCGTAATCGAGCCTCGAAATCGGAAACGGTTTTAAAAATCCATTGTTAAATTTTTAAGAGCTTTCTAAAACTGAAAACGAAAATACTCTGCGAGGTTTGGTTCTCGAAATATTCGCATCCAAAGTCAAATTACTGTATTTCGATGCAACCCTAAAAAGGGCTTTGGATAACGATATTTCCGCAACCAAGCCTTGTAAAAGGTTGCAGTTTTCAGTTTCGTATAGAAAATTAACAGGCCTTTCCGCCGATATGAATAAAAAAATTTTGCAAGCTTCGGTTCTCGAAATATTCACATCAGAAATGATATTACTTTGTTTTTTTCGGTCCAACCTTAAAAAGTGTCGATGGCGATATTTCCACAACAAAGCCTCGTAAGGGGTTGCGGTTTGCAGTGGCGAATAGCAAATTCCCAGAGCTTTCCAGCGATGTAAAAATTTTGACAAAAATTTTTTCAATGATTTTTGAAAAAAATCATGGACTACCCCCTTGCCACTTTTTTTCAACTTTTAAAAAATGTTTCCAAATCCCATCGAGCTATACATCAAAAGACAGGTTTTTTCAAACTCTATCCGGACGTCTAAACCAAAAGCGTGTGGAAGGTCTGGTTCTCGAAATATTTTCATCCAAAGTGATTGCTCGATTTACTGCATTTCTGTGCAAAACATGCAAAAGCGTTTGTGTTTGGATAGCGATATTTCCGTAATCGAGCCTCGAAATCGGAAACGGTTTTAAAAATCCATCGTTAAATTTTTAAGAGCTTTCTAAAACTGAAAACGAAAGTACTCTGCGAGGTTTGGTTCTCGAAATATTCGCATCCAAAGTCAAATTACTGTATTTCGATGCAACCCTAAAAAGGGCTTTGGATAACGATATTTCCGCAACCAAGCCTTGTAAAAGGTTGCAGTTTTCAGTTTCGTATAGAAAATTAACAGGCCTTTCCGCCGATATGAATAAAAAAATTTTGCAAGCTTCGGTTCTCGAAATATTCACATCAGAAATGATATTACTTTGTTTTTTTCGGTCCAACCTTAAAAAGTGTCGATGGCGATATTTCCACAACAAAGCCTCGTAAGGGGTTGCGGTTTGCAGTGGCGAATAGCAAATTCCCAGAGCTTTCCAGCGATGTAAAAATTTTGACAAAAATTTTTTCAATGATTTTTGAAAAAAATCATGGACTACCCCCTTGCCACTTTTTTTCAACTTTTAAAAAATGTTTCCAAATCCCATCGAGCTATACATCAAAAGACAGGTTTTTTCAAACTCTATCCGGACGTCTAAACCAAAAGCGTGTGGAAGGTCTGGTTCTCGAAATATTTTCATCCAAAGTGATTGCTCGATTTACTGCATTTCTGTGCAAAACATGCAAAAGCGTTTGTGTTTGGATAGCGATATTTCCGTAATCGAGCCTCGAAATCGGAAACGGTTTTAAAAATCCATCGTTAAATTTTTAAGAGCTTTCTAAAACTGAAAACGAAAATACTCTGCGAGGTTTGGTTCTCGAAATATTCGCATCCAAAGTCAAATTACTGTATTTCGATGCAACCCTAAAAAGGGCTTTGGATAACGATATTTCCGCAACCAAGCCTTGTAAAAGGTTGCAGTTTTCAGTTTCGTATAGAAAATTAACAGGCCTTTCCGCCGATATGAATAAAAAAATTTTGCAAGCTTCGGTTCTCGAAATATTCACATCAGAAATGATATTACTTTGTTTTTTTCGGTCCAACCTTAAAAAGTGTCGATGGCGATATTTCCACAACAAAGCCTCGTAAGGGGTTGCGGTTTGCAGTGGCGAATAGCAAATTCCCAGAGCTTTCCAGCGATGTAAAAATTTTGACAAAAATTTTTTCAATGATTTTTGAAAAAAATCATGGACTACCCCCTTGCCACTTTTTTTCAACTTTTAAAAAATGTTTCCAAATCCCATCGAGCTATACATCAAAAGACAGGTTTTTTCAAACTCTATCCGGACGTCTAAACCAAAAGGCGTGTGGAAGGTCTGGTTCTCGAAATATTTTCATCCAAAGTGATTGCTCGATTTACTGCATTTCTGTGCAAAACATGCAAAAGCGTTTGTGTTTGGATAGCGATATTTCCGTAATCGAGCCTCGAAATCGGAAACGGTTTTAAAAATCCATCGTTAAATTTTTAAGAGCTTTCTAAAACTGAAAACGAAAATACTCTGCGAGGTTTGGTTTTCGAAATATTCGCATCCAAAGTCAAATTACTGTATTTCGATGCAACCCTAAAAAGGGCTTTGGATAACGATATTTCCGCAACCAAGCCTTGTAAAAGGTTGCAGTTTTCAGTTTCGTATAGAAAATTAACAGGCCTTTCCGCCGATATGAATAAAAAAATTTTGCAAGCTTCGGTTCTCGAAATATTCACATCAGAAATGATATTACTTTGTTTTTTTCGGTCCAACCTTAAAAAGTGTCGATGGCGATATTTCCACAACAAAGTCTCGTAAGGGGTTGCGGTTTGCAGTGGCGAATAGCAAATTCCCAGAGCTTTCCAGCGATGTAAAAATTTTGACAAAAATTTTTTCAATGATTTTTGAAAAAAATCATGGACTACCCCCTTGCCACTTTTTTTCAACTTTTAAAAAATGTTTCCAAATCCCATCGAGCTATACATCAAAAGACAGGTTTTTTCAAACTCTATCCGGACGTCTAAACCAAAAGGCGTGTGGAAGGTCTGGTTCTCGAAATATTTTCATCCAAAGTGATTGCTCGATTTACTGCATTTCTGTGCAAAACATGCAAAAGCGTTTGTGTTTGGATAGCGATATTTCCGTAATCGAGCCTCGAAATCGGAAACGGTTTTAAAAATCCATCGTTAAATTTTTAAGAGCTTTCTAAAACTGAAAACGAAAATACTCTGCGAGATTTGGTTCTCGAAATATTCGCATCCAAAGTCAAATTACTGTATTTCGATGCAACCCTAAAAAGGGCTTTGGATAACGATATTTCCGCAACCAAGCCTTGTAAAAGGTTGCAGTTTTCAGTTTCGTATAGAAAATTAACAGGCCTTTCCGCCGATATGAATAAAAAAATTTTGCAAGCTTCGGTTCTCGAAATATTCACATCAGAAATGATATTACTTTGTTTTTTTCGGTCCAACCTTAAAAAGTGTCGATGGCGATATTTCCACAACAAAGCCTCGTAAGGGGTTGCGGTTTGCAGTGGCGAATAGCAAATTCCCATAGCTTTCCAGCGATGTAAAAATTCTGACAAAAATTTTTTCAATGATTTTTGAAAAAAATCATGGACTACCCCCTTGCCACTTTTTTTCAACTTTTAAAAAATGTTTCCAAATCCCATCGAGCTATACATCAAAAGACAGGTTTTTTCAAACTCTATCCGGACGTCTAAACCAAAAGCGTGTGGAAGGTCTGGTTCTCGAAATATTTTCATCCAAAGTGATTGCTCGATTTACTGCATTTCTGTGCAAAACATGCAAAAGCGTTTGTGTTTGGATAGCGATATTTCCGTAATCGAGCCTCGAAATCGGAAACGGTTTTAAAAATCCATCGTTAAATTTTTAAGAGCTTTCTAAAACTGAAAACGAAAATACTCTGCGAGGTTTGGTTCTCGAAATATTCGCATCCAAAGTCAAATTACTGTATTTCGATGCAACCCTAAAAAGGGCTTTGGATAACGATATTTCCGCAACCAAGCCTTGTAAAAGGTTGCAGTTTTCAGTTTCGTATAGAAAATTAACAGGCCTTTCCGCCGATATGAATAAAAAAATTTTGCAAGCTTCGGTTCTCGAAATATTCACATCAGAAATGATATTACTTTGTTTTTTTCGGTCCAACCTTAAAAAGTGTCGATGGCGATATTTCCACAACAAAGCCTCGTAAGGGGTTGCGGTTTGCAGTGGCGAATAGCAAATTCCCAGAGCTTTTCAGCGATGTAAAAATTTTGACAAAAATTTTTTCAATGATTTTTGAAAAAAATCATGGACTACCCCCTTGCCACTTTTTTTCAACTTTTAAAAAATGTTTCCAAATCCCATCGAGCTATACATAAAAAGACAGGTTTTTTCAAACTCTATCCGGACGTCTAAACCAAAAGGCGTGTGGAAGGTCTGGTTCTCGAAATATTTTCATCCAAAGTGATTGCTCGATTTACTGCATTTCTGTGCAAAACATGCAAAAGCGTTTGTGTTTGGATAGCGATATTTCCGTAATCGAGCCTCGAAATCGGAAACGGTATTAAAAATCCATCGTTAAATTTTTAAGAGCTTTCTAAAACTGAAAACGAAAATACTCTGCGAGGTTTGGTTTTCGAAATATTCGCATCCAAAGTCAAATTACTGTATTTCGATGCAACCCTAAAAAGGGCTTTGGATAACGATATTTCCGCAACCAAGCCTTGTAAAAGGTTGCAGTTTTCAGTTTCGTATAGAAAATTAACAGGCCTTTCCGCCGATATGAATAAAAAAATTTTGCAAGCTTCGGTTCTCGAAATATTCACATCAGAAATGATATTACTTTGTTTTTTTCGGTCCAACCTTAAAAAGTGTCGATGGCGATATTTCCACAACAAAGCCTCGTAAGGGGTTGCGGTTTGCAGTGGCGAATAGCAAATTCCCAGAGCTTTCCAGCGATGTAAAAATTTTGACAAAAATTTTTTCAATGATTTTTGAAAAAAATCATGGACTACCCCCTTGCCACTTTTTTTCAACTTTTAAAAAATGTTTCCAAATCCCATCGAGCTATACATCAAAAGACAGGTTTTTTCAAACTCTATCCGGACGTCTAAACCAAAAGGCGTGTGGAAGGTCTGGTTCTCGAAATATTTTCATCCAAAGTGATTGCTCGATTTACTGCATTTCTGTGCAAAACATGCAAAAGCGTTTGTGTTTGGATAGCGATATTTCCGTAATCGAGCCTCGAAATCGGAAACGGTTTTAAAAATCCATCGTTAAATTTTTAAGAGCTTTCTAAAACTGAAAACGAAAATACTCTGCGAGGTTTGGTTCTCGAAATATTCGCATCCAAAGTCAAATTACTGTATTTCGATGCAACCCTAAAAAGGGCTTTGGATAACGATATTTCCGCAACCAAGCCTTGTAAAAGGTTGCAGTTTTCAGTTTCGTATAGAAAATTAACAGGCTTTTCCGCTGATATGAATAAAAAAAATTTTGCAAGCTTCGGTTCTCGAAATATTCACATCAGAAATGATATTACTTTGTTTTTTTCGGTCCAACCTTAAAAAGTGTCGATGGCGATATTTCCACAACAAAGCCTCGTAAGGGGTTGCGGTTTGCAGTGGCGAATAGCAAATTCCCAGAGCTTTTCAGCGATGTAAAAATTTTGACAAAAATTTTTTCAATGATTTTTGAAAAAAATCATGGACTACCCCCTTGCCACTTTTTTTCAACTTTTAAAAAATGTTTCCAAATCCCATCGAGCTATACATCAAAAGACAGGTTTTTTCAAACTCTATCCGGACGTCTAAACCAAAAGGCGTGTGGAAGGTCTGGTTCTCGAAATATTTTCATCCAAAGTGATTGCTCGATTTACTGCATTTCTGTGCAAAACATGCAAAAGCGTTTGTGTTTGGATAGCGATATTTCCGTAATCGAGCCTCGAAATCGGAAACGGTTTTAAAAATCCATCGTTAAATTTTTAAGAGCTTTCTAAAACTGAAAACGAAAATACTCTGCGAGATTTGGTTCTCGAAATATTCGCATCCAAAGTCAAATTACTGTATTTCGATGCAACCCTAAAAAGGGCTTTGGATAACGATATTTCCGCAACCAAGCCTTGTAAAAGGTTGCAGTTTTCAGTTTCGTATAGAAAATTAACAGGCCTTTCCGCCGATATGAATAAAAAAATTTTGCAAGCTTCGGTTCTCGAAATATTCACATCAGAAATGATATTACTTTGTTTTTTTCGGTCCAACCTTAAAAAGTGTCGATGGCGATATTTCCACAACAAAGCCTCGTAAGGGGTTGCGGTTTGCAGTGGCGAATAGCAAATTCCCAGAGCTTTCCAGCGATGTAAAAATTCTGACAAAAATTTTTTCAATGATTTTTGAAAAAAATCATGGACTACCCCCTTGCCACTTTTTTTCAACTTTTAAAAAATGTTTCCAAATCCCATCGAGCTATACATCAAAAGACAGGTTTTTTCAAACTCTATCCGGACGTCTAAACCAAAAGCGTGTGGAAGGTCTGGTTCTCGAAATATTTTCATCCAAAGTGATTGCTCGATTTACTGCATTTCTGTGCAAAACATGCAAAAGCGTTTGTGTTTGGATAGCGATATTTCCGTAATCGAGCCTCGAAATCGGAAACGGTTTTAAAAATCCATTGTTAAATTTTTAAGAGCTTCCTAAAACTGAAAACGAAAATACTCTGCGAGGTTTGGTTCTCGAAATATTCGCATCCAAAGTCAAATTACTGTATTTCGATGCAACCCTAAAAAGGGCTTTGGATAACGATATTTCCGCAACCAAGCCTTGTAAAAGGTTGCAGTTTTCAGTTTCGTATAGAAAATTAACAGGCCTTTCCGCCGATATGAATACAAAAATTTTGCAAGCTTCGGTTCTCGAAATATTCACATCAGAAATGATATTACTTTGTTTTTTTCGGTCCAACCTTAAAAAGTGTCGATGGCGATATTTCCACAACAAAGCCTCGTAAGGGGTTGCGGTTTGCAGTGGCGAATAGCAAATTCCCAGAGCTTTCCAGCGATGTAAAAATTTTGACAAAAATTTTTTCAATGATTTTTGAAAAAAATCATGGACTACCCCCTTGCCACTTTTTTTCAACTTTTAAAAAATGTTTCCAAATCCCATCGAGCTATACATCAAAAGACAGGTTTTTTCAAACTCTATCCGGACGTCTAAACCAAAAGCGTGTGGAAGGTCTGGTTCTCGAAATATTTTCATCCAAAGTGATTGCTCGATTTACTGCATTTCTGTGCAAAACATGCAAAAGCGTTTGTGTTTGGATAGCGATATTTCCGTAATCGAGCCTCGAAATCGGAAACGGTTTTAAAAATCCATCGTTAAAATTTTAAGAGCTTTCTAAAACTGAAAACGAAAATACTCTGCGAGGTTTGGTTCTCGAAATATTCGCATCCAAAGTCAAATTACTGTATTTCGATGCAACCCTAAAAAGGGCTTTGGATAACGATATTTCCGCAACCAAGCCTTGTAAAAGGTTGCAGTTTTCAGTTTCGTATAGAAAATTAACAGGCCTTTCCGCCGATATGAATAAAAAAATTTTGCAAGCTTCGGTTCTCGAAATATTCACATCAGAAATGATATTACTTTGTTTTTTTCGGTCCAACCTTAAAAAATGTCGATGGCGATATTTCCACAACAAAGCCTCGTAAGGGGTTGCGGTTTGCAGTGGCGAATAGCAAATTCCCAGAGCTTTCCAGCGATGTAAAAATTTTGACAAAAATTTTTTCAATGATTTTTGAAAAAAATCATGGACTACCCCCTTGCCACTCTTTTTCAACTTTTAAAAAATGTTTCCAAATCCCATCGAGCTATACATCAAAAGACAGGTTTTTTCAAACTCTATCCGGACGTCTAAACCAAAAGCGTGTGGAAGGTCTGGTTCTCGAAATATTTTCATCCAAAGTGATTGCTCGATTTACTGCATTTCTGTGCAAAACATGCAAAAGCGTTTGTGTTTGGATAGCGATATTTCCGTAATCGAGCCTCGAAATCGGAAACGGTTTTAAAAATCCATTGTTAAATTTTTAAGAGCTTTCTAAAACTGAAAACGAAAATACTCTGCGAGGTTTGGTTCTCGAAATATTCGCATCCAAAGTCAAATTACTGTATTTCGATGCAACCCTAAAAAGGGCTTTGGATAACGATATTTCCGCAACCAAGCCTTGTAAAAGGTTGCAGTTTTCAGTTTCGTATAGAAAATTAACAGGCCTTTCCGCCGATATGAATACAAAAATTTTGCAACCTTCGGTTCTCGAAATATTCACATCAGAAATGATATTACTTTGTTTTTTTCGGTCCAACCTTAAAAAGTGTCGATGGCGATATTTCCACAACAAAGCCTCGTAAGGGGTTGCGGTTTGCAGTGGCGAATAGCAAATTCCCAGAGCTTTCCAGCGATGTAAAAATTTTGACAAAAATTTTTTCAATGATTTTTGAAAAAAATCATGGACTACCCCCTTGCCACTTTTTTTCAACTTTTAAAAAATGTTTCCAAATCCCATCGAGCTATACATCAAAAGACAGGTTTTTTCAAACTCTATCCGGACGTCTAAACCAAAAGCGTGTGGAAGGTCTGGTTCTCGAAATATTTTCATCCAAAGTGATTGCTCGATTTACTGCATTTCTGTGCAAAACATGCAAAAGCGTTTGTGTTTGGATAGCGATATTTCCGTAATCGAGCCTCGAAATCGGAAACGGTTTTAAAAATCCATTGTTAAATTTTTAAGAGCTTCCTAAAACTGAAAACGAAAATACTCTGCGAGGTTTGGTTCTCGAAATATTCGCATCCAAAGTCAAATTACTGTATTTCGATGCAACCCTAAAAAGGGCTTTGGATAACGATATTTCCGCAACCAAGCCTTGTAAAAGGTTGCAGTTTTCAGTTTCGTATAGAAAATTAACAGGCCTTTCCGCCGATATGAATACAAAAATTTTGCAAGCTTCGGTTCTCGAAATATTCACATCAGAAATGATATTACTTTGTTTTTTTCGGTCCAACCTTAAAAAGTGTCGATGGCGATATTTCCACAACAAAGCCTCGTAAGGGGTTGCGGTTTGCAGTGGCGAATAGCAAATTCCCAGAGCTTTCCAGCGATGTAAAAATTTTGACAAAAATTTTTTCAATGATTTTTGAAAAAAATCATGGACTACCCCCTTGCCACTTTTTTTCAACTTTTAAAAAATGTTTCCAAATCCCATCGAGCTATACATCAAAAGACAGGTTTTTTCAAACTCTATCCGGACGTCTAAACCAAAAGCGTGTGGAAGGTCTGGTTCTCGAAATATTTTCATCCAAAGTGATTGCTCGATTTACTGCATTTCTGTGCAAAACATGCAAAAGCGTTTGTGTTTGGATAGCGATATTTCCGTAATCGAGCCTCGAAATCGGAAACGGTTTTAAAAATCCATCGTTAAAATTTTAAGAGCTTTCTAAAACTGAAAACGAAAATACTCTGCGAGGTTTGGTTCTCGAAATATTCGCATCCAAAGTCAAATTACTGTATTTCGATGCAACCCTAAAAAGGGCTTTGGATAACGATATTTCCGCAACCAAGCCTTGTAAAAGGTTGCAGTTTTCAGTTTCGTATAGAAAATTAACAGGCCTTTCCGCCGATATGAATAAAAAAATTTTGCAAGCTTCGGTTCTCGAAATATTCACATCAGAAATGATATTACTTTGTTTTTTTCGGTCCAACCTTAAAAAATGTCGATGGCGATATTTCCACAACAAAGCCTCGTAAGGGGTTGCGGTTTGCAGTGGCGAATAGCAAATTCCCAGAGCTTTCCAGCGATGTAAAAATTTTGACAAAAATTTTTTCAATGATTTTTGAAAAAAATCATGGACTACCCCCTTGCCACTCTTTTTCAACTTTTAAAAAATGTTTCCAAATCCCATCGAGCTATACATCAAAAGACAGGTTTTTTCAAACTCTATCCGGACGTCTAAACCAAAAGCGTGTGGAAGGTCTGGTTCTCGAAATATTTTCATCCAAAGTGATTGCTCGATTTACTGCATTTCTGTGCAAAACATGCAAAAGCGTTTGTGTTTGGATAGCGATATTTCCGTAATCGAGCCTCGAAATCGGAAACGGTTTTAAAAATCCATTGTTAAATTTTTAAGAGCTTTCTAAAACTGAAAACGAAAATACTCTGCGAGGTTTGGTTCTCGAAATATTCGCATCCAAAGTCAAATTACTGTATTTCGATGCAACCCTAAAAAGGGCTTTGGATAACGATATTTCCGCAACCAAGCCTTGTAAAAGGTTGCAGTTTTCAGTTTCGTATAGAAAATTAACAGGCCTTTCCGCCGATATGAATACAAAAATTTTGCAAGCTTCGGTTCTCGAAATATTCACATCAGAAATGATATTACTTTGTTTTTTTCGGTCCAACCTTAAAAAGTGTCGATGGCGATATTTCCACAACAAAGCCTCGTAAGGGGTTGCGGTTTGCAGTGGCGAATAGCAAATTCCCAGAGCTTTCCAGCGATGTAAAAATTTTGACAAAAATTTTTTCAATGATTTTTGAAAAAAATCATGGACTACCCCCTTGCCACTTTTTTTCAACTTTTAAAAAATGTTTCCAAATCCCATCGAGCTATACATCAAAAGACAGGTTTTTTCAAACTCTATCCGGACGTCTAAACCAAAAGCGTGTGGAAGGTCTGGTTCTCGAAATATTTTCATCCAAAGTGATTGCTCGATTTACTGCATTTCTGTGCAAAACATGCAAAAGCGTTTGTGTTTGGATAGCGATATTTCCGTAATCGAGCCTCGAAATCGGAAACGGTTTTAAAAATCCATCGTTAAATTTTTAAGAGCTTTCTAAAACTGAAAACGAAAATACTCTGCGAGGTTTGGTTCTCGAAATATTCGCATCCAAAGTCAAATTACTGTATTTCGATGCAACCCTAAAAAGGGCTTTGGATAACGATATTTCCGCAACCAAGCCTTGTAAAAGGTTGCAGTTTTCAGTTTCGTATAGAAAATTAACAGGCCTTTCCGCCGATATGAATAAAAAAATTTTGCAAGCTTCGGTTCTCGAAATATTCACATCAGAAATGATATTACTTTGTTTTTTTCGGTCCAACCTTAAAAAGTGTCGATGGCGATATTTCCACAACAAAGCCTCGTAAGGGGTTGCGGTTTGCAGTGGCGAATAGCAAATTCCCAGAGCTTTCCAGCGATGTAAAAATTTTGACAAAAATTTTTTCAATGATTTTTGAAAAAAATCATGGACTACCCCCTTGCCACTTTTTTTTCAACTTTTAAAAAATGTTTCCAAATCCCATCGAGCTATACATCAAAAGACAGGTTTTTTCAAACTCTATCCGGACGTCTAAACCAAAAGCGTGTGGAAGGTCTGGTTCTCGAAATATTTTCATCCAAAGTGATTGCTCGATTTACTGCATTTCTGTGCAAAACATGCAAAAGCGTTTGTGTTTGGATAGCGATATTTCCGTAATCGAGCCTCGAAATCGGAAACGGTTTTAAAAATCCATCGTTAAATTTTTAAGAGCTTTCTAAAACTGAAAACGAAAATACTCTGCGAGGTTTGGTTCTCGAAATATTCGCATCCAAAGTCAAATTACTGTATTTCGATGCAACCCTAAAAAGGGCTTTGGATAACGATATTTCCGCAACCAAGCCTTGTAAAAGGTTGCAGTTTTCAGTTTCGTATAGAAAATTAACAGGCCTTTCCGCCGATATGAATAAAAAAATTTTGCAAGCTTCGGTTCTCGAAATATTCACATCAGAAATGATATTACTTTGTTTTTTTCGGTCCAACCTTAAAAAGTGTCGATGGCGATATTTCCACAACAAAGCCTCGTAAGGGGTTGCGGTTTGCAGTGGCGAATAGCAAATTCCCAGAGCTTTCCAGCGATGTAAAAATTTTGACAAAAATTTTTTCAATGATTTTTGAAAAAAATCATGGACTACCCCCTTGCCACTTTTTTTCAACTTTTAAAAAATGTTTCCAAATCCCATCGAGCTATACATCAAAAGACAGGTTTTTTTAAACTCTATCCGGACGTCTAAACCAAAAGGCGTGTGGAAGGTCTGGTTCTCGAAATATTTTCATCCAAAGTGATTGCTCGATTTACTGCATTTCTGTGCAAAACATGCAAAAGCGTTTGTGTTTGGATAGCGATATTTCCGTAATCGAGCCTCGAAATCGGAAACGGTTTTAAAAATCCATCGTTAAATTTTTAAGAGCTTTCTAAAACTGAAAACGAAAATACTCTGCGAGGTTTGGTTCTCGAAATATTCGCATCCAAAGTCAAATTACTGTATTTCGATGCAACCCTAAAAAGGGCTTTGGATAACGATATTTCCGCAACCAAGCCTTGTAAAAGGTTGCAGTTTTCAGTTTCGTATAGAAAATTAACAGGCCTTTCCGCCGATATGAATAAAAAAATTTTGCAAGCTTCGGTTCTCGAAATATTCACATCAGAAATGATATTACTTTGTTTTTTTCGGTCCAACCTTAAAAAGTGTCGATGGCGATATTTCCACAACAAAGCCTCGTAAGGGGTTGCGGTTTGCAGTGGCGAATAGCAAATTCCCAGAGCTTTCCAGCGATGTAAAAATTTTGACAAAAATTTTTTCAATGATTTTTGAAAAAAATCATGGACTACCCCCTTGCCACTTTTTTTCAACTTTTAAAAAATGTTTCCAAATCCCATCGAGCTATACATCAAAAGACAGGTTTTTTCAAACTCTATCCGGACGTCTAAACCAAAAGCGTGTGGAAGGTCTGGTTCTCGAAATATTTTCATCCAAAGTGATTGCTCGATTTACTGCATTTCTGTGCAAAACATGCAAAAGCGTTTGTGTTTGGATAGCGATATTTCCGTAATCGAGCCTCGAAATCGGAAACGGTTTTAAAAATCCATCGTTAAATTTTTAAGAGCTTTCTAAAACTGAAAACGAAAATACTTTGCGAGGTTTGGCTCTCGAAATATTCGCATCCAAAGTCAAATTACTGTATTTCGATGCAACCCTAAAAAGGGCTTTGGATAACGATATTTCCGCAACCAAGCCTTGTAAAAGGTTGCAGTTTTCAGTTTCGTATAGAAAATTAACAGGCCTTTCCGCCGATATGAATAAAAAAATTTTGCAAGCTTCGGTTCTCGAAATATTCACATCAGAAATGATATTACTTTGTTTTTTTCGGTCCAACCTTAAAAAGTGTCGATGGCGATATTTCCACAACAAAGCCTCGTAAGGGGTTGCGGTTTGCAGTGGCGAATAGCAAATTCCCAGAGCTTTCCAGCGATGTAAAAATTTTGACAAAAATTTTTTCAATGATTTTTGAAAAAAATCATGGACTACCCCCTTGCCACTTTTTTTCAACTTTTAAAAAATGTTTCCAAATCCCATCGAGCTATACATCAAAAGACAGGTTTTTTCAAACTCTATCCGGACGTCTAAACCAAAAGGCGTGTGGAAGGTCTGGTTCTCGAAATATTTTCATCCAAAGTGATTGCTCGATTTACTGCATTTCTGTGCAAAACATGCAAAAGCGTTTGTGTTTGGATAGCGATATTTCCGTAATCGAGCCTCGAAATCGGAAACGGTTTTAAAAATCCATCGTTAAATTTTTAAGAGCTTTCTAAAACTGAAAACGAAAATACTCTGCGAGGTTTGGTTCTCGAAATATTCGCATCCAAAGTCAAATTACTGTATTTCGATGCAACCCTAAAAAGGGCTTTGGATAACGATATTTCCGCAACCAAGCCTTGTAAAAGGTTGCAGTTTTCAGTTTCGTATAGAAAATTAACAGGCCTTTCCGCCGATATGAATAAAAAAATTTTGCAAGCTTCGGTTCTCGAAATATTCACATCAGAAATGATATTACTTTGTTTTTTTCGGTCCAACCTTAAAAAGTGTCGATGGCGATATTTCCACAACAAAGCCTCGTAAGGGGTTGCGGTTTGCAGTGGCGAATAGCAAATTCCCAGAGCTTTCCAGCGATGTAAAAATTTTGACAAACATTTTTTCAATGATTTTTGAAAAAAATCATGGACTACCCCCTTGCCACTTTTTTTCAACTTTTAAAAAATGTTTCCAAATCCCATCGAGCTATACATCAAAAGACAGGTTTTTTCAAACTCTATCCGGACGTCTAAACCAAAAGGCGTGTGGAAGGTCTGGTTCTCGAAATATTTTCATCCAAAGTGATTGCTCGATTTACTGCATTTCTGTGCAAAACATGCAAAAGCGTTTGTGTTTGGATAGCGATATTTCCGTAATCGAGCCTCGAAATCGGAAACGGTTTTAAAAATCCATCGTTAAATTTTTAAGAGCTTTCTAAAACTGAAAACGAAAATACTCTGCGAGGTTTGGTTCTCGAAATATTCGCATCCAAAGTCAAATTACTGTATTTCGATGCAACCCTAAAAAGGGCTTTGGATAACGATATTTCCGCAACCAAGCCTTGTAAAAGGTTGCAGTTTTCAGTTTCGTATAGAAAATTAACAGGCCTTTCCGCCGATATGAATAAAAAAATTTTGCAAGCTTCGGTTCTCGAAATATTCACATCAGAAATGATATTACTTTGTTTTTTTCGGTCCAACCTTAAAAAGTGTCGATGGCGATATTTCCACAACAAAGCCTCGTAAGGGGTTGCGGTTTGCAGTGGCGAATAGCAAATTCCCAGAGCTTTCCAGCGATGTAAAAATTTTGACAAAAATTTTTTCAATGATTTTTGAAAAAAATCATGGACTACCCCCTTGCCACTTTTTTTCAACTTTTAAAAAATGTTTCCAAATCCCATCGAGCTATACATCAAAAGACAGGTTTTTTCAAACTCTATCCGGACGTCTAAACCAAAAGGCGTGTGGAAGGTCTGGTTCTCGAAATATTTTCATCCAAAGTGATTGCTCGATTTACTGCATTTCTGTGCAAAACATGCAAAAGCGTTTGTGTTTGGATAGCGATATTTCCGTAATCGAGCCTCGAAATCGGAAACGGTTTTAAAAATCCATCGTTAAATTTTTAAGAGCTTTCTAAAACTGAAAACGAAAATACTCTGCGAGGTTTGGTTCTCGAAATATTCGCATCCAAAGTCAAATTACTGTATTTCGATGCAACCCTAAAAAGGGCTTTGGATAACGATATTTCCGCAAGCAAGCCTTGTAAAAGGTTGCAGTTTTCAGTTTCGTATATAAAATTAACAGGCCTTTCCGCCGATATGAATAAAAAAATTTTGCAAGCTTCGGTTCTCGAAATATTCACATCAGAAATGATATTACTTTGTTTTTTTCGGTCCAACCTTAAAAAGTGTCGATGGCGATATTTCCACAACAAAGCCTCGTAAGGGGTTGCGGTTTGCAGTGGCGAATAGCAAATTCCCAGAGCTTTCCAGCGATGTAAAAATTTTGACAAAAATTTTTTCAATGATTTTTGAAAAAAAATCATGGACAAAATTTCTTGGCCAAAAAGGAAAAACTTATTTTTCTCAAAATCGGCGCTACACTTTTTTTCAACTTTTAAAAAATGTTTCCAAATCCCATCGAGCTATACATCAAAAGACAGGTTTTTTCAAACTCTATCCGGACGTCTAAACCAAAAGCGTGTGGAAGGTCTGGTTCTCGAAATATTTTCATCCAAAGTGATTGCTCGATTTACTGCATTTCTGTGCAAAACATGCAAAAGCGTTTGTGTTTGGATAGCGATATTTCCGTAATCGAGCCTCGAAATCGGAAACGGTTTAAAAATCCATTGTTAAATTTTTAAGAGCTTTCTAAAACTGAAAACGAAAATACTCTGCGAGGTTTGGTTCTCGAAATATTCGCATCCAAAGTCAAATTACTGTATTTCGATGCAACCCTAAAAAGGGCTTTGGATAACGATATTTCCGCAACCAAGCCTTGTAAAAGGTTGCAGTTTTCAGTTTCGTATAGAAAATTAACAGGCCTTTCCGCCGATATGAATAAAAAAATTTTGCAAGCTTCGGTTCTCGAAATATTCACATCAGAAATGATATTACTTTGTTTTTTTCGGTCCAACCTTAAAAAGTGTCGATGGCGATATTTCCACAAAAAAGCCTCGTAAGGGGTTGCGGTTTGCAGTGGCGAATAGCAAATTCCCAGAGCTTTCCAGCGATGTAAAAATTTTGACAAAAATTTTTTCAATGATTTTTGAAAAAAATCATGGACTACCCCCTTGCCACTTTTTTTCAACTTTTAAAAAATGTTTCCAAATCCCATCGAGCTATACATCAAAAGACAGGTTTTTTCAAACTCTATCCGGACGTCTAAACCAAAAGCGTGTGGAAGGTCTGGTTCTCGAAATATTTTCATCCAAAGTGATTGCTCGATTTACTGCATTTCTGTGCAAAACATGCAAAAGCGTTTGTGTTTGGATAGCGATATTTCCGTAATCGAGCCTCGAAATCGGAAACGGTTTTAAAAATCCATCGTTAAATTTTTAAGAGCTTTCTAAAACTGAAAACGAAAATACTCTGCGAGGTTTGGTTCTCGAAATATTCGCATCCAAAGTCAAATTACTGTATTTCGATGCAACCCTAAAAAGGGCTTTGGATAACGATATTTCCGCAACCAAGCCTTGTAAAAGGTTGCAGTTTTCAGTTTCGTATAGAAAATTAACAGGCCTTTCCGCTGATATGAATAAAAAAATTTTGCAAGCTTCGGTTCTCGAAATATTCACATCAGAAATGATATTACTTTGTTTTTTTCGGTCCAACCTTAAAAAGTGTCGATGGCGATATTTCCACATCAAAGCCTCGTAAGGGGTTGCGGTTTGCAGTGGCGAATAGCAAATTCCCAGAGCTTTCCAGCGATGTAAAAATTTTGACAAACATTTTTTCAATGATTTTTGAAAAAAATCATGGACTACCCCCTTGCCACTTTTTTTCAACTTTTAAAAAATGTTTCCAAATCCCATCGAGCTATACATCAAAAGACAGGTTTTTTCAAACTCTATCCGGACGTCTAAACCAAAAGCGTGTGGAAGGTCTGGTTCTCGAAATATTTTCATCCAAAGTGATTGCTCGATTTACTGCATTTCTGTGCAAAACATGCAAAAGCGTTTGTGTTTGGATAGCGATATTTCCGTAATCGAGCCTCGAAATCGGAAACGGTTTTAAAAATCCATCGTTAAATTTTTAAGAGCTTCCTAAAACTGAAAACGAAAATACTCTGCGAGGTTTGGTTCTCGAAATATTCGCATCCAAAGTCAAATTACTGTATTTCGATGCAACCCTAAAAAGGGCTTTGGATAACGATATTTCCGCAACCAAGCCTTGTAAAAGGTTGCAGTTTTCAGTTTCGTATAGAAAATTAACAGGCCTTTCCGCTGATATGAATAAAAAAATTTTGCAAGCTTCGGTTCTCGAAATATTCACATCAGAAATGATATTACTTTGTTTTTTTCGGTCCAACCTTAAAAAGTGTCGATGGCGATATTTCCACATCAAAGCCTCGTAAGGGGTTGCGGTTTGCAGTGGCGAATAGCAAATTCCCAGAGCTTTCCAGCGATGTAAAAATTTTGACAAACATTTTTTCAATGATTTTTGAAAAAAATCATGGACTACCCCCTTGCCACTTTTTTTCAACTTTTAAAAAATGTTTCCAAATCCCATCGAGCTATACATCAAAAGACAGGTTTTTTCAAACTCTATCCGGACGTCTAAACCAAAAGCGTGTGGAAGGTCTGGTTCTCGAAATATTTTCATCCAAAGTGATTGCTCGATTTACTGCATTTCTGTGCAAAACATGCAAAAGCGTTTGTGTTTGGATAGCGATATTTCCGTAATCGAGCCTCGAAATCGGAAACGGTTTTAAAAATCCATCGTTAAATTTTTAAGAGCTTTCTAAAACTGAAAACGAAAATACTCTGCGAGGTTTGGTTCTCGAAATATTCGCATCCAAAGTCAAATTACTGTATTTCGATGCAACCCTAAAAAGGGCTTTGGATAACGATATTTCCGCAACCAAGCCTTGTAAAAGGTTGCAGTTTTCAGTTTCGTATAGAAAATTAACAGGCCTTTCCGCCGATATGAATAAAAAAATTTTGCAAGCTTCGGTTCTCGAAATATTCACATCAGAAATGATATTACTTTGTTTTTTTCGGTCCAACCTTAAAAAGTGTCGATGGCGATATTTCCACAACAAAGCCTCGTAAGGGGTTGCGGTTTGCAGTGGCGAATAGCAAATTCCCAGAGCTTTCCAGCGATGTAAAAATTTTGACAAAAATTTTTTCAATGATTTTTGAAAAAAATCATGGACTACCCCCTTGCCACTTTTTTTCAACTTTTAAAAAATGTTTCCAAATCCCATCGAGCTATACATCAAAAGACAGGTTTTTTCAAACTCTATCCGGACGTCTAAACCAAAAGCGTGTGGAAGGTCTGGTTCTCGAAATATTTTCATCCAAAGTGATTGCTCGATTTACTGCATTTCTGTGCAAAACATGCAAAAGCGTTTGTGTTTGGATAGCGATATTTCCGTAATCGAGCCTCGAAATCGGAAACGGTTTTAAAAATCCATCGTTAAATTTTTAAGAGCTTTCTAAAACTGAAAACGAAAATACTCTGCGAGGTTTGGCTCTCGAAATATTCGCATCCAAAGTCAAATTACTGTATTTCGATGCAACCCTAAAAAGGGCTTTGGATAACGATATTTCCGCAACCAAGCCTTGTAAAAGGTTGCAGTTTTCAGTTTCGTATAGAAAATTAACAGGCCTTTCCGCCGATATGAATAAAAAAATTTTGCAAGCTTCGGTTCTCGAAATATTCACATCAGAAATGATATTACTTTGTTTTTTTCGGTCCAACCTTAAAAAGTGTCGATGGCGATATTTCCACAACAAAGCCTCGTAAGGGGTTGCGGTTTGCAGTGGCGAATAGCAAATTCCCAGAGCTTTCCAGCGATGTAAAAATTTTGACAAAAATTTTTTCAATGATTTTTGAAAAAAATCATGGACTACCCCCTTGCCACTTTTTTTCAACTTTTAAAAAATGTTTCCAAATCCCATCGAGCTATACATCAAAAGACAGGTTTTTTCAAACTCTATCCGGACGTCTAAACCAAAAGCGTGTGGAAGGTCTGGTTCTCGAAATATTTTCATCCAAAGTGATTGCTCGATTTACTGCATTTCTGTGCAAAACATGCAAAAGCGTTTGTGTTTGGATAGCGATATTTCCGTAATCGAGCCTCGAAATCGGAAACGGTTTTAAAAATCCATCGTTAAACTTTTAAGAGCTTTCTAAAACTGAAAACGAAAATACTCTGCGAGGTTTGGCTCTCGAAATATTCGCATCCAAAGTCAAATTACTGTATTTCGATGCAACCCTAAAAAGGGCTTTGGATAACGATATTTCCGCAACCAAGCCTTGTAAAAGGTTGCAGTTTTCAGTTTCGTATAGAAAATTAACAGGCCTTTCCGCCGATATGAATAAAAAAATTTTGCAAGCTTCGGTTCTCGAAATATTCACATCAGAAATGATATTACTTTGTTTTTTTCGGTCCAACCTTAAAAAGTGTCGATGGCGATATTTCCACAACAAAGCCTCGTAAGGGGTTGCGGTTTGCAGTGGCGAATAGCAAATTCCCAGAGCTTTCCAGCGATGTAAAAATTTTGACAAAAATTTTTTCAATGATTTTTGAAAAAAATCATGGACTACCCCCTTGCCACTTTTTTTCAACTTTTAAAAAATGTTTCCAAATCCCATCGAGCTATACATCAAAAGACAGGTTTTTTCAAACTCTATCCGGACGTCTAAACCAAAAGGCGTGTGGAAGGTCTGGTTCTCGAAATATTTTCATCCAAAGTGATTGCTCGATTTACTGCATTTCTGTGCAAAACATGCAAAAGCGTTTGTGTTTGGATAGCGATATTTCCGTAATCGAGCCTCGAAATCGGAAACGGTTTTAAAAATCCATCGTTAAATTTTTAAGAGCTTTCTAAAACTGAAAACGAAAATACTCTGCGAGGTTTGGTTCTCGAAATATTCGCATCCAAAGTCAAATTACTGTATTTCGATGCAACCCTAAAAAGGGCTTTGGATAACGATATTTCCGCAAGCAAGCCTTGTAAAAGGTTGCAGTTTTCAGTTTCGTATATAAAATTAACAGGCCTTTCCGCCGATATGAATAAAAAAATTTTGCAAGCTTCGGTTCTCGAAATATTCACATCAGAAATGATATTACTTTGTTTTTTTCGGTCCAACCTTAAAAAGTGTCGATGGCGATATTTCCACAACAAAGCCTCGTAAGGGGTTGCGGTTTGCAGTGGCGAATAGCAAATTCCCAGAGCTTTCCAGCGATGTAAAAATTTTGACAAAAATTTTTTCAATGATTTTTGAAAAAAATCATGGACTACCCCCTTGCCACTTTTTTTCAACTTTTAAAAAATGTTTCCAAATCCCATCGAGCTTTACATCAAAAGACAGGTTTTTTCAAACTCTAACCGGACGTCTAAACCAAAAGCGTGTGGAAGGTCTGGTTCTCGAAATATTTTCATCCAAAGTGATTGCTCGATTTACTGCATTTCTGTGCAAAACATGCAAAAGCGTTTGTGTTTGGATAGCGATATTTCCGTAATCGAGCCTCGAAATCGGAAACGGTTTTAAAAATCCATCGTTAAATTTTTAAGAGCTTTCTAAAACTGAAAACGAAAATACTCTGCGAGGTTTGGTTCTCGAAATATTCGCATCCAAAGTCAAATTACTGTATTTCGATGCAACCCTAAAAAGGGCTTTGGATAACGATATTTCCGCAACCAAGCCTTGTAAAAGGTTGCAGTTTTCAGTTTCGTATAGAAAATTAACAGGCCTTTCCGCCGATATGAATAAAAAAATTTTGCAAGCTTCGGTTCTCGAAATATTCACATCAGAAATGATATTACTTTGTTTTTTTCGGTCCAACCTTAAAAAGTGTCGATGGCGATATTTCCACAACAAAGCCTCGTAAGGGGTTGCGGTTTGCAGTGGCGAATAGCAAATTCCCAGAGCTTTCCAGCGATGTAAAAATTTTGACAAAAATTTTTTCAATGATTTTTGAAAAAAATCATGGACTACCCCCTTGCCACTTTTTTTCAACTTTTAAAAAATGTTTCCAAATCCCATCGAGCTATACATCAAAAGACAGGTTTTTTCAAACTCTATCCGGACGTCTAAACCAAAAGCGTGTGGAAGGTCTGGTTCTCGAAATATTTTCATCCAAAGTGATTGCTCGATTTACTGCATTTCTGTGCAAAACATGCAAAAGCGTTTGTGTTTGGATAGCGATATTTCCGTAATCGAGCCTCGAAATCGGAAACGGTTTTAAAAATCCATCGTTAAATTTTTAAGAGCTTTCTAAAACTGAAAACGAAAATACTCTGCGAGGTTTGGTTCTCGAAATATTCGCATCCAAAGTCAAATTACTGTATTTCGATGCAACCCTAAAAAGGGCTTTGGATAACGATATTTCCGCAACCAAGCCTTGTAAAAGGTTGCAGTTTTCAGTTTCGTATAGAAAATTAACAGGCCTTTCCGCCGATATGAATAAAAAAATTTTGCAAGCTTCGGTTCTCGAAATATTCACATCAGAAATGATATTACTTTGTTTTTTTCGGTCCAACCTTAAAAAGTGTCGATGGCGATATTTCCACAACAAAGCCTCGTAAGGGGTTGCGGTTTGCAGTGGCGAATAGCAAATTCCCAGAGCTTTCCAGCGATGTAAAAATTTTGACAAAAATTTTTTCAATGATTTTTGAAAAAAATCATGGACTACCCCCTTGCCACTTTTTTTCAACTTTTAAAAAATGTTTCCAAATCCCATCGAGCTATACATCAAAAGACAGGTTATTTCAAACTCTATCCGGACGTCTAAACCAAAAGCGTGTGGAAGGTCTGGTTCTCGAAATATTTTCATCCAAAGTGATTGCTCGATTTACTGCATTTCTGTGCAAAACATGCAAAAGCGTTTGTGTTTGGATAGCGATATTTCCGTAATCGAGCCTCGAAATCGGAAACGGTTTTAAAAATCCACTGTTAAATTTTTAAGAGCTTTCTAAAACTGAAAACGAAAATACTCTGCGAGGTTTGGTTCTCGAAATATTCGCATCCAAAGTCAAATTACTGTATTTCGATGCAACCCTAAAAAGGGCTTTGGATAACGATATTTCCGCAACCAAGCCTTGTAAAAGGTTGCAGTTTTCAGTTTCGTATAGAAAATTAACAGGCCTTTCCGCCGATATGAATAAAAAAATTTTGCAAGCTTCGGTTCTCGAAATATTCACATCAGAAATGATATTACTTTGTTTTTTTCGGTCCAACCTTAAAAAGTGTCGATGGCGATATTTCCACAACAAAGCCTCGTAAGGGGTTGCGGTTTGCAGTGGCGAATAGCAAATTCCCAGAGCTTTCCAGCGATGTAAAAATTTTGACAAAAATTTTTTCAATGATTTTTGAAAAAAATCATGGACTACCCCCTTGCCACTTTTTTTCAACTTTTAAAAAATGTTTCCAAATCCCATCGAGCTATACATCAAAAGACAGGTTATTTCAAACTCTATCCGGACGTCTAAACCAAAAGCGTGTGGAAGGTCTGGTTCTCGAAATATTTTCATCCAAAGTGATTGCTCGATTTACTGCATTTCTGTGCAAAACATGCAAAAGCGTTTGTGTTTGGATAGCGATATTTCCGTAATCGAGCCTCGAAATCGGAAACGGTTTTAAAAATCCATCGTTAAATTTTTAAGAGCTTTCTAAAACTGAAAACGAAAATACTCTGCGAGGTTTGGTTCTCGAAATATTCGCATCCAAAGTCAAATTACTGTATTTCGATGCAACCCTAAAAAGGGCTTTGGATAACGATATTTCCGCAACCAAGCCTTGTAAAAGGTTGCAGTTTTCAGTTTCGTATAGAAAATTAACAGGCCTTTCCGCCGATATGAATAAAAAAATTTTGCAAGCTTCGGTTCTCGAAATATTCACATCAGAAATGATATTACTTTGTTTTTTTTCGGTCCAACCTTAAAAAGTGTCGATGGCGATATTTCCACAACAAAGCCTCGTAAGGGGTTGCGGTTTGCAGTGGCGAATAGCAAATTCCCAGAGCTTTCCAGCGATGTAAAAATTTTGACAAAAATTTTTTCAATGATTTTTGAAAAAAATCATGGACTACCCCCTTGCCACTTTTTTTCAACTTTTAAAAAATGTTTCCAAATCCCATCGAGCTATACATCAAAAGACAGGTTTTTTCAAACTCTATCCGGACGTCTAAACCAAAAGCGTGTGGAAGGTCTGGTTCTCGAAATATTTTCATCCAAAGTGATTGCTCGATTTACTGCATTTCTGTGCAAAACATGCAAAAGCGTTTGTGTTTGGATAGCGATATTTCCGTAATCGAGCCTCGAAATCGGAAACGGTTTTGAAAATCCATCGTTAAATTTTTAAGAGCTTTCTAAAACTGAAAACGAAAATACTCTTCGAGGTTTGGTTCTCGAAATATTCGCATCCAAAGTCAAATTACTGTATTTCGATGCAACCCTAAAAAGGGCTTTGGATAACGATATTTCCGCAACCAAGCCTTGTAAAAGGTTGCAGTTTTCAGTTTCGTATAGAAAATTAACAGGCCTTTCCGCCGATATGAATACAAAAATTTTGCAAGCTTCGGTTCTCGAAATATTCACATCAGAAATGATATTACTTTGTTTTTTTTCGGTCCAACCTTAAAAAGTGTCGATGGCGATATTTCCACAACAAAGCCTCGTAAGGGGTTGCGGTTTGCAGTGGCGAATAGCAAATTCCCAGAGCTTTCCAGCGATGTAAAAATTTTGACAAAAATTTTTTCAATGATTTTTGAAAAAAATCATGGACTACCCCCTTGCCACTTTTTTTCAACTTTTAAAAAATGTTTCCAAATCCCATCGAGCTATACATCAAAAGACAGGTTTTTTCAAACTCTATCCGGACGTCTAAACCAAAAGCGTGTGGAAGGTCTGGTTCTCGAAATATTTTCATCCAAAGTGATTGCTCGATTTACTGCATTTCTGTGCAAAACATGCAAAAGCGTTTGTGTTTGGATAGCGATATTTCCGTAATCGAGCCTCGAAATCGGAAACGGTTTTAAAAATCCATTGTTAAATTTTTAAGAGCTTTCTAAAACTGAAAACGAAAATACTCTGCGAGGTTTGGTTCTCGAAATATTCGCATCCAAAGTCAAATTACTGTATTTCGATGCAACCCTAAAAAGGGCTTTGGATAACGATATTTCCGCAACCAAGCCTTGTAAAAGGTTGCAGTTTTCAGTTTCGTATAGAAAATTAACAGGCCTTTCCGCCGATATGAATAAAAAAATTTTGCAAGCTGCGGTTCTCGAAATATTCACATCAGAAATGATATTACTTTGTTTTTTTCGGTCCAACCTTAAAAAGTGTCGATGGCGATATTTCCACAACAAAGCCTCGTAAGGGGTTGCGGTTTGCAGTGGCGAATAGCAAATTCCCAGAGCTTTCCAGCGATGTAAAAATTTTTACAAAAATTTTTTCAATGATTTTTGAAAAAAATCATGGACTACCCCCTTGCCACTTTTTTTCAACTTTTAAAAAATGTTTCCAAATCCCATCGAGCTATACATCAAAAGACAGGTTTTTTCAAACTCTATCCGGACGTCTAAACCAAAAGCGTGTGGAAGGTCTGGTTCTCGAAATATTTTCATCCAAAGTGATTGCTCGATTTACTGCATTTCTGTGCAAAACATGCAAAAGCGTTTGTGTTTGGATAGCGATATTTCCGTAATCGAGCCTCGAAATCGGAAACGGTTTTAAAAATCCATCGTTAAATTTTTAAGAGCTTTCTAAAACTGAAAACGAAAATACTCTGCGAGGTTTGGTTCTCGAAATATTCGCATCCAAAGTCAAATTACTGTATTTCGATGCAACCCTAAAAAGGGCTTTGGATAACGATATTTCCGCAACCAAGCCTTGTAAAAGGTTGCAGTTTTCAGTTTCGTATAGAAAATTAACAGGCCTTTCCGCCGATATGAATACAAAAATTTTGCAAGCTTCGGTTCTCGAAATATTCACATCAGAAATGATATTACTTTGTTTTTTTCGGTCCAACCTTAAAAAGTGTCGATGGCGATATTTCCACAACAAAGCCTCGTAAGGGGTTGCGGTTTGCAGTGGCGAATAGCAAATTCCCAGAGCTTTCCAGCGATGTAAAAATTTTGACAAAAATTTTTTCAATGATTTTTGCCACTTTTTTTCAACTTTTAAAAAATGTTTCCAAATCCCATCAAGCTATACATCAAAAGACAGGTTTTTTCAAACTCTATCCGGACGTCTAAACCAAAAGCGTGTGGAAGGTCTGGTTCTCGAAATATTTTCATCCAAAGTGATTGCTCGATTTACTGCATTTCTGTGCAAAACATGCAAAAGCGTTTGTGTTTGGATAGCGATATTTCCGTAATCGAGCCTCGAAATCGGAAACGGTTTTAAAAATCCACTGTTAAATTTTTAAGAGCTTTCTAAAACTGAAAACGAAAATACTCTGCGAGGTTTGGTTCTCGAAATATTCGCATCCAAAGTCAAATTACTGTATTTCGATGCAACCCTAAAAAGGGCTTTGGATAACGATATTTCCGCAACCAAGCCTTGTAAAAGGTTGCAGTTTTCAGTTTCGTATAGAAAATTAACAGGCCTTTCCGCCGATATGAATAAAAAAATTTTGCAAGCTTCGGTTCTCGAAATATTCACATCAGAAATGATATTACTTTGTTTTTTTCGGTCCAACCTTAAAAAGTGTCGATGGCGATATTTCCACAACAAAGCCTCGTAAGGGGTTGCGGTTTGCAGTGGCGAATAGCAAATTCCCAGAGCTTTCCAGCGATGTAAAAATTTTGACAAAAATTTTTTCAATGATTTTTGAAAAAAATCATGGACTGCCCCCTTGCCACTTTTTTTCAACTTTTAAAAAATGTTTCCAAATCCCATCGAGCTATACATCAAAAGACAGGTTTTTTCAAACTCTATCCGGACGTCTAAACCAAAAGCGTGTGGAAGGTCTGGTTCTCGAAATATTTTCATCCAAAGTGATTGCTCGATTTACTGCATTTCTGTGCAAAACATGCAAAAGCGTTTGTGTTTGGATAGCGATATTTCCGTAATCGAGCCTCGAAATCGGAAACGGTTTTAAAAATCCATCGTTAAATTTTTAAGAGCTTTCTAAAACTGAAAACGAAAATACTCTGCGAGGTTTGGTTCTCGAAATATTCGCATCCAAAGTCAAATTACTGTATTTCGATGCAACCCTAAAAAGGGCTTTGGATAACGATATTTCCGCAACCTAGCCTTGTAAAAGGTTGCAGTTTTCAGTTTCGTATAGAAAATTAACAGGCCTTTCCGCCGATATGAATAAAAAAATTTTGCAAGCTGCGGTTCTCGAAATATTCACATCAGAAATGATATTACTTTGTTTTTTTCGGTCCAACCTTAAAAAGTGTCGATGGCGATATTTCCACAACAAAGCCTCGTAAGGGGTTGCGGTTTGCAGTGGCGAATAGCAAATTCCCAGAGCTTTCCAGCGATGTAAAAATTTTTACAAAAATTTTTTCAATGATTTTTGAAAAAAATCATGGACTACCCCCTTGCCACTTTTTTTCAACTTTTAAAAAATGTTTCCAAATCCCATGGAGCTATACATCAAAAGACAGGTTTTTTCAAACTCTATCCGGACGTCTAAACCAAAAGCGTGTGGAAGGTCTGGTTCTCGAAATATTTTCATCCAAAGTGATTGCTCGATTTACTGCATTTCTGTGCAAAACATGCAAAAGCGTTTGTGTTTGGATAGCGATATTTCCGTAATCGAGCCTCGAAATCGGAAACGGTTTTAAAAATCCATCGTTAAATTTTTAAGAGCTTTCTAAAACTGAAAACGAAAATACTCTGCGAGGTTTGGTTCTCGAAATATTCGCATCCAAAGTCAAATTACTGTATTTCGATGCAACCCTAAAAAGGGCTTTGGATAACGATATTTCCGCAACCAAGCCTTGTAAAAGGTTGCAGTTTTCAGTTTCGTATAGAAAATTAACAGGCCTTTCCGCCGATATGAATACAAAAATTTTGCAAGCTTCGGTTCTCGAAATATTCACATCAGAAATGATATTACTTTGTTTTTTTCGGTCCAACCTTAAAAAGTGTCGATGGCGATATTTCCACAACAAAGCCTCGTAAGGGGTTGCGGTTTGCAGTGGCGAATAGCAAATTCCCAGAGCTTTCCAGCGATGTAAAAATTTTGACAAAAATTTTTTCAATGATTTTTGCCACTTTTTTTCAACTTTTAAAAAATGTTTCCAAATCCCATCAAGCTATACATCAAAAGACAGGTTTTTTCAAACTCTATCCGGACGTCTAAACCAAAAGCGTGTGGAAGGTCTGGTTCTCGAAATATTTTCATCCAAAGTGATTGCTCGATTTACTGCATTTCTGTGCAAAACATGCAAAAGCGTTTGTGTTTGGATAGCGATATTTCCGTAATCGAGCCTCGAAATCGGAAACGGTTTTAAAAATCCACTGTTAAATTTTTAAGAGCTTTCTAAAACTGAAAACGAAAATACTCTGCGAGGTTTGGTTCTCGAAATATTCGCATCCAAAGTCAAATTACTGTATTTCGATGCAACCCTAAAAAGGGCTTTGGATAACGATATTTCCGCAACCAAGCCTTGTAAAAGGTTGCAGTTTTCAGTTTCGTATAGAAAATTAACAGGCCTTTCCGCCGATATGAATAAAAAAATTTTGCAAGCTTCGGTTCTCGAAATATTCACATCAGAAATGATATTACTTTGTTTTTTTCGGTCCAACCTTAAAAAGTGTCGATGGCGATATTTCCACAACAAAGCCTCGTAAGGGGTTGCGGTTTGCAGTGGCGAATAGCAAATTCCCAGAGCTTTCCAGCGATGTAAAAATTTTGACAAAAATTTTTTCAATGATTTTTGAAAAAAATCATGGACTGACCCCTTGCCACTTTTTTTCAACTTTTAAAAAATGTTTCCAAATCCCATCGAGCTATACATCAAAAGACAGGTTTTTTCAAACTCTATCCGGACGTCTAAACCAAAAGCGTGTGGAAGGTCTGGTTCTCGAAATATTTTCATCCAAAGTGATTGCTCGATTTACTGCATTTCTGTGCAAAACATGCAAAAGCGTTTGTGTTTGGATAGCGATATTTCCGTAATCGAGCCTCGAAATCGGAAACGGTTTTAAAAATCCATCGTTAAATTTTTAAGAGCTTTCTAAAACTGAAAACGAAAATACTCTGCGAGGTTTGGTTCTCGAAATATTCGCATCCAAAGTCAAATTACTGTATTTCGATGCAACCCTAAAAAGGGCTTTGGATAACGATATTTCCGCAACCAAGCCTTGTAAAAGGTTGCAGTTTTCAGTTTCGTATAGAAAATTAACAGGCCTTTCCGCCGATATGAATAAAAAAATTTTGCAAGCTTCGGTTCTCGAAATATTCACATCAGAAATGATATTACTTTGTTTTTTTCGGTCCAACCTTAAAAAGTGTCGATGGCGATATTTCCACAACAAAGCCTCGTAAGGGGTTGCGGTTTGCAGTGGCGAATAGCAAATTCCCAGAGCTTTCCAGCGATGTAAAAATTTCAACAAAAATTTTTTCAATGATTTTTGAAAAAAATCATGGACTACCCCCTTGCCACTTTTTTTCAACTTTTAAAAAATGTTTCCAAATCCCATGGAGCTATACATCAAAAGACAGGTTTTTTCAAACTCTATCCGGACGTCTAAACCAAAAGCGTGTGGAAGGTCTGGTTCTCGAAATATTTTCATCCAAAGTGATTGCTCGATTTACTGCATTTCTGTGCAAAACATGCAAAAGCGTTTGTGTTTGGATAGCGATATTTCCGTAATCGAGCCTCGAAATCGGAAACGGTTTTAAAAATCCATCGTTAAATTTTTAAGAGCTTTCTAAAACTGAAAACGAAAATACTCTGCGAGGTTTGGTTCTCGAAATATTCGCATCCAAAGTCAAATTACTGTATTTTGATGCAACCCTAAAAAGGGCTTTGGATAACGATATTTCCGCAACCAAGCCTTGTAAAAGGTTGCAGTTTTCAGTTTCGTATAGAAAATTAACAGGCCTTTCCGCCGATATGAATACAAAAATTTTGCAAGCTTCGGTTCTCGAAATATTCACATCAGAAATGATATTACTTTGTTTTTTTCGGTCCAACCTTAAAAAGTGTCGATGGCGATATTTCCACAACAAAGCCTCGTAAGGGGTTGCGGTTTGCAGTGGCGAATAGCAAATTCCCAGAGCTTTCCAGCGATGTAAAAATTTTGACAAAAATTTTTTCAATGATTTTTGAAAAAAATCATGGACTACCCCCTTGCCACTTTTTTTCAACTTTTAAAAAATGTTTCCAAATCCCATCGAGCTATACATCAAAAGACAGGTTTTTTCAAACTCTTTCCGGACGTCTAAACCAAAAGCGTGTGGAAGGTCTGGTTCTCGAAATATTTTCATCCAAAGTGATTGCTCGATTTACTGCATTTCTGTGCAAAACATGCAAAAGCGTTTGTGTTTGGATAGCGATATTTCCGTAATCGAGCCTCGAAATCGGAAACGGTTTTAAAAATCCATCGTTAAATTTTTAAGAGCTTTCTAAAACTGAAAACGAAAATACTCTGCGAGGTTTGGTTCTCGAAATATTCGCATCCAAAGTCAAATTACTGTATTTCGATGCAACCCTAAAAAGGGCTTTGGATAACGATATTTCCGCAACCAAGCCTTGTAAAAGGTTGCAGTTTTCAGTTTCGTATAGAAAATTAACAGGCCTTTCCGCCGATATGAATAAAAAAATTTTGCAAGCTTCGGTTCTCGAAATATTCACATCAGAAATGATATTACTTTGTTTTTTTCGGTCCAACCTTAAAAAGTGTCGATGGCGATATTTCCACAAAAAAGCCTCGTAAGGGGTTGCGGTTTGCAGTGGCGAATGGCAAATTCCCAGAGCTTTCCAGCGATGTAAAAATTTTGACAAAAATTTTTTCAATGATTTTTGAAAAAAATCATGGACCACCCCCTTGCCACTTTTTTTCAACTTTTAAAAAATGTTTCCAAATCCCATCGAGCTATACATCAAAAGACAGGTTTTTTCAAACTCTATCCGGACGTCTAAACCAAAAGCGTGTGGAAGGTCTGGTTCTCGAAATATTTTCATCCAAAGTGATTGCTCGATTTACTGCATTTCTGTGCAAAACATGCAAAAGCGTTTGTGTTTGGATAGCGATATTTCCGTAATCGAGCCTCGAAATCGGAAACGGTTTTGAAAATCCATCGTTAAATTTTTAAGAGCTTTCTAAAACTGAAAACGAAAATACTCTTCGAGGTTTGGTTCTCGAAATATTCGCATCCAAAGCCAAATTACTGTATTTCGATGCAACCCTAAAAAGGGCTTTGGATAACGATATTTCCGCAACCAGGCCTTGTAAAAGGTTGCAGTTTTCAGTTTCGTATAGAAAATTAACAGGCCTTTCCGCCGATATGAATAAAAAAATTTTGCAAGCTTCGGTTCTCGAAATATTCACATCAGAAATGATATTACTTTGTTTTTTTTCGGTCCAACCTTAAAAAGTGTCGATGGCGATATTTCCACAACAAAGCCTCGTAAGGGGTTGCGGTTTGCAGTGGCGAATAGCAAATTCCCAGAGCTTTCCAGCGATGTAAAAATTTTGACAAAAATTTTTTCAATGATTTTTGAAAAAAATCATGGACTACCCCCTTGCCACTTTTTTTCAACTTTTAAAAAATGTTTCCAAATCCCATCGAGCTATACATCAAAAGACAGGTTTTTTCAAACTCTATCCGGACGTCTAAACCAAAAGCGTGTGGAAGGTCTGGTTCTCGAAATATTTTCATCCAAAGTGATTGCTCGATTTACTGCATTTCTGTGCAAAACATGCAAAAGCGTTTGTGTTTGGATAGCGATATTTCCGTAATCGAGCCTCGAAATCGGAAACGGTTTTGAAAATCCATCGTTAAATTTTTAAGAGCTTTCTAAAACTGAAAACGAAAATACTCTTCGAGGTTTGGTTCTCGAAATATTCGCATCCAAAGCCAAATTACTGTATTTCGATGCAACCCTAAAAAGGGCTTTGGATAACGATATTTCCGCAACCAGGCCTTGTAAAAGGTTGCAGTTTTCAGTTTCGTATAGAAAATTAACAGGCCTTTCCGCCGATATGAATAAAAAAATTTTGCAAGCTTCGGTTCTCGAAATATTCACATCAGAAATGATATTACTTTGTTTTTTTTCGGTCCAACCTTAAAAAGTGTCGATGGCGATATTTCCACAACAAAGCCTCGTAAGGGGTTGCGGTTTGCAGTGGCGAATAGCAAATTCCCAGAGCTTTCCAGCGATGTAAAAATTTTGACAAAAATTTTTTCAATGATTTTTGAAAAAAATCATGGACTACCCCCTTGCCACTTTTTTTCAACTTTTAAAAAATGTTTCCAAATCCCATCGAGCTATACATCAAAAGACAGGTTTTTTCAAACTCTATCCGGACGTCTAAACCAAAAGCGTGTGGAAGGTCTGGTTCTCGAAATATTTTCATCCAAAGTGATTGCTCGATTTACTGCATTTCTGTGCAAAACATGCAAAAGCGTTTGTGTTTGGATAGCGATATTTCCGTAATCGAGCCTCGAAATCGGAAACGGTTTTGAAAATCCATCGTTAAATTTTTAAGAGCTTTCTAAAACTGAAAACGAAAATACTCTTCGAGGTTTGGTTCTCGAAATATTCGCATCCAAAGTCAAATTACTGTATTTCGATGCAACCCTAAAAAGGGCTTTGGATAACGATATTTCCGCAACCAAGCCTTGTAAAAGGTTGCAGTTTTCAGTTTCGTATAGAAAATTAACAGGCCTTTCCGCCGATATGAATACAAAAATTTTGCAAGCTTCGGTTCTCGAAATATTCACATCAGAAATGATATTACTTTGTTTTTTTCGGTCCAACCTTAAAAAGTGTCGATGGCGATATTTCCACAACAAAGCCTCGTAAGGGGTTGCGGTTTGCAGTGGCGAATAGCAAATTCCCAGAGCTTTCCAGCGATGTAAAAATTTTGACAAAAATTTTTTCAATGATTTTTGAAAAAAATCATGGACTACCCCCTTGCCACTTTTTTTCAACTTTTAAAAAATGTTTCCAAATCCCATCGAGCTATACATCAAAAGACAGGTTTTTTCAAACTCTATCCGGACGTCTAAACCAAAAGCGTGTGGAAGGTCTGGTTCTCGAAATATTTTCATCCAAAGTGATTGCTCGATTTACTGCATTTCTGTGCAAAACATGCAAAAGCGTTTGTGTTTGGATAGCGATATTTCCGTAATCGAGCCTCGAAATCGGAAACGGTTTTAAAAATCCAGTGTTAAATTTTTAAGAGCTTTCTAAAACTGAAAACGAAAATACTCTGCGAGGTTTGGTTCTCGAAATATTCGCATCCAAAGTCAAATTACTGTATTTCGATGCAACCCTAAAAAGGGCTTTGGATAACGATATTTCCGCAACCAAGCCTTGTAAAAGGTTGCAGTTTTCAGTTTCGTATAGAAAATTAACAGGCCTTTCCGCCGATATGAATAAAAAAATTTTGCAAGCTTCGGTTCTCGAAATATTCACATCAGAAATGATATTACTTTGTTTTTTTCGGTCCAACCTTAAAAAGTGTCGATGGCGATATTTCCACAACAAAGCCTCGTAAGGGGTTGCGATTTGCAGTGGCGAATAGCAAATTCCCAGAGCTTTCCAGCGATGTAAAAATTTTGACAAAAATTTTTTCAATGATTTTTGAAAAAAATCATGGACTACCCCCTTGCCACTTTTTTTCAACTTTTAAAAAATGTGTGCCTTGCCACTTTTTTTCAACTTTTAAAAAATGTTTCCAAATCCCATCGAGCTATACATCAAAAGACAGGTTTTTTCAAACTCTATCCGGACGTCTAAACCAAAAGCGTGTGGAAGGTCTGGTTCTCGAAATATTTTCATCCAAAGTGATTGCTCGATTTACTGCATTTCTGTGCAAAACATGCAAAAGCGTTTGTGTTTGGATAGCGATATTTCCGTAATCGAGCCTCGAAATCGGAAACGGTTTTAAAAATCCATTGTTAAATTTTTAAGAGCTTTCTAAAACTGAAAACGAAAATACTCTGCGAGGTTTGGTTCTCGAAATATTCGCATCCAAAGTCAAATTACTGTATTTCGATGCAACCCTAAAAAGGGCTTTGGATAACGATATTTCCGCAACCAAGCCTTGTAAAAGGTTGCAGTTTTCAGTTTCGTATAGAAAATTAACAGGCCTTTCCGCCGATATGAATAAAAAAATTTTGCAAGCTGCGGTTCTCGAAATATTCACATCAGAAATGATATTACTTTGTTTTTTTCGGTCCAACCTTAAAAAGTGTCGATGGCGATATTTCCACAACAAAGCCTCGTAGGGGGTTGCGGTTTGCAGTGGCGAATAGCAAATTCCCAGAGCTTTCCAGCGATGTAAAAATTTTGACAAACATTTTTTCAATGATTTTTGAAAAAAATCATGGACTACCCCCTTGCCACTTTTTTTCAACTTTTAAAAAATGTTTCCAAATCCCATCGAGCTATACATCAAAAGACAGGTTTTTTCAAACTCTATCCGGACGTCTAAACCAAAAGCGTGTGGAAGGTCTGGTTCTCGAAATATTTTCATCCAAAGTGATTGCTCGATTTACTGCATTTCTGTGCAAAACATGCAAAAGCGTTTGTGTTTGGATAGCGATATTTCCTTAATCGAGCCTCGAAATCGAAAACGGTTTTAAAAATCCATCGTTAAATTTTTAAGAGCTTTCTAAAACTGAAAACGAAAATACTCTGCGAGGTTTGGTTCTCGAAATATTCGCATCCAAAGTCAAATTACTGTATTTCGATGCAACCCTAAAAAGGGCTTTGGATAACGATATTTCCGCAACCAAGCCTTGTAAAAGGTTGCAGTTTTCAGTTTCGTATAGAAAATTAACAGGCCTTTCCGCCGATATGAATAAAAAAATTTTGCAAGCTTCGGTTCTCGAAATATTCACATCAGAAATGATATTACTTTGTTTTTTTTCGGTCCAACCTTAAAAAGTGTCGATGGCGATATTTCCACAACAAAGCCTCGTAAGGGGTTGCGGTTTGCAGTGGCGAATAGCAAATTTCCAGAGCTTTCCAGCGATGTAAAAATTTTGACAAAAATTTTTTCAATGATTTTTGAAAAAAATCATGGACTACCCCCTTGCCACTTTTTTTCAACTTTTAAAAAATGTTTCCAAATCCCATCGAGCTATACATCAAAAGACAGGTTTTTTCAAACTCTATCCGGACGTCTAAACCAAAAGCGTGTGGAAGGTCTGGTTCTCGAAATATTTTCATCCAAAGTGATTGCTCGATTTACTGCATTTCTGTGCAAAACATGCAAAAGCGTTTGTGTTTGGATAGCGATATTTCCGTAATCGAGCCTCCAAATCGGAAACGGTTTTAAAAATCCATTGTTAAATTTTTAAGAGCTTTCTAAAACTGAAAACGAAAATACTCTGCGAGGTTTGGTTCTCGAAATATTCGCATCCATGAATAAAAAAATTTTGCAAGCTTCGGTTCTCGAAATATTCACATCAGAAATGATATTACTTTGTTTTTTTCGGTCCAACCTTAAAAAGTGTCGATGGCGATATTTCCACAACAAAGCCTCGTAAGGGGTTGCGGTTTGCAGTGGCGAATAGCAAATTTTGACAAAAATTTTTTCAATGATTTTTGAAAAAAATCATGGACTACCCCCTTGCCACTTTTTTTCAACTTTTAAAAAATGTTTCCAAATCCCATCGAGCTATACATCAAAAGACAGGTTTTTTCAAACTCTATCCGGACGTCTAAGCCAAAAGCGTGTGGAAGGTCTGGTTCTCGAAATATTTTCATCCAAAGTGATTGCTCGATTTACTGCATTTCTGTGCAAAACATGCAAAAGCGTTTGTGTTTGGATAGCGATATTTCCGTAATCGAGCCTCGAAATCGGAAACGGTTTTGAAAATACATCGTTAAATTTTTAAGAGCTTTCTAAAACTGAAAACGAAAATACTCTGCGAGGTTTGGTTCTCGAAATATTCGCATCCAAAGTCAAATTACTGTATTTCGATGCAACCCTAAAAAGGGCTTTGGATAACGATATTTCCGCAACCAAGCCTTGTAAAAGGTTGCAGTTTTCAGTTTCGTATAGAAAATTAACAGGCCTTTCCGCCGATATGAATAAAAAAATTTTGCAAGCTTCGGTTCTCGAAATATTCACATCAGAAATGATATTACTTTGTTTTTTTTCGGTCCAACCTTAAAAAGTGTCGATGGCGATATTTCCACAACAAAGCCTCGTAAGGGGTTGCGGTTTGCAGTGGCGAATAGCAAATTTCCAGAGCTTTCCAGCGATGTACAAATTTTGACAAAAAATTTTTCAATGATTTTTGAAAAAAATCATGGACTACCCCCTTGCCACTTTTTTTCAACTTTTAAAAAATGTTTCCAAATCCCATCGAGCTATACATCAAAAGACAGGTTTTTTCAAACTCTATCCGGACGTCTAAACCAAAAGCGTGTGGAAGGTCTGGTTCTCGAAATATTTTCATCCAAAGTGATTGCTCGATTTACTGCATTTCTGTGCAAAACATGCAAAAGCGTTTGTGTTTGGATAGCGATATTTCCGTAATCGAGCCTCGAAATCGGAAACGGTTTTAAAAATCCATCGTTAAATTTTTAAGAGCTTTCTAAAACTGAAAACGAAAATACTCTGCGAGGTTTGGTTCTCGAAATATTCGCATCCAAAGTCAAATTACTGTATTTCGATGCAACCCTAAAAAGGGCTTTGGATAACGATATTTCCGCAACCAAGCCTTGTAAAAGGTTGCAGTTTTCAGTTTCGTATAGAAAATTAACAGGCCTTTCCGCCGATATGAATACAAAAATTTTGCAAGCTTCGGTTCTCGAAATATTCACATCAGAAATGATATTACTTTGTTTTTTTCGGTCCAACCTTAAAAAGTGTCGATGGCGATATTTCCACAACAAAGCCTCGTAAGGGGTTGCGGTTTGCAGTGGCGAATAGCAAATTCCCAGAGCTTTCCAGCGATGTAAAAATTTTGACAAAAATTTTTTCAATGATTTTTGAAAAAAATCATGGACTACCCCCTTGCCACTTTTTTTCAACTTTTAAAAAATGTTTCCAAATCCCATCGAGCTATACATCAAAAGACAGGTTTTTTCAAACTCTATCCGGACGTCTAAACCAAGAGCGTGTGGAAGGTCTGGTTCTCGAAATATTTTCATCCAAAGTGATTGCTCGATTTACTGCATTTCTGTGCAAAACATGCAAAAGCGTTTGTGTTTGGATAGCGATATTTCCGTAATCGAGCCTCGAAATCGGAAACGGTTTTAAAAATCCATTGTTAAATTTTTAAGAGCTTTCTAAAACTGAAAACGAAAATACTCTGCGAGGTTTGGTTCTCGAAATATTCGCATCCATGAATAAAAAAATTTTGCAAGCTTCGGTTCTCGAAATATTCACATCAGAAATGATATTACTTTGTTTTTTTCGGTCCAACCTTAAAAAGTGTCGATGGCGATATTTCCACAACAAAGCCTCGTAAGGGGTTGCGGTTTGCAGTGGCGAATAGCAAATTCCCAGAGCTTTCCAGCGATGTAAAAATTTTGACAAAAATTTTTTCAATGATTTTTGAAAAAAATCATGGACTACCCCCTTGCCACTTTTTTTCAACTTTTAAAAAATTTTTCCAAATCCCATCGAGCTATACATCAAAAGACAGGTTTTTTCAAACTCTATCCGGACGTCTAAACCAAAAGCGTGTGGAAGGTCTGGTTCTCGAAATATTTTCATCCAAAGTGATTGCTCGATTTACTGCATTTCTGTGCAAAACATGCAAAAGCGTTTGTGTTTGGATAGCGATATTTCCGTAATCGAGCCTCCAAATCGGAAACGGTTTTAAAAATCCATTGTTAAATTTTTAAGAGCTTTCTAAAACTGAAAACGAAAATACTCTGCGAGGTTTGGTTCTCGAAATATTCGCATCCAAAGTCAAATTACTGTATTTCGATGCAACCCTAAAAAGGGCTTTGGATAACGATATTTCCGCAACCAAGCCTTGTTAAAGGTTGCAGTTTTCATTTTCGTATAGAAAATTAACAGGCCTTTCCGCCGATATGAATAAAAAAATTTTGCAAGCTTCGGTTCTCGAAATATTCACATCAGAAATGATATTACTTTGTTTTTTTCGGTCCAACCTTAAAAAGTGTCGATGGCGATATTTCCACAACAAAGCCTCGTAAGGGGTTGCGGTTTGCAGTGGCGAATAGCAAATTCCCAGAGCTTTCCAGCGATGTAAAAATTTTGACAAAAATTTTTTCAATGATTTTTGAAAAAAATCATGGACTACCCCCTTGCCACTTTTTTTCAACTTTTAAAAAATGTTTCCAAATCCCATCGAGCTATACATCAAAAGACAGGTTTTTTCAAACTCTATCCGGACGTCTAAACCAAAAGCGTGTGGAAGGTCTGGTTCTCGAAATATTTTCATCCAAAGTGATTGCTCGATTTACTGCATTTCTGTGCAAAACATGCAAAAGCGTTTGTGTTTGGATAGCGATATTTCCGTAATCGAGCCTCGAAATCGGAAACGGTTTTAAAAATCCAGTGTTAAATTTTTAAGAGCTTTCTAAAACTGAAAACGAAAATACTCTGCGAGGTTTGGTTCTCGAAATATTCGCATCCAAAGTCAAATTACTGTATTTCGATGCAACCCTAAAAAGGGCTTGGATAACGATATTTCCGCAACCAAGCCTTGTAAAAGGTTGCAGTTTTCAGTTTCGTATAGAAAATTAACAGGCCTTTCCGCCGATATGAATAAAAAAAATTTTCAAGCTTCGGTTCTCGAAATATTCACATCAGAAATGATATTACTTTGTTTTTTTTCGGTCCAACCTTAAAAAGTGTCGATGGCGATATTTCCACAACAAAGCCTCGTAAGGGGTTGCGGTTTGCAGTGGCGAATAGCAAATTCCCAGAGCTTTCCAGCGATGTAAAAATTTTGACAAAAATTTTTTCAATGATTTTTGAAAAAAATCATGGACTACCCCCTTGCCACTTTTTTTCAACTTTTAAAAAATGTTTCCAAATCCCATCGAGCTATACATCAAAAGACAGGTTTTTTCAAACTCTATCCGGACGTCTAAACCAAGAGCGTGTGGAAGGTCTGGTTCTCGAAATATTTTCATCCAAAGTGATTGCTCGATTTACTGCATTTCTGTGCAAAACATGCAAAAGCGTTTGTGTTTGGATAGCGATATTTCCGTAATCGAGCCTCGAAATCGGAAACGGTTTTAAAAATCCATTGTTAAATTTTTAAGAGCTTTCTAAAACTGAAAACGAAAATACTCTGCGAGGTTTGGTTCTCGAAATATTCGCATCCATGAATAAAAAAATTTTGCAAGCTTCGGTTCTCGAAATATTCACATCAGAAATGATATTACTTTGTTTTTTTCGGTCCAACCTTAAAAAGTGTCGATGGCGATATTTCCACAACAAAGCCTCGTAAGGGGTTGCGGTTTGCAGTGGCGAATAGCAAATTCCCAGAGCTTTCCAGCGATGTAAAAATTTTGACAAAAATTTTTTCAATGATTTTTGAAAAAAATCATGGACTACCCCCTTGCCACTTTTTTTCAACTTTTAAAAAATGTTTCCAAATCCCATCGAGCTATACATCAAAAGACAGGTTTTTTCAAACTCTATCCGGACGTCTAAACCAAAAGCGTGTGGAAGGTCTGGTTCTCGAAATATTTTCATCCAAAGTGATTGCTCGATTTACTGCATTTCTGTGCAAAACATGCAAAAGCGTTTGTGTTTGGATAGCGATATTTCCGTAATCGAGCCTCGAAATCGGAAACGGTTTTAAAAATCCAGTGTTAAATTTTTAAGAGCTTTCTAAAACTGAAAACGAAAATACTCTGCGAGGTTTGGTTCTCGAAATATTCGCATCCAAAGTCAAATTACTGTATTTCGATGCAACCCTAAAAAGGGCTTTGGATAACGATATTTCCGCAACCAAGCCTTGTAAAAGGTTGCAGTTTTCAGTTTCGTATAGAAAATTAACAGGCCTTTCCGCCGATATGAATAAAAAAAATTTTCAAGCTTCGGTTCTCGAAATATTCACATCAGAAATGATATTACTTTGTTTTTTTTCGGTCCAACCTTAAAAAGTGTCGATGGCGATATTTCCACAACAAAGCCTCGTAAGGGGTTGCGGTTTGCAGTGGCGAATAGCAAATTCCCAGAGCTTTCCAGCGATGTAAAAATTTTGACAAAAATTTTTTCAATGATTTTTGAAAAAAATCATGGACTACCCCCTTGCCACTTTTTTTCAACTTTTAAAAAATGTTTCCAAATCCCATCGAGCTATACATCAAAAGACAGGTTTTTTCAAACTCTATCCGGACGTCTAAACCAAAAGCGTGTGGAAGGTCTGGTTCTCGAAATATTTTCATCCAAAGTGATTGCTCGATTTACTGCATTTCTGTGCAAAACATGCAAAAGCGTTTGAGTTTGGATAGCGATATTTCCGTAATCGAGCCTCGAAATCGGAAACGGTTCTAAAAATCCATCGTTAAATTTTTAAGAGCTTTCTAAAACTGAAAACGAAAATACTCTGCGAGGTTTGGTTCTCGAAATATTCGCATCCAAAGTCAAATTACTGTATTTCGATGCAACCCTAAAAAGGGCTTTGGATAACGATATTTCCGCAACCAAGCCTTGTAAAAGGTTGCAGTTTTCAGTTTTGTATAGAAAATTAACAGGCTTTTCCGCCGATATGAATAAAAAAATTTTGCAAGCTTCGGTTCTCGAAATATTCACATCAGAAATGATATTACTTTGTTTTTTTCGGTCCAACCTTAAAAAGTGTCGATGGCGATATTTCCACAACAAAGCCTAGTAAGGGGTTGCGGTTTGCAGTGGCGAATAGCAAATTCCCAGAGCTTTCCAGCGATATAAAAATTTTGACAAACATTTTTTCAATGATTTTTGAAAAAAATCATGGACTACCCCCTTGCCCCTTTTTTTCAACTTTTAAAAAATGTTTCCAAATCCCATCAAGCTATACATCAAAAGACAGGTTTTTTCAAACTCTATCCGGACGTCTAAACCAAAAGCGTGTGGAAGGTCTGGTTCTCGAAATATTTTCATCCAAAGTGATTGCTCGATTTACTGCATTTCTGTGCAAAACATGCAAAAGCGTTTGTGTTTGGATAGCGATATTTCCGTAATCGAGCCTCGAAATCGGAAACGGTTTTAAAAATCCATTGTTAAATTTTTAAGAGCTTTCTAAAACTGAAAACGAAAATACTCTGCGAGGTTTGGTTCTCGAAATATTCGCATCCATGAATAAAAAAATTTTGCAAGCTTCGGTTCTCGAAATATTCACATCAGAAATGATATTACTTTGTTTTTTTCGGTCCAACCTTAAAAAGTGTCGATGGCGATATTTCCACAACAAAGCCTCGTAAGGGGTTGCGGTTTGCAGTGGCGAATAGCAAATTCCCAGAGCTTTCCAGCGATGTAAAAATTTTGACAAAAATTTTTTCAATGATTTTTGAAAAAAATCATGGACTACCCCCTTGCCACTTTTTTTCAACTTTTAAAAAATGTTTCCAAATCCCATCGAGCTATACATCAAAAGACAGGTTTTTTCAAACTCTATCCGGACGTCTAAACCAAAAGCGTGTGGAAGGTCTGGTTCTCGAAATATTTTCATCCAAAGTGATTGCTCGATTTACTGCATTTCTGTGCAAAACATGCAAAAGCGTTTGAGTTTGGATAGCGATATTTCCGTAATCGAGCCTCGAAATCGGAAACGGTTCTAAAAATCCATCGTTAAATTTTTAAGAGCTTTCTAAAACTGAAAACGAAAATACTCTGCGAGGTTTGGTTCTCGAAATATTCGCATCCAAAGTCAAATTACTGTATTTCGATGCAACCCTAAAAAGGGCTTTGGATAACGATATTTCCGCAACCAAGCCTTGTAAAAGGTTGCAGTTTTCAGTTTTGTATAGAAAATTAACAGGCTTTTCCGCCGATATGAATAAAAAAATTTTGCAAGCTTCGGTTCTCGAAATATTCACATCAGAAATGATATTACTTTGTTTTTTTCGGTCCAACCTTAAAAAGTGTCGATGGCGATATTTCCACAACAAAGCCTAGTAAGGGGTTGCGGTTTGCAGTGGCGAATAGCAAATTCCCAGAGCTTTCCAGCGATGTAAAAATTTTGACAAACATTTTTTCAATGATTTTTGAAAAAAATCATGGACTACCCCCTTGCCACTTTTTTTCAACTTTTAAAAAATGTTTCCAAATCCCATCAAGCTATACATCAAAAGACAGGTTTTTTCAAACTCTATCCGGACGTCTAAACCAAAAGCGTGTGGAAGGTCTGGTTCTCGAAATATTTTCATCCAAAGTGATTGCTCGATTTACTGCATTTCTGTGCAAAACATGCAAAAGCGTTTGTGTTTGGATAGCGATATTTCCGTAATCGAGCCTCGAAATCGGAAACGGTTTTAAAAATCCATTGTTAAATTTTTAAGAGCTTTCTAAAACTGAAAACGAAAATACTCTGCGAGGTTTGGTTCTCGAAATATTCGCATCCAAAGTCAAATTACTGTATTTCGATGCAACCCTAAAAAGGGCTTTGGATAACGATATTTCCGCAACCAAGCCTTGTAAAAGGTTGCAGTTTTCAGTTTCGTATAGAAAATTAACAGGCCTTTCCGCCGATATGAATAAAAAAATTTTGCAAGCTTCGGTTCTCGAAATATTCACATCAGAAATGATATTACTTTGTTTTTTTCGGTCCAACCTTAAAAAGTGTCGATGGCGATATTTCCACAACAAAGCCTCGTAAGGGGTTGCGGTTTGCAGTGGCGAATAGCAAATTCCCAGAGCTTTCCAGCGATGTAAAAATTTTGACAAAAATTTTTTCAATGATTTTTGAAAAAATCATGGACTACCCCCTTGCCACTTTTTTTCAACTTTTAAAAAATGTTTCCAAATCCCATCGAGCTATACATCAAAAGACAGGTTTTTTCAAACTCTATCCGGACGTCTAAACCAAAAGCGTGTGGAAGGTCTGGTTCTCGAAATATTTTCATCCAAAGTGATTGCTCGATTTACTGCATTTCTGTGCAAAACATGCAAAAGCGTTTGTGTTTGGATAGCGATATTTCCGTAATCGAGCCTCGAAATCGGAAACGGTTTTAAAAATCCATCGTTAAATTTTTAAGAGCTTTCTAAAACTGAAAACGAAAATACTCTGCGAGGTTTGGTTCTCGAAATATTCGCATCCAAAGTCAAATTACTGTATTTCGATGCAACCCTAAAAAGGGCTTTGGATAACGATATTTCCGCAACCAAGCCTTGTAAAAGGTTGCAGTTTTCAGTTTCGTATAGAAAATTAACAGGCCTTTCCGCCGATATGAATAAAAAAAATTTGCAAGCTTCGGTTCTCGAAATATTCACATCAGAAATGATATTACTTTGTTTTTTTCGGTCCAACCTTAAAAAGTGTCGATGGCGATATTTCCACAACAAAGCCTCGTAAGGGGTTGCGGTTTGCAGTGGCGAATAGCAAATTCCCAGAGCTTTCCAGCGATGTAAAAATTTTTTCAATGATTTTTGAAAAAAATCATGGACTACCCCCTTGCCACTTTTTTTCAACTTTTAAAAAATGTTTCCAAATCCCATCGAGCTATACATCAAAAGACAGGTTTTTTCAAACTCTATCCGGACGTCTAAACCAAAAGCGTGTGGAAGGTCTGGTTCTCGAAATATTTTCATCCAAAGTGATTGCTCGATTTACTGCATTTCTGTGCAAAACATGCAAAAGCGTTTGTGTTTGGATAGCGATATTTCCGTAATCGAGCCTCGAAATCGGAAACGGTTTTAAAAATCCAGTGTTAAATTTTTAAGAGCTTTCTAAAACTGAAAACGAAAATACTCTGCGAGGTTTGGTTCTCGAAATATTCGCATCCAAAGTCAAATTACTGTATTTCGATGCAACCCTAAAAAGGGCTTTGGATAACGATATTTCCGCAACCAAGCCTTGTAAAAGGTTGCAGTTTTCAGTTTCGCATAGAAAATTAACAGGCCTTTCCGCCGATATGAATAAAAAAATTTTGCAAGCTTCGGTTCTCGAAATATTCACATCAGAAATGATATTACTTTGTTTTTTTCGGTCCAACCTTAAAAAGTGTCGATGGCGATATTTCCACAACAAAGCCTCGTAAGGGGTTGCGGTTTGCAGTGGCGAATAGCAAATTCCCAGAGCTTTCCAGCGATGTAAAAATTTTGACAAAAATTTTTTCAATGATTTTTGAAAAAAATCATGGACTACCCCCTTGCCACTTTTTTTCAACTTTTAAAAAATGTTTCCAAATCCCATCGAGCTATACATCAAAAGACAGGTTTTTTCAAACTCTATCCGGACGTCTAAACCAAAAGCGTGTGGAAGGTCTGGTTCTCGAAATATTTTCATCCAAAGTGATTGCTCGATTTACTGCATTTCTGTGCAAAACATGCAAAAGCGTTTGTGTTTGGATAGCGATATTTCCGTAATCGAGCCTCGAAATCGGAAACGGTTTTAAAAATCCATCGTTAAATTTTTAAGAGCTTTCTAAAACTGAAAACGAAAATACTCTGCGAGGTTTGGTTCTCGAAATATTCGCATCCAAAGTCAAATTACTGTATTTCGATGCAACCCTAAAAAGGGCTTTGGATAACGATATTTCCGCAACCAAGCCTTGTAAAAGGTTGCAGTTTTCAGTTTCGTATAGAAAATTAACAGGCCTTTCCGCCGATATGAATAAAAAAATTTTGCAAGCTTCGGTTCTCGAAATATTCACATCAGAAATGATATTACTTTGTTTTTTTCGGTCCAACCTTAAAAAGTGTCGATGGCGATATTTCCACAACAAAGCCTCGTAAGGGGTTGCGGTTTGCAGTGGCGAATAGCAAATTCCCAGAGCTTTCCAGCGATGTGAAAATTTTGACAAAAATTTTTTCAATGATTTTTGAAAAAAATCATGGACTACCCCCTTGCCACTTTTTTTCAACTTTTAAAAAATGTTTCCAAATCCCATCGAGCTATACATCAAAAGACAGGTTTTTTCAAACTCTATCCGGACGTCTAAACCAAAAGCGTGTGGAAGGTCTGGTTCTCGAAATATTTTCATCCAAAGTGATTGCTCGATTTACTGCATTTCTGTGCAAAACATGCAAAAGCGTTTGTGTTTGGATAGCGATATTTCCGTAATCGAGCCTCGAAATCGGAAACGGTTTTAAAAATCCATTGTTAAATTTTTAAGAGCTTTCTAAAACTGAAAACGAAAATACTCTGCGAGGTTTGGTTCTCGAAATATTCGCATCCAAAGTCAAATTACTGTATTTCGATGCAACCCTAAAAAGGGCTTTGGATAACGATATTTCCGCAACCAAGCCTTGTAAAAGGTTGCAGTTTTCAGTTTCGTATAGAAAATTAACAGGCCTTTCCGCCGATATGAATAAAAAAATTTTGCAAGCTTCGGTTCTCGAAATATTCACATCAGAAATGATATTACTTTGTTTTTTTTCGGTCCAACCTTAAAAAGTGTCGATGGCGATATTTCCACAACAAAGCCTCGTAAGGGGTTGCGGTTTGCAGTGGCGAATAGCAAATTCCCAGAGCTTTCCAGCGATGTAAAAATTTTGACAAAAATTTTTTCAATGATTTTTGAAAAAAATCATGGACTACCCCCTTGCCACTTTTTTTCAACTTTTAAAAAATGTTTCCAAATCCCATCGAGCTATACATCAAAAGACAGGTTTTTTCAAACTCTATCCGGACGTCTAAACCAAAAGCGTGTGGAAGGTCTGGTTCTCGAAATATTTTCATCCAAAGTGATTGCTCGATTTACTGCATTTCTGTGCAAAACATGCAAAAGCGTTTGTGTTTGGATAGCGATATTTCCGTAATCGAGCCTCGAAATCGGAAACGGTTTTAAAAATCCATCGTTAAATTTTTAAGAGCTTTCTAAAACTGAAAACGAAAATACTCTGCGAGGTTTGGTTCTCGAAATATTCGCATCCAAAGTCAAATTACTGTATTTCGATGCAACCCTAAAAAGGGCTTTGGATAACGATATTTCCGCAACCAAGCCTTGTAAAAGGTTGCAGTTTTCAGTTTCGTATAGAAAATTAACAGGCCTTTCCGCCGATATGAATAAAAAAATTTTGCAAGCTTCGGTTCTCGAAATATTCACATCAGAAATGATATTACTTTGTTTTTTTCGGTCCAACCTTAAAAAGTGTCGATGGCGATATTTCCACAACAAAGCCTCGTAAGGGGTTGCGGTTTGCAGTGGCGAATAGCAAATTCCCAGAGCTTTCCAGCGATGTAAAAATTTTGACAAAAATTTTTTCAATGATTTTTGAAAAAAATCATGGACTACCCCCTTGCCACTTTTTTTCAACTTTTAAAAAATGTTTCCAAATCCCATCGAGCTATACATCAAAAGACAGGTTTTTTCAAACTCTATCCGGACGTCTAAACCAAAAGCGTGTGGAAGGTCTGGTTCTCGAAATATTTTCATCCAAAGTGATTGCTCGATTTACTGCATTTCTGTGCAAAACATGCAAAAGCGTTTGTGTTTGGATAGCGATATTTCCGTAATCGAGCCTCGAAATCGGAAACGGTTTTAAAAATCCATCGTTAAATTTTTAAGAGCTTTCTAAAACTGAAAACGAAAATACTCTGCGAGGTTTGGTTCTCGAAATATTCGCATCCAAAGTCAAATTACTGTATTTCGATGCAACCCTAAAAAGGGCTTTGGATAACGATATTTCCGCAACCAAGCCTTGTAAAAGGTTGCAGTTTTCAGTTTCGTATAGAAAATTAACAGGCCTTTCCGCCGATATGAATAAAAAAAATTTGCAAGCTTCGGTTCTCGAAATATTCACATCAGAAATGATATTACTTTGTTTTTTTCGGTCCAACCTTAAAAAGTGTCGATGGCGATATTTCCACAACAAAGCCTCGTAAAGGGTTGCGGTTTGCAGTGGCGAATAGCAAATTCCCAGAGCTTTCCAGCGATGTAAAAATTTTGACAAAAATTTTTTCAATGATTTTTGAAAAAAATCATGGACTACCCCCTTGCCACTTTTTTTCAACTTTTAAAAAATGTTTCCAAATCCCATCGAGCTATACATCAAAAGACAGGTTTTTTCAAACTCTATCCGGACGTCTAAACCAAAAGCGTGTGGAAGGTCTGGTTCTCGAAATATTTTCATCCAAAGTGATTGCTCGATTTACTGCATTTCTGTGCAAAACATGCAAAAGCGTTTGTGTTTGGATAGCGATATTTCCGTAATCGAGCCTCGAAATCGGAAACGGTTTTAAAAATCCATTGTTAAATTTTTAAGAGCTTTCTAAAACTGAAAACGAAAATACTCTGCGAGGTTTGGTTCTCGAAATATTCGCATCCAAAGTCAAATTACTGTATTTCGATGCAACCCTAAAAAGGGCTTTGGATAACGATATTTCCGCAACCAAGCCTTGTAAAAGGTTGCAGTTTTCAGTTTCGTATAGAAAATTAACAGGCCTTTCCGCCGATATGAATAAAAAAATTTTGCAAGCTTCGGTTCTCGAAATATTCACATCAGAAATGATATTACTTTGTTTTTTTCGGTCCAACCTTAAAAAGTGTCGATGGCTTTCTAAAACTGAAAACGAAAATACTCTGCGAGGTTTGGTTCTCGAAATATTCGCATCCAAAGTCAAATTACTGTATTTCGATGCAACCCTAAAAAGGGCTTTGGATAACGATATTTCCGCAACCAAGCCTTGTAAAAGGTTGCAGTTTTCAGTTTCGTATAGAAAATTAACAGGCCTTTCCGCCGATATGAATAAAAAAATTTTGCAAGCTTCGGTTCTCGAAATATTCACATCAGAAATGATATTACTTTGTTTTTTTCGGTCCAACCTTAAAAAGTGTCGATGGCGATATTTCCACAACAAAGCCTCGTAAGGGGTTGCGGTTTGCAGTGGCGAATAGCAAATTCCCAGAGCTTTCCAGCGATGTAAAAATTTTGACAAACATTTTTTCAATGTTTTTTGAAAAAAATCATGGACTACCCCCTTGCCACTTTTTTTCAACTTTTAAAAAATGTTTCCAAATCCCATCGAGCTATACATCAAAAGACAGGTTTTTTCAAACTCTATCCGGACGTCTAAACCAAAAGCGTGTGGAAGGTCTGGTTCTCGAAATATTTTCATCCAAAGTGATTGCTCGATTTACTGCATTTCTGTGCAAAACATGCAAAAGCGTTTGTGTTTGGATAGCGATATTTCCGTAATCGAGCCTCGAAATCGGAAACGGTTTTAAAAATCCATCGTTAAATTTTTAAGAGCTTTCTAAAACTGAAAACGAAAATACTCTGCGAGGTTTGGTTCTCGAAATATTCGCATCCAAAGTCAAATTACTGTATTTCGATGCAACCCTAAAAAGGGCTTTGGATAACGATATTTCCGCAACCAAGCCTTGTAAAAGGTTGCAGTTTTCAGTTTCGTATAGAAAATTAACAGGCCTTTCCGCCGATATGAATAAAAAAATTTTGCAAGCTTCGGTTCTCGAAATATTCACATCAGAAATGATATTACTTTGTTTTTTTCGGTCCAACCTTAAAAAGTGTCGATGGCGATATTTCCACAACAAAGCCTCGTAAGGGGTTGCGGTTTGCAGTGGCGAATAGCAAATTCCCAGAGCTTTCCAGCGATGTAAAAATTTTGACAAAAATTTTTTCAATGATTTTTGAAAAAAATCATGGACTACCCCCTTGCCACTTTTTTTCAACTTTTAAAAAATGTTTCCAAATCCCATCGAGCTATACATCAAAAGACAGGTTTTTTCAAACTCTATCCGGACGTCTAAACCAAAAGCGTGTGGAAGGTCTGGTTCTCGAAATATTTTCATCCAAAGTGATTGCTCGATTTACTGCATTTCTGTGCAAAACATGCAAAAGCGTTTGTGTTTGGATAGCGATATTTCCGTAATCGAGCCTCGAAATCGGAAACAGTTTTAAAAATCCATTGTTAAATTTTTAAGAGCTTTCTAAAACTGAAAACGAAAATACTCTGCGAGGTTTGGTTCTCGAAATATTCGCATCCAAAGTCAAATTACTGTATTTCGATGCAACCCTAAAAAGGGCTTTGGATAACGATATTTCCGCAACCAAGCCTTGTAAAAGGTTGCAGTTTTCAGTTTCGTATAGAAAATTAACAGGCCTTTCCGCCGATATGAATAAAAAAATTTTGCAAGCTTCGGTTCTCGAAATATTCACATCAGAAATGATATTACTTTGTTTTTTTCGGTCCAACCTTAAAAAGTGTCGATGGCGATATTTCCACAACAAAGCCTCGTAAGGGGTTGCGGTTTGCAGTGGCGAATAGCAAATTCCCAGAGCTTTCCAGCGATGTAAAAATTTTGACAAAAATTTTTTCAATGATTTTTGAAAAAAATCATGGACTACCCCCTTGCCACTTTTTTTCAACTTTTAAAAAATGTTTCCAAATCCCATCGAGCTATACATCAAAAGACAGGTTTTTTCAAACTCTATCCGGACGTCTAAACCAAAAGCGTGTGGAAGGTCTGGTTCTCGAAATATTTTCATCCAAAGTGATTGCTCGATTTACTGCATTTCTGTGCAAAACATGCAAAAGCGTTTGTGTTTGGATAGCGATATTTCCGTAATCGAGCCTCGAAATCGGAAACGGTTTTAAAAATCCATCGTTAAATTTTTAAGAGCTTTCTAAAACTGAAAACGAAAATACTCTGCGAGGTTTGGTTCTCGAAATATTCGCATCCAAAGTCAAATTACTGTATTTCGATGCAACCCTAAAAAGGGCTTTGGATAACGATATTTCCGCAACCAAGCCTTGTAAAAGGTTGCAGTTTTCAGTTTCGTATAGAAAATTAACAGGCCTTTCCGCCGATATGAATAAAAAAATTTTGCAAGCTTCGGTTCTCGAAATATTCACATCAGAAATGATATTACTTTGTTTTTTTCGGTCCAACCTTAAAAAGTGTCGATGGCGATATTTCCACAACAAAGCCTCGTAAGGGGTTGCGGTTTGCAGTGGCGAATAGCAAATTCCCAGAGCTTTCCAGCGATGTAAAAATTTTGACAAAAATTTTTTCAATGATTTTTGAAAAAAATCATGGACTACCCCCTTGCCACTTTTTTTCAACTTTTAAAAAATGTTTCCAAATCCCATCGAGCTATACATCAAAAGACAGGTTTTTTCAAACTCTATCCGGACGTCTAAACCAAAAGCGTGTGGAAGGTCTGGTTCTCGAAATATTTTCATCCAAAGTGATTGCTCGATTTACTGCATTTCTGTGCAAAACATGCAAAAGCGTTTGTGTTTGGATAGCGATATTTCCGTAATCGAGCCTCGAAATCGGAAACGGTTTTAAAAATCCATCGTTAAATTTTTAAGAGCTTTCTAAAACTGAAAACGAAAATACTCTGCGAGGTTTGGTTCTCGAAATATTCGCATCCAAAGTCAAATTACTGTATTTCGATGCAACCCTAAAAAGGGCTTTGGATAACGATATTTCCGCAACCAAGCCTTGTAAAAGGTTGCAGTTTTCAGTTTCGTATAGAAAATTAACAGGCCTTTCCGCCGATATGAATAAAAAAATTTTGCAAGCTTCGGTTCTCGAAATATTCACATCAGAAATGATATTACTTTGTTTTTTTCGGTCCAACCTTAAAAAGTGTCGATGGCGATATTTCCACAACAAAGCCTCGTAAGGGGTTGCGGTTTGCAGTGGCGAATAGCAAATTCCCAGAGCTTTCCAGCGATGTAAAAATTTTGACAAAAATTTTTTCAATGATTTTTGAAAAAAATCATGGACTACCCCCTTGCCACTTTTTTTCAACTTTTAAAAAATGTTTCCAAATCCCATCGAGCTATACATCAAAAGACAGGTTTTTTCAAACTCTATCCGGACGTCTAAACCAAAAGCGTGTGGAAGGTCTGGTTCTCGAAATATTTTCATCCAAAGTGATTGCTCGATTTACTGCATTTCTGTGCAAAACATGCAAAAGCGTTTGTGTTTGGATAGCGATATTTCCGTAATCGAGCCTCGAAATCGGAAACGGTTTTAAAAATCCATCGTTAAATTTTTAAGAGCTTTCTAAAACTGAAAACGAAAATACTCTGCGAGGTTTGGTTCTCGAAATATTCGCATCCAAAGTCAAATTACTGTATTTCGATGCAACCCTAAAAAGGGCTTTGGATAACGATATTTCCGCAACCAAGCCTTGTAAAAGGTTGCAGTTTTCAGTTTCGTATAGAAAATTAACAGGCCTTTCCGCCGATATGAATAAAAAAAATTTTGCAAGCTTCGGTTCTCGAAATATTCACATCAGAAATGATATTACTTTGTTTTTTTCGGTCCAACCTTAAAAAGTGTCGATGGCGATATTTCCACAACAAAGCCTCGTAAGGGGTTGCGGTTTGCAGTGGCGAATAGCAAATTCCCAGAGCTTTCCAGCGATGTAAAAATTTTGACAAAAATTTTTTCAATGATTTTTGAAAAAAATCATGGACTACCCCCTTGCCACTTTTTTTCAACTTTTAAAAAATGTTTCCAAATCCCATCGAGCTATACATCAAAAGACAGGTTTTTTCAAACTCTATCCGGACGTCTAAACCAAAAGGCGTGTGGAAGGTCTGGTTCTCGAAATATTTTCATCCAAAGTGATTGCTCGATTTACTGCATTTCTGTGCAAAACATGCAAAAGCGTTTGTGTTTGGATAGCGATATTTCCGTAATCGAGCCTCGAAATCGGAAACGGTTTTAAAAATCCATCGTTAAATTTTTAAGAGCTTTCTAAAACTGAAAACGAAAATACTCTGCGAGGTTTGGTTCTCGAAATATTCGCATCCAAAGTCAAATTACTGTATTTCGATGCAACCCTAAAAAGGGCTTTGGATAACGATATTTCCGCAACCAAGCCTTGTAAAAGGTTGCAGTTTTCAGTTTCGTATAGAAAATTAACAGGCCTTTCCGCCGATATGAATAAAAAAATTTTTCAAGCTTCGGTTCTCGAAATATTCACATCAGAAATGATATTACTTTGTTTTTTTCGGTCCAACCTTAAAAAGTGTCGATGGCGATATTTCCACAACAAAATTTTTAAGAGCTTTCTAAAACTGAAAACGAAAATACTCTGCGAGGTTTGGTTCTCGAAATATTCGCATCCAAAGTCAAATTACTGTATTTCGATGCAACCCTAAAAAGGGCTTTGGATAACGATATTTCCGCAACCAAGCCTTGTAAAAGGTTGCAGTTTTCAGTTTCGTATAGAAAATTAACAGGCCTTTCCGCCGATATGAATAAAAAAATTTTGCAAGCTTCGGTTCTCGAAATATTCACATCAGAAATGATATTACTTTGTTTTTTTCGGTCCAACCTTAAAAAGTGTCGATGGCGATATTTCCACAACAAAGCCTCGTAAGGGGTTGCGGTTTGCAGTGGCGAATAGCAAATTCCCAGAGCTTTCCAGCGATGTAAAAATTTTGACAAAAATTTTTTCAATGATTTTTGAAAAAAATCATGGACTACCCCCTTGCCACTTTTTTTTAACTTTTAAAAAATGTTTCCAAATCCCATCGAGCTATACATCAAAAGACAGGTTTTTTCAAACTCTATCCGGACGTCTAAACCAAAAGCGTGTGGAAGGTCTGGTTCTCGAAATATTTTCATCCAAAGTGATTGCTCGATTTACTGCATTTCTGTGCAAAACATGCAAAAGCGTTTGTGTTTGGATAGCGATATTTCCGTAATCGAGCCTCGAAATCGGAAACGGTTTTAAAAAGCCATCGTTAAATTTTTAAGAGCTTCCTAAAACTGAAAACGAAAATACTCTACGAGGTTTGGTTCTCGAAATATTCGCATCCAAAGTCAAATTACTGTATTTCGATGCAACCCTAAAAAGGGCTTTGGATAACGATATTTCCGCAACCAAGCCTTGTAAAAGGTTGCAGTTTTCAGTTTCGTATAGAAAATTAACAGGCCTTTCCGCCGATATGAATACAAAAATTTTGCAAGCTTCGGTTCTCGAAATATTCACATCAGAAATGATATTACTTTGTTTTTTTCGGTCCAACCTTAAAAAGTGTCGATGGCGATATTTCCACAACAAAGCCTCGTAAGGGGTTGCGGTTTGCAGTGGCGAATAGCAAATTCCCAGAGCTTTCCAGCGATGTAAAAATTTTGACAAAAATTTTTTCAATGATTTTTGAAAAAAATATTGGACTACCCCCTTGCCACTTTTTTTCAACTTTTAAAAAATGTTTCCAAATCCCATCGAGCTATACATCAAAAGACAGGTTTTTTCAAACTCTATCCGGACGTCTAAACCAAAAGCGTGTGGAAGGTCTGGTTCTCGAAATATTTTCATCCAAAGTGATTGCTCGATTTACTGCATTTCTGTGCAAAACATGCAAAAGCGTTTGTGTTTGGATAGCGATATTTCCGTAATCGAGCCTCGAAATCGGAAACGGTTTTAAAAATCCATCGTTAAATTTTTAAGAGCTTTCTAAAACTGAAAACGAAAATACTCTGCGAGGTTTGGTTCTCGAAATATTCGCATCCAAAGTCAAATTACTGTATTTCGATGCAACCCTAAAAAGGGCTTTGGATAACGATATTTCCGCAACCAAGCCTTGTAAAAGGTTGCAGTTTTCAGTTTTGTATAGAAAATTAACAGGCCTTTCCGCCGATATGAATAAAAAAATTTTGCAAGCTTCGGTTCTCGAAATATTCACATCAGAAATGATATTACTTTGTTTTTTTCGGTCCAACCGTAAAAAGTGTCGATGGCGATATTTCCACAACAAAGCCTCGTAAGGGGTTGCGGTTTGCAGTGGCGAATAGCAAATTCCCAGAGCTTTCCAGCGATGTAAAAATTTTGACAAAAATTTTTTCAATGATTTTTGAAAAAAATCATGGACTACCCCCTTGCCACTTTTTTTCAACTTTTAAAAAATGTTTCCAAATCCCATCGAGCTATACATCAAAAGACAGGTTTTTTCAAACTCTATCCGGACTTCTAAACCAAAAGCGTGTGGAAGGTCTGGTTCTCGAAATATTTTCATCCAAAGTGATTGCTCGATTTACTGCATTTCTGTGCAAAACATGCAAAAGCGTTTGTGTTTGGATAGCGATATTTCCGTAATCGAGCCTCGAAATTGGAAACGGTTTTAAAAATCCATCGTTAAATTTTTAAGAGCTTTCTAAAACTGAAAACGAAAATACTCTGCGAAGTTTGGTTCTCGAAATATTCGCATCCAAAGTCAAATTACTGTATTTCGATGCAACCCTAAAAAGGGCTTTGGATAACGATATTTCCGCAACCAAGCCTTGTAAAAGGTTGCAGTTTTCAGTTTCGTATTGGAAATTAACAGGCCTTTCCGCCGATATGAATAAAAAAATTTTGCAAGCTTCGGTTCTCGAAATATTCACATCAGAAATGATATTACTTTATTTTTTTCGGTCCAACCTTAAAAAGTGTCGATGGCGATATTTCCACAACAAAGCCTCGTAAGGGGTTGCGGTTTGCAGTGGCGAATAGCAAATTCCCAGAGCTTTCCAGCGATGTAAAAATTTTGACAAAAATTTTTTCAATGATTTTTGAAAAAAATCATGGACTACCCCCTTGCCACTTTTTTTCAACTTTTAAAAAATGTTTCCAAATCCCATCGAGCTATACATCAAAAGACAGGTTTTTTCAAACTCTATCCGGACGTCTAAACCAAAAGCGTGTGGAAGGTCTGGTTCTCGAAATATTTTCATCCAAAGTGATTGCTCGATTTACTGCATTTCTGTGCAAAACATGCAAAAGCGTTTGTGTTTGGATAGCGATATTTCCGTAATCGAGCCTCGAAATCGGAAACGGTTTTAAAAATCTATCGTTAAATTTTTAAGAGCTTTCTAAAACTGAAAACGAAAATACTCTGCGAGGTTTGGTTCTCGAAATATTCGCATCCAAAGTCAAATTACTGTATTTCGATGCAACCCTAAAAAGGGCTTTGGATAACGATATTTCCGCAACCAAGCCTTGTAAAAGGTTGCAGTTTTCAGTTTCGTATAGAAAATTAACAGGCCTTTCCGCCGATATGAATAAAAAAATTTTGCAAGCTTCGGTTCTCGAAATATTCACATCAGAAATGATATTACTTTATTTTTTTCGGTCCAACCTTAAAAAGTGTCGATGGCGATATTTCCACAACAAAGCCTCGTAAGGGGTTGCGGTTTGCAGTGGCGAATAGCAAATTCCCAGAGCTTTCCAGCGATGTAAAAATTTTGACAAAAATTTTTTCAATGATTTTTGAAAAAAATCATGGACTACCCCCTTGCCACTTTTTTTCAACTTTTAAAAAATGTTTCCAAATCCCATCGAGCTATACATCAAAAGACAGGTTTTTTCAAACTCTATCCGGACGTCTAAACCAAAAGCGTGCGGAAGGTCTGGTTCTCGAAATATTTTCATCCAAAGTGATTGCTCGATTTACTGCATTTCTGTGCAAAACATGCAAAAGCGTTTGTGTTTGGATAGCGATATTTCCGTAATCGAGCCTCGAAATCGGAAACGGTTTTAAAAATCCATCGTTAAATTTTTAAGAGCTTTCTAAAACTGAAAACGAAAATACTCTGCGAGGTTTGGTTCTCGAAATATTCGCATCCAAAGTCAAATTACTGTATTTCGATGCAACCCTAAAAAGGGCTTTGGATAACGATATTTCCGCAACCAAGCCTTGTAAAAGGTTGCAGTTTTCAGTTTCGTATAGAAAATTAACAGGCCTTTCCGCCGATATGAATAAAAAAATTTTGCAAGCTTCGGTTCTCGAAATATTCACATCAGAAATGATATTACTTTGTTTTTTTCGGTCCAACCTTAAAAAGTGTCGATGGCGATATTTCCACAACAAAGCCTCGTAAGGGGTTGCGGTTTGCAGTGGCGAATAGCAAATTCCCAGAGCTTTCCAGCGATGTAAAAATTTTGACAAAAATTTTTTCAATGATTTTTGAAAAAAATCATGGACTACCCCCTTGCCACTTTTTTTCAACTTTTAAAAAATGTTTCCAAATCCCATCGAGCTATACATCAAAAGACAGGTTTTTTCAAACTCTATCCGGACGTCTAAACCAAAAGGCGTGTGGAAGGTCTGGTTCTCGAAATATTTTCATCCAAAGTGATTGCTCGATTTACTGCATTTCTGTGCAAAACATGCAAAAGCGTTTGTGTTTGGATAGCGATATTTCCGTAATCGAGTCTCGAAATCGGAAACGGTTTTAAAAATCCATCGTTAAATTTTTAAGAGCTTTCTAAAACTGAAAACGAAAATACTCTGCGAGGTTTGGTTCTCGAAATATTCGCATCCAAAGTCAAATTACTGTATTTCGATGCAACCCTAAAAAGGGCTTTGGATAACGATATTTCCGCAACCAAGCCTTGTAAAAGGTTGCAGTTTCAGTTTCGTATAGAAAATTAACAGGCCTTTCCGCCGATATGAATAAAAAAATTTTGCAAGCTTCGGTTCTCGAAATATTCACATCAGAAATGATATTACTTTGTTTTTTTCGGTCCAACCTTAAAAAGTGTCGATGGCGATATTTCCACAACAAAGCCTCGTAAGGGGTTGCGGTTTGCAGTGGCGAATAGCAAATTCCCAGAGCTTTCCAGCGATGTAAAAATTTTGACAAAAATTTTTTCAATGATTTTTGAAAAAAATCATGGACTACCCCCTTGCCACTTTTTTTCAACTTTTAAAAAATGTTTCCAAATCCCATCGAGCTATACATCAAAAGACAGGTTTCTAAACCAAAAGCGTGTGGAAGGTCTGGTTCTCGAAATATTTTCATCCAAAGTGATTGCTCGATTTACTGCATTTCTGTGCAAAACATGCAAAAGCGTTTGTGTTTGGATAGCGATATTTCCGTAATCGAGCCTCGAAATCGGAAACGGTTTTAAAAATCCATCGTTAAATTTTTAAGAGCTTTCTAAAACTGAAAACGAAAATACTCTGCGAGGTTTGGTTCTCGAAATATTCGCATCCAAAGTCAAATTACTGTATTTCGATGCAACCCTAAAAAGGGCTTTGGATAACGATATTTCCGCAACCAAGCCTTGTAAAAGGTTGCAGTTTTCAGTTTCGTATAGAAAATTAACAGGCCTTTCCGCCGATATGAATAAAAAAATTTTGCAAGCTTCGGTTCTCGAAATATTCACATCAGAAATGATATTACTTTGTTTTTTTCGGTCCAACCTTAAAAAGTGTCGATGGCGATATTTCCACAACAAAGCCTCGTAAGGGGTTGCGGTTTGCAGTGGCGAATAGCAAATTCCCAGAGCTTTCCAGCGATGTAAAAATTTTGACAAAAATTTTTTCAATGATTTTTGAAAAAAATCATGGACTACCCCCTTGCCACTTTTTTTCAACTTTTAAAAAATGTTTCCAAATCCCATCGAGCTATACATCAAAAGACAGGTTTTTTCAAACTCTATCCGGACGTCTAAACCAAAAGCGTGTGGAAGGTCTGGTTCTCGAAATATTTTCATCCAAAGTGATTGCTCGATTTACTGCATTTCTGTGCAAAACATGCAAAAGCGTTTGTGTTTGGATAGCGATATTTCCGTAATCGAGCCTCGAAATCGGAAACGGTTTTAAAAATCCATTGTTAAATTTTTAAGAGCTTTCTAAAACTGAAAACGAAAATACTCTGCGAGGTTTGGTTCTCGAAATATTCGCATCCAAAGTCAAATTACTGTATTTCGATGCAACCCTAAAAAGGGCTTTGGATAACGATATTTCCGCAACCAAGCCTTGTAAAAGGTTGCATTTTCAGTTTCGTATAGAAAATTAACAGGCCTTTCCGCCGATATGAATAAAAAAATTTTGCAAGCTTCGGTTCTCGAAATATTCACATCAGAAATGATATTACTTTGTTTTTTTCGGTCCAACCTTAAAAAGTGTCGATGGCGATATTTCCACAACAAAGCCTCGTAAGGGGTTGCGGTTTGCAGTGGCGAATAGCAAATTCCCAGAGCTTTCCAGCGATGTAAAAATTTTGACAAAAATTTTTTCAATGATTTTTGAAAAAAATCATGGACTACCCCCTTGCCACTTTTTTTCAACTTTTAAAAAATGTTTCCAAATCCCATCGAGCTATACATCAAAAGACAGGTTTTTTCAAACTCTATCCGGACGTCTAAACCAAAAGCGTGTGGAAGGTCTGGTTCTCGAAATATTTTCATCCAAAGTGATTGCTCGATTTACTGCATTTCTGTGCAAAACATGCAAAAGCGTTTGTGTTTGGATAGCGATATTTCCGTAATCGAGCCTCGAAATCGGAAACGGTTTTAAAAATCCATCGTTAAATTTTTAAGAGCTTTCTAAAACTGAAAACGAAAATACTCTGCGAGGTTTGGTTCTCGAAATATTCGCATCCAAAGTCAAATTACTGTATTTCGATGCAACCCTAAAAAGGGCTTTGGATAACGATATTTCCGCAACCAAGCCTTGTAAAAGGTTGCAGTTTTCAGTTTCGTATAGAAAATTAACAGGCCTTTCCGCCGATATGAATAAAAAAATTTTGCAAGCTTCGGTTCTCGAAATATTCACATCAGAAATGATATTACTTTGTTTTTTTCGGTCCAACCTTAAAAAGTGTCGATGGCGATATTTCCACAACAAAGCCTCGTAAGGGGTTGCGGTTTGCAGTGGCGAATAGCAAATTCCCAGAGCTTTCCAGCGATGTGAAAATTTTGACAAAAATTTTTTCAATGATTTTTGAAAAAAATCATGGACTACCCCCTTGCCACTTTTTTTCAACTTTTAAAAAATGTTTCCAAATCCCATCGAGCTATACATCAAAAGACAGGTTTTTTCAAACTCTATCCGGACGTCTAAACCAAAAGCGTGTGGAAGGTCTGGTTCTCGAAATATTTTCATCCAAAGTGATTGCTCGATTTACTGCATTTCTGTGCAAAACATGCAAAAGCGTTTGTGTTTGGATAGCGATATTTCCGTAATCGAGCCTCGAAATCGGAAACGGTTTTAAAAATCCATCGTTAAATTTTTAAGAGCTTTCTAAAACTGTAAACGAAAATACTCTGCGAGGTTTGGTTCTCGAAATATTCGCATCCAAAGTCAAATTACTGTATTTCGATGCAACCCTAAAAAGGGCTTTGGATAACGATATTTCCGCAACCAAGCCTTGTAAAAGGTTGCAGTTTTCAGTTTCGTATAGAAAATTAACAGGCCTTTCCGCCGATATGAATAAAAAAATTTTGCAAGCTTCGGTTCTCGAAATATTCACATCAGAAATGATATTACTTTGTTTTTTTCGGTCCAACCTTAAAAAGTGTCGATGGCGATATTTCCACAACAAAGCCTCGTAAGGGGTTGCAGTTTGCAGTGGCGAATAGCAAATTCCCAGAGCTTTCCAGCGATGTAAAAATTTTGACAAAAATTTTTTCAATGATTTTTGAAAAAAATCATGGACTATCCCCTTGCCACTTTTTTTCAACTTTTAAAAAATGTTTCCAAATCCCATCGAGCTATACATCAAAAGACAGGTTTTTTCAAACTCTATCCGGACGTCTAAACCAAAAGCGTGTGGAAGGTCTGGTTCTCGAAATATTTTCATCCAAAGTGATTGCTCGATTTACTGCATTTCTGTGCAAAACATGCAAAAGCGTTTGTGTTTGGATAGCGATATTTCCGTAATCGAGCCTCGAAATCGGAAACGGTTTTAAAAATCCATCGTTAAATTTTTAAGAGCTTTCTAAAACTGAAAACGAAAATACTCTGCGAGGTTTGGTTCTCGAAATATTCGCATCCAAAGTCAAATTACTGTATTTCGATGCAACCCTAAAAAGGGCTTTGGATAACGATATTTCCGCAACCAAGCCTTGTAAAAGGTTGCAGTTTTCAGTTTCGTATAGAAAATTAACAGGCCTTTCCGCCGATATGAATAAAAAAATTTTGCAAGCTTCGGTTCTCGAAATATTCACATCAGAAATGATATTACTTTGTTTTTTTCGGTCCAACCTTAAAAAGTGTCGATGGCGATATTTCCACAACAAAGCCTCGTAAGGGGTTGCAGTTTGCAGTGGCGAATAGCAAATTCCCAGAGCTTTCCAGCGATGTAAAAATTTTGACAAAAATTTTTTCAATGATTTTTGAAAAAAATCATGGACTACCCCCTTGCCACTTTTTTTCAACTTTTAAAAAATGTTTCCAAATCCCATCGAGCTATACATCAAAAGACAGGTTTTTTCAAACTCTATCCGGACGTCTAAACCAAAAGCGTGTGGAAGGTCTGGTTCTCGAAATATTTTCATCCAAAGTGATTGCTCGATTTACTGCATTTCTGTGCAAAACATGCAAAAGCGTTTGTGTTTGGATAGCGATATTTCCGTAATCGAGCCTCGAAATCGGAAACGGTTTTAAAAATCCATTGTTAAATTTTTAAGAGCTTTCTAAAACTGAAAACGAAAATACTCTGCGAGGTTTGGTTCTCGAAATATTCGCATCCAAAGTCAAATTACTGTATTTCGATGCAACCCTAAAAAGGGCTTTGGATAACGATATTTCCGCAACCAAGCCTTGTAAAAGGTTGCAGTTTTCAGTTTCGTATAGAAAATTAACAGGCCTTTCCGCCGATATGAATACAAAAATTTTGCAAGCTTCGGTTCTCGAAATATTCACATCAGAAATGATATTACTTTGTTTTTTTCGGTCCAACCTTAAAAAGTGTCGATGGCGATATTTCCACAACAAAGCCTCGTAAGGGGTTGCGGTTTGCAGTGGCGAATAGCAAATTCCCAGAGCTTTCCAGCGATGTAAAAATTTTGACAAAAATTTTTTCAATGATTTTTGAAAAAAATCATGGACTACCCCCTTGCCACTTTTTTTCAACTTTTAAAAAATATTTCCAAATCCCATCGAGCTATACATCAAAAGACAGGTTTTTTCAAACTCTATCCGGACGTCTAAACCAAAAGCGTGTGGAAGGTCTGGTTCTCGAAATATTTTCATCCAAAGTGATTGCTCGATTTACTGCATTTCTGTGCAAAACATGCAAAAGCATGGTCTGGGTGGGTTGAGGTCAAAATACTACAACCTTTTTCATTCCACGTCAGATGAAGGTGATATTAGAAGTTGTATCCTAGTGAAAAAATCAATTAACGCTTTCTTCCTATCTAGGTACAGCAACAAGGACAACACGGCAATCAGCGTCGAATCGAATGAAGGAAACTTCATTTTAGCGTCGACGTACATGCCGTACGAGGAGGAGAGCCCACCATCAAAAACTGTCCGCGATCTTGTGGTCCATGCCAAAGCAAGCGATACACCTTTGGTGGTAGGATGTGATGCCAACGCTCACCACACCCAATGGGGCTCAAAGGATATCAATAAAAGGGGTGAGTCAATTTTTGAATATATTCTCTGTTCTAATTTATCGTTATGTAATAGGGGCAATCACCCTACCTTTCGAAACAAAAACAGGGAGGAAATCATAGATTTGACTCTTATTAACAATAATAGTAAAATTTCAGTTGAAGACTGGAGAGTCTCACCTAAAGAATCTTTTTCGGATCACTTTAGGATACTCTTCTCTATAGACAGGAACTTTACCGAAAAGAAACCTTACAGGAACCCAACTAGGACGAATTGGACAGAGTACGAAAAATGGCTGAAAGACTGTATTGATCCACCAGAGGACAATACAAGTCTAAGTATTTCAACCATTGACACTGTTGTCCAAAACTTGTCCAGCAAAATGAGAATGTCTTTTGAAAAACACTGCCCTTTATCTCGTTCCAATAACTCCACTAAACCACCCTGGTGGAGTGGTGTACTAAAGAAACGTAGAACAGAGGTTAGAAAACTTTTCAATAAAGCTAAACTGAGTAAATTAGAAGAGGACTTAAAGTCTTATAGAGCCGCACTTAACACTTACACCAAAGAGTTAAGAAAGGCCAAAAAGGATTCGTGGGCTAAACATTGTGAATCCATTGAAAAAACAAGCGAGGCGGCAAGGCTCCGTAGAACCCTGGCCCTTAATCCCACGATCCCGGGGTACATAAAACACCCTGATGGATCATGGTCGAACTCGAGCCTAGAAACGCTTGAACTCTTCATGGAAACTCATTTCCCCGGTTGTAAAAACCCAGAAAGCTCTGATTGCTTGCAATCGAGCACGCTGGATTTTACTCACACAGAATCAAATTTAGAACTAAATCAGGTTATTACAGAGCAGAAGATTATCTGGGCAATAAACTCGTTCAAACCCTATAAATCAGCGGGACCAGACGAGATTTTTCCAGCTCTTCTTCAAAATGCTCTCAAAGTAATAACTCCGTGGCTTAGGGTAATCTTCATAAGTTGTATCAAACTTAGATACGTCCCTAATAACTGGAAAAAGGTCAAGGTAGTCTTTATCCCAAAAGCAGGGAAACCGACTCACTCGACCGCTCAGGATTATAGACCAATAAGTCTCTCTTCGTTTCTCCTTAAGACACTAGAGAGGATAATTGATCTACATGTAAGAGAACTTCTCAACGAAAACAATTTGTGCAACTACCAACACGCTTACCTTAAAGGTAAATCAGTGGAGACTGCTTTGCACGAAGTAGTTTCACATATAGAGAAAAGTCTTGAACATAAAGAATATACCCTGGCAGCATTTCTTGATATCGAGGGTGCGTTTAATAACGTTAAAACGGAATCGATCAAGACTGCCTTAGTTGAAGTTGGGGTTGAATCTGTCATGGTCGATTGGATCTTCACCATGTTAAATGGCAGAATTATCAACTCTCAAATAGGAGTTAGCACTATTGAGAAAACAGTTACAAGAGGCACACCACAGGGAGGAGTCATCTCACCACTGCTCTGGATCCTCGTAGTCAACAAAATTCTCACAAAGCTCAAAGATCAGGGCATTAAAATAGTAGCATATGCAGATGACATAGTGGTTTTGGTATCGGGCAAGTTTCTTACCATCATCGAAAGCATTATGGAAAATGCATTAAAGGATTTATCTTCTTGGGCAACTAAGAATGGTCTCGGGGTCAACCCCACCAAGACAGAGCTAGTTTTGTTCACGAAGAAAAGGAAACTGGAGGGCTTCAACCCTCCCAAACTAAATGGCATTCCTCTAATACCTTCTAAGGAAGCTAAATTTCTAGGAGTAATCCTTGACTCCAAGCTTACATGGAAGCGTAATACTGAGGAAAGAATGAAAAAAGCACTATGTGCATTCTACACATGCAAAAAGACCTTCGGTGTACGTTGGGGTATGCGACCGCAAGTCATCCAATGGATGTACACAGCGATTGTCAGACCCATTCTTACCTATGGCTCTATTGTATGGTGGAAGGCGGTGGAAAAATCAAGCTATCTCAAGAACCTGAATAAGGTACAGAGACTAGCCTGTGTAGGAATAACAGGGGCTCAAAGAACCACACCACAAGCTGGATTGGAAATGATCTTGGACCTCCCGGCTCTGGATAGGTTTGGTTCTCGAAATATTCGCATCCAAAGTCAAATTACTGTATTTCGATGCAACCCTAAAAAGGGCTTTGGATAACGATATTTCCGCAACCAAGCCTTGTAAAAGGTTGCAGTTTTCAGTTTCGTATAGAAAATTAACAGGCCTTTCCGCCGATATGAATAAAAAAATTTTGCAAGCTTCGGTTCTCGAAATATTCACATCAGAAATGATATTACTTTGTTTTTTTCGGTCCAACCTTAAAAAGTGTCGATGGCGATATTTCCACAACAAAGCCTCGTAAGGGGTTGCGGTTTGCAGTGGCGAATAGCAAATTCCCAGAGCTTTCCAGCGATGTAAAAATTTTGACAAAAATTTTTTCAATGATTTTTGAAAAAAATCATGGACTACCCCCTTGCCACTTTTTTTCAACTTTTAAAAAATGTTTCCAAATCCCATCGAGCTATACATCAAAAGACAGGTTTTTTCAAACTCTATCCGGACGTCTAAACCAAAAGCGTGTGGAAGGTCTGGTTCTCGAAATATTTTCATCCAAAGTGATTGCTCGATTTACTGCATTTCTGTGCAAAACATGCAAAAGCGTTTGTGTTTGGATAGCGATATTTCCGTAATCGAGCCTCGAAATCGGAAACGGTTTTAAAAATCCATCGTTAAATTTTTAAGAGCTTTCTAAAACTGAAAACGAAAATACTCTGCGAGGTTTGGTTCTCGAAATATTCGCATCCAAAGTCAAATTACTGTATTTCGATGCAACCCTAAAAAGGGCTTTGGATAACGATATTTCCGCAACCAAGCCTTGTAAAAGGTTGCAGTTTTCAGTTTCGTATAGAAAATTAACAGGCCTTTCCGCCGATATGAATACAAAAATTTTGCAAGCTGCGGTTCTCGAAATATTCACATCAGAAATGATATTACTTTGTTTTTTTCGGTCCAACCTTAAAAAGTGTCGATGGCGATATTTCCACAACAAAGCCTCGTAAGGGGTTGCGGTTTGCAGTGGCGAATAGCAAATTCCCAGAGCTTTCCAGCGATGTAAAAATTTTGACAAAAATTTTTTCAATGATTTTTGAAAAAAATCATGGACTACCCCCTTGCCACTTTTTTTCAACTTTTAAAAAATGTTTCCAAATCCCATCGAGCTATACATCAAAAGACAGGTTTTTTCAAACTCTATCCGGACGTCTAAACCAAAAGCGTGTGGAAGGTCTGGTTCTCGAAATATTTTCATCCAAAGTGATTGCTCGATTTACTGCATTTCTGTGCAAAACATGCAAAAGCGTTTGCGTTTGGATAGCGATATTTCCGTAATCGAGCCTCGAAATCGGAAACGGTTTTAAAAATCCATCGTTAAATTTTTAAGAGCTTTCTAAAACTGAAAACGAAAATACTCTGCGAGGTTTGGTTCTCGAAATATTCGCATCCAAAGTCAAATTACTGTATTTCGATGCAACCCTAAAAAGGGCTTTGGATAACGATATTTCCGCAACCAAGCCTTGTAAAAGGTTGCAGTTTTCAGTTTCGTATAGAAAATTAACAGGCCTTTCCGCCGATATGAATAAAAAAATTTTGCAAGCTTCGGTTCTCGAAATATTCACATCAGAAATGATATTACTTTGTTTTTTCGGTCCAACCTTAAAAAGTGTCGATGGCGATATTTCCACAACAAAGCCTCGTAAGGGGTTGCGGTTTGCAGTGGCGAATAGCAAATTCCCAGAGCTTTCCAGCGATGTAAAAATTTTGACAAAAATTTTTTCAATGATTTTTGAAAAAAATCATGGACTACCCCCTTGCCACTTTTTTTCAACTTTTAAAAAATGTTTCCAAATCCCATCGAGCTATACATCAAAAGACAGGTTTTTTCAAACTCTATCCGGACGTCTAAACCAAAAGCGTGTGGAAGGTCTGGTTCTCGAAATATTTTCATCCAAAGTGATTGCTCGATTTACTGCATTTCTGTGCAAAACATGCAAAAGCGTTTGTGTTTGGATAGCGATATTTCCGTAATCGAGCCTCGAAATCGGAAACGGTTTTAAATATCCATCGTTAAATTTTTAAGAGCTTTCTAAAACTGAAAACGAAAATACTCTACGAGGTTTGGTTCTCGAAATATTCGCATCCAAAGTCAAATTACTGTATTTCGATGCAACCCTAAAAAGGGCTTTGGATAACGATATTTCCGCAACCAAGCCTTGTAAAAGGTTGCAGTTTTCAGTTTCGTATAGAAAATTAACAGGCCTTTCCGCCGATATGAATACAAAAATTTTGCAAGCTTCGGTTCTCGAAATATTCACATCAGAAATGATATTACTTTGTTTTTTTCGGTCCAACCTTAAAAAGTGTCGATGGCGATATTTCCACAACAAAGCCTCGTAAGGGGTTGCGGTTTGCAGTGGCGAATAGCAAATTCCCAGAGCTTTCCAGCGATGTAAAAATTTTGACAAAAATTTTTTCAATGATTTTTGAAAAAAATCATGGACTACCCCCTTGCCACTTTTTTTCAACTTTTAAAAAATGTTTCCAAATCCCATCGAGCTATACATCAAAAGACAGGTTTTTTCAATCTCTATCCGGACGTCTAAACCAAAAGCGTGTGGAAGGTCTGGTTCTCGAAATATTTTCATCCAAAGTGATTGCTCGATTTACTGCATTTCTGTGCAAAACATGCAAAAGCGTTTGTGTTTGGATAGCGATATTTCCGTAATCGAGCCTCGAAATCGGAAACGGTTTTAAAAATCCATCGTTAAATTTTTAAGAGCTTTCTAAAACTGAAAACGAAAATACTCTGCGAGGTTTGGTTCTCGAAATATTCGCATCCAAAGTCAAATTACTGTATTTCGATGCAACCCTAAAAAGGGCTTTGGATAACGATATTTCCGCAACCAAGCCTTGTAAAAGGTTGCAGTTTTCAGTTTCGTATAGAAAATTAACAGGCCTTTCCGCCGATATGAATAATTTAAATAAATATAATAAATTTTGCAAGCTTCGGTTCTCGAAATATTCACATCAGAAATGATATTACTTTGTTTTTTTCGGTCCAACCTTAAAAAGTGTCGATGGCGATATTTCCACAACAAAGCCTCGTAAGGGGTTGCGGTTTGCAGTGGCGAATAGCAAATTCTCAGAGCTTTCCAGCGATGTAAAAATTTTGACAAAAATTTTTTCAATGATTTTTGAAAAAAATCATGGACTACCCCCTTGCCACTTTTTTTCAACTTTTAAAAAATGTTTCCAAATCCCATCGAGCTATACATCAAAAGACAGGTTTTTTCAAACTCTATCCGGACGTCTAAACCAAAAGCGTGTGGAAGGTCTGGTTCTCGAAATATTTTCATCCAAAGTGATTGCTCGATTTACTGCATTTCTGTGCAAAACATGCAAAAGCGTTTGTGTTTGGATAGCGATATTTCCGTAATCGAGCCTCGAAATCGGAAACGGTTTTAAAAATCCACTGTTAAATTTTTAAGAGCTTTCTAAAACTGAAAACGAAAATACTCTGCGAGGTTTGGTTCTCGAAATATTCGCATCCAAAGTCAAATTACTGTATTTCGATGCAACCCTAAAAAGGGCTTTGGATAACGATATTTCCGCAACCAAGCCTTGTAAAAGGTTGCAGTTTTCAGTTTCATATAGAAAATTAACAGGCCTTTCCGCCGATATGAATAAAAAAATTTTGCAAGCTTCGGTTCTCGAAATATTCACATCAGAAATGATATTACTTTGTTTTTTTCGGTCCAACCTTAAAAAGTGTCGATGGCGATATTTCCACAACAAAGCCTCGTAAGGGGTTGCGGTTTGCAGTGGCGAATAGCAAATTCCCAGAGCTTTCCAGCGATGTAAAAATTTTGACAAAAATTTTTTCAATGATTTTTGAAAAAAATCATGGACTACCCCCTTGCCACTTTTTTTCAACTTTTAAAAAATGTTTCCAAATCCCATCGAGCTATACATCAAAAGACAGGTTTTTTCAAACTCTATCCGGACGTCTAAACCAAAAGCGTGTGGAAGGTCTGGTTCTCGAAATATTTTCATCCAAAGTGATTGCTCGATTTACTGCATTTCTGTGCAAAACATGCAAAAGCGTTTGTGTTTGGATAGCGATATTTCCGTAATCGAGCCTCGAAATCGGAAACGGTTTTAAAAATCCATCGTTAAATTTTTAAGAGCTTTCTAAAACTGAAAACGAAAATACTCTGCGAGGTTTGGTTCTCGAAATATTCGCATCCAAAGTCAAATTACTGTATTTCGATGCAACCCTAAAAAGGGCTTTGGATAACGATATTTCCGCAACCAAGCCTTGTAAAAGGTTGCAGTTTTCAGTTTCGTATAGAAAATTAACAGGCCTTTCCGCCGATATGAATAAAAAAATTTTGCAAGCTTCGGTTCTCGAAATATTCACATCAGAAATGATATTACTTTGTTTTTTTCGGTCCAACCTTAAAAAGTGTCGATGGCGATATTTCCACAACAAAGCCTCGTAAGGGGTTGCGGTTTGCAGTGGCGAATAGCAAATTCCCAGAGCTTTCCAGCGATGTAAAAATTTTGACAAAAATTTTTTCAATGATTTTTGAAAAAAATCATGGACTACCCCCTTGCCACTTTTTTTCAACTTTTAAAAAATGTTTCCAAATCCCATCGAGCTATACATCAAAAGACAGGTTTTTTCAATCTCTATCCGGACGTCTAAACCAAAAGCGTGTGGAAGGTCTGGTTCTCGAAATATTTTCATCCAAAGTGATTGCTCGATTTACTGCATTTCTGTGCAAAACATGCAAAAGCGTTTGTGTTTGGATAGCGATATTTCCGTAATCGAGCCTCGAAATCGGAAACGGTTTTAAAAATCCATCGTTAAATTTTTAAGAGCTTTCTAAAACTGAAAACGAAAATACTCTGCGAGGTTTGGTTCTCGAAATATTCGCATCCAAAGTCAAATTACTGTATTTCGATGCAACCCTAAAAAGGGCTTTGGATAACGATATTTCCGCAACCAAGCCTTGTAAAAGGTTGCAGTTTTCAGTTTCGTATAGAAAATTAACAGGCCTTTCCGCCGATATGAATAAAAAAATTTTGCAAGCTTCGGTTCTCGAAATATTCACATCAGAAATGATATTACTTTGTTTTTTTCGGTCCAACCTTAAAAAGTGTCGATGGCGATATTTCCACAACAAAGCCTCGTAAGGGGTTGCGGTTTGCAGTGGCGAATAGCAAATTCCCAGAGCTTTCCAGCGATGTAAAAATTTTGACAAAAATTTTTTCAATGATTTTTGAAAAAAATCATGGACTACCCCCTTGCCACTTTTTTTCAACTTTTAAAAAATGTTTCCAAATCCCATCGAGCTATACATCAAAAGACAGGTTTTTTCAAACTCTATCCGGACGTCTAAACCAAAAGCGTGTGGAAGGTCTGGTTCTCGAAATATTTTCATCCAAAGTGATTGCTCGATTTACTGCATTTCTGTGCAAAACATGCAAAAGCGTTTGTGTTTGGATAGCGATATTTCCGTAATCGAGCCTCGAAATCGGAAACGGTTTTAAATATCCATCGTTAAATTTTTAAGAGCTTTCTAAAACTGAAAACGAAAATACTCTACGAGGTTTGGTTCTCGAAATATTCGCATCCAAAGTCAAATTACTGTATTTCGATGCAACCCTAAAAAGGGCTTTGGATAACGATATTTCCGCAACCAAGCCTTGTAAAAGGTTGCAGTTTTCAGTTTCGTATAGAAAATTAACAGGCCTTTCCGCCGATATGAATAATTTAAATAAATATAATAAATTTTGCAAGCTTCGGTTCTCGAAATATTCACATCAGAAATGATATTACTTTGTTTTTTTCGGTCCAACCTTAAAAAGTGTCGATGGCGATATTTCCACAACAAAGCCTCGTAAGGGGTTGCGGTTTGCAGTGGCGAATAGCAAATTCCCAGAGCTTTCCAGCGATGTAAAAATTTTGACAAAAATTTTTTCAATGATTTTTGAAAAAAATCATGGACTACCCCCTTGCCACTTTTTTTCAACTTTTAAAAAATGTTTCCAAATCCCATCGAGCTATACATCAAAAGACAGGTTTTTTCAAACTCTATCCGGACGTCTAAACCAAAAGCGTGTGGAAGGTCTGGTTCTCGAAATATTTTCATCCAAAGTGATTGCTCGATTTACTGCATTTCTGTGCAAAACATGCAAAAGCGTTTGTGTTTGGATAGCGATATTTCCGTAATCGAGCCTCGAAATCGGAAACGGTTTTAAAAATCCAGTGTTAAATTTTTAAGAGCTTTCTAAAACTGAAAACGAAAATACTCTGCGAGGTTTGGTTCTCGAAATATTCGCATCCAAAGTCAAATTACTGTATTTCGATGCAACCCTAAAAAGGGCTTTGGATAACGATATTTCCGCAACCAAGCCTTGTAAAAGGTTGCAGTTTTCAGTTTCGCATAGAAAATTAACAGGCCTTTCCGCCGATATGAATAAAAAAATTTTGCAAGCTTCGGTTCTCGAAATATTCACATCAGAAATGATATTACTTTGTTTTTTTCGGTCCAACCTTAAAAAGTGTCGATGGCGATATTTCCACAACAAAGCCTCGTAAGGGGTTGCGGTTTGCAGTGGCGAATAGCAAATTCCCAGAGCTTTCCAGCGATGTAAAAATTTTTTCAATGATTTTTGAAAAAAATCATGGACTACCCCCTTGCCACTTTTTTTCAACTTTTAAAAAATGTTTCCAAATCCCATCGAGCTATACATCAAAAGACAGGTTTTTTCAAACTCTATCCGGACGTCTAAACCAAAAGCGTGTGGAAGGTCTGGTTCTCGAAATATTTTCATCCAAAGTGATTGCTCGATTTACTGCATTTCTGTGCAAAACATGCAAAAGCGTTTGTGTTTGGATAGCGATATTTCCGTAATCGAGCCTCGAAATCGGAAACGGTTTTAAAAATCCAGTGTTAAATTTTTAAGAGCTTTCTAAAACTGAAAACGAAAATACTCTGCGAGGTTTGGTTCTCGAAATATTCGCATCCAAAGTCAAATTACTGTATTTCGATGCAACCCTAAAAAGGGCTTTGGATAACGATATTTCCGCAACCAAGCCTTGTAAAAGGTTGCAGTTTTCAGTTTCGCATAGAAAATTAACAGGCCTTTCCGCCGATATGAATAAAAAAATTTTGCAAGCTTCGGTTCTCGAAATATTCACATCAGAAATGATATTACTTTGTTTTTTTCGGTCCAACCTTAAAAAGTGTCGATGGCGATATTTCCACAACAAAGCCTCGTAAGGGGTTGCGGTTTGCAGTGGCGAATAGCAAATTCCCAGAGCTTTCCAGCGATGTAAAAATTTTGACAAAAATTTTTTCAATGATTTTTGAAAAAATTCATGGACTACCCCCTTGCCACTTTTTTTCAACTTTTAAAAAATGTTTCCAAATCCCATCGAGCTATACATCAAAAGACAGGTTTTTTCAAACTCTATCCGGACGTCTAAACCAAAAGCGTGTGGAAGGTCTGGTTCTCGAAATATTTTCATCCAAAGTGATTGCTCGATTTACTGCATTTCTGTGCAAAACATGCAAAAGCGTTTGTGTTTGGATAGCGATATTTCCGTAATCGAGCCTCGAAATCGGAAACGGTTTTAAAAATCCATTGTTAAATTTTTAAGAGCTTTCTAAAACTGAAAACGAAAATACTCTGCGAGGTTTGGTTCTCGAAATATTCGCATCCAAAATCAAATTACTGTATTTCGATGCAACCCTAAAAAGGGCTTTGGATAACGATATTTCCGCAACCAAGCCTTGTAAAAGGTTGCAGTTTTCAGTTTCGTATAGAAAATTAACAGGCCTTTCCGCCGATATGAATAAAAAAATTTTGCAAGCTTCGGTTCTCGAAATATTCACATCAGAAATGATATTACTTTGTTTTTTTCGGTCCAACCTTAAAAAGTGTCGATGGCGATATTTCCACAACAAAGCCTCGTAAGGGGTTGCAGTTTGCAGTGGCGAATAGCAAATTCCCAGAGCTTTCCAGCGATGTAAAAATTTTGACAAAAATTTTTTCAATGATTTTTGAAAAAAATCATGGACTACCCCCTTGCCACTTTTTTTCAACTTTTAAAAAATGTTTCCAAATCCCATCGAGCTATACATCAAAAGACAGGTTTTTTCAAACTCTATCCGGACGTCTAAACCAAAAGCGTGTGGAAGGTCTGGTTCTCGAAATATTTTCATCCAAAGTGATTGCTCGATTTACTGCATTTCTGTGCAAAACATGCAAAAGCGTTTGTGTTTGGATAGCGATATTTCCGTAATCGAGCCTCGAAATCGGAAACGGTTTTAAAAATCCATTGTTAAATTTTTAAGAGCTTTCTAAAACTGAAAACGAAAATACTCTGCGAGGTTTGGTTCTCGAAATATTCGCATCCAAAGTCAAATTACTGTATTTCGATGCAACCCTAAAAAGGGCTTTGGATAACGATATTTCCGCAACCAAGCCTTGTAAAAGGTTGCAGTTTTCAGTTTCGTATAGAAAATTAACAGGCCTTTCCGCCGATATGAATAAAAAAATTTTGCAAGCTTCGGTTCTCGAAATATTCACATCAGAAATGATATTACTTTGTTTTTTTCGGTCCAACCTTAAAAAGTGTCGATGGCGATATTTCCACAACAAAGCCTCGTAAGGGGTTGCAGTTTGCAGTGGCGAATAGCAAATTCCCAGAGCTTTCCAGCGATGTAAAAATTTTGACAAAAATTTTTTCAATGATTTTTGAAAAAAATCATGGACTACCCCCTTGCCACTTTTTTTCAACTTTTAAAAAATGTTTCCAAATCCCATCGAGCTATACATCAAAAGACAGGTTTTTTCAAACTCTATCCGGACGTCTAAACCAAAAGCGTGTGGAAGGTCTGGTTCTCGAAATATTTTCATCCAAAGTGATTGCTCGATTTACTGCATTTCTGTGCAAAACATGCAAAAGCGTTTGTGTTTGGATAGCGATATTTCCGTAATCGAGCCTCGAAATCGGAAACGGTTTTAAAAATCCATCGTTAAATTTTTAAGAGCTTTCTAAAACTGAAAACGAAAATACTCTGCGAGGTTTGGTTCTCGAAATATTCGCATCCAAAGTCAAATTACTGTATTTCGATGCAACCCTAAAAAGGGCTTTGGATAACGATATTTCCGCAACCAAGCCTTGTAAAAGGTTGCAGTTTTCAGTTTCGTATAGAAAATTAACAGGCCTTTCCGCCGATATGAATAAAAAAATTTTGCAAGCTTCGGTTCTCGAAATATTCACATCAGAAATGATATTACTTTGTTTTTTTCGGTCCAACCTTAAAAAGTGTCGATGGCGATATTTCCACAACAAAGCCTCGTAAGGGGTTGCAGTTTGCAGTGGCGAATAGCAAATTCCCAGAGCTTTCCAGCGATGTAAAAATTTTGACAAAAATTTTTTCAATGATTTTTGAAAAAAATCATGGACTACCCCCTTGCCACTTTTTTTCAACTTTTAAAAAATGTTTCCAAATCCCATCGAGCTATACATCAAAAGTCAGGTTTTTTCAAACTCTATCCGGACGTCTAAACCAAAAGCGTGTGGAAGGTCTGGTTCTCGAAATATTTTCATCCAAAGTGATTGCTCGATTTACTGCATTTCTGTGCAAAACATGCAAAAGCGTTTGTGTTTGGATAGCGATATTTCCGTAATCGAGCCTCGAAATCGGAAACGGTTTTAAAAATCCATCGTTAAATTTTTAAGAGCTTTCTAAAACTGAAAACGAAAATACTCTGCGAGGTTTGGTTCTCGAAATATTCGCATCCAAAGTCAAATTACTGTATTTCGATGCAACCCTAAAAAGGGCTTTGGATAACGATATTTCCGCAACCAAGCCTTGTAAAAGGTTGCAGTTTTCAGTTTCGCATAGAAAATTAACAGGCCTTTCCGCCGATATGAATAAAAAAATTTTGCAAGCTTCGGTTCTCGAAATATTCACATCAGAAATGATATTACTTTGTTTTTTTCGGTCCAACCTTAAAAAGTGTCGATGGCGATATTTCCACAACAAAGCCTCGTAAGGGGTTGCAGTTTGCAGTGGCGAATAGCAAATTCCCAGAGCTTTCCAGCGATGTAAAAATTTTGACAAAAATTTTTTCAATGATTTTTGAAAAAAATCATGGACTACCCCCTTGCCACTTTTTTTCAACTTTTAAAAAATGTTTCCAAATCCCATCGAGCTATACATCAAAAGACAGGTTTTTTCAAACTCTATCCGGACGTCTAAACCAAAAGCGTGTGGAAGGTCTGGTTCTCGAAATATTTTCATCCAAAGTGATTGCTCGATTTACTGCATTTCTGTGCAAAACATGCAAAAGCGTTTGTGTTTGGATAGCGATATTTCCGTAATCGAGCCTCGAAATCGGAAACGGTTTTAAAAATCCATTGTTAAATTTTTAAGAGCTTTCTAAAACTGAAAACGAAAATACTCTGCGAGGTTTGGTTCTCGAAATATTCGCATCCAAAGTCAAATTACTGTATTTCGATGCAACCCTAAAAAGGGCTTTGGATAACGATATTTCCGCAACCAAGCCTTGTAAAAGGTTGCAGTTTTCAGTTTCGTATAGAAAATTAACAGGCCTTTCCGCCGATATGAATAAAAAAATTTTGCAAGCTTCGGTTCTCGAAATATTCACATCAGAAATGATATTACTTTGTTTTTTTCGGTCCAACCTTAAAAAGTGTCGATGGCGATATTTCCACAACAAAGCCTCGTAAGGGGTTGCAGTTTGCAGTGGCGAATAGCAAATTCCCAGAGCTTTCCAGCGATGTAAAAATTTTGACAAAAATTTTTTCAATGATTTTTGAAAAAAATCATGGACTACCCCCTTGCCACTTTTTTTCAACTTTTAAAAAATGTTTCCAAATCCCATCGAGCTATACATCAAAAGACAGGTTTTTTCAAACTCTATCCGGACGTCTAAACCAAAAGCGTGTGGAAGGTCTGGTTCTCGAAATATTTTCATCCAAAGTGATTGCTCGATTTACTGCATTTCTGTGCAAAACATGCAAAAGCGTTTGTGTTTGGATAGCGATATTTCCGTAATCGAGCCTCGAAATCGGAAACGGTTTTAAAAATCCATCGTTAAATTTTTAAGAGCTTTCTAAAACTGAAAACGAAAATACTCTGCGAGGTTTGGTTCTCGAAATATTCGCATCCAAAGTCAAATTACTGTATTTCGATGCAACCCTAAAAAGGGCTTTGGATAACGATATTTCCGCAACCAAGCCTTGTAAAAGGTTGCAGTTTTCAGTTTCGTATAGAAAATTAACAGGCCTTTCCGCCGATATGAATAAAAAAATTTTGCAAGCTTCGGTTCTCGAAATATTCACATCAGAAATGATATTACTTTGTTTTTTTCGGTCCAACCTTAAAAAGTGTCGATGGCGATATTTCCACAACAAAGCCTCGTAAGGGGTTGCAGTTTGCAGTGGCGAATAGCAAATTCCCAGAGCTTTCCAGCGATGTAAAAATTTTGACAAAAATTTTTTCAATGATTTTTGAAAAAAATCATGGACTACCCCCTTGCCACTTTTTTTCAACTTTTAAAAAATGTTTCCAAATCCCATCGAGCTATACATCAAAAGACAGGTTTTTTCAAACTCTATCCGGACGTCTAAACCAAAAGCGTGTGGAAGGTCTGGTTCTCGAAATATTTTCATCCAAAGTGATTGCTCGATTTACTGCATTTCTGTGCAAAACATGCAAAAGCGTTTGTGTTTGGATAGCGATATTTCCGTAATCGAGCCTCGAAATCGGAAACGGTTTTAAAAATCCATCGTTAAATTTTTAAGAGCTTTCTAAAACTGAAAACGAAAATACTCTGCGAGGTTTGGTTCTCGAAATATTCGCATCCAAAGTCAAATTACTGTATTTCGATGCAACCCTAAAAAGGGCTTTGGATAACGATATTTCCGCAACCAAGCCTTGTAAAAGGTTGCAGTTTTCAGTTTCGTATAGAAAATTAACAGGCCTTTCCGCCGATATGAATAAAAAAATTTTGCAAGCTTCGGTTCTCGAAATATTCACATCAGAAATGATATTACTTTGTTTTTTTCGGTCCAACCTTAAAAAGTGTCGAGGGCGATATTTCCACAACAAAGCCTCGTAAGGGGTTGCGGTTTGCAGTGGCGAATAGCAAATTCCCAGAGCTTTCCAGCGATGTAAAAATTTTTTCAATGATTTTTGAAAAAAATCATGGACTACCCCCTTGCCACTTTTTTTCAACTTTTAAAAAATGTTTCCAAATCCCATCGAGCTATACATCAAAAGACAGGTTTTTTCAAACTCTATCCGGACGTCTAAACCAAAAGCGTGTGGAAGGTCTGGTTCTCGAAATATTTTCATCCAAAGTGATTGCTCGATTTACTGCATTTCTGTGCAAAACATGCAAAAGCGTTTGTGTTTGGATAGCGATATTTCCGTAATCGAGCCTCGAAATCGGAAACGGTTTTAAAAATCCAGTGTTAAATTTTTAAGAGCTTTCTAAAACTGAAAACGAAAATACTCTGCGAGGTTTGGTTCTCGAAATATTCGCATCCAAAGTCAAATTACTGTATTTCGATGCAACCCTAAAAAGGGCTTTGGATAACGATATTTCCGCAACCAAGCCTTGTAAAAGGTTGCAGTTTTCAGTTTCGTATAGAAAATTAACAGGCCTTTCCGCCGATATGAATAAAAAAATTTTGCAAGCTTCGGTTCTCGAAATATTCACATCAGAAATGATATTACTTTGTTTTTTTCGGTCCAACCTTAAAAAGTGTCGATGGCGATATTTCCACAACAAAGCCTCGTAAGGGGTTGCGGTTTGCAGTGGCGAATAGCAAATTCCCAGAGCTTTCCAGCGATGTAAAAATTTTGACAAAAATTTTTTCAATGATTTTTGAAAAAATTCATGGACTACCCCCTTGCCACTTTTTTTCAACTTTTAAAAAATGTTTCCAAATCCCATCGAGCTATACATCAAAAGACAGGTTTTTTCAAACTCTATCCGGACGTCTAAACCAAAAGCGTGTGGAAGGTCTGGTTCTCGAAATATTTTCATCCAAAGTGATTGCTCGATTTACTGCATTTCTGTGCAAAACATGCAAAAGCGTTTGTGTTTGGATAGCGATATTTCCGTAATCGAGCCTCGAAATCGGAAACGGTTTTAAAAATCCATCGTTAAATTTTTAAGAGCTTTCTAAAACTGAAAACGAAAATACTCTGCGAGGTTTGGTTCTCGAAATATTCGCATCCAAAGTCAAATTACTGTATTTCGATGCAACCCTAAAAAGGGCTTTGGATAACGATATTTCCGCAACCAAGCCTTGTAAAAGGTTGCAGTTTTCAGTTTCGTATAGAAAATTAACAGGCCTTTCCGCCGATATGAATAAAAAAATTTTGCAAGCTTCGGTTCTCGAAATATTCACATCAGAAATGATATTACTTTGTTTTTTTCGGTCCAACCTTAAAAAGTGTCGATGGCGATATTTCCACAACAAAGCCTCGTAAGGGGTTGCGGTTTGCAGTGGCGAATAGCAAATTCCCAGAGCTTTCCAGCGATGTAAAAATTTTGACAAAAATTTTTTCAATGATTTTTGAAAAAAATCATGGACTACCCCCTTGCCACTTTTTTTCAACTTTTAAAAAATGTTTCCAAATCCCATCGAGCTATACATCAAAAGACAGGTTTTTTCAAACTCTATCCGGACGTCTAAACCAAAAGCGTGTGGAAGGTCTGGTTCTCGAAATATTTTCATCCAAAGTGATTGCTCGATTTACTGCATTTCTGTGCAAAACATGCAAAAGCGTTTGTGTTTGGATAGCGATATTTCCGTAATCGAGCATCGAAATCGGAAACGGTTTTAAAAATCCATCGTTAAATTTTTAAGAGCTTTCTAAAACTGAAAACGAAAATACTCTGCGAGGTTTGGTTCTCGAAATATTCGCATCCAAAGTCAAATTACTGTATTTCGATGCAACCCTAAAAAGGGCTTTGGATAACGATATTTCCGCAACCAAGCCTTGTAAAAGGTTGCAGTTTTCAGTTTCGTATAGAAAATTAACAGGCCTTTCCGCCGATATGAATAAAAAAATTTTGCAAGCTTCGGTTCTCGAAATATTCACATCAGAAATGATATTACTTTGTTTTTTTTCGGTCCAACCTTAAAAAGTGTCGATGGCGATATTTCCACAACAAAGCCTCGTAAGGGGTTGCGGTTTGCAGTGGCGAATAGCAAATTCCCAGAGCTTTCCAGCGATGTAAAAATTTTGACAAAAATTTTTTCAATGATTTTTGAAAAAAATCATGGACTACCCCCTTGCCACTTTTTTTCAACTTTTAAAAAATGTTTCCAAATCCCATCGAGCTATACATCAAAAGACAGGTTTTTTCAAACTCTATCCGGACGTCTAAACCAAAAGCGTGTGGAAGGTCTGGTTCTCGAAATATTTTCATCCAAAGTGATTGCTCGATTTACTGCATTTCTGTGCAAAACATGCAAAAGCGTTTGTGTTTGGATAGCGATATTTCCGTAATCGAGCCTCGAAATCGGAAACGGTTTTAAAAATCCACCGTTAAATTTTTAAGAGCTTTCTAAAACTGAAAACGAAAATACTCTGCGAGGTTTGGTTCTCGAAATATTCGCATCCAAAGTCAATTTACTGTATTTCGATGCAACCCTAAAAAGGGCTTTGGATAACGATATTTCCGCAACCAAGCCTTGTAAAAGGTTGCAGTTTTCAGTTTCGTATAGAAAATTAACAGGCCTTTCCGCCGATATGAATAAAAAAAATTTGCAAGCTTCGGTTCTCGAAATATTCACATCAGAAATGATATTACTTTGTTTTTTTCGGTCCAACCTTAAAAAGTGTCGATGGCGATATTTCCACAACAAAGCCTCGTAAGGGGTTGCGGTTTGCAGTGGCGAATAGCAAATTCCCAGAGCTTTCCAGCGATGTAAAAATTTTGACAAAAATTTTTTCAATGATTTTTGAAAAAAATCATGAACTACCCCCTTGCCACTTTTTTTCAACTTTTAAAAAATGTTTCCAAATCCCATCGAGCTATACATCAAAAGACAGGTTTTTTCAAACTCTATCCGGACGTCTAAACCAAAAGCGTGTGGAAGGTCTGGTTCTCGAAATATTTTCATCCAAAGTGATTGCTCGATTTACTGCATTTCTGTGCAAAACATGCAAAAGCGTTTGTGTTTGGATAGCGATATTTCCGTAATCGAGCCTCGAAATCGGAAACGGTTTTAAAAATCCATCGTTAAATTTTTAAGAGCTTTCTAAAACTGAAAACGAAAATACTCTGCGAGGTTTGGTTCTCGAAATATTCGCATCCAAAGTCAAATTACTGTATTTCGATGCAACCCTAAAAAGGGCTTTGGATAACGATATTTCCGCAACCAAGCCTTGTAAAAGGTTGCAGTTTTCAGTTTCGTATAGAAAATTAACAGGCCTTTCCGCCGATATGAATAAAAAAATTTTGCAAGCTTCGGTTCTCGAAATATTCACATCAGAAATGATATTACTTTGTTTTTTTTCGGTCCAACCTTAAAAAGTGTCGATGGCGATATTTCCACAACAAAGCCTCGTAAGGGGTTGCGGTTTGCAGTGGCGAATAGCAAATTCCCAGAGCTTTCCAGCGATGTAAAAATTTTGACAAAAATTTTTTCAATGATTTTTGAAAAAAATCATGGACTACCCCCTTGCCACTTTTTTTCAACTTTTAAAAAATGTTTCCAAATCCCATCGAGCTATACATCAAAAGACAGGTATTTTCAAACTCTATCCGGACGTCTAAACCAAAAGCGTGTGGAAGGTCTGGTTCTCGAAATATTTTCATCCAAAGTGATTGCTCGATTTACTGCATTTCTGTGCAAAACATGCAAAAGCGTTTGTGTTTGGATAGCGATATTTCCGTAATCGAGCCTCGAAATCGGAAACGGTTTTAAAAACCATTGTTAAATTTTTAAGAGCTTTCTAAAACTGAAAACGAAAATACTCTGCGAGGTTTGGTTCTCGAAATATTCGCATCCAAAGTCAAATTACTGTATTTCGATGCAACCCTAAAAAGGGCTTTGGATAACGATATTTCCGCAACCAAGCCTTGTAAAAGGTTGCAGTTTTCAGTTTCGTATAGAAAATTAACAGGCCTTTCCGCCGATATGAATAAAAAAATTTTGCAAGCTTCGGTTCTCGAAATATTCACATCAGAAATGATATTACTTTGTTTTTTTCGGTCCAACCTTAAAAAGTGTCGATGGCGATATTTCCACAACAAAGCCTCGTAAGGGGTTGCGGTTTGCAGTGGCGAATAGCAAATTCCCAGAGCTTTCCAGCGATGTAAAAATTTTGACAAAAATTTTTTCAATGATTTTTGAAAAAAATCATGGACTACCCCCTTGCCACTTTTTTTCAACTTTTAAAAAATGTTTCCAAATCCCATCGAGCTATACATCAAAAGACAGGTTTTTTCAAACTCTATCCGGACGTCTAAACCAAAAGCGTGTGGAAGGTCTGGTTCTCGAAATATTTTCATCCAAAGTGATTGCTCGATTTACTGCATTTCTGTGCAAAACATGCAAAAGCGTTTGTGTTTGGATAGCGATATTTCCGTAATCGAGCCTCGAAATCGGAAACGGTTTTAAAAAGCCATCGTTAAATTTTTAAGAGCTTCCTAAAACTGAAAACGAAAATACTCTACGAGGTTTGGTTCTCGAAATATTCGCATCCAAAGTCAAATTACTGTATTTCGATGCAACCCTAAAAAGGGCTTTGGATAACGATATTTCCGCAACCAAGCCTTGTAAAAGGTTGCAGTTTTCAGTTTCGTATAGAAAATTAACAGGCCTTTCCGCCGATATGAATAAAAAAATTTTGCAAGCTTCGGTTCTCGAAATATTCACATCAGAAATGATATTACTTTGTTTTTTTCGGTCCAACCTTAAAAAGTGTCGATGGCGATATTTCCACAACAAAGCCTCGTAAGGGGTTGCGGTTTGCAGTGGCGAATAGCAAATTCCCAGAGCTTTCCAGCGATGTAAAAATTTTGACAAAAATTTTTTCAATGATTTTTGAAAAAAATCATGAACTACCCCCTTGCCACTTTTTTTCAACTTTTAAAAAATGTTTCCAAATCCCATCGAGCTATACATCAAAAGACAGGTTTTTTCAAACTCTATCCGGACGTCTAAACCAAAAGCGTGTGGAAGGTCTGGTTCTCGAAATATTTTCATCCAAAGTGATTGCTCGATTTACTGCATTTCTGTGCAAAACATGCAAAAGCGTTTGTGTTTGGATAGCGATATTTCCGTAATCGAGCGTCGAAATCGGAAACGGTTTTAAAAATCCATCGTTAAATTTTTAAGAGCTTTCTAAAACTGAAAACGAAAATACTCTGCGAGGTTTGGTTCTCGAAATATTCGCATCCAAAGTCAAATTACTGTATTTCGATGCAACCCTAAAAAGGGCTTTGGATAACGATATTTCCGCAACCAAGCCTTGTAAAAGGTTGCAGTTTTCAGTTTCGTATAGAAAATTAACAGGCCTTTCCGCCGATATGAATAAAAAAATTTTGCAAGCTTCGGTTCTCGAAATATTCACATCAGAAATGATATTACTTTGTTTTTTTCGGTCCAACCTTAAAAAGTGTCGATGGCGATATTTCCACAACAAAGCCTCGTAAGGGGTTGCGGTTTGCAGTGGCGAATAGCAAATTCCCAGAGCTTTCCAGCGATGTAAAAATTTTGACAAAAATTTTTTCAATGATTTTTGAAAAAAATCATGGACTACCCCCTTGCCACTTTTTTTCAACTTTTAAAAAATGTTTCCAAATCCCATCGAGCTATACATCAAAAGACAGGTTTTTTCAAACTCTATCCGGACGTCTAAACCAAAAGCGTGTGGAAGGTCTGGTTCTCGAAATATTTTCATCCAAAGTGATTGCTCGATTTACTGCATTTCTGTGCAAAACATGCAAAAGCGTTTGTGTTTGGATAGCGATATTTCCGTAATCGAGCCTCGAAATCGGAAACGGTTTTAAAAATCCATCGTTAAATTTTTAAGAGCTTTCTAAAACTGAAAACGAAAATACTCTGCGAGGTTTGGTTCTCGAAATATTCGCATCCAAAGCCAAATTACTGTATTTCGATGCAACCCTAAAAAGGGCTTTGGATAACGATATTTCCGCAACCAGGCCTTGTAAAAGGTTGCAGTTTTCAGTTTCGTATAGAAAATTAACAGGCCTTTCCGCCGATATGAATAAAAAAATTTTGCAAGCTTCGGTTCTCGAAATATTCACATCAGAAATGATATTACTTTGTTTTTTTTCGGTCCAACCTTAAAAAGTGTCGATGGCGATATTTCCACAACAAAGCCTCGTAAGGGGTTGCGGTTTGCAGTGGCGAATAGCAAATTCCCAGAGCTTTCCAGCGATGTAAAAATTTTGACAAAAATTTTTTCAATGATTTTTGAAAAAAATCATGGACTACCCCCTTGCCACTTTTTTTCAACTTTTAAAAAATGTTTCCAAATCCCATCGAGCTATACATCAAAAGACAGGTTTTTTCAAACTCTATCCGGACGTCTAAACCAAAAGCGTGTGGAAGGTCTGGTTCTCGAAATATTTTCATCCAAAGTGATTGCTCGATTTACTGCATTTCTGTGCAAAACATGCAAAAGCGTTTGTGTTTGGATAGCGATATTTCCGTAGTCGAGCCTCGAAATCGGAAACGGTTTTAAAAATCCATCGTTAAATTTTTAAGAGCTTTCTAAAACTGAAAACGAAAATACTCTGCGAGGTTTGGTTCTCGAAATATTCGCTTCCAAAGTCAAATTACTGTATTTCGATGCAACCCTAAAAAGGGCTTTGGATAACGATATTTCCGCAACCAAGGCTTGTAAGAGGTTGCAGTTTTCAGTTTCGTATAGAAAATTAACAGGCCTTTCCGCCGATATGAACAAAAAAATTTTGCAAGCTTCGGTTCTCGAAATATTCACATCAGAAATGATATTACTTTGTTTTTTTCGGTCCAACCTTAAAACGTGTCGATGGCGATATTTCCACAACAAAGCCTCGTAAGGGGTTGCGGTTTGCAGTGGCGAATAGCAAATTCCCAGAGCTTTCCAGCGATGTAAAAATTTTGACAAACATTTTTTCAATGATTTTTGAAAAAAATCATGGACTACCCCCTTGCCACTTTTTTTCAACTTTTAAAAAATGTTTCCAAATCCCATCGAGCTATACATCAAAAGACAGGTTTTTTCAAACTCTATCCGGACGTCTAAACCAAAAGCGTGTGGAAGGTCTGGTTCTCGAAATATTTTCATCCAAAGTGATTGCTCGATTTACTGCATTTCTGTGCAAAACATGCAAAAGCGTTTGTGTTTGGATAGCGATATTTCCGTAATCGAGCCTCGAAATCGGAAACGGTTTTAAAAATCCATTGTTAAATTTTTAAGAGCTTTCTAAAACTGAAAACGAAAATACTCTGCGAGGTTTGGTTCTCGAAATATTCGCATCCAAAGTCAAATTACTGTATTTCGATAACTTTGGATAACGATATTTCCGCAACCAAGCCTTGTAAAAGGTTGCAGTTTTCAGTTTCGTATAGAAAATTAACAGGCCTTTCCGCCGATATGAATAAAAAAATTTTGCAAGCTTCGGTTCTCGAAATATTCACATCAGAAATGATATTACTTTGTTTTTTTCGGTCCAACCTTAAGAAGTGTCGATGGCGATATTTCCACAACAAAGCCTCGTAAGGGGTTGCGGTTTGCAGTGGCGAAAAGCAAATTCATAGAGCTTTCCAGCGATGTAAAAATTTTGACAAAAATTTTTTCAATGATTTTTGAAAAAAATCATGGACTACCCCCTTGCCACTTTTTTTCAACTTTTAAAAAATGTTTCCAAATCCCATCGAGCTATACATCAAAAGACAGGTTTTTTCAAACTCTATCCGGACGTCTAAACCAAAAGCGTGTGGTAGGTCTGGTTCTCGAAATATTTTCATCCAAAGTGATTGCTCGATTTACTGCATTTCTGTGCAAAACATGCAAAAGCGTTTGTGTTTGGATAGCGATATTTCCGTAATCGAGCCTCGAAATCGGAAACGGTTTTGAAAATCCATCGTTAAATTTTTAAGAGCTTTCTAAAACTGAAAACGAAAATACTCTGCGAGGTTTGGTTCTCGAAATATTCGCATCCAAAGTCAAATTACTGTATTTCGATGCAACCCTAAAAAGGGCTTTGGATAACGATATTTCCGCAACCAAGCCTTGTAAAAGGTTGCAGTTTTCAGTTTCGTATAGAAAATTAACAGGCCTTTCCGCCGATATGAATAAAAAAATTTTGCAAGCTTCGGTTCTCGAAATATTCACATCAGAAATGATATTACTTTGTTTTTTCGGTCCAACCTTAAAAAGTGTCGATGGCGATATTTCCACAACAAAGCCTCGTAAGGGGTTGCGGTTTGCAGTGGCGAATAGCAAATTCCCAGAGCTTTCCAGCGATGTAAAAATTTTGACAAAAATTTTTTCAATGATTTTTGAAAAAAATCATGGACTACCCCCTTGCCACTTTTTTTCAACTTTTAAAAAATGTTTCCAAATCCCATCGAGCTATACATCAAAAGACAGGTTTTTTCAAACTCTATCCCGACGTCTAAACCAAAAGCGTGTGGAAGGTCTGGTTCTCGAAATATTTTCATCCAAAGTGATTGCTCGATTTACTGCATTTCTGTGCAAAACATGCAAAAGCGTTTGTGTTTGGATAGCGATATTTCCGTAATCGAGCCTCGAAATCGGAAACGGTTTTAAAAATCCATTGTTAAATTTTTAAGAGCTTTCTAAAACTGAAAACGAAAATACTCTGCGAGGTTTGGTTCTCGAAATATTCGCATCCAAAGTCAAATTACTGTATTTCGATGCAACCCTAAAAAGGGCTTTGGATAACGATATTTCCGCAACCAAGCCTTGTAAAAGGTTGCAGTTTTCAGTTTCGTATAGAAAATTAACAGGCCTTTCCGCCGATATGAATAAAAAAATTTTGCAAGCTTCGGTTCTCGAAATATTCACATCAGAAATGATATTACTTTGTTTTTTTTCGGTCCAACCTTAAAAAGTGTCGATGGCGATATTTCCACAACAAAGCCTCGTAAGGGGTTGCGGTTTGCAGTGGCGAATAGCAAATTCCCAGAGCTTTCCAGCGATGTAAAAATTTTGACAAAAATTTTTTCAATGATTTTTGAAAAAAATCATGGACTACCCCCTTGCCACTTTTTTTCAACTTTTAAAAAATGTTTCCAAATCCCATCGAGCTATACATCAAAAGACAGGTTTTTTCAAACTCTATCCGGACGTCTAAACCAAAAGCGTGTGGAAGGTCTGGTTCTCGAAATATTTTCATCCAAAGTGATTGCTCGATTTACTGCATTTCTGTGCAAAACATGCAAAAGCGTTTGTGTTTGGATAGCGATATTTCCGTAATCGAGCCTCGAAATCGGAAACGGTTTTAAAAATCCATCGTTAAATTTTTAAGAGCTTTCTAAAACTGAAAACGAAAATACTCTGCGAGGTTTGGTTCTCGAAATATTCGCATCCAAAGTCAAATTACTGTATTTCGATGCAACTCTAAAAAGGGCTTTGGATAACGATATTTCCGCAACCAAGCCTTGTAAAAATTTGCAGTTTTCAGTTTCGTATAGAAAATTAACAGGCCTTTCCGCCGATATGAATAAAAAAATTTTGCAAGCTTCGGTTCTCGAAATATTCACATCAGAAATGATATTACTTTGTTTTTTTCGGTCCAACCTTAAAAAGTGTCGATGGCGATATTTCCACAACAAAGCCTCGTAAGGGGTTGCGGTTTGCAGTGGCGAATAGCAAATTCCCAGAGCTTTCCAGCGATGTAAAAATTTTGACAAAAAATTTTTCAATGATTTTTGAAAAAAATCATGAACTACCCCCTTGCCACTTTTTTTCAACTTTTAAAAAATGTTTCCAAATCCCATCGAGCTATACATCAAAAGACAGGTTTTTTCAAACTCTATCCGGACGTCTAAACCAAAAGCGTGTGGAAGGTCTGGTTCTCGAAATATTTTCATCCAAAGTGATTGCTCGATTTACTGCATTTCTGTGCAAAACATGCAAAAGCGTTTGTGTTTGGATAGCGATATTTCCGTAATCGAGCCTCCAAATCGGAAACGGTTTTAAAAATCCATCGTTAAATTTTTAAGAGCTTTCTAAAACTGAAAACGAAAATACTCTGCGAGGTTTGGTTCTCGAAATATTCGCATCCAAAGCCAAATTACTGTATTTCGATGCAACCCTAAAAAGGGCTTTGGATAACGATATTTCCGCAACCAGGCCTTGTAAAAGGTTGCAGTTTTCAGTTTCGTATAGAAAATTAACAGGCCTTTCCGCCGATATGAATAAAAAAATTTTGCAAGCTTCGGTTCTCGAAATATTCACATCAGAAATGATATTACTTTGTTTTTTTTCGGTCCAACCTTAAAAAGTGTCGATGGCGATATTTCCACAACAAAGCCTCGTAAGGGGTTGCGGTTTGCAGTGGCGAATAGCAAATTCCCAGAGCTTTCCAGCGATGTAAAAATTTTGACAAAAATTTTTTCAATGATTTTTGAAAAAAATCATGGACTACCCCCTTGCCACTTTTTTTCAACTTTTAAAAAATGTTTCCAAATCCCATCGAGCTATACATCAAAAGACAGGTTTTTTCAAACTCTATCCGGACGTCTAAACCAAAAGCGTGTGGAAGGTCTGGTTCTCGAAATATTTTCATCCAAAGTGATTGCTCGATTTACTGCATTTCTGTGCAAAACATGCAAAAGCGTTTGTGTTTGGATAGCGATATTTCCGTAATCGAGCCTCGAAATCGGAAACGGTTTTGAAAATCCATCGTTAAATTTTTAAGAGCTTTCTAAAACTGAAAACGAAAATACTCTTCGAGGTTTGGTTCTCGAAATATTCGCATCCAAAGTCAAATTACTGTATTTCGATGCAACCCTAAAAAGGGCTTTGGATAACGATATTTCCGCAACCAAGCCTTGTAAAAGGTTGCAGTTTTCAGTTTCGTATAGAAAATTAACAGGCCTTTCCGCCGATATGAATACAAAAATTTTGCAAGCTGCGGTTCTCGAAATATTCACATCAGAAATGATATTACTTTGTTTTTTTCGGTCCAACCTTAAAAAGTGTCGATGGCGATATTTCCACAACAAAGCCTCGTAAGGGGTTGCGGTTTGCAGTGGCGAATAGCAAATTCCCAGAGCTTTCCAGCGATGTAAAAATTTTGACAAAAATTTTTTCAATGATTTTTGAAAAAAATCATGGACTACCCCCTTGCCACTTTTTTTCAACTTTTAAAAAATGTTTCCAAATCCCATCGAGCTATACATCAAAAGACAGGTTTTTTCAAACTCTATCCGGACGTCTAAACCAAAAGCGTGTGGAAGGTCTGGTTCTCGAAATATTTTCATCCAAAGTGATTGCTCGATTTACTGCATTTCTGTGCAAAACATGCAAAAGCGTTTGTGTTTGGATAGCGATATTTCCGTAATCGAGCCTCGAAATCGGAAACGGTTTTGAAAATCCATCGTTAAATTTTTAAGAGCTTTCTAAAACTGAAAACGAAAATACTCTGCGAGGTTTGGTTCTCGAAATATTCGCATCCAAAGTCAAATTACTGTATTTCGATGCAACCCTAAAAAGGGCTTTGGATAACGATATTTCCGCAACCAAGCCTTGTAAAAGGTTGCAGTTTTCAGTTTCGTATAGAAAATTAACAGGCCTTTCCGCCGATATGAATAAAAAAATTTTGCAAGCTTCGGTTCTCGAAATATTCACATCAGAAATGATATTACTTTGTTTTTTTTCGGTCCAACCTTAAAAAGTGTCGATGGCGATATTTCCACAACAAAGCCTCGTAAGGGGTTGCGGTTTGCAGTGGCGAATAGCAAATTCCCAGAGCTTTCCAGCGATGTAAAAATTTTGACAAAAATTTTTTCAATGATTTTTGAAAAAAATCATGGACTACCCCCTTGCCACTTTTTTTCAACTTTTAAAAAATGTTTCCAAATCCCATCGAGCTATACATCAAAAGACAGGTTTTTTCAAACTCTATCCGGACGTCTAAACCAAAAGCGTGTGGAAGGTCTGGTTCTCGAAATATTTTCATCCAAAGTGATTGCTCGATTTACTGCATTTCTGTGCAAAACATGCAAAAGCGTTTGTGTTTGGATAGCGATATTTCCGTAATCGAGCCTCGAAATCGGAAACGGTTTTAAAAATCCAGTGTTAAATTTTTAAGAGCTTTCTAAAACTGAAAACGAAAATACTCTGCGAGGTTTGGTTCTCGAAATATTCGCATCCAAAGTCAAATTACTGTATTTCGATGCAACCCTAAAAAGGGCTTTGGATAACGATATTTCCGCAACCAAGCCTTGTAAAAGGTTGCAGTTTTCAGTTTCGTATAGAAAATTAACAGGCCTTTCCGCCGATATGAATAAAAAAATTTTGCAAGCTTCGGTTCTCGAAATATTCACATCAGAAATGATATTACTTTGTTTTTTTCGGTCCAACCTTAAAAAGTGTCGATGGCGATATTTCCACAACAAAGCCTCGTAAGGGGTTGCGATTTGCAGTGGCGAATAGCAAATTCCCAGAGCTTTCCAGCGATGTAAAAATTTTGACAAAAATTTTTTCAATGATTTTTGAAAAAAATCATGGACTACCCCCTTGCCACTTTTTTTCAACTTTTAAAAAATGTGTGCCTTGCCACTTTTTTTCAACTTTTAAAAAATGTTTCCAAATCCCATCGAGCTATACATCAAAAGACAGGTTTTTTCAAACTCTATCCGGACGTCTAAACCAAAAGCGTGTGGAAGGTCTGGTTCTCGAAATATTTTCATCCAAAGTGATTGCTCGATTTACTGCATTTCTGTGCAAAACATGCAAAAGCGTTTGTGTTTGGATAGCGATATTTCCGTAATCGAGCCTCGAAATCGGAAACGGTTTTAAAAATCCATCGTTAAATTTTTAAGAGCTTTCTAAAACTGAAAACGAAAATACTCTGCGAGGTTTGGTTCTCGAAATATTCGCATCCAAAGTCAAATTACTGTATTTCGATGCAACCCTAAAAAGGGCTTTGGATAACGATATTTCCGCAACCAAGCCTTGTAAAAGGTTGCAGTTTTCAGTTTCGTATAGAAAATTAACAGGCCTTTCCGCCGATATGAATAAAAAAATTTTTCAATCTTCGGTTCTCGAAATATTCACATCAGAAATGATATTACTTTGTTTTTTTTCGGTCCAACCTTAAAAAGTGTCGATGGCGATATTTCCACAACAAAGCCTCGTAAGGGGTTGCGGTTTGCAGTGGCGAATAGCAAATTCCCAGAGCTTTCCAGCGATGTAAAAATTTTGACAAAAATTTTTTCAATGATTTTTGAAAAAAATCATGGACTACCCCCTTGCCACTTTTTTTCAACTTTTAAAAAATGTTTCCAAATCCCATCGAGCTATACATCAAAAGACAGGTTTTTTCAAACTCTATCCGGACGTCTAAACCAAAAGCGTGTGGAAGGTCTGGTTCTCGAAATATTTTCATCCAAAGTGATTGCTCGATTTACTGCATTTCTGTGCAAAACATGCAAAAGCGTTTGTGTTTGGATAGCGATATTTCCGTAATCGAGCCTCGAAATCGGAAACGGTTTTAAAAATCCATTGTTAAATTTTTAAGAGCTTTCTAAAACTGAAAACGAAAATACTCTGCGAGGTTTGGTTCTCGAAATATTCGCATCCAAAGTCAAATTACTGTATTTCGATGCAACCCTAAAAAGGGCTTTGGATAACGATATTTCCGCAACCAAGCCTTGTAAAAGGTTGCAGTTTTCAGTTTCGTATAGAAAATTAACAGGCCTTTCCGCCGATATGAATAAAAAAATTTTGCAAGCTGCGGTTCTCGAAATATTCACATCAGAAATGATATTACTTTGTTTTTTTCGGTCCAACCTTAAAAAGTGTCGATGGCGATATTTCCACAACAAAGCCTCGTAAGGGGTTGCGGTTTGCAGTGGCGAATAGCAAATTCCCAGAGCTTTCCAGCGATGTAAAAATTTTGACAAAAATTTTTTCAATGATTTTTGAAAAAAATCATGGACTACCCCCTTGCCACTTTTTTTCAACTTTTAAAAAATGTTTCCAAATCCCATCGAGCTATACATCAAAAGACAGGTTTTTTCAAACTCTATCCGGACGTCTAAACCAAAAGCGTGTGGAAGGTCTGGTTCTCGAAATATTTTCATCCAAAGTGATTGCTCGATTTACTGCATTTCTGTGCAAAACATGCAAAAGCGTTTGTGTTTGGATAGCGATATTTCCGTAATCGAGCCTCCAAATCGGAAACGGTTTTAAAAATCCATCGTTAAATTTTTAAGAGCTTTCTAAAACTGAAAACGAAAATACTCTGCGAGGTTTGGTTCTCGAAATATTCGCATCCAAAGTCAAATTACTGTATTTCGATGCAACCCTAAAAAGGGCTTTGGATAACGATATTTCCGCAACCAGGCCTTGTAAAAGGTTGCAGTTTTCAGTTTCGTATAGAAAATTAACAGGCCTTTTCGCCGATATGAATAAAAAAATTTTGCAAGCTTCGGTTCTCGAAATATTCACATCAGAAATGATATTACTTTGTTTTTTTTCGGTCCAACCTTAAAAAGTGTCGATGGCGATATTTCCACAACAAAGCCTCGTAAGGGGTTGCGGTTTGCAGTGGCGAATAGCAAATTCCCAGAGCTTTCCAGCGATGTAAAAATTTTGACAAAAATTTTTTCAATGATTTTTGAAAAAAATCATGGACTACCCCCTTGCCACTTTTTTTCAACTTTTAAAAAATGTTTCCAAATCCCATCGAGCTATACATCAAAAGACAGGTTTTTTCAAACTCTATCCGGACGTCTAAACCAAAAGCGTGTGGAAGGTCTGGTTCTCGAAATATTTTCATCCAAAGTGATTGCTCGATTTACTGCATTTCTGTGCAAAACATGCAAAAGCGTTTGTGTTTGGATAGCGATATTTCCGTAATCGAGCCTCGAAATCGGAAACGGTTTTAAAAATCCAGTGTTAAATTTTTAAGAGCTTTCTAAAACTGAAAACGAAAATACTCTGCGAGGTTTGGTTCTCGAAATATTCGCATCCAAAGTCAAATTACTGTATTTCGATGCAACCCTAAAAAGGGCTTTGGATAACGATATTTCCGCAACCAAGCCTTGTAAAAGGTTGCAGTTTTCAGTTTCGTATAGAAAATTAACAGGCCTTTCCGCCGATATGAATAAAAAAATTTTGCAAGCTTCGGTTCTCGAAATATTCACATCAGAAATGATATTACTTTGTTTTTTTCGGTCCAACCTTAAAAAGTGTCGATGGCGATATTTCCACAACAAAGCCTCGTAAGGGGTTGCGATTTGCAGTGGCGAATAGCAAATTCCCAGAGCTTTCCAGCGATGTAAAAATTTTGACAAAAATTTTTTCAATGATTTTTGAAAAAAATCATGGACTACCCCCTTGCCACTTTTTTTCAACTTTTAAAAAATGTGTGCCTTGCCACTTTTTTTCAACTTTTAAAAAATGTTTCCAAATCCCATCGAGCTATACATCAAAAGACAGGTTTTTTCAAACTCTATCCGGACGTCTAAACCAAAAGCGTGTGGAAGGTCTGGTTCTCGAAATATTTTCATCCAAAGTGATTGCTCGATTTACTGCATTTCTGTGCAAAACATGCAAAAGCGTTTGTGTTTGGATAGCGATATTTCCGTAATCGAGCCTCGAAATCGGAAACGGTTCTAAAAATCCATCGTTAAATTTTTAAGAGCTTTCTAAAACTGAAAACGAAAATACTCTGCGAGGTTTGGTTCTCGAAATATTCGCATCCAAAGTCAAATTACTGTATTTCGATGCAACCCTAAAAAGGGCTTTGGATAACGATATTTCCGCAACCAAGCCTTGTAAAAGGTTGCAGTTTTCAGTTTCGTATAGAAAATTAACAGGCCTTTCCGCCGATATGAATAAAAAAATTTTGCAAGCTTCGGTTCTCGAAATATTCACATCAGAAATGATATTACTTTGTTTTTTTCGGTCCAACCTTAAAAAGTGTCGATGGCGATATTTCCACAACAAAGCCTCGTAAGGGGTTGCGGTTTGCAGTGGCGAATAGCAAATTCCCAGAGCTTTCCAGCGATGTAAAAATTTTAACAAAAATTTTTTCAATGATTTTTGAAAAAAATCATGGACTACCCCCTTGCCACTTTTTTTCAACTTTTAAAAAATGTTTCCAAATCCCATCGAGCTATACATCAAAAGACAGGTTTTTTCAAACTCTATCCGGACGTCTAAACCAAAAGCGTGTGGAAGGTCTGGTTCTCGAAATATTTTCATCCAAAGTGATTGCTCGATTTACTGCATTTCTGTGCAAAACATGCAAAAGCGTTTGTGTTTGGATAGCGATATTTCCGTAATCGAGCCTCGAAATCGGAAACGGTTTTAAAAATCCATTGTTAAATTTTTAAGAGCTTTCTAAAACTGAAAACGAAAATACTCTGCGAGGTTTGGTTCTCGAAATATTCGCATCCAAAGTCAAATTACTGTATTTCGATGCAACCCTAAAAAGGGCTTTGGATAACGATATTTCCGCAACCAAGCCTTGTAAAAGGTTGCAGTTTTCAGTTTCGTATAGAAAATTAACAGGCCTTTCCGCCGATATGAATAAAAAAATTTTGCAAGCTTCGGTTCTCGAAATATTCACATCAGAAATGATATTACTTTGTTTTTTTCGGTCCAACCTTAAAAAGTGTCGATGGCGATATTTCCACAACAAAGCCTCGTAAGGGGTTGCGGTTTGCAGTGGCGAATAGCAAATTCCCAGAGCTTTCCAGCGATGTAAAAATTTTGACAAAAATTTTTTCAATGATTTTTGCCACTTTTTTTCAACTTTTAAAAAATGTTTCCAAATCCCATCAAGCTATACATCAAAAGACAGGTTTTTTCAAACTCTATCCGGACGTCTAAACCAAAAGCGTGTGGAAGGTCTGGTTCTCGAAATATTTTCATCCAAAGTGATTGCTCGATTTACTGCATTTCTGTGCAAAACATGCAAAAGCGTTTGTGTTTGGATAGCGATATTTCCGTAATCGAGCCTCGAAATCGGAAACGGTTTTAAAAATCCACTGTTAAATTTTTAAGAGCTTTCTAAAACTGAAAACGAAAATACTCTGCGAGGTTTGGTTCTCGAAATATTCGCATCCAAAGTCAAATTACTGTATTTCGATGCAACCCTAAAAAGGGCTTTGGATAACGATATTTCCGCAACCAAGCCTTGTAAAAGGTTGCAGTTTTCAGTTTCGTATAGAAAATTAACAGGCCTTTCCGCCGATATGAATACAAAAATTTTGCAAGCTTCGGTTCTCGAAATATTCACATCAGAAATGATATTACTTTGTTTTTTTCGGTCCAACCTTAAAAAGTGTCGATGGCGATATTTCCACAACAAAGCCTCGTAAGGGGTTGCGGTTTGCAGTGGCGAATAGCAAATTCCCAGAGCTTTCCAGCGATGTAAAAATTTTGACAAAAATTTTTTCAATGATTTTTGAAAAAAATCATGGACTGCCCCCTTGCCACTTTTTTTCAACTTTTAAAAAATGTTTCCAAATCCCATCGAGCTATACATCAAAAGACAGGTTTTTTCAAACTCTATCCGGACGTCTAAACCAAAAGCGTGTGGAAGGTCTGGTTCTCGAAATATTTTCATCCAAAGTGATTGCTCGATTTACTGCATTTCTGTGCAAAACATGCAAAAGCGTTTGTGTTTGGATAGCGATATTTCCGTAATCGAGCCTCGAAATCGGAAACGGTTTTAAAAATCCATTGTTAAATTTTTAAGAGCTTTCTAAAACTGAAAACGAAAATACTCTGCGAGGTTTGGTTCTCGAAATATTCGCATCCAAAGTCAAATTACTGTATTTCGATGCAACCCTAAAAAGGGCTTTGGATAACGATATTTCCGCAACCAAGCCTTGTAAAAGGTTGCAGTTTTCAGTTTCGTATAGAAAATTAACAGGCCTTTCCGCCGATATGAATAAAAAAATTTTGCAAGCTTCGGTTCTCGAAATATTCACATCAGAAATGATATTACTTTGTTTTTTTCGGTCCAACCTTAAAAAGTGTCGATGGCGATATTTCCACAACAAAGCCTCGTAAGGGGTTGCGGTTTGCAGTGGCGAATAGCAAATTCCCAGAGCTTTCCAGCGATGTAAAAATTTTGACAAAAATTTTTTCAATGATTTTTGAAAAAAATCATGGACTACCCCCTTGCCACTTTTTTTCAACTTTTAAAAAATGTTTCCAAATCCCATCGAGCTATACATCAAAAGACAGGTTATTTCAAACTCTATCCGGACGTCTAAACCAAAAGCGTGTGGAAGGTCTGGTTCTCGAAATATTTTCATCCAAAGTGATTGCTCGATTTACTGCATTTCTGTGCAAAACATGCAAAAGCGTTTGTGTTTGGATAGCGATATTTCCGTAATCGAGCCTCGAAATCGGAAACGGTTTTAAAAATCCACTGTTAAATTTTTAAGAGCTTTCTAAAACTGAAAACGAAAATACTCTGCGAGGTTTGGTTCTCGAAATATTCGCATCCAAAGTCAAATTACTGTATTTCGATGCAACCCTAAAAAGGGCTTTGGATAACGATATTTCCGCAACCAAGCCTTGTAAAAGGTTGCAGTTTTCAGTTTCGTATAGAAAATTAACAGGCCTTTCCGCCGATATGAATAAAAAAATTTTGCAAGCTTCGGTTCTCGAAATATTCACATCAGAAATGATATTACTTTGTTTTTTTCGGTCCAACCTTAAAAAGTGTCGATGGCGATATTTCCACAACAAAGCCTCGTAAGGGGTTGCGGTTTGCAGTGGCGAATAGCAAATTCCCAGAGCTTTCCAGCGATGTAAAAATTTTGACAAAAATTTTTTCAATGATTTTTGAAAAAAATCATGGACTGCCCCCTTGCCACTTTTTTTCAACTTTTAAAAAATGTTTCCAAATCCCATCGAGCTATACATCAAAAGACAGGTTTTTTCAAACTCTATCCGGACGTCTAAACCAAAAGCGTGTGGAAGGTCTGGTTCTCGAAATATTTTCATCCAAAGTGATTGCTCGATTTACTGCATTTCTGTGCAAAACATGCAAAAGCGTTTGTGTTTGGATAGCGATATTTCCGTAATCGAGCCTCGAAATCGGAAACGGTTTTAAAAATCCATCGTTAAATTTTTAAGAGCTTTCTAAAACTGAAAACGAAAATACTCTGCGAGGTTTGGTTCTCGAAATATTCGCATCCAAAGTCAAATTACTGTATTTCGATGCAACCCTAAAAAGGGCTTTGGATAACGATATTTCCGCAACCAAGCCTTGTAAAAGGTTGCAGTTTTCAGTTTCGTATAGAAAATTAACAGGCCTTTCCGCCGATATGAATAAAAAAATTTTGCAAGCTTCGGTTCTCGAAATATTCACATCAGAAATGATATTACTTTGTTTTTTTTCGGTCCAACCTTAAAAAGTGTCGATGGCGATATTTCCACAACAAAGCCTCGTAAGGGGTTGCGGTTTGCAGTGGCGAATAGCAAATTCCCAGAGCTTTCCAGCGATGTAAACATTTTGACAAAAATTTTTTCAATGATTTTTGAAAAAAATCATGGACTATCCCCTTGCCACTTTTTTTCAACTTTTAAAAAATGTTTCCAAATCCCATCGACCTATACATCAAAAGACAGGTTTTTTCAAACTCTATCCGGACGTCTAAACCAAAAGCGTGTGGAAGGTCTGGTTCTCGAAATATTTTCATCCAAAGTGATTGCTCGATTTACTGCATTTCTGTGCAAAACATGCAAAAGCGTTTGTGTTTGGATAGCGATATTTCCGTAATCGAGCCTCCAAATCGGAAACGGTTTTAAAAATCCATTGTTAAATTTTTAAGAGCTTTCTAAAACTGAAAACGAAAATACTCTGCGAGGTTTGGTTCTCGAAATATTCGCATCCAAAGCCAAATTACTGTATTTCGATGCAACCCTAAAAAGGGCTTTGGATAACGATATTTCCGCAACCAGGCCTTGTAAAAGGTTGCAGTTTTCAGTTTCGTATAGAAAATTAACAGGCCTTTCCGCCGATATGAATAAAAAAATTTTGCAAGCTTCGGTTCTCGAAATATTCACATCAGAAATGATATTACTTTGTTTTTTTTCGGTCCAACCTTAAAAAGTGTCGATGGCGATATTTCCACAACAAAGCCTCGTAAGGGGTTGCGGTTTGCAGTGGCGAATAGCAAATTCCCAGAGCTTTCCAGCGATGTAAAAATTTTGACAAAAATTTTTTCAATGATTTTTGAAAAAAATCATGGACTACCCCCTTGCCACTTTTTTTCAACTTTTAAAAAATGTTTCCAAATCCCATCGAGCTATACATCAAAAGACAGGTTTTTTCAAACTCTATCCGGACGTCTAAACCAAAAGCGTGTGGAAGGTCTGGTTCTCGAAATATTTTCATCCAAAGTGATTGCTCGATTTACTGCATTTCTGTGCAAAACATGCAAAAGCGTTTGTGTTTGGATAGCGATATTTCCGTAATCGAGCCTCGAAATCGGAAACGGTTTTAAAAATCCATTGTTAAATTTTTAAGAGCTTTCTAAAACTGAAAACGAAAATACTCTGCGAGGTTTGGTTCTCGAAATATTCGCATCCAAAGTCAAATTACTGTATTTCGATGCAACCCTAAAAAGGGCTTTGGATAACGATATTTCCGCAACCAAGCCTTGTAAAAGGTTGCAGTTTTCAGTTTCGTATAGAAAATTAACAGGCCTTTCCGCCGATATGAATAAAAAAATTTTGCAAGCTGCGGTTCTCGAAATATTCACATCAGAAATGATATTACTTTGTTTTTTTCGGTCCAACCTTAAAAAGTGTCGATGGCGATATTTCCACAACAAAGCCTCGTAAGGGGTTGCGGTTTGCAGTGGCGAATAGCAAATTCCCAGAGCTTTCCAGCGATGTAAAAATTTTTACAAAAATTTTTTCAATGATTTTTGAAAAAAATCATGGACTACCCCCTTGCCACTTTTTTTCAACTTTTAAAAAATGTTTCCAAATCCCATCGAGCTATACATCAAAAGACAGGTTTTTTCAAACTCTATCCGGACGTCTAAACCAAAAGCGTGTGGAAGGTCTGGTTCTCGAAATATTTTCATCCAAAGTGATTGCTCGATTTACTGCATTTCTGTGCAAAACATGCAAAAGCGTTTGTGTTTGGATAGCGATATTTCCGTAATCGAGCCTCGAAATCGGAAACGGTTTTAAAAATCCATCGTTAAATTTTTAAGAGCTTTCTAAAACTGAAAACGAAAATACTCTGCGAGGTTTGGTTCTCGAAATATTCGCATCCAAAGTCAAATTACTGTATTTCGATGCAACCCTAAAAAGGGCTTTGGATAACGATATTTCCGCAACCAAGCCTTGTAAAAGGTTGCAGTTTTCAGTTTCGTATAGAAAATTAACAGGCCTTTCCGCCGATATGAATAAAAAAATTTTGCAAGCTTCGGTTCTCGAAATATTCACATCAGAAATGATATTACTTTGTTTTTTTCGGTCCAACCTTAAAAAGTGTCGATGGCGATATTTCCACAACAAAGCCTCGTAAGGGGTTGCGGTTTGCAGTGGCGAATAGCAAATTCCCAGAGCTTTCCAGCGATGTAAAAATTTTGACAAAAATTTTTTCAATGATTTTTGCCACTTTTTTTCAACTTTTAAAAAATGTTTCCAAATCCCATCAAGCTATACATCAAAAGACAGGTTTTTTCAAACTCTATCCGGACGTCTAAACCAAAAGCGTGTGGAAGGTCTGGTTCTCGAAATATTTTCATCCAAAGTGATTGCTCGATTTACTGCATTTCTGTGCAAAACATGCAAAAGCGTTTGTGTTTGGATAGCGATATTTCCGTAATCGAGCCTCGAAATCGGAAACGGTTTTAAAAATCCACTGTTAAATTTTTAAGAGCTTTCTAAAACTGAAAACGAAAATACTCTGCGAGGTTTGGTTCTCGAAATATTCGCATCCAAAGTCAAATTACTGTATTTCGATGCAACCCTAAAAAGGGCTTTGGATAACGATATTTCCGCAACCAAGCCTTGTAAAAGGTTGCAGTTTTCAGTTTCGTATAGAAAATTAACAGGCCTTTCCGCCGATATGAATAAAAAAATTTTGCAAGCTTCGGTTCTCGAAATATTCACATCAGAAATGATATTACTTTGTTTTTTTCGGTCCAACCTTAAAAAGTGTCGATGGCGATATTTCCACAACAAAGCCTCGTAAGGGGTTGCGGTTTGCAGTGGCGAATAGCAAATTCCCAGAGCTTTCCAGCGATGTAAAAATTTTGACAAAAATTTTTTCAATGATTTTTGAAAAAAATCATGGACTGCCCCCTTGCCACTTTTTTTCAACTTTTAAAAAATGTTTCCAAATCCCATCGAGCTATACATCAAAAGACAGGTTTTTTCAAACTCTATCCGGACGTCTAAACCAAAAGCGTGTGGAAGGTCTGGTTCTCGAAATATTTTCATCCAAAGTGATTGCTCGATTTACTGCATTTCTGTGCAAAACATGCAAAAGCGTTTGTGTTTGGATAGCGATATTTCCGTAATCGAGCCTCGAAATCGGAAACGGTTTTAAAAATCCATCGTTAAATTTTTAAGAGCTTTCTAAAACTGAAAACGAAAATACTCTGCGAGGTTTGGTTCTCGAAATATTCGCATCCAAAGTCAAATTACTGTATTTCGATGCAACCCTAAAAAGGGCTTTGGATAACGATATTTCCGCAACCAAGCCTTGTAAAAGGTTGCAGTTTTCAGTTTCGTATAGAAAATTAACAGGCCTTTCCGCCGATATGAATAAAAAAATTTTGCAAGCTTCGGTTCTCGAAATATTCACATCAGAAATGATATTACTTTGTTTTTTTCGGTCCAACCTTAAAAAGTGTCGATGGCGATATTTCCACAACAAAGCCTCGTAAGGGGTTGCGGTTTGCAGTGGCGAATAGCAAATTCCCAGAGCTTTCCAGCGATGTAAAAATTTCAACAAAAATTTTTTCAATGATTTTTGAAAAAAATCATGGACTACCCCCTTGCCACTTTTTTTCAACTTTTAAAAAATGTTTCCAAATCCCATCGAGCTATACATCAAAAGACAGGTTATTTCAAACTCTATCCGGACGTCTAAACCAAAAGCGTGTGGAAGGTCTGGTTCTCGAAATATTTTCATCCAAAGTGATTGCTCGATTTACTGCATTTCTGTGCAAAACATGCAAAAGCGTTTGTGTTTGGATAGCGATATTTCCGTAATCGAGCCTCCAAATCGGAAACGGTTTTAAAAATCCATTGTTAAATTTTTAAGAGCTTTCTAAAACTGAAAACGAAAATACTCTGCGAGGTTTGGTTCTCGAAATATTCGCATCCAAAGCCAAATTACTGTATTTCGATGCAACCCTAAAAAGGGCTTTGGATAACGATATTTCCGCAACCAGGCCTTGTAAAAGGTTGCAGTTTTCAGTTTCGTATAGAAAATTAACAGGCCTTTCCGCCGATATGAATAAAAAAATTTTGCAAGCTTCGGTTCTCGAAATATTCACATCAGAAATGATATTACTTTGTTTTTTTTCGGTCCAACCTTAAAAAGTGTCGATGGCGATATTTCCACAACAAAGCCTCGTAAGGGGTTGCGGTTTGCAGTGGCGAATAGCAAATTCCCAGAGCTTTCCAGCGATGTAAAAATTTTGACAAAAATTTTTTCAATGATTTTTGAAAAAAATCATGGACTACCCCCTTGCCACTTTTTTTCAACTTTTAAAAAATGTTTCCAAATCCCATCGAGCTATACATCAAAAGACAGGTTTTTTCAAACTCTATCCGGACGTCTAAACCAAAAGCGTGTGGAAGGTCTGGTTCTCGAAATATTTTCATCCAAAGTGATTGCTCGATTTACTGCATTTCTGTGCAAAACATGCAAAAGCGTTTGTGTTTGGATAGCGATATTTCCGTAATCGAGCCTCGAAATCGGATACGGTTTTGAAAATCCATCGTTAAATTTTTAAGAGCTTTCTAAAACTGAAAACGAAAATACTCTTCGAGGTTTGGTTCTCGAAATATTCGCATCCAAAGTCAAATTACTGTATTTCGATGCAACCCTAAAAAGGGCTTTGGATAACGATATTTCCGCAACCAAGCCTTGTAAAAGGTTGCAGTTTTCAGTTTCGTATAGAAAATTAACAGGCCTTTCCGCCGATATGAATACAAAAATTTTGCAAGCTTCGGTTCTCGAAATATTCACATCAGAAATGATATTACTTTGTTTTTTTCGGTCCAACCTTAAAAAGTGTCGATGGCGATATTTCCACAACAAAGCCTCGTAAGGGGTTGCGGTTTGCAGTGGCGAATAGCAAATTCCCAGAGCTTTCCAGCGATGTAAAAATTTTTTCAATGATTTTTGAAAAAAATCATGGACTACCCCCTTGCCACTTTTTTTCAACTTTTAAAAAATGTTTCCAAATCCCATCGAGCTATACATCAAAAGACAGGTTTTTTCAAACTCTATCCGGACGTCTAAACCAAAAGCGTGTGGAAGGTCTGGTTCTCGAAATATTTTCATCCAAAGTGATTGCTCGATTTACTGCATTTCTGTGCAAAACATGCAAAAGCGTTTGTGTTTGGATAGCGATATTTCCGTAATCGAGCCTCGAAATCGGAAACGGTTTTAAAAATCCAGTGTTAAATTTTTAAGAGCTTTCTAAAACTGAAAACGAAAATACTCTGCGAGGTTTGGTTCTCGAAATATTCGCATCCAAAGTCAAATTACTGTATTTCGATGCAACCCTAAAAAGGGCTTTGGATAACGATATTTCCGCAACCAAGCCTTGTAAAAGGTTGCAGTTTTCAGTTTCGTATAGAAAATTAACAGGCCTTTCCGCCGATATGAATAAAAAAATTTTGCAAGCTTCGGTTCTCGAAATATTCACATCAGAAATGATATTACTTTGTTTTTTTCGGTCCAACCTTAAAAAGTGTCGATGGCGATATTTCCACAACAAAGCCTCGTAAGGGGTTGCGATTTGCAGTGGCGAATAGCAAATTCCCAGAGCTTTCCAGCGATGTAAAAATTTTGACAAAAATTTTTTCAATGATTTTTGAAAAAAATCATGGACTACCCCCTTGCCACTTTTTTTCAACTTTTAAAAAATGTGTGCCTTGCCACTTTTTTTCAACTTTTAAAAAATGTTTCCAAATCCCATCGAGCTATACATCAAAAGACAGGTTTTTTCAAACTCTATCCGGACGTCTAAACCAAAAGCGTGTGGAAGGTCTGGTTCTCGAAATATTTTCATCCAAAGTGATTGCTCGATTTACTGCATTTCTGTGCAAAACATGCAAAAGCGTTTGTGTTTGGATAGCGATATTTCCGTAATCGAGCCTCGAAATCGGAAACGGTTTTAAAAATCCATTGTTAAATTTTTAAGAGCTTTCTAAAACTGAAAACGAAAATACTCTGCGAGGTTTGGTTCTCGAAATATTCGCATCCAAAGTCAAATTACTGTATTTCGATGCAACCCTAAAAAGGGCTTTGGATAACGATATTTCCGCAACCAAGCCTTGTAAAAGGTTGCAGTTTTCAGTTTCGTATAGAAAATTAACAGGCCTTTCCGCCGATATGAATAAAAAAATTTTGCAAGCTGCGGTTCTCGAAATATTCACATCAGAAATGATATTACTTTGTTTTTTTCGGTCCAACCTTAAAAAGTGTCGATGGCGATATTTCCACAACAAAGCCTCGTAAGGGGTTGCGGTTTGCAGTGGCGAATAGCAAATTCCCAGAGCTTTCCAGCGATGTAAAAATTTTGACAAACATTTTTTCAATGATTTTTGAAAAAAATCATGGACTACCCCCTTGCCACTTTTTTTCAACTTTTAAAAAATGTTTCCAAATCCCATCGAGCTATACATCAAAAGACAGGTTTTTTCAAACTCTATCCGGACGTCTAAACCAAAAGCGTGTGGAAGGTCTGGTTCTCGAAATATTTTCATCCAAAGTGATTGCTCGATTTACTGCATTTCTGTGCAAAACATGCAAAAGCGTTTGTGTTTGGATAGCGATATTTCCGTAATCGAGCCTCGAAATCGGAAACGGTTTTAAAAATCCATCGTTAAATTTTTAAGAGCTTTCTAAAACTGAAAACGAAAATACTCTGCGAGGTTTGGTTCTCGAAATATTCGCATCCAAAGTCAAATTACTGTATTTCGATGCAACCCTAAAAAGGGCTTTGGATAACGATATTTCCGCAACCAAGCCTTGTAAAAGGTTGCAGTTTTCAGTTTCGTATAGAAAATTAACAGGCCTTTCCGCCGATATGAATAAAAAAATTTTTCAAGCTTCGGTTCTCGAAATATTCACATCAGAAATGATATTACTTTGTTTTTTTCGGTCCAACCTTAAAAAGTGTCGATGGCGATATTTCCACAACAAAGCCTCGTAAGGGGTTGCGGTTTGCAGTGGCGAATAGCAAATTCCCAGAGCTTTCCAGCGATGTAAAAATTTTGACAAAAATTTTTTCAATGATTTTTGAAAAAAATCATGGACTACCCCCTTGCCACTTTTTTTCAACTTTTAAAAAATGTTTCCAAATCCCATCGAGCTATACATCAAAAGACAGGTTTTTTCAAACTCTATCCGGACGTCTAAACCAAAAGCGTGTGGAAGGTCTGGTTCTCGAAATATTTTCATCCAAAGTGATTGCTCGATTTACTGCATTTCTGTGCAAAACATGCAAAAGCGTTTGTGTTTGGATAGCGATATTTCCTTAATCGAGCCTCGAAATCGAAAACGGTTTTAAAAATCCATCGTTAAATTTTTAAGAGCTTTCTAAAACTGAAAACGAAAATACTCTGCGAGGTTTGGTTCTCGAAATATTCGCATCCAAAGTCAAATTACTGTATTTCGATGCAACCCTAAAAAGGGCTTTGGATAACGATATTTCCGCAACCAAGCCTTGTAAAAGGTTGCAGTTTTCAGTTTCGTATAGAAAATTAATAGGCCTTTCCGCCGATATGAATAAAAAAATTTTGCAAGCTTCGGTTCTCGAAATATTCACATCAGAAATGATATTACTTTGTTTTTTTTCGGTCCAACCTTAAAAAGTGTCGATGGCGATATTTCCACAACAAAGCCTCGTAAGGGGTTGCGGTTTGCAGTGGCGAATAGCAAATTTCCAGAGCTTTCCAGCGATGTACAAATTTTGACAAAAAATTTTTCAATGATTTTTGAAAAAAATCATGGACTACCCCCTTGCCACTTTTTTTCAACTTTTAAAAAATGTTTCCAAATCCCATCGAGCTATACATCAAAAGACAGGTTTTTTCAAACTCTATCCGGACGTCTAAACCAAAAGCGTGTGGAAGGTCTGGTTCTCGAAATATTTTCATCCAAAGTGATTGCTCGATTTACTGCATTTCTGTGCAAAACATGCAAAAGCGTTTGTGTTTGGATAGCGATATTTCCGTAATCGAGCCTCGAAATCGGAAACGGTTTTAAAAATCCATTGTTAAATTTTTAAGAGCTTTCTAAAACTGAAAACGAAAATACTCTGCGAGGTTTGGTTCTCGAAATATTCGCATCCAAAGTCAAATTACTGTATTTCGATGCAACCCTAAAAAGGGCTTTGGATAACGATATTTCCGCAACCAAGCCTTGTAAAAGGTTGCAGTTTTCAGTTTCGTATAGAAAATTAACAGGCCTTTCCGCCGATATGAATAAAAAAATTTTGCAAGCTTCGGTTCTCGAAATATTCACATCAGAAATGATATTACTTTGTTTTTTTCGGTCCAACCTTAAAAAGTGTCGATGGCGATATTTCCACAACAAAGCCTCGTAAGGGGTTGCGGTTTGCAGTGGCGAATAGCAAATTCCCAGAGCTTTCCAGCGATGTAAAAATTTTGACAAAAATTTTTTCAATGATTTTTGAAAAAAATCATGGACTACCCCCTTGCCACTTTTTTTCAACTTTTAAAAAATGTTTCCAAATCCCATCGAGCTATACATCAAAAGACAGGTTTTTTCAAACTCTATCCGGACGTCTAAACCAAGAGCGTGTGGAAGGTCTGGTTCTCGAAATATTTTCATCCAAAGTGATTGCTCGATTTACTGCATTTCTGTGCAAAACATGCAAAAGCGTTTGTGTTTGGATAGCGATATTTCCGTAATCGAGCCTCGAAATCGGAAACGGTTTTAAAAATCCATTGTTAAATTTTTAAGAGCTTTCTAAAACTGAAAACGAAAATACTCTGCGAGGTTTGGTTCTCGAAATATTCGCATCCATGAATAAAAAAATTTTGCAAGCTTCGGTTCTCGAAATATTCACATCAGAAATGATATTACTTTGTTTTTTTCGGTCCAACCTTAAAAAGTGTCGATGGCGATATTTCCACAACAAAGCCTCGTAAGGGGTTGCGGTTTGCAGTGGCGAATAGCAAATTCCCAGAGCTTTCCAGCGATGTAAAAATTTTGACAAAAATTTTTTCAATGATTTTTGAAAAAAATCATGGACTACCCCCTTGCCACTTTTTTTCAACTTTTAAAAAATTTTTCCAAATCCCATCGAGCTATACATCAAAAGACAGGTTTTTTCAAACTCTATCCGGACGTCTAAACCAAAAGCGTGTGGAAGGTCTGGTTCTCGAAATATTTTCATCCAAAGTGATTGCTCGATTTACTGCATTTCTGTGCAAAACATGCAAAAGCGTTTGTGTTTGGATAGCGATATTTCCGTAATCGAGCCTCCAAATCGGAAACGGTTTTAAAAATCCATTGTTAAATTTTTAAGAGCTTTCTAAAACTGAAAACGAAAATACTCTGCGAGGTTTGGTTCTCGAAATATTCGCATCCAAAGTCAAATTACTGTATTTCGATGCAACCCTAAAAAGGGCTTTGGATAACGATATTTCCGCAACCAAGCCTTGTTAAAGGTTGCAGTTTTCATTTTCGTATAGAAAATTAACAGGCCTTTCCGCCGATATGAATAAAAAAATTTTGCAAGCTTCGGTTCTCGAAATATTCACATCAGAAATGATATTACTTTGTTTTTTTCGGTCCAACCTTAAAAAGTGTCGATGGCGATATTTCCACAACAAAGCCTCGTAAGGGGTTGCGGTTTGCAGTGGCGAATAGCAAATTCCCAGAGCTTTCCAGCGATGTAAAAATTTTGACAAAAATTTTTTCAATGATTTTTGAAAAAAATCATGGACTACCCCCTTGCCACTTTTTTTCAACTTTTAAAAAATGTTTCCAAATCCCATCGAGCTATACATCAAAAGACAGGTTTTTTCAAACTCTATCCGGACGTCTAAACCAAAAGCGTGTGGAAGGTCTGGTTCTCGAAATATTTTCATCCAAAGTGATTGCTCGATTTACTGCATTTCTGTGCAAAACATGCAAAAGCGTTTGTGTTTGGATAGCGATATTTCCGTAATCGAGCCTCGAAATCGGAAACGGTTTTAAAAATCCAGTGTTAAATTTTTAAGAGCTTTCTAAAACTGAAAACGAAAATACTCTGCGAGGTTTGGTTCTCGAAATATTCGCATCCAAAGTCAAATTACTGTATTTCGATGCAACCCTAAAAAGGGCTTTGGATAACGATATTTCCGCAACCAAGCCTTGTAAAAGGTTGCAGTTTTCAGTTTCGTATAGAAAATTAACAGGCCTTTCCGCCGATATGAATAAAAAAAATTTTCAAGCTTCGGTTCTCGAAATATTCACATCAGAAATGATATTACTTTGTTTTTTTTCGGTCCAACCTTAAAAAGTGTCGATGGCGATATTTCCACAACAAAGCCTCGTAAGGGGTTGCGGTTTGCAGTGGCGAATAGCAAATTCCCAGAGCTTTCCAGCGATGTAAAAATTTTGACAAAAATTTTTTCAATGATTTTTGAAAAAAATCATGGACTACCCCCTTGCCACTTTTTTTCAACTTTTAAAAAATGTTTCCAAATCCCATCGAGCTATACATCAAAAGACAGGTTTTTTCAAACTCTATCCGGACGTCTAAACCAAGAGCGTGTGGAAGGTCTGGTTCTCGAAATATTTTCATCCAAAGTGATTGCTCGATTTACTGCATTTCTGTGCAAAACATGCAAAAGCGTTTGTGTTTGGATAGCGATATTTCCGTAATCGAGCCTCGAAATCGGAAACGGTTTTAAAAATCCAGTGTTAAATTTTTAAGAGCTTTCTAAAACTGAAAACGAAAATACTCTGCGAGGTTTGGTTCTCGAAATATTCGCATCCAAAGTCAAATTACTGTATTTCGATGCAACCCTAAAAAGGGCTTTGGATAACGATATTTCCGCAACCAAGCCTTGTAAAAGGTTGCAGTTTTCAGTTTCGTATAGAAAATTAACAGGCCTTTCCGCCGATATGAATAAAAAAAATTTTCAAGCTTCGGTTCTCGAAATATTCACATCAGAAATGATATTACTTTGTTTTTTTTCGGTCCAACCTTAAAAAGTGTCGATGGCGATATTTCCACAACAAAGCCTCGTAAGGGGTTGCGGTTTGCAGTGGCGAATAGCAAATTCCCAGAGCTTTCCAGCGATGTAAAAATTTTGACAAAAATTTTTTCAATGATTTTTGAAAAAAATCATGGACTACCCCCTTGCCACTTTTTTTCAACTTTTAAAAAATGTTTCCAAATCCCATCGAGCTATACATCAAAAGACAGGTTTTTTCAAACTCTATCCGGACGTCTAAACCAAAAGCGTGTGGAAGGTCTGGTTCTCGAAATATTTTCATCCAAAGTGATTGCTCGATTTACTGCATTTCTGTGCAAAACATGCAAAAGCGTTTGAGTTTGGATAGCGATATTTCCGTAATCGAGCCTCGAAATCGGAAACGGTTCTAAAAATCCATCGTTAAATTTTTAAGAGCTTTCTAAAACTGAAAACGAAAATACTCTGCGAGGTTTGGTTCTCGAAATATTCGCATCCAAAGTCAAATTACTGTATTTCGATGCAACCCTAAAAAGGGCTTTGGATAACGATATTTCCGCAACCAAGCCTTGTAAAAGGTTGCAGTTTTCAGTTTTGTATAGAAAATTAACAGGCTTTTCCGCCGATATGAATAAAAAAATTTTGCAAGCTTCGGTTCTCGAAATATTCACATCAGAAATGATATTACTTTGTTTTTTTCGGTCCAACCTTAAAAAGTGTCGATGGCGATATTTCCACAACAAAGCCTAGTAAGGGGTTGCGGTTTGCAGTGGCGAATAGCAAATTCCCAGAGCTTTCCAGCGATGTAAAAATTTTGACAAACATTTTTTCAATGATTTTTGAAAAAAATCATGGACTACCCCCTTGCCCCTTTTTTTCAACTTTTAAAAAATGTTTCCAAATCCCATCGAGCTATACATCAAAAGACAGGTTTTTTCAAACTCTATCCGGACGTCTAAACCAAAAGCGTGTGGAAGGTCTGGTTCTCGAAATATTTTCATCCAAAGTGATTGCTCGATTTACTGCATTTCTGTGCAAAACATGCAAAAGCGTTTGTGTTTGGATAGCGATATTTCCGTAATCGAGCCTCGAAATCGGAAACGGTTTTAAAAATCCATTGTTAAATTTTTAAGAGCTTTCTAAAACTGAAAACGAAAATACTCTGCGAGGTTTGGTTCTCGAAATATTCGCATCCATGAATAAAAAAATTTTGCAAGCTTCGGTTCTCGAAATATTCACATCAGAAATGATATTACTTTGTTTTTTTCGGTCCAACCTTAAAAAGTGTCGATGGCGATATTTCCACAACAAAGCCTCGTAAGGGGTTGCGGTTTGCAGTGGCGAATAGCAAATTCCCAGAGCTTTCCAGCGATGTAAAAATTTTGACAAAAATTTTTTCAATGATTTTTGAAAAAAATCATGGACTACCCCCTTGCCACTTTTTTTCAACTTTTAAAAAATGTTTCCAAATCCCATCGAGCTATACATCAAAAGACAGGTTTTTTCAAACTCTATCCGGACGTCTAAACCAAAAGCGTGTGGAAGGTCTGGTTCTCGAAATATTTTCATCCAAAGTGATTGCTCGATTTACTGCATTTCTGTGCAAAACATGCAAAAGCGTTTGAGTTTGGATAGCGATATTTCCGTAATCGAGCCTCGAAATCGGAAACGGTTCTAAAAATCCATCGTTAAATTTTTAAGAGCTTTCTAAAACTGAAAACGAAAATACTCTGCGAGGTTTGGTTCTCGAAATATTCGCATCCAAAGTCAAATTACTGTATTTCGATGCAACCCTAAAAAGGGCTTTGGATAACGATATTTCCGCAACCAAGCCTTGTAAAAGGTTGCAGTTTTCAGTTTTGTATAGAAAATTAACAGGCTTTTCCGCCGATATGAATAAAAAAATTTTGCAAGCTTCGGTTCTCGAAATATTCACATCAGAAATGATATTACTTTGTTTTTTTCGGTCCAACCTTAAAAAGTGTCGATGGCGATATTTCCACAACAAAGCCTAGTAAGGGGTTGCGGTTTGCAGTGGCGAATAGCAAATTCCCAGAGCTTTCCAGCGATGTAAAAATTTTGACAAACATTTTTTCAATGATTTTTGAAAAAAATCATGGACTACCCCCTTGCCACTTTTTTTCAACTTTTAAAAAATGTTTCCAAATCCCATCAAGCTATACATCAAAAGACAGGTTTTTTCAAACTCTATCCGGACGTCTAAACCAAAAGCGTGTGGAAGGTCTGGTTCTCGAAATATTTTCATCCAAAGTGATTGCTCGATTTACTGCATTTCTGTGCAAAACATGCAAAAGCGTTTGTGTTTGGATAGCGATATTTCCGTAATCGAGCCTCGAAATCGGAAACGGTTTTAAAAATCCATTGTTAAATTTTTAAGAGCTTTCTAAAACTGAAAACGAAAATACTCTGCGAGGTTTGGTTCTCGAAATATTCGCATCCAAAGTCAAATTACTGTATTTCGATGCAACCCTAAAAAGGGCTTTGGATAACGATATTTCCGCAACCAAGCCTTGTAAAAGGTTGCAGTTTTCAGTTTCGTATAGAAAATTAACAGGCCTTTCCGCCGATATGAATAAAAAAATTTTGCAAGCTTCGGTTCTCGAAATATTCACATCAGAAATGATATTACTTTGTTTTTTTTCGGTCCAACCTTAAAAAGTGTCGATGGCGATATTTCCACAACAAAGCCTCGTAAGGGGTTGCGGTTTGCAGTGGCGAATAGCAAATTTCCAGAGCTTTCCAGCGATGTAAAAATTTTGACAAAAATTTTTTCAATGATTTTTGAAAAAAATCATGGACTACCCCCTTGCCACTTTTTTTCAACTTTTAAAAAATGTTTCCAAATCCCATCGAGCTATACATCAAAAGACAGGTTTTTTCAAACTCTATCCGGACGTCTAAACCAAAAGCGTGTGGAAGGTCTGGTTCTCGAAATATTTTCATCCAAAGTGATTGCTCGATTTACTGCATTTCTGTGCAAAACATGCAAAAGCGTTTGTGTTTGGATAGCGATATTTCCGTAATCGAGCCTCGAAATCGGAAACGGTTTTAAAAATCCATTGTTAAATTTTTAAGAGCTTTCTAAAACTGAAAACGAAAATACTCTGCGAGGTTTGGTTCTCGAAATATTCGCATCCAAAGTCAAATTACTGTATTTCGATGCAACCCTAAAAAGGGCTTTGGATAACGATATTTCCGCAACCAAGCCTTGTAAAAGGTTGCAGTTTTCAGTTTCGTATAGAAAATTAACAGGCCTTTCCGCCGATATGAATAAAAAAATTTTGCAAGCTTCGGTTCTCGAAATATTCACATCAGAAATGATATTACTTTGTTTTTTTTCGGTCCAACCTTAAAAAGTGTCGATGGCGATATTTCCACAACAAAGCCTCGTAAGGGGTTGCGGTTTGCAGTGGCGAATAGCAAATTTCCAGAGCTTTCCAGCGATGTAAAAATTTTGACAAAAATGTTTTCAATGATTTTTGAAAAAAATCATGGACTACCCCCTTGCCACTTTTTTTCAACTTTTAAAAAATGTTTCCAAATCCCATCGAGCTATACATCAAAAGACAGGTTTTTTCAAACTCTATCCGGACGTCTAAACCAAAAGCGTGTGGAAGGTCTGGTTCTCGAAATATTTTCATCCAAAGTGATTGCTCGATTTACTGCATTTCTGTGCAAAACATGCAAAAGCGTTTGTGTTTGGATAGCGATATTTCCGTAATCGAGCCTCGAAATCGGAAACGGTTTTAAAAATCCATTGTTAAATTTTTAAGAGCTTTCTAAAACTGAAAACGAAAATACTCTGCGAGGTTTGGTTCTCGAAATATTCGCATCCAAAGTCAAATTACTGTATTTCGATGCAACCCTAAAAAGGGCTTTGGATAACGATATTTCCGCAACCAAGCCTTGTAAAAGGTTGCAGTTTTCAGTTTCGTATAGAAAATTAACAGGCCTTTCCGCCGATATGAATAAAAAAAATTTTCAAGCTTCGGTTCTCGAAATATTCACATCAGAATTGATATTACTTTGTTTTTTTTCGGTCCAACCTTAAAAAGTGTCGATGGCGATATTTCCACAACAAAGCCTCGTAAGGGGTTGCGGTTTGCAGTGGCGAATAGCAAATTCCCAGAGCTTTCCAGCGATGTAAAAATTTTGACAAAAATTTTTTCAATGATTTTTGAAAAAAATCATGGACTACCCCCTTGCCACTTTTTTTCAACTTTTAAAAAATGTTTCCAAATCCCATCGAGCTATACATCAAAAGACAGGTTTTTTCAAACTCTATCCGGACGTCTAAACCAAAAGCGTGTGGAAGGTCTGGTTCTCGAAATATTTTCATCCAAAGTGATTGCTCGATTTACTGCATTTCTGTGCAAAACATGCAAAAGCGTTTGAGTTTGGATAGCGATATTTCCGTAATCGAGCCTCGAAATCGGAAACGGTTCTAAAAATCCATCGTTAAATTTTTAAGAGCTTTCTAAAACTGAAAACGAAAATACTCTGCGAGGTTTGGTTCTCGAAATATTCGCATCCAAAGTCAAATTACTGTATTTCGATGCAACCCTAAAAAGGGCTTTGGATAACGATATTTCCGCAACCAAGCCTTGTAAAAGGTTGCAGTTTTCAGTTTTGTATAGAAAATTAACAGGCTTTTCCGCCGATATGAATAAAAAAATTTTGCAAGCTTCGGTTCTCGAAATATTCACATCAGAAATGATATTACTTTGTTTTTTTCGGTCCAACCTTAAAAAGTGTCGATGGCGATATTTCCACAACAAAGCCTAGTAAGGGGTTGCGGTTTGCAGTGGCGAATAGCAAATTCCCAGAGCTTTCCAGCGATGTAAAAATTTTGACAAACATTTTTTCAATGATTTTTGAAAAAAATCATGGACTACCCCCTTGCCACTTTTTTTCAACTTTTAAAAAATGTTTCCAAATCCCATCAAGCTATACATCAAAAGACAGGTTTTTTCAAACTCTATCCGGACGTCTAAACCAAAAGCGTGTGGAAGGTCTGGTTCTCGAAATATTTTCATCCAAAGTGATTGCTCGATTTACTGCATTTCTGTGCAAAACATGCAAAAGCGTTTGTGTTTGGATAGCGATATTTCCGTAATCGAGCCTCGAAATCGGAAACGGTTTTAAAAATCCATCGTTAAATTTTTAAGAGCTTTCTAAAACTGAAAACGAAAATACTCTGCGAGGTTTGGTTCTCGAAATATTCGCATCCAAAGTCAAATTACTGTATTTCGATGCAACCCTAAAAAGGGCTTTGGATAACGATATTTCCGCAACCAAGCCTTGTAAAAGGTTGCAGTTTTCAGTTTCGTATAGAAAATTAACAGGCCTTTCCGCCGATATGAATAAAAAAATTTTGCAAGCTTCGGTTCTCGAAATATTCACATCAGAAATGATATTACTTTGTTTTTTTCGGTCCAACCTTAAAAAGTGTCGATGGCGATATTTCCACAACAAAGCCTCGTAAGGGGTTGCGGTTTTCAGTGGCGAATAGCAAATTCCCAGAGCTTTCCAGCGATGTAAAAATTTTGACAAAAATTCTTTCAATGATTTTTGAAAAAAATCATGGACTACCCCCTTGCCACTTTTTTCAACTTTTAAAAAATGTTTCCAAATCCCATCGAGCTATACATCAAAAGACAGGTTTTTTCAAACTCTATCCGGACGTCTAAACCAAAAGCGTGTGGAAGGTCTGGTTCTCGAAATATTTTCATCCAAAGTGATTGCTCGATTTACTGCATTTCTGTGCAAAACATGCAAAAGCGTTTGTGTTTGGATAGCGATATTTCCGTAATCGAGCCTCGAAATCGGAAACGGTTTTAAAAATCCATCGTTAAATTTTTAAGAGCTTTCTAAAACTGAAAACGAAAATACTCTGCGAGGTTTGGTTCTCGAAATATTCGCATCCAAAGTCAAATTACTGTATTTCGATGCAACCCTAAAAAGGGCTTTGGATAACGATATTTCCGCAACCAAGCCTTGTAAAAGGTTGCAGTTTTCAGTTTCGTATAGAAAATTAACAGGCCTTTCCGCCGATATGAATAAAAAAATTTTGCAAGCTTCGGTTCTCGAAATATTCACATCAGAAATGATATTACTTTGTTTTTTTCGGTCCAACCTTAAAAAGTGTCGATGGCGATATTTCCACAACAAAGCCTCGTAAGGGGTTGCGGTTTGCAGTGGCGAATAGCAAATTCCCAGAGCTTTCCAGCGATGTAAAAATTTTGACAAAATTTTTTTCAATGATTTTTGAAAAAAATCATGGACTACCCCCTTGCCACTTTTTTTCAACTTTTAAAAAATGTTTCCAAATCCCATCGAGCTATACATCAAAAGACAGGTTTTTTCAAACTCTATCCGGACGTCTAAACCAAAAGCGTGTGGAAGGTCTGGTTCTCGAAATATTTTCATCCAAAGTGATTGCTCGATTTACTGCATTTCTGTGCAAAACATGCAAAAGCGTTTGTGTTTGGATAGCGATATTTCCGTAATCGAGCCTCGAAATCGGAAACGGTTTTAAAAATCCATTGTTAAATTTTTAAGAGCTTTCTAAAACTGAAAACGAAAATACTCTGCGAGGTTTGGTTCTCGAAATATTCGCATCCAAAGTCAAATTACTGTATTTCGATGCAACCCTAAAAAGGGCTTTGGATAACGATATTTCCGCAACCAAGCCTTGTAAAAGGTTGCAGTTTTCAGTTTCGTATAGAAAATTAACAGGCCTTTCCGCCGATATGAATAAAAAAATTTTGCAAGCTTCGGTTCTCGAAATATTCACATCAGAAATGATATTACTTTGTTTTTTTCGGTCCAACCTTAAAAAGTGTCGATGGCGATATTTCCACAACAAAGCCTATGCCTTGCCTATTTCCGTTCTGTGAATTTTTTTGCCAAGAACCAGAAACGCAGTTTTTTGCAATTACCTTGATTATTACAGGTATAGTTTAATCAAAATCGTTGGAGCCGTTTTTGAGAAATGTTGAAAAAAAAATAACTAAAATTGGTGTATGCTACAGTATGGCAGCTAACCGTTCTGGGTGCGCTTAAACAAAATTTCACATACAAATATTGTGTACCTACAAAATTTGAAGCAAATTTGAAACCCGTTAAGGCTCTAGCTCGAATTACAGTGGACGCACAAACCGATGGACGGCATGCATGGCGAATCTACTTTTTCGAATTTCTCGAAAATACTGTTTTAATTAACACCTCGAAATTTGTTTTCTACAGGAAACCAATATTTGCCCTATAGAGCAAGTAAAAATGTATCTTTTTTTATCCTTAGTTTAGATGTTAAGTACAATTAAGTTAAGATTGACTCAAGACATCGTAGCTAGGCTAGAACAATACAATAACAATAGAAAACAAAGCCATGAGTAAATTCCGTATTCCAAAAATAAATTGATGCAACTATAATTTGCTTTGAACATGATCAAAGAAGCTTAACAACGTATCTTTAATTGACTCCAACAAGGAGAAAGTCTGGCTTGTCTTCTACTCAACCTGCGCTGAAGAAGGCTATTCGTGAACTTTGGTACATCAACAAGAGGAACTATACCCTCACCTATATATAGGTAGTTATTATAGGAAGATCCTATAATCTATGTCGAGCGATCGGGCGGCATAAAACACTAGGTCTGCAGAAGAGGAGTTGACCCCACAATTCAAGAAGTGGAGCTGTATAGTATCTTCCTATATTTCCTTGACAGCTGTTCTATAAAAAAGGCAGTCGTCGCTTAGCCGTGCTCGAGAGAAAAGTGTAGCCGATAACTAATGAGGAAGGGTGATTCCGGAGACTTTTCATCCACAAAATTTTTGTGTGTCTACCTTGAGAAAAATATATGACAAAAATCCAGACTCCAGTGGGCTAGAAACTTCTAGCGAAGAGCTCAGCCTCAAAAATATTTTGCAGGCGAGAGCGTTGCCGACCTTTTGCTTACTATGGGAGGATGGTGCACGAAACCTTGGAGTTCACAACTAGGAAACATATATTCCAAATTAGATAATAAAACATTTTAAAGACATAATTTAAAAAAAATACAGCTTTTTTTTTATTTTAAATAAAATAAAATAAAATAAAATAAAATAAAATAAAATAAAATAACATTAATTCAACTATACCCCTAGCCTTGCCTTTGTACTAAATTTCACACTTTCACTCTTGTTTAAATAACCTTTATTTCAAAACAGATATTTTCCCATTAAAATGCCCATTTGCATGACCCAAAGTATAATAAACCGGATATGCTCCTTCGAAGAAATTCACCAACGGAGCCTCTGCTGTCTTCGTTTTGAGTTCCAAATGCAAACCTGCCATTGAATCCATTTCCACTGGGACCATTACTTTTCGCAAATTATTATGCAACGGATATGGAAACGAAATCCGACTAGCTTCGTAAGGCACAAAAATTGTAGTCACTTTGGAATCTTTCAATGATGTATCATCACTCCCTGACGTCAGCTTAGATGAACAAAGTAGCAGAGCAATTGCATATAGAAGTCGAGTCTACAAATAAACAAGTGTTATTACTAAGTCTAAGGTATTCACAATATAATTAATAATTCTACTATAACTACCATGTTTGGTTTTGTTTAAAGTAAAATTTGTCTGAGGGTGAAATTATTTAAAAAAAAAAAAAATCCGTTTTATTTGTTAAGCTTGATTTGCGTATCGATAAGTAACTAATCTCTGCCGTATGGCGTAAGATCTTTTTATTTACTTTGGATGGCCTTAGTGTTCCGCAGAAATTAATTACTGTTAATACTTCATATGCCACACCAACAACCAACATTCAAATAGATGTGTCTAAAAATATTGTTTAAGAGAAGTGATGATGTTTAAGAAAAAAAAAAAATTAAAAATAATTTCAATAATCAACCGAAAAAAACAAAAAAATAGAAAATAAATGCCACTAAGAGAAACATATACTTTACTTATAGATACAACAGATTATCTGATTTTTCATAAATGACCATAAATCTTTTGCAGAAGATTCTTGTTATGACATGGACTTTTTTGTTGTTGTATTCAACAATTTCCAAAATTATAACAAATTAATCATCAGGGACTAATGATAAATCATTAAAAGAAAATTGTATATATGTATGTAGTTAGCAAATTTCTGGGACATGAAAAACAAGTTAAGAGAACTTTGTAAATAAACACCCAATATTTATAGCATTAACAGTCCTTTCATGCTTAAACCTTAATCTTTTTCATTTTTTAGGATAATTTTTAAATCCCTTGTCCGATCCGTTTTCAATTAACATTGACCTTATTTATATTCCCCTAAGTGGTCATGACAAGGGTTGATATTATTAAGCTCTATACGAATCTCAGTATCAGCAAAAGTCGACGACCGAACCCAAATATACGATATATACCTAATACAAATTCAAAGCCGTAAGAAGACATGACCTATCACCTATCAAATTTTGAAAAATGATTTATTTTATTTCCATAACCGGTTGTCGACGCAGATAAACAAAAGTAATAAATTGTATATTTTTCAAGTTGAAAAGAATCTCTTTGAATTATTATTTGTCTCTCGAAATATGACTCAGAGGAAAAAATTGTTATGGTGAACTTTTAAACTCATTTAAGGCTTTAAAATTTTGAATTGCTTGAACGAATATAATGCGTGTGGGGATGCTTTTAAAGCTAAGAAAAGGTACTCTTGCTGTTCAACTCTTCAACTTGTATGTTTTGGTATTTATGGTGTTGCAAAGTCAACCCCAAACGTCATGGCTGAGGTCAGGGCCGGACCAACCATATGTGAAAGATGTGCAAATGCACAGGGCGCAAAATTCTGGGGGCGCATTACCACGATCAAGAAAATGTAATCTGAACTTGCGCAAACAAATATGTACTGCCATTTGCATTTTAACCACAAAACTTGTTCAAATAATCACAAAATAACATCCATCACAAATCTGTGCTAAGTTATGCAAGAGCACACTAATTAACTTCACTTTCATTGTTGGAGAATTAAACTCAAAATATAGTGAAATTAAAGATCCCATTAGACCTAAGCATTGAAAGTAATGTGGAAAAGTCTTATGCATGTGTATCTGTCTATGCAAATATAATAGAAGGGCGCTTTCTATAAATCTTGCACAGGGCGCAAGTTTGGCTGGGGCCGGTCCTGGCTGAGGTCGAAAAGCCAGTCAAATACATTACACAGTGAGAGGACAAAACTGTTAGAAGAATTAAAATGTTAAGTAGCTAGGTAAGAAATTTAGCCTTAGCGTACCCATCATTACTTGAAATTGGCAAGAAAAATTGATTGAATGACACTATTTGGCTGGCATAACCGTTTTCGACTCGTCTTATAATAACATTTACCTGAAATGGAGATTTTTAAATTTAAGTAAACAAAAGATTAAGAATAAAACAGAGTAGTTATATGTAAAGGGTTTTTCAACAGGGACGCTACAAAAGTAGAGCAATAGGGACAGCAAACGACGCCATATTTTTGGTCCAATTTATGGTCGTCATAATCGTCTTAGCAGATCAACAATTGATCGTCTAGTGGAAAAATTTGAATCCACATGCACAGTACAAAATGTTCACGTGCCAGTGAGACAAAGATGTGCCCGTAGTGGCGAGAATATTGCTGCCGCTGAGGCTTCAGTTGCAGAAAGCCCAAATGTGTCTCTCACACGTCGTTCTCAAGCGTTGGGCATCTCTGTGACGTCGTTGTGGCGAATTTTGCGAATAGATCTTGGCCTACATCCTTACAAGATTAAATTGACGCAAGAACTGAAGCCGCTTGACCACCAGAAGCGTCGTTTGTTCGTGAATTGGGCTGAGCAACAACTTGAAAATGATTCGGATTTTCATCGAAAAATCATCTTCAGCGATGAGGCTCATTTTTGGCTGAATGGCTTCGTCAATAAACAAAATATGCGGTATTGGTCAGGCAGCAATCCACACGTACTCCATGAGTCATCATTGCATCCCGAAACAAATACGGTTTGGTGTGGTTTATGGGCCGGCGGCGCGGCGTCATTGGGCCGTACCTCTTCCGTGATGATCAAGACCGGCACGTTACTGTGAATGGGGATCGCTACCGTTCAATGATAACCGAATATTTTTGGCCCCAATTAGATGATATGGACTTGGAGGACATGTGGTTCCAACAAGACGTTGCCACAAGCCACACACCGAATGTCACAATCAATTTATTGGAAACCAAGTTTGGAGAACGTGTTATCTCACGAAGTGGTCCAGTCGCTTGGCCGCCTCGGTCGTGCGATTGGACGCCGTTAGACTATTTCCTGTGGGGCTACGTCAAGTCTATGGTCTATGCCAACAAGCCAGCGACGATCGATGAACTTCGTATACGAATATCGAAAGTGAAAATGCAGCAGTATCGGCCGATTTATACTTGAAAACCGTTGAAAATTGGGTTCAGCGTCTGGACACCTGCAAGCGTGCCCGTGGTGACCATGCAAAAGAAATCGAGTTCCATACATAATGGCATCGAACGTACATTGTCAATAAGTTGGAGTGATTTTGTATATTAAATTAAAATAATACATACATATGAGTATTAGCAAATTTAATGTTTTAAAGGTTAAATAATATTTTCTTTGTGCTTGTATAAGGTACATTTTTAAAATATATAAGGAAAACAGAATTACCTATTTTAAAAATCTTAATGTCACATACGGAACTTCCTCAACTTATTTATTTATTTGTTTATCTGAAAATTGTTGTTTTAAGTTTTATAATTAAAAAAAAATATATATATAAAAAGTCACCTAAATTGTTTCTTGAATGAATTTGGCGCCCCCCAGCTAAAAATCCTGCGTACGCCCTTGTCTTAACTTGTAATAATAGTCGAAGCTCAATCCTTGTAGGTAGTGATATTTTATGCCTTGAAACACTCATCTGCCGTGCTATGTTATAAATGACACTCAAGCAGTCATTAAATGCGACATTTAAGTTTACACTCAAAGTCTAAACAGGGATATTAGGTAGGTAAAAATGGCGGCCCAGAGCAAACTAGCTCCGCGGGCCCAATTAGCGCCGGAGGGCGCCGTTTTGATACCATAAACTCGCATTGACCTGTGGGTTGAAAGTGGTTTTATTGGAGGGGTTTGCGGTTATGTTCCCTTACGGGTCTGAAAGTAGGCACTCTTTTTCAGCTCACGTGCTGTCTAAGGAGTCTACCGGATACGGTAATTAAATTAAACTTAGAACCACTTCGTTGTGTTGAGGAAAGCTATCAAATCTTTGATCTTTATCTCAGAAAGTTCGTTTAGGTTTTCAAGAAAGGCTTTTCCAAATAGTCTTGCTCAAAATTTGGCAAGAGCAGGGCATTTACAGAGGAAGTGAACTACTGTTTCCTTCTCCTGATGGTCCCCACAACTACGACAAAAGGTATTGTATGGAATGCCCATCTTCGCCGCATGTTTTCCTACTGGCCAGTGACCAGAACATGTCGCAACAACCCTGTCTTTGTCTCGCCTGGGCCTAGCTATCAGGTCAGTTGTCCGGGACTTACTATAGATGAGCCATATCTTCCTAGATATAGCGCAGTTTGTTAAACTTTCCCACCTGCTGTTGGATTCAGTAAGAAAAATTGAGAGTATTTTGCCCTCCACAACTCCAAGTGGAATGTTAACTCTTTCCGCAAGTGAGCTGTGAAGGGCCGTTCCTTGCCTGGCCCGTTCGTCAGCTCGCTCGTTTCCCTCAATGCCACAGTGACCTGGAACCGAACCCAGATAAGAGTGACCCTGAGGTTGACATTAAGGCTTGAGAGCTCATCTCGACATTGCTGGACCAATTTAGAAGATGATATAGCTGAATCAATGGCTTTAACAGCTGCCTGACTGTCTGTCACGATAGTGGTGTTTCGGTTTTGGTTAGGGTCTTGTTTGAGTAACCTGTATGCTTCCCTGATCGCTAGTAATTCAGCTTGAAATAAACTAGCAAAGTCAGGTAGCCGAAAGGACCTAGAGATGTTCAAGGATTCGGAGAAGATTCCTGAACCAACACCACACTCCATCTTTGAACCATCAGTAAAAATAGTTGTGTCGAAGTCTCTCGTCACGACGTCATCTTTCCAATCCTTTCTGGATGGAAATAAAACCTTGAAATCCCTACTGAGATCCAGAGCGGAAGTGCAGTAGTCGGGCTGCATTGAAAGCATATCAATAGGAATCAAACCTGTGATATTACTATAACCATTTGGTTTAGCAAGCCAACAGTTTGACTCCTTAAGTCTAATCGCGCTGCAGGCTACTAAATATTTAATGTGCACATCAATTGGTAAGAGGTGCAGAAAGACGAAAGACAGGGATACAAGATGAAATTGTAAGAAAATAATGGTAGCAATGATCTCTTAACTAGACTTATTTTAATATTGGGAAGCAATAAGCTCGAAGAAGATCCAAGACTTCGTAATCCACCGTAGACTTTTCTAATCGTATCTGAGGTAGAAGTACAACAACTGAATTTATTTTTACTCTACCTAATGTCCAACAAACGAACGAATTTGCAAGTTCAATTGAATGCATTCCAATTATTAAAGGCATTTATTTTGAGCTAATGCATTCTTAAATAATTTATTTAAAATACAAAACAAGTACTTCTTGATCCTACGGGTATGCAATATGATTTATTTTTTTGCCACGTTTCCAGCAAAAAGTTATGTTAAGCTAATGACGTCTTTCCAAATCAAGTTGAAGCACACTTAAAACTGACTTCTGTTGCAGTCTTTTTTTTCCACAAAATATCTTCCCCCATTCATATCTCCACAAATCGAAACAAAAAATCATCTTATTTTCCCACACAACATGCAATGAATTGCCGAACTATCTCTCGGTGGTAATAAATCACTTCATGGATACTTTTCAACTCATATCTTTCTTCCATCATTTAATACTTTCCAGACGTATCAAACATTTCAATGAAGAAACAAAAACAAAAAAAAAATCCTATTAAAAGGACGATATGGTCCTCCCACACATCTACTATATAGAGACCAACTTCCCGCTAACTGAATGACCTTTGGGCAATCCTTTGGCTTCACATCTCGTGTAACTACATAAAGCCAAATGGATACGTGAAACATCTCAAAACATTTCGAGTGCCGCTTTCAGTTCTATTTTCCATCCTTATTTAATATAAATCTTTTATATGCTATTGTATGGGAGGGAGGGAGGCTGTGGAGAGAGAATAATAATATAAATAAAAACATTTCTTGAAGACATAGACACGTTGCACGTTAACTTCTAACAAAGTTTATAAAAGCCGGAAATAATGCACTTAAAAATTGTTCAGCAAAAAGTTTCCATCCAACTTTCAAGTATAAAAATATGAGAGTGTGTTGCAAAAAGAATCAAGTGAATATATACGAAAGGAGCTTGGAGCTTCTTGCTTTTTCTTAGATTTGTTGGCTCTTGGCTTGGCTGATGTTTTGGAGGAAGAACTCGTTCAGGGAGGACAACACAAAAATGGTCGAATGTTTGGGCTGCATCGTGTTGTATACAAGGAGTAAATAGAGTGGAAACTGCTGACCGTTGTGATAAGAAAAAACCAAAACTTTTCCCGACAGAGATGTATAAGTTAAGTACCCTACCTCTTATTCCTTTTGGATAACATTTTTATGGCCCACAAGTTGTTCTTTTCAACATTGTACTTTTCTTTCTTTTTAATGGAGGAAGTTAAAATTTTGTTTATATTGTTGGTCTGGGCTTCTAGCATTCAACAAAAAATAAAAGAAAAATATGTTAGTATTTGTGGTGCTGAAGGGAAATCATGAACGTTATTGGCTAGACGTTCTATTTTCAATACTTTCAATTCTGCGATAGAAATACAAAAAAAAACAGAAAATACACAGAAAATACACAGCTAATATCCTTGCTTTATTCTTGGCCAAGGATTAGTTCATTTATTTTTTTATTTAAATCGCAAACAAAGCTTTACAGATAAGAACACAAGTGGTTATTCTGGAACCTAGCCCGAGTTTGTGAAAAACACGAGCCCAGAGATCAAATAGCATCTTAGCTGTCTTGTCTGAGAAGATGAAGATATCTAAGGTTGATATCGCAGCATGTTTTCCTGAAAGTTTTCCAGATAAGGCAACAGAAACACCAACCACATTGGTAATTCAACAGTTAGTTTGCAACCAAGTTGTAAAGAACTGGAGATAGAACCAGGGGCGATTTCTGGTCTTGAGTTCTGGGTTGGCTAGAAATCGCATGAGATATTAGCTGATGCATTTTATTAGTATACTCCAAAATGACCCACGAAAAAAGCTTCCGAGTCCAGGAGTAGATATATATTCCCAAATGATAAATAACATCTCTTTGTATCGAGTAAAGTTATTTTTCAGTTAAAATGCTATTTATTGGATATTTTAAGCATAAATAAGGATTCATAACTCTGTATTATAGATACCTTTTATTTCTTAATATTCAAGTTTTTTTTATTGTTTTTCTAGGCTCGAAAGTAGCGATTTTGTTCACACCAAACCAATTTGCATACCCGCAACTTTAACTCAAATTGTTTTTAGATTTTTTTCAAAGTTTCAATGTAAAAACTGATAATTTTTTTTCACAAATCAAACAAATGCCTTAATGATAGTATTTTAAGACCCTAATCATTAAGATTAATGCAGAACTTTGTGAGTAATCAATTTATTAAAGAAGCGATTTCGATCTGTTTTTTTAATTAAAATGTATTTTATTTGCAAAAAAAAAAAACATTTAAAATAGTTGTAGCACCTCTCGTGTGGGCTTGATTTTAAAGCATTGTAAAAAATAATTTTAGAAGAGAGGTTAATCAATAAAAAAGCATTTTTTGATTTTTTAAATTGTGAATTTTTCATCAACTTTTGAATTTAGAATACTGCAAATCGAATTGAGGGGTGACTTTTTCACCTTTTAAGTACAAAAATGCCTGCCCCTCTTCAATATTTTTTTACATAATATAGCGTGTTATATTGGCTTTACTCAGATGCCTTAACATTGAAGATCTAATTAGTAGAACGAGAGTTATGATTTGTTAAAGCCAACCATATCAAATTCGAATTATAACATTCGATTCAGATAACGGGGTTCTCCACTAGTGGGTACTAGTCGGCAATGTTCCAACCAGGTTATTTCAATGCAATGTTTTTGATTTTTCGATCAATTTAAAATCAAGATTGTGATGATTATATTCCACGTAGGATAATAAGTGAGGTATCGATATAACCGTAATTTTATTTATATGCAAAGTTAATAAAAACCAAAGATATCCATTTATGCACTCAAGGCATATGAGTTCATATGTGAAAGCGCTCAAAAATTGCCGTTATCACCGTTCAAGGGTATTCTAGGATTATGATTTTTTGTATTCATATTTAGATTAGTAATTTCTACCATCTGCCAAAATTTCAGCCTTATAGCACCACCCCTTAAAAAGATAAAAATCAAATACTACATTTTGTCTCGCATTTCTCTACCCAGTTTGGCTCTTTTATTAGAGCCAAACTTTGAGAATAATTTTTCGGTCTGTTCTTAAAGAAAGAATGAGACAGCACATCGGGAATAATAGTGTAGTTTGTATGAGATTTGATGGCGCAAATTTTGCAGCCAACTCAACACCGAAGTGATATGAATCGAGATACTCTGTATGACGTGACGGTGTCCATATTGGACTATGGGATTAATATAGCACGTAGGCGTAGGGGTTGTAGTAATTTGAATAGGTTTTGCTGGTTTATAATGATTTAATGTTATGATGTTATGTTTTTTGTATTTAAAAGAATGTTCTGTATCTAAGTTTTAATACAAAAAATTTGTTTGTAGTATGAACATTTAAGTTGAAATTTTAGGTTTGGCGCCGCCATACTAGCCAACTGAGAGGAATCGCCACTGGATAGAACACCACCTTGTAGCATACCTACGATCAGTGCGTTTTTTTTGTTTTTTTTTTTTTAATTTTTTGAAATGTTTAATTTAGGGGAATCTCAATATAAGTACATATTTCTTTTTTTTTATTAAACATGATTTTACAAGGATTTGAGAAAAGAAAGAAAAATTAATGAAGCGCAATTTAGATTTAAAATTAAAAAAACAAATTGGATTTCTTTAATTCCAAAGAAAACAAATGGTTGTGTTTAGTTTTTAAAATATCCATTTAGTTTTTAAAATATTTAATACTAGCTGGACCGCCCGGTTTCGCACGAATAGACAATAAACCTAAGCTTCACATATACAAATTACAAAAGACAATATATATAGATTAATATATAAGCTGGGTACTTTTTCTTCACTCTATAAATATCAAATTTTTAAAAATAACCTTTGAAACACAAAAAAGAATTCTTAAAATCGGATATCCCTCTTTTGTTTTTACCCAACATCACCCTATAAATATCAATTTTTTGAAAAAAAAAATTCTTTAATTTATCACCTGGACAAAAAAAACCCTTGAAATAGAAAAAGGATTTTTGAAATCGAAAACAAAATTTCAATTTTACCCCATTACACACTATCACTACCAAGTTTTTGAAAAACAATTACCCTAAGGCCATACACTAAAAATAACCTTTCAAACACCAAAATAATGTCTAAGATCAAATGATTTTTTTATTTTTTCCCCATTTCTCCCTACAAATAACAAAGTTCAAACAAAAAAAGAATTTCTAAAATCGGAATTTTTTTTTATTTTTGTTCCATTTTAAATTAAATTGCAAATAAAAAAACAAACATCCTTGAAGCCACTTCCTAAGAATAACCTTTTAAACGCAGGAAGATTTTTTTATCCGGATACCTCTTTTTAATTTTACCCCATTTCACCCTACAAAATTATTGTTTTTTTCCTATATTTTGTATAATTATTCTGCTATTCATTAAAATCGGTCCAGCTGTTCTTGAGTTATAAGTGTTGTAACTAAACCGACTTTGTTTTATATATTAAGATAAATTATAAAAAATATTTTTTAAGTACCTACCTACAAAATAAATAAAAAGCTAAACAAATTGAATAACTCTTCAAGTTCTTCGCCTAAAAAAACATAACCCAGAAGTTTTTATGCTAATTCATTGATAGTACCTAGCTGGATTCCGAGGTCAAATGAGTGCGCAACTGGATTATTGACCTTTAAATTGAATTAAGTAATAATCGGACTAAAAGATTTTTTTTACAATTCTGAGAACATTAAGTAAGTTGTACATTTTTATAGATATTCTGTTAATAGGATATTAATGTGCTGCTATCGTACTAATATCAAATTATTTCTCAATGGATTCTGAATCTGAATTTGCAATAAATGTTTAATGATTTTCTTCTTGAGTCAATAGATTCTTAAACTCAACAAGGGGAACAACCGTTCGTTGGCTAAAGAATTTAATAATATAAAAAAAAAAATCTCAACACACAACTAAATTATTTTAACATTTAAATTTGTTGTTCTTTTTTTCCCGGCTTTCAGATTATAATTTAAATTCATAACTGTATCTCGTCACAGTTCTAGTAAAAAAAATAAAACTCATAATCAAAGTAAATTATCATAAACTTAGTCATTTAGACCGTAAATTCGTAGTAAATATTCATCCACAATAAGTAGGTTAAGGTTGAGTAATATATTAAAACTTCCAATCATAAAAAAAAGTCATACATTAAGTTCTTGATGACACAACTTCAAATGTAAATCACGTTTCAAAATTATTGCGAAACTATAATAGTCCTAGGCTTGTGTTCATAAAAATATAATTCAGAAGAAATAAAATATTAAAAAGTTCATAATTGGCAGAAGTAATTATGTATCTTTTATCTCGTCAAAGCTTTTGATACAAAACGATAATAAATAAAGAAAGTTCGAATTGGGAAGTTATTGTAGAGTGCAAGAATCGAAAACGGAAGAAGTTGCTGAAGATAATAATAACTAAACCACCAAGTTAATTGAGATTATACGTGAGGTCCAACAAGAACAGCAAAAAGAATTGTGCTTTTAAACTTGAAAGCTGTTTAATATGGAAGGAATTGTAGAATAAAGAATATTCAAATTAATAAAATGTATGACCCACGGGACTTTTGAACGAAACCAACAGCTATCGATTTCGTTAGTATTGGCGAAATTGGTTCAATTGATTTTTTTTGTTTATTTGTTGTTTATTTTTTTTAAAGAAAATATCAACTTTGAAATTTTTTTTTTTTGATTTTTTTATACAAATAATTAAGTTTCAATCAAGAATACATCAGTTTATTAATTGATTTGATTTGTTACTCATGAGGAAACACCGGACCACATTTTAGGTAGATGTGATGCTCTCATGCATCAGAGGAAAAAAACCTGGGACATTACCAGGTAGAAGAGGGCGAATTTCCCTCTCTGAAAGTTCGCCAGATACTTAAATTCATAAGAGGTGTTAAGCTGGAGGAAGAGCTATAAAATGAGCAAGATCATCTAGCTCCGGATGGGGGCACAATAGACCTATAGGTCGCAGTGCAATCACCCCCAATTATTATTCATTCATTCAATTGATTTGTTAAAAGATTTTATGTTTAAAAGTGTTATAAAAAGTGTTTTTTTTTAGACGTGTGGTTTTCAATCTGGCAATACTTTTTTCGGAGTTGGTCTTTTTGACAGCTGTCACTTGATTTATGCTCAGTTTGGGCGCGATGCATCGCGCGCTGCGTCCAATATTCGGTCGACATAATCGCAAAATCACATAAATTCGAGAAACCATGGATCGGTTTCACACCACGTTTACTCTAGTGAATAATGCTCATCCTTAGAGACACCGTACAGTGCGCACCGAAGACGCTATTGCTGCTGTGGAGCAGCATAGCGAAGAAGACCCGAATGAGTTCATCCGCCATTGCGCGCAACAATTGGAGCTGTCGAAAATTAGGCCTCTCGGCTGGAATTTATTCGAGCCAGCCGCGGCCGGCGGCCACTTGCCCGAAATCATTTTAGAAACATAATGGCAAATCCTTATCTTTATAATAAAGCTAAATTCTTGACCATAGCATTAAATTATATGCGTTTTATTTCTTCTTGAAAACCACACGTCTATAAAAAAAAAAAAAACACCCTTTACAAAGTTAACGAAATAAAAACAAATAGAAACTAAACTTTTTGAAAGCTTTCGTCTAAATTCAGGGAAGCTTCTAACAAACCTATCATTTTATTTTTTTTCCGGTGGAGTATCGTTCTTGGAGATACTTTTTAGTTCGGACATGCCTGGAGTGAAGAAATAAGTGGTTCTGATGAAGCAGCAAGCATGTGGAATAAGTTTTCGTTTTGGCTAATCCTTGAAACCTTTACATGTAGGGTAAAGTCGGGAGATATGGCACCCATTTTTAGTTTTCCTTATAACTCAAAAAATAAAACCGATTTTATTTTCAAACAAAAACAATATTAACTATTTGTTTAATTTCAAAACATAAAATAAACTAATAAATATAATTAATAAATTCATACATAGTTAAAAAAAAAAAAAAAAAGCTCTAAAAAAAACTCAATAAAGAACTGGAGGATAATTTGGCACACCCTAGTGGGTGATATGGCACCTTAGCTATTTTTGAAAATTTTTTTGCCACACTTCATGCATGTGTTAAAAAATTTGTGCAAGAGTCGTGTGCCCAGAGAGGGAATACTATGAACTGTTTCCAGTCATCTTGTTTATTTGTCGGAGCATATTCTTGCCCACATCCAAGACATGTATTTTCGCCCAAGTCCTCGGGCCCATCTGACTCATCATGGATGGACATATTTCCGAAGTGCTGTCTATGACTATGTTTTTTTTCCTCCTTTTCCCTTTCGCTTTTACAATTCCGCGTTTGACGAACTTGTTAAAATCCGAGACTTTGCAGATCTGGGGTTTAATTTTACACTTCTTGAGGTACAAGGTATTGGTGAAATAACATCATTTCATTTCCCAGAGTCTCGTAACTTGCATCCGTTTTAGGTTTTTCAGAAACACCTTTCTGTGGTTGATTAGGAAAAAAGTTGTTGTGAATGGAAAAAGAGAGTTGTAAATGGAGTGAGAAATTGCCTTGCACCTGATTTAACGGACATTTGGTTTTGTTGCACTGCTTCAATTGCTGCTGTTAATTGTCCTTCATTCATTCCATTTAGCTCGGGTCAAAGCAACTCTTCTATTATAAATAGTTGTCATTTCTGAAAAAATCCTAAAAACCATTTTAAGATATTAGAAAAAATTAAAAAAAAAAAAACCAATAGCGGGAGAAATGGCACCGGAGCCATATTTCCCGAAATTTAGAGGTGCCATATCTCCCAATCGACACTGTTTAGTCGTAAAGGGTTTTCCAATAAGAGGTGTTATTTTGAATAGCCCGCTATTTCGGTAGCTGTCATTTTTTGACATTTGACAAGTAGAAACTATGCCATTAATAAAAATGGAACGATACACGCTTCAACAACGCATTGAAATTATTAAAATTCACTATAAAAATGGTGAAAATTTGGCAGAGACGGTTCGTAAAACTAAAACATTTTTGGGTCGTCGTGAAGCACCTTGTCGGACCGCAATACAGAAATTGGTGGACAAATTCGAGCTGTTGGGACAAGTTAGTGATGTGAAGAATAAAACCCGTGCACGTCGCTCAAGAACAACTGAGAATATTGCTGTTGTAGCCCAAAGTGTTGAAGAAAACCCAGGTTTGTCCATTTCTCGTCGTTCTTTGGAATAAGGCATTCCACAAACGTCATTACACCGTATTTTGCATAAAGACTTGGGTCTTAAGGCTTATAAAGCTCAGTTAACATAAGAACTCAAGCCGGCTGATCATCAACAACGTCGTGTCTTTGCTAATTGGGTCCTTGAAATGCATGAAAATGATCCGGAATTTCATCGAAAAATCATCTTGACTGATGAGGCCCATTTCCACCTCGGAGGCTACGTCAACAAGCAAAACTGTCGCATCTGGGGCTCGGAAAACCCAAGAGTTATTGTTGAAAAGCCTCTCCATCCTCAACGCGTGACTGTTTGGTGTCGTTTATGGTCTGGCGGGGTCATTGGACCTTACTTTTTCGAAAATGAAGCTGGAGCAACAGTTACGGTCAATGGATTGCGCTATCGAGAGATGATTAATGATTTTGTATGGCCGGAATTGGATGGTATTGATCTGGACAACGTTTACTTTCAACAAGACGGCGCTACGTGCCACACAAGCAATGAAACCATCGATCTTTTACGGGAAAAGTTTCCGGACCGTGTTATCTCTCGAAGAGGTGATCACAATTGGCCACCGAGATCTTGTGATTTAACACCTTGCGACTTCTTCCTTTGGGGCCACGTGAAAGATAAGGTCCACGCCAACAGCCCAGCGTCGATTCAAGACCTCAAAGATGGAATTCGTGAGGCTATCGAGGACATAGGGCAGCCACTTTGCGATTTGGTTATGGAAAATTTCATGAAAAGGATATGGTCCTGTAAGCGTGGTCGTGGCGGCCATTTGGCTGATGTTGTGTTCCATTATTAACGGCATACCTTCCTCTTTATAATGAAATAAACATCCGATCATTTATCTCAAAAAATGCCATTTTTCTTTGAATATCAAAATAACACCTCTTATTGGAAAACCCTTTAAATCTTTCTAACAGAATCACTTATGGCATTGCAGATGGTTAGATTACTGTTGATGTAAGATCCCAAGTATTTAACATGACTCACTTCGTTATCAAGAATAACATTTGGAAAATCTAAGGGTTTAATTTGGAGTCTAGAGCATATCATGGCCACTGACTAAGTTGGATTGAGATTCATACCATTATCAAGTGAAGAATCTGACACAAATCTTCAATTAAGCGAGCAATACAATCCTCCATCAAACCTATTGGACGAAATATATAAAGTGACACATCATCATCATCAGCGTAGAGATGCATTTGGCAACTAAGAGCAACGTCAGGAAGGTCATTTATAAATAGACACAACAGTAAAGGACCAAATACTGAGCATTGAGGAATTCCCTTATTTGTAACAACGGAATTAGATATGCCAACCTCAGTTTTAACTCGTTGAGTCCGATTTTTCAGATAGCTACACAATAGTTTAAGTGAGGTATTAGAAAAGATGAAATTTCTTTTGAGTTTTAAGAGCAGTATACCGAATGGTCTATGCTGTCAAAGGCCTTAGAGAAATCTAGGAGAACCAAAATGCCAAACCTATCTGAATCCTAACTTTGAGTATTGCAGATTCATAGCTGTGGTTACTACGAATCCCGAATGCCATTTAGAAAGCCTATCACGCAATACTTTTTCAAGTACTTTACTCAGAAAGCATAATATACTAATGGGCCTGTAATCAGAGGGGTCCAGGGGAGATTTGCTTTTTTTGGGAACTGACAAAATGTTGGCATTCTTATAAACAGCAGTAAATTTGCAGCTGTATATGCATTTATTAAAAATATGGAGTAGGTAATTCAGTACTAAGGGGAGGATAACTTTTACAAATTTCGGCAAAATGTCATCGGGACCAATTGGAATTGGATTTGACTGAACGGATTGCACTTAGAATCAGCGTACGGACTTTACTGCGAAAGCAGTAGATTTACTTCGCTTTTTCATACATTATCAAATCTACTGCATTACTGCGCTTTGCTAACAATCTACTTCTATTTTCGATTTCGATTCTTTTTGCTCGAAAGTGGAAATGTCAAGAACGAAACCAACCTTTAGAGATGCCTGTGTGGGTAAAAGGGGTTTTGATTTGTCATTTCAGATTGATTTGACAGATTAAGCACAATTTGTTCGAAAACAGGGATCTCTAAAGTATGTTTTTGATTTTCATTTTTCCACTTTTTGCCACTCTTTTGCAAAAAGTGTTGAATGTAGTAGCCTTTAATATAATTAAAATTCTACTTCGAAAATTTTGGTTTCACTGCGATTTTTATTTCGATCTACTTCGAAATGCGATTTCTGAAGTCCGAACCCTGCTTAGAATCTGATTAATTCCTATACATTCAAACGAGAAAGGGCTTGCATTCTCTTACTTGAACTAATAAGCCTGAGAGGAACAACGCGGCAGCTGGTTTTCTTAGTTAATGTTTCAGAAATAAGAACAGATTAAATTTCCGTTGAGTTTAGACCAAAGACTCTTATAGGTTTTCTTATAACTCAACTCAAAGTCAAAAAATTGAGTCAAAAATAGCTCTCCGAATATCTAAAAAATTTTGCAATACAAAAAAAAAAATAATAAATATATCATAATCGAAATAAAAATGAACCTTTTTACAAGCATAAATTATATCAATTATTATTTTTCAACCAAATATTTAGATTTTTATGCCCTCTGTTTAGACTGAAAATTTTCACTAAACAAAATAATTTTTGTTTGATTTTAAAAATAAAGCAACTTTAACTACCTTTATCAGGCGAACGCTTCGACCGATTTTAAAATTTCTTTCATTTATGAAGCTTCCAATATTTCTTGTTCCAATATATAAATTAATTTTTGATTTTAAGTGCATGAGAAAGATGATTTTTGGCCCACAGTGCGCTCGCCACCGCCGTCAGTACCTATGGATGTTTAAACACAAAAAATTTCTTCTCATTTGAAAAAAGTAGTTAGAGACTAACAAAAATTATTAAAATTTGTTAAAAAATTTTTTGTAAGAAAATACTCTTTAACTCTGTTTTTTTTTTTTTTGATACATTTTAACTTCGATTCTAAAAAATATGATAACCAATCTGTAATTTCCTGTTCTGTTCTGTTTTTATCTGGATTTTTCTTCACTGAACAAAACTATCCCATGTTATCTGAGAAAAAAACCTATAAGACCCATAAATATATCACAAAGCAGTTTAGTCTTAAAGTCAAAGTGTCTTTCTCCAAGAAGAAATATAAATCACAGATGAACAAGTTGCAAACTTTTTATCACTCACATCATTTAAGTTAGCAAATTTTGGGCACTATACTCATTACCAGAAAAGAATTATCCACATCCACATACCAACGCCATCGCCATCGCCATCGCCACCGCCTCTTCATCCATCAGGCAGGGCGTTAGAGTAGAGGAAATAAATGAATAGAAAACTTCCTAAGTAAGTTCTCCATTTATCTAGATAAGTAGATTACTCGCCTATAAGCCAACTTAAATAAGTGGCACATCGAATCGTGCTAAAAAAAAAAAAAACAAAAAGTATGTAGGTATATGAATTTTAATCCATACCCAGGCCTCTCCCATATTATATTATCCCCCTCAAGTCGACCTTAGTCACGTCCTAAACATGCCATTGCATGATGTAAACATTAATTCTTCTTTTCCTTTAGGCCTGATTTGTTTTCATATGCAAATCAGACTGAATTTTTCTTCTTAACAAATAAATAGACAAATAATTTCACGACTGAGTCGTACGTACTTGCTCTTAAAAGACTCATAGACAAGATTTGCATATGTGCTTAAAATTCATATACAAGTTAAAGCAACAATTAAAAAAAGATAGATTGGTATACATATGTACCTCTACCTACATATATGTAGATAGGTTTGTAAGCCACACTTGCTACAAAAATTTAAAGAAATCATATCCAGGCATTAAGGCAACTCTTCTTTGGGTCCGGTGACTATCAAGGAATTGAGAGATTTTCTCATAAAAGCAAGAGAATTAGTTGCTTGCAAAAATACGAAATATTCATTTTCTCTTCCAAACTTAACAGCTATTGAATGGTTATTCTGATTGGAAAGATCTTTGTCTCTTTATAAATCATGCCTTAGGTTACCGTAATACTTTTATGGAGAAACTGATTACAAAAAAAAAAAGAAAACCATTTATTTATATTTTATCGCTCAATTTCTTTTGATATAATTTTAATTTTGATATAAATGATAAAATTTTTAAATAAGATTTTCATAATGTATCTTACTCAAATCCATTCAATTAAGTATTTAAGCTTTTAACCTTTTCTATTAAAAACAAAATAACTCGAAATAAGTCAATGAAGGCAGACGGCAAAATTTGCTATGCCATTATTCTTAAGCAGTAAAAAAATGTAAATTTATCGAGAACTGAAATAAGAAATTTATAATAATAATAATAAGTTCGGAGAGGAAAATGAATATTTTTCGGATTTTTGCAAACAAGCAATTCAAGTGTAAGCTCTTTTGAAGACAAAGCCAGCGGATTTCGTGTAATATTGGGCATACAGCTAAGAAGTGATACACATTTTTGATTTAATTTCGGTTGCACAAACTACATATCGGGCGCAAGTTTGAATTATAGACCGCATAGAACTGACTTGCATCTCAGTTCTTTCTTTAAAAATGAGTTACTCTGAACAGAACAGAGTGTGGTTTAATTCCTTGTATATCAGTCTAGTCGAAGATATTTGGGCTCTATTTAAACATTGCAAATAAAGAGCCATCGACGTTCGCTATAATTCTGTAGAACACCTCCTGTCAATCGGACAAAGTTGTATTAGATAGATAGATAGATAGATAGATAGATAGATAGATAGATAGATAGATAGATAGATAGATAGATAGATAGATAGATAGATAGATAGATAGATAGATAGATAGATAGATAGATAGATAGATAGATAGATAGATAGATAGATAGATAGATAGATAGATAGATAGATAGATAGATAGATAGATAGATAGATAGATAGATAGATAGATAGATAGATAGATAGATAGATAGATAGATAGATAGATAGATAGATAGATAGATAGATAGATAGATAGATAGATAGATAGATAGATAGATAGATAGATAGATAGATAGATAGATAGATAGATAGATAGATAGATAGATAGATAGATAGATAGATAGATAGATAGATAGATAGATAGATAGATAGATAGATAGATAGATAGATAGATAGATAGATAGATAGATAGATAGATAGATAGATAGATAGATAGATAGATAGATAGATAGATAGATAGATAGATAGATAGATAGATAGATAGATAGATAGATAGATAGATAGATAGATAGATAGATAGATAGATAGATAGATAGATAGATAGATAGATAGATAGATAGATAGATAGATAGATATATAGATAGATAGATAGATAGATAGATAGATAGATAGATAGATAGATAGATAGATAGATAGATAGATAGATAGATAGATAGATAGATAGATAGATAGATAGATAGATAGATAGATAGATAGATAGATAGATAGATAGATAGATAGATAGATAGATAGATAGATAGATAGATAGATAGATAGATAGATAGATAGATAGATAGATAGATAGATAGATAGATAGATAGATAGATAGATAGATAGATAGATAGATAGATAGATAGATAGATAGATAGATAGATAGATAGATAGATAGATAGATAGATAGATAGATAGATAGATAGATAGATAGATAGATAGATAGATAGATAGATAGATAGATAGATAGATAGATAGATAGATAGATAGATAGATAGATAGATAGATAGATAGATAGATAGATAGATAGATAGATAGATAGATAGATAGATAGATAGATAGATAGATAGATAGATAGATAGATAGATAGATAGATAGATAGATAGATAGATAGATAGATAGATAGATAGATAGATAGATAGATAGATAGATAGATAGATAGATAGATAGATAGATAGATAGATAGATAGATAGATAGATAGATAGATAGATAGATAGATAGATAGATAGATAGATAGATAGATAGATAGATAGATAGATAGATAGATAGATAGATAGATAGATAGATAGATAGATAGATAGATAGATAGATAGATAGATAGATAGATAGATAGATAGATAGATAGATAGATAGATAGATAGATAGATAGATAGATAGATAGATAGATAGATAGATAGATAGATAGATAGATAGATAGATAGATAGATAGATAGATAGATAGATAGATAGATAGATAGATAGATAGATAGATAGATAGATAGATAGATAGAAAGATAGATAGATAGATAGATAGATAGATAGATAGATAGATAGATAGATAGATAGATAGATAGATAGATAGATAGATAGATAGATAGATAGATAGATCGATAGATAAAAATTATTTTACTTTCAGAAAGTGTTTACAAAGGCTTGGTTTTCAGTATGTTAAAAATTAAATTAAATGACAATAACTATAAGTTGCCTGTCAGGTTAAAGTGTTTACATGTAATAAATTCATTAAAACTTAGCGATTGATTAATAACTACTTTTAAGAATATTCATTTATGATTAGGTTTCGATATCTTAGAGCGTTTTTTAAGAAATTGGAGAGTTGACCATAGTTTTGTCCGTTGAGAATTTCGAGGAACTCGTCACGGTTAAGCCTTTCACTTCCGTATGTCTTCTGTATATCCGAAAACAATTGCAGACTCCAACAAAGTGATATGTATTTTCGGTAGCATCAAGGTTACAGATTGTACAAATGCCTACTGAATCTCTTCTAAATGCTCTTGCATTGAGATTGAGCAAACCGCACCTGGACTTTAACACCATTCGAAGTAGTTTGGCACCTCGGCAGAATTCAGGTTACACTACTCGTCTTGGAAGCGTGATTGAAGCGCTCTGTTTGTGTTTTCCGTGCAATGTCTTTCTATACGTTTTGTGCAAATTCCTATATGTAATGCTTTCCATTCAGACTTTGTTGGCCAGTTTAAATCAATGTTGACCTCATTAAAGAGTTCTGACCACTCATTTGCCAAGTAAATCTGCTTTCTCACGATTACATCTGAAAGTGTTCTCGGTAATCTATTTTCGGGAAGCATGCTAACTCTTTGGATGTATTTGAAATGGAGCTCGAGTGTTGAAAGGAAAGCTTTTGGAAGTCCTGTTTCCAGATTAAGTACGTAATTTGGTGTGTTTCTAGATTAAGTTCGTAATTTGGTGTGTTTCTAGGTAAGGAAAAACATCTCTTGATAAAAAAAACCGTTGCAATTTTTCGACCTCAGTATGTTCGGAATATCCCCAAACTTCCGCACAATAGTTCATCAATGATTTTGAAGCATCTTCGTATATTTTGTATTTAGCTGAGTGTTGTATGCTTTTGTGTTTGATGAAGTTTGACCAGGTAGCATTTATTGAATTTTTAGACATTGCAAGTCTCTGCGTAAGATGTTCTGTCTACGACATATTGTAAGTTAGAGTTACTCCCAGATACTTGTATTTATTAGATATTTTAATTTCATCGTTGTTAAAAGTGCATTTTTCTTCGGCTGCCCGACGTCCACCATTTCGAAAAATCACTATTTCTGATTTGCTTAAGTTCACAAGCAGATTCCATTTTGAACAATAATTTGCAAAGCTATTTATCATTGCTTGCAGGGAAGCGGGATTGTCAGAGAGTAGAACAATATCGTCGGCATAAAGTAAGACTTTTACTGATATGCTCTTCAATAGTTACTCCACCCGGTAGATCAGAGTCGAATTCATTTAAAAACAAGATAAATAGCAGAGCACTGAGAACGCAACCCTGTTTTACACCTTGATCGATAGGAAAGAAGTCGCTGGTGTTTGTTCCATTCCATACTGTTGCAATGTTGTTGTTAAAGAGAGCATTTAGGATTGAGAGCATTTTTGTGGACATTCTCAAAAGTGTCGGTTTGTGGAATAATGCTTCTCTATTTCCACTGTCGAAAGCAGCTTTTAGATCTATGAAAAATGCATAGAGTTTCTTTTTTTGATTGATTTGTAGTTTTATAAGGCAGGAGAGGTTGAAAATTTGGTCCACAGTTGAGTAGTTTTGCCTGTATGCAGCTTGGAATTCTTTCAAAATCTGATTTTCTTCGACCCATCGATTAAGTCGATTCAAAAGAACAGTTGTGAACAGCTTGTATATAGTGTCCATAAAATACAGACTACGGTAGTTGGCTACATCGTTAGGGTTCCCTTTCTTGAAAAGAGGAAACATTATTGACATTTTGAAAGAATCGGGAATGGTTCCTGTACTAAAGATGTCGCAAAATAGTTGGTGGATTTCTTTAATTAAATCAGGCGAAGCATTTTTATAGAATTCAGAAGGAATACCATCGATGCCGGGGGCTTTGTTATCTTTTGCTGATGCGATAGCTGATTGAACTTCATCCATTTTAATGTCTTCCTCAAGCAAAGCAAAGGTATATAGATATCTGTATTTAAGGTATATTCGTATGATAGTATTGCAGGCGATGTTGGATTGAGTAGGTTTTTGGAAGTGTGTTCTAAACTCAAATGCTGTTATATCTAACTTCCGATTGTTATTGCTACCGCGCATTATTTTAGCAAGTTTCCACCAATCGCTTGTTGACTTGACTGATGCTAGTTGGCGTTGCTTCAGTATGCATAAGGCTTTGTATTTTTTGTCCGACTCTCGGTAGTATATCTTCTGTAAACGTCGATATTGTGTTTTCTGTAATAAGGTGTGTTATTAAGGTCGAAATTTAAGCTGTATCTATCAGCCCAATTCTAAACATTCTTGGGAATTTTTTTGTTTAGAATACGGGAGAAGGGAAAAGGGAAACATTTCCATTTATAATCAGCATTAGATTTAAAATTTGTAAGAAATATTTGTCCAATACCAGATTCAACGTGGATTTCATATTAGCAAGTTTAAAAATACGCTTGAAAAAGTAACTTTAAATTGATCAAAGTTTTGATAGCCAAAAACTTGTTTTGATGGTTGCAGCAAACACTCTTAACTTAGCAGAGGGATCAACATATTTGTTGCAAAAGAATTCGCTCCACATCAGTTTAATTGCCATTTTAGCTGCAACACATTTTTCTTTAACATGTGGGCGGAGATCAAGGTTGTAAAAGTTATCAAGAAACCTAAGTATTTGTATTGGTTTACAATTTCTAATGGTTCTAATTGGAAGCTGCAAAGCTGTGGGATTATCTGCTAGTATGACATTGTCATCCGCGTATAAGAGCATCTCAAGAATCTTAATATCTACGGGGAAATCTTTAGATATACTATCAATAAATAATGCAAACATTATCGGGCTTAACCCACAACCTTGAGGAACCCCAGAACCTGTACTGACAAAATCGGACATTTTGCTTCCATTCCATACTGCAGCAGAGGTTTCGGCAATAAGGAGCATATACAAGTTAAGAATTTTTGTCGAAAGGCTATGGGTGGATAGCTTATTGATTAAAAAATCCCGATTAATCGTATCAAAGGCTGCTTTAAAATCGACAAAAAAAGCATACAATTGTTTCTTCCTTTCTAAAAACACTTTGACTAAACTTGTAAGTGCAAACATACGATCCACTGTGGAAAGGCTCTTTCTGACTTATGTAGAGAAGGAATTATGTACGCTGCAACAAAAAGAAAAGCTGCACTCCATTGTACCAGTGCCGTCGAAACAAAAATAAGGAAATAATGTCTTAAAACCGCAATAGCTCAGGAAAATTAGACTTTCACTTCGAAAAAAGATGAATTTTGGGGGAGAGAATTATTTGTGTGGCTAAAGGCTAAACATACCATTTAAAGTAACCTAAATTTGAAAGAGTGCACTTGATTTTGTGGGATGAAAGTGGCAAAATTTAGTTTTTTTTGTAAATTGTTCAAAAATTATCAGTTTTTTAGGAAAATATGCCAAAGAAAAAATTAGTAGATGATAAAATTCCACACAAAAAAAAAGATTATGACTCCTATTGTCGTAAGAGGGATAGATTTTGAGAAAAAGATATGTAAAAACGTCCAGGAAGGTACATCGCGCTGGTAAACATTAATGTAACGTTTATGCACGATTTTCTCAAAATGTTATGCTCTTGCGAGTTTTTTTGTGTAGAATTCTATAAGCAACAATTTGCCTTGAAATTTCTTCAAAAGACGTAATAATCCACGAGATATTTACAATCAAAAAATTAAATTTTGCCCAGTTTACCCCCTTAAATCAATAGCAGTAGTTCAAAATATAGGGTTCACTTTTAATATGTGCTTAAGACGTCGAAAATACTTTTGTTTCTATTAAACTTTTTATAAATTTCAAACTTTGAACAATTATTACTTAAATATTATTTCGACAGCACTGGCATAATAAAGTACAGATTGTTTAAAATACGCTCGCTACTACTTTTATGAAAGGTTACACCGATTTGAACTCCTAGTATTTACAAGTGCCTGTATCATCAAAGTAATAGATTTAAGGTTTAAATCAAAAATCTATTACGAATCATTAAATAACCCTTATGGTAGGTTCCTCTGAGTATACATTTCAATCCAAACAAAGTCTCGAAAAAGTGTTTAAGTTAGTTCAACGGCCAGATAAATAAAACAAAAAGAATCTAAACTTTTTTGTGTTTTATTAATTTTACTCTTTGGTTCTTATCTGGAGGAAAGGTGATAAATTAACAGTTTGTGTGTCACGTAGTATGTTTATAGAAATATTTCTAAATACCTACATATGTACATACGTATACTTGGTTATATTCCAAAGGTTGATGTTTTGTTTGTTTTATTTTTCCTCAAAATAAAATTTTGTTGCAAAAACAAGTTAAAAGCTCAAATGTTAAAAATAACATAACTATACTGGCCCCAAGCTTGACCCACTTTCAAAATTGTTTGCGTGTTTTTTGTATTAAGGTATCACGGCCCGGTCGGCCACGCCGCCGCGCCGCCAGCGGTGCGGTGCAGATTCTGTAGTATTTGTTTTTATCGCTGAACTCATCTCGTGACGAGTTTTATAAGGGTTAGGAATTTTAATAGTTTGATTAGTGATAATAACAAGAGGAGTGGAACTTATAATGTATGTATGTTAGATACATTGTAGCGATTGGCAGAATATAGCATGCAGAAAATATTATCCTAATTTGAATATTTGAAATTAAAAAAAAAAACAAATCATTATTAATTAGCAGGGTTGTTGTTGTATAGGAAATATTTAACTCACGCGATGAAATGGGTTAAATGTAAATAAAATTCACGACTTTGTCGCACGTCCTAGCTTTTATAGTATACATACAAAGGCTGTAAAATGGTTAGACATTGAAGATAATATTATTAGTATTAAGTTTATAAATATAATAATGGGTATAACAACACGGCACATTAGGATATAGAGTGCATATACAGGGTGATTTTTAAGCTGGTTTGGTTTTGGCAACACTGGTTTTGACAGCTGACGTGTGTTTAGTACCTTGTGTCACTGTCAAACAGCTTCAGTTTGGTTTGCAATTTAACCATGGATCGTCTTACAAATGAACAACGCTTGCAAATTATTGAATTTTACTATCAAAATTCGTGCTCGGTTCGAAATGTTCATCGCGCGCTGCTTGTGTTCAGCGATGAGGCTCATTTTTGGTTGAATGGGTACGTAAATAAGCAAAATTGCCGCATTTGGAGTGAAGATCAGCCAGAAGCATTGCAACAGCTACCAATGCATCCCGAAAAAGCCACTGTTTGGTGCGGTTTATGGGCCGGCGGCATTATTGGGCCATATTTCTTCAAAGATGATGCGAATCGCAGCGTTACTGTCAATGGTGAACGCTACCGAGCGATGATAACAAACTTTTTTTTGCCCGAAATGGAAGTTCTTGACTTGCATGATATGTGGTTTCAACAAGACGGTGCCACATGCCACACAGCACGCGAAACAATGGCGCAATTGCGAGGCGAGTTTGGTGAACAGTTAATTTCACGTTTCGGGCCGGTCAATTGGCCGCCTAGATCGTGCGATTTGACACCATTAGATTATTTTTTGTGGGGGTATGTCAAGGCTAATGTCTATAGGGACAAGCCCGCTTCGATTGACGCACTGGAAGCCAACATCCATCCATTCATTCGTGAGATACCGGCCGATATGTGTGAAAGAGTATGCCAAAATTGGACTCAGCGGATGGGCTACCTGAGACGCAGCCGCGGTCAACATTTGCATAAAATTATCTTTAAACATTAAATTGCAAGGTTCAAACTATCGATTCAAATAAATATTTCATTCATTTTTTCGAATTTTTTGTGTTTTTTTTTTTAAAAAAGTTCTAAACCTCTTAAAAAATCACCCATTACAAGCACTAGGCATACACAGAGTGGCGCTAAAGAAACGAGGAGGTTTTCGACAAGTGTTTTTTTTTTTGACGATTGGAAATTTTCTTTCGTAAATCCAATTTATAAACACCACGTTTAAAATTACATGGCTGATATCGAAACTCTCTGCAGTACCTATAAGTAGTTTGAAAAACTAGTATCTCAAAGGCTCGATAACGTCAAAACAACATGGATTTGTTAGTGGCCGTTCAACCCAAAAGTCAATTAAGTGAAAGATCTTGGAAATATATTTGATTCCAAATTAACTTTTTCGGCTCATATCGATTTTATAATTAGTATCGAAAGCAAATTTTATGTCAGGTTTCCTCAAATGAACTTCAATGTATCCATTGAGGGCGATTTTTCAGACATTAGTTGGTACTGCTGAAGAAAGAAGGCTCACGCATTTTGCATGGAAAAATATGACATGGTCCGATGGGGTGCCTGATTATTTTTCAAGATGTGCGCTAAAAGACTTAAGAACTCTAGAAAGCTGCAGGCAAACTCTATGTGATATTTTTACAAAAGATATTTTATGTAATAATAATAAATTTTAAAAGCTACTTGCGCCTGATTCTTGGTATGTTCCGGAAAGAAATCTAAGAAATAGAAGCGATCTTTTCTATGTTCCGTAGGAACAGGAAAAATTACGGTCTAAATAACTCCATAACTCGTTCTCTTATATTGAACTCTTAAAGTGAGCCAACATATTATATAACTGTTATTTTATATGTAAGAACTTTGTTTTTTATAATCAACAGATTAATTCATTAATGAATACAAATTTGAGAAATTCAAAATGGAAGATTAACCATTGAACAACGAATACACATTTTGATAAAAATCTCTTCTTTTATTTTATTTTTGTATAAAGTTCTTTTAGTGAATAGTTTTGAAAAATTAATTAGTTATTCATTTTTTAATAAAGGGTCCGCCATCTAACGTTTTTTTTTTCAACTAGTGCTTATTTCGTGAATGGTGGTAACACTTAACTGATGTCTGATTTGACAGATAATTAGTTTTATCCTTCCGCTGAACGAATATGGTTGTGTATACGCTTGAACAACGCTGGGAAATATTGCGACATTACTTTGAAAATCATGGTAATGTTGCAGAATGTGTGCGAAAATTGCACCGTCAGCTCCGTATGTTCATTATCTTGTGAAAAAAAGTGAAAGAAACTGGCATCCATCGATAAACCAAAGCGTGAAAAGCCAAAAACAGTGCGTACAATCGAGAATATTGCTGTTGTGGCAGAAAGTGTGCGTGAAGCGCCATCTACATCAATTCACCGTCGTTCTCAACAATTGAAAATTTCGGAGACATCATTGAGACGAATTTTTCATAAAGACCTTGGTATGACGCCATACAAAGTCCAATTGGTTCAGGAGCTGAAGCCAACTTACCATCCAATGCGTTTTCGCTTCGCTAAGTGGGCTTTCTATCGACGTAGAGAAGATGCCGATTTTGCCAAAAAAAAATCATCTTTTCAGATGAAGCTCATTTTGATCTTGGCGGGTAGTAAACAAGCAAAATTGTCGCATTTGGGGCACAGAAAACCCGCACGCATACATTAAAAAGCCGATACACCCAAAACGAGTCACTGTTTGGTGCGGATTTTGGTCCAGAGGCATGATAATAAGTGTTACGCCGACAAGCCAGAGACAATTGACGCTTTAAAGGACAATATTCGTGAAGCCATTGGTGAAATACAGCTGCACACAATCGAAAATGTGCATGGCCAGCCGAGGCAGCCATTTGAATGAAATTATTTTCCATTATTAACCGGAAGGATTGTACTTTCAAATAAAAAAAGAAATTTGAGAAAATATTCAGTTATTTTTTTTTTTATAGCATTTTCAAAAAAAAAAAGAAAAGTTATTTGGCGAACCCTTTATGACGGGTGATTTTTTAGCTGGTTTGGTTTTGGCAACACTGGTTTTGACAGCTGACGTGTGTTTAGTACCTTGTGTCACTGTCAAACAGCTTCAGTTTGGTTTGCAATTTAACCATGAATCGTCTTACAAATGAACAACGCTTGCAAATTATTGAATTTTACTATCAAAATTCGTACTCGGTTCGAAATGTTCTTCGCGCGCTGCTTCCATTTTATAATCGGCATTCTCGACCTTCTGAGCAGTCTATTCGGAAGATTGTGACCAAATTTCGCACCAAATTTACTTTGTTGGACATTAAACCACCAACACGTTTACGTACTGTGCGTAGTGAAGAAAATATTGCGGCCGTATCAGCTAGTGTGACAGAAGACCGCGAAATGTCGATTCGGCGCCGTTCCCAGCAGTTAGGCCTTTGTTACAGCACTACGTGGAAAATTTTGCGGAAGGATTTGGGCGTAAAGCCTTTTAAGATACAGCTGGTGCAAGAACTAAAGCCAGCCGACCTACCACAACGCCGAATTTTTGGTGAATGGGCTCTTGGAAAGCTGGCCGAGGATCCGCTTTTTTATCGAAAAATTGTGTTCAGCGATGAGGCTCATTTTTGGTTGAATGGGTACGTAAATAAGCAAAATTGCCGCATTTGGAGTAAAGATCAGCCAGAAGCATTGCAACAGCTATCAATGCATCCCGAAAAAGCCACTGTTTGGTGCGGTTTATGGGCCGGCGGCATTATTGGGCCTATTTCTTCAAAGATGATGCGAATCGCAGCGTTACTGTCAATGGTGAACACTACCGAGCGATGATAACAAACTTTTTTTTGCCCGAAATGGAAGTTTTTGACTTGCATGATATGTGGTTTCAACAAGACGGTGCCACATGCCACACAGCACGCGAAACAATGGCGCAATTGCGAGGCGAGTTTGGTGAACAGTTAATTTCACCTTTCGGGCCGGTCAATTGGCCGCCTAGATCGTGCGATTTGACACCATTAGATTATATTTGTGGGGGTATGTCAAGGCTAATGTCTATAGGGACAAGCCCGCTTCGATTGACGCACTGGAAGCCAACATCCATGCATTCATTCGTGAGATACCGGCCGATATGTGTGAAAGAGTATGCCAAAATTGGACTCAGCGGATGGGCTACCTGAGACGCAGCCGCGGTCAACATTTGCATGAAATTATCTTTAAACATTAAATTGCAAGGTTCAAACTATCGATTCAAATAAATATTTCATTCATTTTTTCGAATTTTTTGTGTTTTTTTTTTTTTTTAAAGTTCTAAACCTCTTAAAAAATCACCCATTATTTAACTCTTAAAGTGAGCCAACATATTATATAATTGTTATTTTATATGTAAGAACTTTGTTTATTGTAATCAACAGATTAATTCATTAATGAATAAAAACTTGAGAAATTCAAAATGGAAGATTAACTACTGAACAATGCATGAAAATTTTAATAAAAATCTCTTCTTTTATTTTATTTTTGTATAAAGTTCTTTTAGTGAATAGTTTTGAAAAATTAATTAGTTATTCATGGGTCCGCCATCTAACGTTTTTTTTTTTCAACTAGTGCTTATTTCGTGAATGGTAACACTTAGCTGATGTCTGATTTGACAGATAATTAGGTTTATCCTTCCGCTGAACGAATATGGTTGTGTTCTTCGCTAAGTGGGCCTGCGATCGACTTAGAGAAGATGCCGATTTTGCCAAAAAAATCATCTTTTCAAATGAAGCTCATTTTGATCTTGGCGTGTAGTAAACAAGCAAAATTGTCGCATTTGGGGCACAGAAAACCCGCACGCATACATTGAAAAGCCGATACACCCAAAACGAGTCACTGTTTGGTGCGGATTTTGGTCCAGAGGCATAATTAGGCCATTTTTCGAAAATGAGCAAGGAGTAACCGTTACAGTCAATGGCGATCGTTATCGGGCCATGTTGAACGAATTTTTGTTCACAAAAATTGTAGATGAGGATATTGGCAACATTTGATTTCAACAGGACGGCGGGCGCTACGTGCCACACAGCCGAAGCTACACTCGATGTTTTGCGCCCTGTTTTTGAAGATCGCATTATCAGCCGCAGAGCTGATGTCGTTTGGCCACCTCGGAGCTGCGATTTGACACCGTTGGACTATTATTTGTGGGGTGCCGTAAAAGATAAGTGTTACGCCGACAAGCCAGAGACAATTGACGCTTTAAAGGACAATATTCGTGAAGCCATTGGTGAAATACAGCTGCACACAATCGATAATGTGCTTAAAAATTGGACCGATCGTGTAGGCTACTTCATGGCCAGCCGAGGCAGCCATTTGAATGAAATTATTTTCCATTATTAACCGGAAAGATTGTTCTTTCAAATAAAAAAAGAAATTTGAAAAAATATTCAGTAGTTTTTTTTTATAGCATTTTCAAAAAAAAAAAAAGTTATTTGGCGAACCCTTAGGTTAGGTTAGGTTAGGTGGGGTGAAAATACGGCAAGCCGCATCATCGCACTCGGATCTCAATGGATCCATTGTGGTCCCCAGGAAATAGATGAGGTGAAGGAAGAGGAAGGGTGGGAAGGAGTTAGAGGAGTTTAGGTGTGGGCATGAAGGGCCTCCTTGAACCAACCCGAACATTGAATAAATTTCAGGATGTTTCTTAGTGGCAAAAACGAGATGTCGCTCAGTTCATCAAAGAAGTAATCTCCGAGGGCCTTTTTTCTAGTTCTTACTAAGCTGGGGCATTCACAAAGGAAGTGATAGGAGCCCTCCTCCGCCTCTTCATCTTGACACCCTCTGCACAAGTCGGATGAGCTGATGCCCATTCTGCGCATGTGGGTTCCCATTGAGTTGTGACCCGTTAGGATTCCAACAAAAAGGGATAGTTGAGGTCTGCTTAGTTTGAGAAGGAAGTCTGTTTTTTTATTTGAGATGTCTGGCCATAGATTCCTCGAGACCCGACAAGTATCAAGAGCTGACCATCTATCGTTTGCGGCTTCGAGGAAACATTTGCGAATTCTGCCTTTTTCTTGTTCTAGTGGCATAGAAACGGAGGAATCAGTTTGGCTTGGATCAAGAGAAGATCCTATTTTGGCCAGTTTATCCGCCATTTCGTTTCCATATATGTCACGATGTCCTGGGACCCATCGAAGGGTAACTGTATTTGATGCATTGAGTAGTTTTAACTCATTTCGGCAATTATTTATATAATTAATTTTGAAAGCAAAGTTTTTTAAAATTTTGTTTAAACTAATTTTCTTACAAATTTTACGTGATTGGGTAGTATTTTTGCTTTTAATATTTAATTCTTTAATTATTAATTTTTAGTTACAGTGATTGAATTAGAAGCTGAAAATGCCAAAAATTTGAAGATGACGCTTTTACCGAAAACTATCCCGAAAAACTCAAAAGTAGACATATAATGGGTGATTTTTTAAGAGGTTTAAAACTTTAAAAAAAAAAAACACAAAAAATTCGAAAAAATGAATGAAATATTTATTTGAATCGATAGTTTGAACCTTGCATTAAATGTTTAAAGATAATTTCATGCAAATCTTGACCGCGGCTGCGTCTCAGGTAGCCCATCCGCTGAGTCCAATTTTGGCATACTCTTTCACACATATCGGCCGGTATCTCACGAATGAATGCATGGATGTTGGCTTCCAGTGCGTCAATCGAAGCGGGCTTGTCCCTATAGACATTAGCCTTGACATACCCCCACAAAAAATAATCTAATGGTGTCAAATCGCACGATCTAGGCGGCCAATTGACCGGCCCGAAACGTGAAATTAACTGTTCACCAAACTCGCCTCGCAATTGCGCCATTGTTTCGCGTGCTGTGTGGCATGTGGCATCGTCTTGTTGAAACCACATATCATGCAAGTCAAGAACTTCCATTTCGGGCAAAAAAAAGTTTGTTATCATCGCTCGGTAGCGTTCACCATTGACAGTAACGCTGCGATTCGCATCATCTTTGAAGAAATAGGCCCAATAATGCCGCCGGCCCATAAACCGCACCAAACAGTGGCTTTTTCGGTATGCATTGGTAGCTGTTGCAATGCTTCTGGCTGATCTTCACTCCAAATGCGGCAATTTTGCTTATTTACGTACCCATTCAACCAAAAATGAGCCTCATCGCTGAACACAAGCAGCGCGCGATGAACATTTCGAACCGAGCACGAATTTTGATAGTAAAATTCAATAATTTGCAAGCGTTGTTCATTTGTAAGACGATCCATGGTTAAATTGCAAACCAAACTGAAGCTGTTTGACAGTGACACAAGGTACTAAACACACGTCAGCTGTCAAAACCAGTGTTGCCAAAACCAAACCAGCTAAAAAATCACCCGTTATATAGAAGAAACTTGGATGTTAATCTTGAAGAAAATGAGATCAAAGCCTTGAAGCAGGTGGACCAAGCAATAAAACTGTCAAGTTCGGTCGGAAGTCAAATCAAGATACCAAGGACCTTTAAAAAAACATGGTTTGATGTAGAGTGTGAGGGCGAGAAAGATATCCTATGCCTGGCTAACAGCATTTATTATATGTCTTCTTTTCAGACTTGAAAGCAGCATTCGATACAGTTGACCGTGACGCGCTGGTTTACAAACTCTTCGGGCTGGGTATGTCACTTAAGTTTCGAAGGCTTATTCAAGGATTGTATTGAGACACTATAGCAGCTGTGTGGAATGGCAGAGAAATTTCGGAATGGTTTTAAACTCAGACGGGAGTAAGACAAGGATGCGCTCTCAGTCCCAGCTTGTTCGCGCTGTTTATAGAGTATTTAGTCGACAGTCTACCCGGAGTCATGGAGTACGCTGGGACGCAGACTTAAGGGTTATATTAGCATAAACACTGCATTCATTACATCTTATGACGAACAGGATATTCGAATATTGTAGATTGTGGAACCTATGTGTCAATCTTGTCAAGTTAATTAAAAAAGGAAGAGGAAGAGCCTGCTCTAACAAAAAACTGTTATTTAATGGAGAAATGGTGGAATTAGTTACAGAATATAAATATCCTTTTCACCAAAAATCTTAAAATGGAGAAACATCTCCAAGAAAAAATTGCAAGCTAAAACAGCCATAAATATGACATGGACAGGGTGTTGAAGCACCAAGAATGTGGCTCACAGCTGTAAGTACAAGGTATTTGAGGCAGTAGTAGAATCGGTACTATTCTACGGAGCACAAGTTTGGGGGTGGGAAAGAATATGGGACAGTAGAGAAGCTTCTTCGATACTACATTAAAAGGACTTTCCTCTACTCTCTCTCCAAATTATATGCTACTGTTTTAAACTGGTCTATTGCCGCTTTTTGTCAAAACTTTGAAGTTACAAGCTGATTATATCATCAAAGTTGCCCAACCATCGGTTGCCGAAAAAAAGTGTCGCTATTAAAAAAAAAATGGCTGCTACAAGGAATGGACGGAGATAGCATTATAAACATAAAGTGATTATGAGTTACATCTTGATGTGAGAGACACAGTAAGCTGAAAGTCCTTCTTGTATCAACCCATCACACGCGTGAAGGAGCACTATGAGCAAGCAAGGGCGAGGTATGAAGAGCAAGCAAAGGACTCGATATATAGAAACGTTGACAGCAAACTGAACTACACAAACTGAACATTCCCCCCACCCGTTTTTTTTCTCTTTTTTTTAGGACCAAAATTAACAGTAGCTGTCATACAAAATTTCTTGGCCAAAAAGGAAAAACTTATTTTTCTCAAAACCAGCGCTTCAGAATTTCTTTTTAAGAACTCAATAAATTTAAATAGTTATAAGTTGCAGTTTAATAACAAATATGGTTCCGAAAAATGGTTATTAATGGTACCTCCCAAAGAACCATTTTTTTGATTTTCGCTTTTCTCGAAAACGGTTAAACTGATTCTGATCAATTTTTAAATGAAGAATAATTGACACATTCTAAATAATATTGTGTACCAAATTTTTCAAAAAAATTATTTTTTAGATTTTAAAAAAAAAGTTTTAAATTTTTTTTTTTGAAACTCAATATTTCAAAAACCACTGTGTCGATTTTTATTAAACTTGGTAAATAGCAGTTTTTTTTAATTTTATCTAGAAGATTTTTGACAAAAATTATTCTAATAGCCAAAAATAACGGTGCCTCCCATACAAATGTTTAAAATCCGTTTAGAAAAATATTTTTTTCTCAAAAACAACTCCTACGATTTTGATAAAAGTTTTTTTGTGTGTTAAAATTAGTAAGGGTCTACCATTTAAAATTTTTAAAGTTTATATTTTACGTTTATTAACAATACCTCTAATAGAACGGTTTCATTGATTTTCGACTATCTCAATATTTGATCAACCGAATAAAATAAGATTTTTTATACAGAAGCTTGTAACAAATATTAATAAATGTGCTTAGCAAAATTTTTTAAAAATAATTTTGGGATTTTGATTATTATTTTTTTGAAAATTCGATACTTTGAAAACGGGTAGCAGATTTTTTTGTAAAGTTCAATTTTTAACTCAACATTAACAAATACTTAAAATAGGCGTGCCAATTTTTTTTCTCAAAAATTTTAACGAAATTTTATATATAAGAAATTCATTATTTTTAAAACCGCTCCTACGATTTTCAAAATTTTTTCTTAAAAATAAAGATTTTTGTAAGAAATCAAATGGTGAACATCGCGCTCGGTTAAAACAGATTTAAAGTATTTTAATCAATTTCTTTCTAATTTTGTTGATTTAAAACAATTTACCAGTTTAAATAATATAATTTCCTTTTAAGCATATTGCATTATATTATTGTTAATTTTTGTATACTCACATAATACCACCTGCAACTAAACTAAGATTTGACAAATGGATAAAATATAGACTCCCATAGCTAATTTATTTCAGACTATAGAACCACAATGTGATCGCGCATAAGAGCAAGTTCGTGCGACCCAGTCGTGCATATTTTTTTCTGTTTTAAGTGATTTTTTTTAGAAAATTACTCTTACCGGCTAAACGGGGGAGAATAGATGCTCTCTCCCAGAGAATTTTTTGATTGTTTCGACCCAACCTACATGCAATAGCTTTTTTTTTATACCTTATGCGAACCACCTCGAATACAGCAAGAATTATTTTTAAATTTTATTTATTTAAAATTTATAATAAAATAGTCCTTTTGAGAAATTTTATATTTTTTACACAAATCACTTTGGACCTATTTCACTCGTACCTCATTCTCATGTTTTCTTAATTAAAAAACTTGTATTTAAAAAAAAAAAATAGTTGCTGCTTCTGCAAAAGTACTTTAACTTAAAAATAATAAACAAAAGACTTTATTTTACTTGTTATAATTTGCGTTTAAAATCGTCTATACAGACAAAATTGAGTTAGCAACAAGTCTTTAAATGAAAGTTAAAACATCATCTCCTCCATGCTTATTAATTAGAAGTGATTGATTTATGCTAAAATTATGTTTGTTTAAAACCAACATAGTCATTTTCATTAAAAATATTCTCATTAAACTCGTAGATACATAATAATACATGTTTAGTAAGAACAAAACAAAAAAAAAATCGAATATTTTCTTTGATTTGCATAATAATTTCTGACAACCGATATTTCCTATTTTTAACAACAATTTTTTTCTGCGCCGCCCCGTCCATCACAATCATATTCTATCAATTCGATTCGACTCATCATCACACCTAATTACATCTTCACTTTATCTCTGATCAGCAATAAATTCTCTAACCCAGCAGAAAAGAAATAAAAAAAAAACTTCGTGTTCAATGTCTGTTTTCATATAACCAAGGCCTTGACGTCATGTGTGTCACTCATCAATTATTCCCTATAAAACCCACACACCTACTCTGCGCTACGTCGAATCCGCACACAAAAAGATACAAATTCTGCCAACTGTCTTCATCTGCATCAGACACAACACACAACACAATAATAATAATCTATCTATTACTCAATGATGGAATCTCCGATGAGACAATCATTATTCATAAGAAGGTAGATAGTTGGCCAAAGAATTCTCTCGCCAAGGCGGCGCAAAGAGGTATTCTCAGCATACCGATATCCAAATGGCTGAAGATACACTCGCAGTAAATTGCTTAAGATTCTTTCGCTCATCTCGGCGAGGTGTAGTGTTAAGATGCTTCGATGACAATAAAACTTAATACAGAATCCGCGGATCACTTCAGTCGTAGTGAATTATCGTTGAATGTAAGCCGATCTCGGTTAGAAGTTAAAGAATCCGGACTAACAACAAGAATCAAAAGTTTTAGAGAGAAAAAAATGGAAGAGTGCCGAGCGGTACGATTTAATTTTTTATTTTTTTTTTTACTTGACAAATTGTGTAAACGTGATTCATTTATCTTTGCATTTAATTTAGGTCGCGAAGTTTATTTTGTTGAGTTCATTTGTTGCAATTGCGTGCTGCGCCAAGGAGAACCCCACGACAACATCAGCCCCTCCGAATTTACTGAATATAGTCGACGATACAATTCCAGATGTCGAGAACTCAACGCAGAAAGTGATTAGAGTAAATACGGTTGATTTGCCTCCAATCATCGAAGACGATAAGAATGGCACCGAGTCGGATTTGTACAACATCCAGTCTCTGCTCCCACCTCCAGTTTATCTGTCATCGAAGAAGTTCCGCAAGCAGCCACAGGTTGTATCATCAGCTGTTGGGGATTCTCCCATAATTCGATCGCCGGAACTGAAGCTCATAAAGCCGAAGAAGCCAAAACAAAAGCATTTGCATTTGCTCTACAATCAGCAAGACTACGATGGCAATACTATTGGAAAACGGATGAAAGTCCGAGTGGCGCCCGGGGCATACCCGATTTACTACATTTTGGCTAAAACAAATGGCCAGTTTCGCAAACAACCCATCAAGGGTTTCCGCAACGAACAAGAACTCGAGAAGTACTTCCAGAAGGTGAAAAAGGCCGATAAGTTCGACACGATTAGCAGATGAGTTGTAACAACCCCCCGAACCCAGGGGCGTTTCAGAGGGGGAAGGGGGGTAAAAAACAAAAGGCCAAAATAAGATTCTAGTGTATTATAACAATATGTATTTGCCTATATTAATTTATTTCGACACGATTTGCTGTCGTGTTTAAACTTTTATTATGATGTAGTAGTGATTATGAGCTTGAGATTCAAGGAAATGTGAATAGTTTATAATTAATTTAGTTTTTTTTTTTTACATAATGATAGATTCTTTATAGTATTCTTATTATGTGATCAATACCCGGGCACAATGAGTTATAGTTGTTGGTGCTTAGAACTTAAAATTGTATTGGCAATGCGCAATTAAACTAACTTAAATAATAAAATGAACATGAATTCAAGATCGTGTCTCGTGTGGTGTTTTTGTTTTTGTTGTAAGATGTTTGGCTTTTGTTTTTGTTTTGAGAAATAAATTGATGATGGGATGATTTATAAGCTGAGATACGTCAATCAATTAAAATTTATTAAATTCTGTTTAAATTAAAACGTTTGTCCGGGTGATGGTTGTTTATGGTTTTCATTTTGAGTTTCTTTTCAGACAACATTCTCTCTTTACGTTCTGCGTTTCAAAATACTATACAAAATATTTAAAAAATCCAAAAAAAAAAATTATAGAATACAGTCGAACTTCCATAACTCGAACTTCCTCAAGTCGAATTTCTCTATTACTCAAAGTTTTTGTCAGAACTTTGCATTTTCAACTTTATTTTCATGAATTTTGCCCTCCATAATTCGAACTTCTGTAACTTGAATTTCTCTATATTTCGAATTGTTAAGATTGCGTTTGATACCGAAAAGTCTCTTCAACTCGAACTTTGTCTCTAATTGGGGAAATCCCTTTTATTTCAATTGTTTGAAAAGTACTTAAGCCTAAGGCTCTCCCAAATAAACTTGAATACTTCCGAACGACGACGAAATTTTCACCTGTCTTAATTTATTTACACGGAGATCAATGAGAGCACTCACACTGGCACGATGCAAATCTTCGAACATTTCCAGTCGTCGCATATTTGCTCCGAATGTTTCGCGTTGGCTTAGGAGAGCCTTAACTGTGATGAATTTCGAAAGTTTTTTTGGGGGATGAGGGATGGCTGTGTTCAGAGTTTGTATGTTTTTTATTTGAACTTCGGTTTTGGACGGGTTAAACATTTTTCATGCGCCGAAGTTCCTAGTTAAGTTTCAATTTTTTTTGTGGGCAAAGGATGAATTCATGAATTTTAATTTCAGGAAGAAAATTCAGGCATCTTCCTTTTGAACAAAAACTGAAGGTCATAAAATATATTTTACCTCAAAGTACACTACAAAGTACTGAACAACAGAGAAAGTATTAAGAAAATGCTGACACTTCAAAAAACGAAAAAACCTCAATGAAAAAAATAACCTCTTAAACTTAAGTGTTGGCTAGACAGTCTCGAAGGAATGAAAACCTCTCAATTTCAGGGACAGTTATAAAGCATCACAAATTTGTATGCACGATATTTTTTTCAATTAGAAATGGCATTGTTCAAAAAATACGCTGGAATGTTTTTTCAATGTAATTCACGAGATAGAATTTTTTTATAAATCATATAATGATAAAAAAAACTTCAACGAATGATTAATGCATTTTTTTTAAGCTTCTATTAAACAAAAATCATGTTCATCTTTTTAATATTCCATTTACTGAAATAAAACAGTAAAACTAAAAAAACTTTTGTCTCATTTCTTTAAATCGAAGTTTCTATAATTCGAATTTCTTTTCTTTCATTTTTAGGTTTCAACTTATGGAAGTTCTACTGTATTAGTAATATTTTGAAAAACAGAACCTTACAATAGATTTACTCAAGTTTGAGCTACCGAATTTTCATTTTTTTACGAGAATTGTATCTGTCGAAATACAAAACAACAAACCGCTTTTAACGACATATCATATTAGAGCCAGTTTCACATTGCACACTTACCGCAATAAGTATAGCACTTAAGTTTCCCATATTGACACCTTATAGGTTCAGTTTCACACTTTGAGTAAGTATGGCGATATGGGAGAATTAAGTGCCACTTACTCAGGCAAGTGTGCACTGTGATACTGAGCCTAAGTGTCCCATATTGGCCACTTACCCTGGCTGTTGAACTGGACTTTAATATTCCGAACGAAATTTTGGAGAAACAATTTTTTTATTACGAGATTATTGGGCGGAAAATATTGGGGCATCCTCATTCTTAATGTGACAGGAAGCAAACAGACACAGGTGTTATGATTTCCGTAAAGAGTGGCCACCATTTTAAATTTTTATGAATTTTAAGAGTGAACAAAAATTTGTGTTCTGGTAAAAAAGTGCGTTTTCAGAAACTGCTAAAGACTATATTTTCAACAACTTTTGTTTAATTGATTTTTTTTTATCAGAATTCGATTGACAAGTTCGATGAGAGGAGATTATATGTAAATTTGGAAAACGAAAAGGATATTAAAAAAAGAATATAATCTCTCTTTTCCAACGAAGGGAATTATCCATTAGGTACTGGCCAAGAGTGTTTATTATCAAATGAAAGGTGACGTTGAGTTCGTTGTATAAGTGAAATATTTTCAAAATCGTTTGCGGAAAAGCCGAGATATTTGAGTTTGAAGTTGCCGATTGCAAAATAAAGATTTGAATGTTTTTTTTTCTAAGCAATTGCTAATAAACTAATAACTTGAGAAATAAATAACGTGCCTTTTAAAGAATTTTTTTTTTTTTTAAATTAGGTATTTATTTGAAAAAGAGCACTTAATTTAATATGTTATTAAAGAAAATAAAATGAGCTTTTCACTAGTGTTAAAAAAATTCAAGGTTTTGTTTTAGACGTGTGGTTTTCAATCTGGCAATACCTTTTTCAGAGTTGGTCTTTCTGACAGCTGTCACTTGCTTTATGCTCATTTTGGTTTGCCATTTCATAATAAATATAGACTTACTCGTGAACAATGTTTGCGAATCTTCCCCCCCCCCCCCCCCTTGGCTCTGGACAATACTACACAACTGACACATTTTTCATTTTTTAATATGAATTTTAAAAAATACTTGTCTTCTCTCCATGATTTGCACCACCTCTCCCCCCCTGGCTTTGGAAAACATCCTTGGTTAATATTAAATCAAGGACAATGCATATGCACAACGTTTGGAAAAAAAAAGGATAAATTACCTTTGAAAATGTGTGTGCTTATTCAGTTGAAGTGGAGTGTAGGCTCATGAGTTTGACGTTTAGAAAAGAACAAGACAGAGATAGAGGCTGATTACACGATTCGTTTTTTTCGGTCGTTTCGTGTTTCGTCTTTTCTAGACATTTGGTGAGGCATGTAGAAATGTAGAAGAATGAAGTACAATACCGTAGTCTTAAGAAAATTAACGTTAATATAATATGCGTAAGAATAAAATTTTAATTTAAAGCTGATCTGAATACAATTAAAATATATTATTTACTAGCTGTTACCCGCCCGCTTCGCTGGGCGTAAATTTAACTTTAGCAATACTTTGTTTTGTATGATTTAAAAATTTCCCATATCGGTGATTTTCTGTTTTCATTCAATTTCTCAGGACAGTAATTCACAATTCAGCAAAATGTCTTTCTGAGAGTAAAAGAAGAAGATTCAGATTAGATAATACGGAATGCCGTGAATTTAATCGTTGCTCTTCTGTCTGTGAGTTTCGATGCAAAAAGTAAAGGGTCGGACTTATGCACAACTCACAGACTGAAATTTAAAGAAAGAATTCGAAGATAAGCCACGACGCAAAATTAGTCGTGTTATGGGGTTTTCCATTGGTAAATTCAGATTTCAATTTAAAAATTGATTTTTCTGCGTTGCGAATGGAATACGATTCTGTGTCAATATTTCAAAAAATCTTCATTCCTTGATGTATTTTAAAAGAGACAAATAAGCATGATGAAGTTACCGATTCATTTGAAACCGCTTCTCTTTTTATGAACGATTATTTCTCAAATATTTTGGACACAATTTTCACACCCATAATAAATTAACCGAATCAAATACCGCTTTGGAAACTGACTGCAGTAAATTATGTTGGTGTTAGTATATGGAAAGGTAAAATAACCGAAATCTGCACTTTGACAGATCAAAATAAAAATAAATTGATTTATTTTAACAACAGAAAACTCCATAAGAATTCATCCTTTAAAATTTTTTTTTTAATAAAATTTGTTTTTAAACAAAACAATTCAAAAATTAAACTGACAGGCAAATCACTATAATTGACGTTTTGCACACTCCAGTTTAATTTTTCCGGTGGCACAACACATACGTTTTTTGCCTCCATTAAATTTCAGAGCAATGCTTCCGCTCACGAATGTCACGAAATACCTAATGTCGAATTTTTTCTTCGATTCTGTTCCGAATTTGATTCTTTTCTATCAAAACAAATCTTGCATTTTTATCAAGATTTCTTACCCGTTAGCACACACACTATTAAGATTTCATATTTCTAATATCTACGTCAAATTGAAAGTCGGGGAGTTATGGGAAGGAAAATTGTTTTTTTTTTCCGTTGCAACAGATTCTACATAATTAAACAAAATATTCAACAATATTTTCATTGAATATAAATATAAAAATAACTAATCCAAGTAACCACACACACAATCACACAAAAAAAAATCGATTCTTTTACGAATTCCTTTCAATTGACAGAAACAAATCTATTCTGCTTAGAAAAAAATCGATTCGGTTTAGAAAAAGTTGTTTTTTTTGATGAAAGGAATTCGCCATAAATCAAAATTCAAAAATGAGATTTCAGATATTTTGCTCCGGCAGAAAGAGATTAAGTAAATACGTTTTTTTTTTCTTCAGTATTTTCACAGCAAAACTTAGATTTCTGAGATCTCAGTATAGCGTGCTTTACTTTTACGTCCAACAGATGGCGTTGTGTTTAAAACCTATAGATAGACACGCGCGTATGAGAATGCAACGTTGCGTTGAGCCAAAATTCCAAAGCAATCGATAAAAAACTTTCGGAGACCTGTTATTTTGAATGCAAATATGAAACTATACCTCTGTTTGATGGTAATTTACATTCGGTCCGCAGCAAGATCCAATGTCATCAATTATATGCATAGTAAAAAATCAACAACACAAGTCTCCTAAAAATTCCGATAAGTTTTTCTTGAAAAGCTTATATCTTCAGTTCTTTTAATCGGACCGTCAAGATAAATGTCTTAACACTTAAGGAAAATGACAATGAAATGAAAATGAATTTAAGCGATAATGCTCCTGAAAAAAAATTGCTATTCTATTCAACACCCCACCCCCACCATCGGCCGCCGCCAAAAAAAACCTACCAGACTTTTGACTTTGATATCACAACGCAACCCTCGTACTCAATTTTTGTATACATATATTTCCACAAAAAATTTCTGTCAGCTTTCTTATATTATTTTATTTCCTTAATTTTTTGACAATAAAACTGAAAATGTTTTCTAATAAATAAAGTTCCTGTATTGCTTATTTATCAGTACAGCGAGTGTTGTTTTAATGCCCAACATATCCCGCTGTATTTTTTCTAAAAAACAGTATATATAAACACGCGTGTATTCGAATGCAATGGTGTGCCAAAATTTCAAAGCAATCGGTTAAGAACTTTTAGAGATTAGCGATTAGGAACAAACCAACATTTACATTTTTATTTATATAGATAGAAACTTCCAAAAAGCTAAAATTTACTTGCATGTGAAAATTTTCAAAAAAAAAAATTTGTATACACATTTTTTTTCGAAAATTCGATATCTCAAAATTGGGTTTGTGTCTGCTACTTTTTGACTATACTAGGGGCCTTCCACACGACGACCGGACGTACTCTCTCTTAGCATAGCAAACAAAATCAAAGAAAAAATGTTGTGATCCTTAAACATTGAAAACAGATTTTTAAATTAATCAACCGTGATAATTCGAAAATTATGGAAAACAGCTCTATGGCGCATTTAGACTTAAACTCTTGTATTGTGCGTCTTCTCCAAGAACTTATGTTTTGAAAGTATTAATCTGGACATTGTATTTTTTACTTACTCTATAGAGCAAGTATTGGTTTGGTGTAAAAAAAAAGTTTCGAGGTTTTAATCAAAACTAACACTACGATAATCGAGAAGTCCGAAAAAGTGGATTTCGTCATGCCGTCCGTCGGTCTGTGCATCTGTGCGTCCACTGTAATTTGAGCTAGAGCCTAAACGGGTGAACCGATTTGAATGAAATTTGGTACAGAGCATTTTTATGTGATTCCCTAGAGGAGAAATTCGAATTTTTGTTTTAACTCATCTAGAACGGGTAGCTGCCATACAAATATTTTGGTTTCTTCAAATTTTCTCGAAAACGGCTCTAACGATTTTGATTAAACTTCGTACCTGTAATAACCAAGTCAATTGTAAAAAAAACTGCATTTCAGGTTTTTCTCAAAAAAATCACATAACGGAATTAGGTATTCCACGTTTTTTGAGAAAATGGTCTTATTTTTGGGTTATTCGCGTATATCTTTGCCATGGTTAGACCGATTTTGTTATAATTTTGCAGTCTGATGCTTCTCTATAATTTAAACAATAATGCAACTATACATTTAAAAAAAAAAAACATTTTTTTATAAACAAAAAAAAAACATTTAACAAAAAATCAATTTTTTAGCACTTCTCGTAAAATATATACATTATGCATCTTCAATGTGTGGTTACACAAAGTATTTAACCACAAGAGCAATTGCGTGCGACCAAGTCGTGCATATTTTTCGTTATCGTCACAGTATGACCAAGAACTTACCTACTTGCACTTGTACATAAAAACCCAACAAATAAAGGTTGTCCCAAATTGCATGCAAGATTTAATTTAAATTGAAAACATGGGCATTTAATTAAAAATTAGAATTTTAATATTGATTCATCAAGTTTACAGTTTACAGGTTATGGATTTCCCATGATAGTTGCCAATAAATATGGCTGCATGTCGTTGATACAGCGTTAATTTTTTTCTTTCAAAGCTTGGGAGGTCGTGGGCTTGGGGTTGTTCAAAAACCATAAACAAAAGAACATCAACGGCGTTCAATGTGGATGCAATTGTTTCTCAACAATCACCCGTTAATTTACTGAATCCCGAATGTGACAATTTTGACGATTGACAAAACTATCAAGATGAGAATGATCCCGATCGCTAAAAATGATTTTATTCGAAAAATAACTGCCAAAAGCCTACAGTATATTGTAACGATTCAATAATTACCCAATTACTTCGAATTTGAAACAAAAGAAAATCCTCTAACTGTTTGCAGCGCCATCTCTTGGAAAAGCTAAACATCAAACCTTCAACCGTTTACAGCGCCATCCTGTGATTCAGCTGAGTTTCAATTTCAGTGTTCCATCTGTCAGCGACTGCAATGGAAACTACTAGAAGGAGATATACTCGAATATTCCAGTAGATACTAGTAAAGACTAGAAGTATTTAATTCCCTATATAAGGAGATGTTTTCGAGCGAGTAGGGACAGTTTAATTTTGAATGTGATAGTGTAAAGTAAGAAGTAAAAGTTTATCCGGAAGTAATAATAAAAACGATTTGAAGTGAAATAAAGTGTGTTTATTTTGTAAAGTAAATAAGTTGACGTTATTATTGAAAGGAAATAAGTTTTATTATCGAACCTAGGTAGAACATTACAATATTTAAAATGTTGTTTAACAATAAAAACGCACTGTTCTTTCATGTAGCGCTCCATTTTTTAATAACCCTCAAAGGCAAGGTGTCATGCTGTATTTGTGTTCGTTGGCAACACTTAACCGTACAAATGGGGAGGAAATAAAATTTTACGTAAATTTTGCGACTCTCTTTATAAATCAGAAAAAAATACGTAGTTTTCGTAATTTTCTATTTTCTCAAATACCAGATTTAGATACCTTAATGTACATAATTTTGTGCAATGTTTTGAGTTTTGAAACTAATTTTTATGAAAAACTGTTGAAAGAAACAACTTGATTTAAAAATAAAATAGATCACATTCCATCAGTGTACTATAATCAAAGAATTAAAAAAACTGTAACAGCCATATTATTGACTTGTTTAAAAACTAGATTCATAGCTAAACTAGTTTTATAGAAGTTTGGAGTCCCAAGTTTTGCACGGCCTTATGAATTTAGAGTTTTATGCAAAGCTATTTTAAATATTTCGAGTTTAAGGTGTCAAAATATGTTTGAATAATCCTGGTTTGAGCAAATCCAAACATCTATAAAATTAGTTCAGCAATGAAACTAGTTTTGAAAAAAGTCAATAATATGGCTGTAAATGAATATTTCAAAAAGTGAGTAAATTCATTTTTAAGCAAAAATCAAACTAATCAATTTGTTTTATTCAAAATCTTCAAAATAAATGTGATCGTGCGTAAGTTTTTTATCACACAAAAAGCGACTTTCAATTAAGATTGTTTTTTTTTTGTTAATTTCTTCCAATACATAATTAACGTTTTTTGAACGAATCACCATTTTAGAATATTTTACAAATAATAAAAATATTAATCTTACCAAAATACCTATAAATATGATTATTAGAAGAACCTAAACGCAGTTATGGACAATGCGTATAGCTGTAACTTTTTATTTGATGCCTGCCTCTGGCTTTATTGATATTTCTGCCGTAAATCTTTTGTCAATACTATTATTTTTCATATTTATCTGGAATTTTTTGTTTGATATATGTACATACATATATGCAGATATAACTTAAATAAACCTGAGCGAATGTCAAGATCAATAAACTTATAATTATTATTAGCATTGCTGAATCAGAAGAACCACGCATCAAAGACAATCCGTTAATGACAACTAAGATATTCAAGCTTAGATACCAAATAGACATCAAATAAATCATTAAAAGCAATCCTTATACCTCATTGCCGTGATCTTTATTAGAAAAAGTGTCCAAATAAAGTTGAGAAAAAATGTCAATTCTGTAAAGTGGGACAAAATTGTATCAAAACTGGAATAAAATCAAATCATATATAACTTGAAGTTGGCTAACGGCTAACTTCATGTTCTATTTTTGTTCGCTTTTTTAGCTGGTTTGGTTTTGTCAACACTGGTTTTGACAGCTGACGTGTGTTTAGTACCTTGTGTCACTGTCAAACAGCTTCAGTTTGGTTTGCAATTTAACCATGGATCGTCTTACAAATGAACAACGCTTGCAAATTATTGAATTTTACTATCAAAATTCGTACTCGGTTCGAAATGTTCTTCGCGCGCTGCTTCCATTTTATGATCGGCATTCTCGACCTTCTGAGCAGTCTATTCGGAAGATTGTGACCAAATTTCGCACCAAATTTACTTTGTTGGACATTAAACCACCAACACGTTTACGTACTGTGCGTAGTGAAGAAAATATTGCGGCCGTATCAGCTAGTGTGACAGAAGACCGCGAAATGTCGATTCGGCGCCGTTCCCAGCAGTTAGGCCTTTGTTACAGCACTACGTGGAAAATTTTGCGGAAGGATTTGGGCGTAAAGCCTTTTAAGATACAGCTGGTGCAAGAACTAAAGCCAGCCGACCTACCACAACGCCAAATTTTTGGTGAATGGGCTCTTGGAAAGCTGGCCGAGGATCCGCTTTTTTATCGAAAAATTGTGTTCAGCGATGAGGCTCATTTTTGGTTGAATGGGTACGTAAATAAGCAAAATTGCCGCATTTGGAGTGAAGATCAGCCAGAAGCATTGCAACAGCTACCAATGCATCCCGAAAAAGCCACTGTTTGGGGCGGTTTATGGGCCGGCGGCATTATTGGGCCATATTTCTTCAAAGATGATGCGAATCGCAGCGTTACTGTCAATGGTGAACGCTACCGAGCGATGATAACAAACTTTTTTTTGCCCGAAATGGAAGTTCTTGACTTGCATGATATGTGGTTTCAACAAGACGGTGCCACATGCCACACAGCACGCGAAACAATGGCGCAATTGCGAGGCGAGTTTGGTGAACAGTTAATTTCACGTTTCGGGCCGGTCAATTGGCCGCCTAGATCGTGCGATTTGACACCATTAGATTATTTTTTGTGGGGGTATGTCAAGGCTAATGTCTATAGGGACAAGCCCGCTTCGATTGACGCACTGGAAGCCAACATCCATGCATTCATTCGTGAGATACCGGCCGATATGTGTGAAAGAGTATGCCAAAATTGGACTCAGCGGATGGGCTACCTGAGACGCAGCCGCGGTCAACATTTGCATGAAATTATCTTTAAACATTAAATTGCAAGGTTCAAACTATCGATTCAAATAAATATTTCATTCATTTTTTCGAATTTTTTGTGTTTTTTTTTTTAAAAAAGTTCTAAACCTCTTAAAAAATCACCCATTATTTGTGAATTTAGATGTGTGTATACACAAGCTAATATATTGAATAAAGATCATACAACTTACTAACTAGCTATTTAACTTGGAACTTTTATTCAGTCTTACACATTTTAGAATTAAAATATATCTGGATACGAATAATGGGTACATTTTTTTGAATTGTAAAACTTTATTTTAAAACCAAAAACCAGATGCTTAAATCCATTTTGGTTCCTTAAAAATTTTAAAACAATCGAAATTATGTTCCCTCAATTTGACTGCAATCCGTTACTTAAGTTGCTCTAAAGATCCTATTTCCACCACGTAGATAAAAAAATAGATTTAGTTATTTTCAATTTTCTCAAAAAGTAAAAGACATTTTAGCGTCCGGTTTTCTGTTTTTGAATAAAAACTAATAAACGCATTGAATTTTGAAAACAAAATTAGTAATGAAAAAAATAATTTGAATTTTTTTTTTTTATTTTTTTTTCAAAATTTTAAGTTTGAAAATTTATTTTTCAAAAAATATTCTTTAAAATAACATTATTTAAAAACATAATACAAAAAAAAAAGTCTGGCTTTCCAAAAAGGTATATAATGTCATTGCAAGTATAACCGTTGGTTTTTTAATATATTTTTTAAGTAATTTTTTTTAAGTAATTTTTGTTAGAAAATGGCCCGTACTGACTAGTTCGATTTTCTAAAGAAATAGATGGAATTTAAGCATCTAGTTTTTGGTTTTCAACTAAAAATTAATAAAAGCATTGAATATTAAAAACAAAAATACTACAAAATAACGTAAAATTCTCAACAAAATTTGTTTAAAAAAAAAATTTTTCGATTTTTTTTCGAAATTTTGAGCTTGAGAATTAATTTTTCAAAAACTATTCTCTAAAACAACTTTATTTAAAAATACAATAAAAGAAGAGATTTTTGGCTTAACATAAAGGTGTATCATGGCATTGAATGTGTAACTGTTGTTTTTTTAATAGATATTTTTTTGTCTGTTTTAAGTCATTTTTTTTTTAGAAAAAATATGCCCTCCTGGCTTAACGGGGGGAATAGGCCCCTCTCCCATACGATTTTTTCTTGTCTCAACCCAACCTAGACGCTCTAGCCTTTTGTGACACCGTATGCGAATCACCCTGTATATCCTGTACCTATATCAATCTTTTCAATTTTACGAATTTATTCCAACTCTGTCCTACAGATTGTCCCACTGTAATGCGTGGTCGTTGTTCGGAACAGATTAAGTTTGTTATTTTATGATTGATTGCAAAAATCTCTATCTCAATCCGTTTTCCACTATAAAGTTGTCAATAAGCCGAGACTCAAACAAGCAATGACCTTTCACAACTAATGGATTCCAAAACACTTCCAGATAAGCCCTTTTTTTAACTCTTGAAGGCTTTTGGATGCTGATGGTAGCATCGGCGAGGCAGGCGTCGGCGTCGGCGTCGGCGGCTGCGACTGGCAATGCTAACATTGTAAAAGTTTTTTGTTTTAACAACCGAAACCATGTTTTTGAGGTTACCTGTCGGAAGGGCATTAAACTACACACCTGCACATTTTACCATCCTCAATTTGTACACAAACTCGTATAAGTAATCTTTCTGTTGAAGCCCTCATCCGATGCATTGAAGAACAAAAAAAGTCAGTTTTTGGTTTTGAAAAACTTTCACCTTGTATCACCTTGTATGTTAGCTGTGCTATAAAGTGTTTCTCTACTGCCAGAGATAAAATGAATGAAACTTTTCCTAATTGAATATTATATTCCCGTTCAGAAAGAATGCAACTTGGTGTTTTTGCATGAAGAAAAAATTTACGGAAGACACCGGGTTCCAGAGGGCAGTAGGTAGATACCTGTGCCTCGCTCATACCTTCCCTATGATCCTTGTGGGAACTTGCCCTCGGTATCTAAGGTACTTTGCATAATTAGGGGACGGTGCTACTTGCAACCCTTTCTCAGTTTTTGTGGCTAACCCGGTGCAGAAAGTCTGTAGATTTTCTGGTTCTGGAGAAAAAAAACCATCTAAACGACTATAAAGCTGGGTTGAGTATATCTGGTGGCTAGTTATGACGTGCACTTCTTTTATATAACAAGAATATAAGGTGCCTCGAAGGAGATAGCAGGAAATAAAGGCATCATTATGCAGATTAGTTGTATGTGGTGGACGCTCTGTTCTTCTGCAGAAAGCAGCAGATCCGATTGCCGAGGGTATAAAATAAAAATTTAATATCGAAGAGCGCAGATGGTAAAACCAGGGGGAATAAGCTCTTCTGTGGTAAAATTGTTGCTTTTATTTAATAAATTGTTTTTAAAAACTTGCGAAACATATAAAACTTGATTCTTTGATATTGCACATCTTCATGTGTTTTTTTTGAGACGTGTGGTTTTTAAGAAGGAATAAAATTCATATAATTATAATTTATTGTTATGGCAAAGCTTTATTATAAAGATAAGGGTCTGCTATTATGTTTTAAAAATGGTTTCAGGCGAGTGGCCAACGCAGCTGGCTCGAATAAATTCCAGTCGAGAAGCCCAATTTTCTAACACTATTTGCAGCGATTGGGCCGTATGTCAGCAATAACGCGCCGAATATTCTCTTCAAAGGCGTCAATAGTCTGGGGCTTATTTGCGTAGATAAGCGGCTCCACATAACCCCACAAAAAATAGTCTAGCGGTGTTAAACCGCACGATCTTGGAGGCCACGCCACAGGCCCACGACGCGAGATAATGCGCTCACCAAAAGTTTCCTTCAATAAATTGATTGTTTCGTTGGCTGTATGGCATCTAGCGCCGTCTTGTTGGAACCAAAGGTCTTCCACATCAACATCCTCCAATTTAGGCACGAAAAAGTCATTAATCATGGATGGGCACAGCTCCAATTGTTGCGCGCGATGGCGGATGGACTCATTCGGGTCTTTTTCGATACTCTGCTCCACAGCAACAATAGCGTCTTCGGTGCCGGCGTAACTGAGGATGCGCATTACCCACGTGGTGCAAAACCGATCCATGGTTGCTCGAATTACCGACTCTGCTGGGCGATTATGTCGACCGAATATTGGACGCAGCACGCGATGCGTCGCGCGAGCCAAACCATTATTTTGGTAATACATTTTCACAATTTGCAAACGTTGTTCAGGAATAAGTCTGTTTATTATGAAATGGCAAACCAAATTGAGCACAAATCAAGTAACAGTTGTCAAAAAGACCAATTCCGAAAAAAGTATTGCCAGATTGAAAAAAATACCCTTTACATTTTTTGTGCCAATTGACTCTATTTAGTCAAGCATAACAAAATAAATTTGGTGGGGTAATAGCTCGTGTGGCGAGCCAATACCCAGTGACTTACAAATCTCAACCATTCTTGTGTTCCTGTTTGCTGTTTGCAGAAATAGACGGAACCTACAATTTTCTTCCGAATTCGAAAGGCTAAGGTGAGAGGCACTTATTTATGACAAGAGATACTATTGGAAAATTTATCTCTTCCTTGCAAAAGGCAGTAGCCTTTTTTTAAGGAAGACAACGGGTATTACCCCCCCGTTTAGGAGGGGGGGACAATATTCTTAAAAAAATAACTTAAAACATGCAATGCTTTCCCTTTTTGTAAATCCAGACATCAATTTTTTTATTTATTTATTTTATTTTTAAATAAAGTTGTTTTAGTGCCAAGTTTTTGAAAAAGTAATTTTCAAACTCAAATTCAAATTTCGTAAAAAAAATTAAAACAAAATTCAAATTAATTTTTTTCAAAACATATGTCTTCTACTTTTAAGAAAATTAAAAATTAGAGTAAAGTCCAGTAATATGGACCACCAATTATATTTTTCCTAATAAAACACAAACAATGTAAGTTTTATTCAAGATATTTATTTCAAAAATAGATCAGTTAATTTGTATTAAAAAAAGTAGCAACATTAATTTACTATATAAAAATAATAAAAATTAAAAAGTAAAATAACTCAAAAATTTATTTAACTAAACATAAAACTAAAAACACTTATGAAAAAAAATTGACCAATGCCTTCGATTTTGTTCTAATTGGCACAACTCCGAAATGCTTTCTTCTCGGCAGCTGAGAATTGTCTGAGGTATGTTTTAGCAGATCGCGCACTAGTGGAAGCAATCTTTAACTCTATTGCTTTTGTGTGAGTTGAGAAAAGCTGGTGGTCCATATAAGCCCAGTGGTCCACATTACCCGACTTTACAAATTTGAGTTTGAGTGTGACCCCAGAGTTAGATTACTTTAAAGTTGTGAGCACTAGGGCGTATGCGCACTTTATTTTAAGATTATTGCAAACTGAATAATTTTAAAAAGAATTGAAAGCTGTTTGTTTTGTAAAAAGAGTATATACACTTAATAAACACACGTATTATTACAAAATTCTTTGGAAATACATCAAGATAAGCTTCAGGATCTTCTTTCAGGATTTGCTTTAAATGTGGTTGTAGCATTTTTGTGTAAGTAATTCTTTAAAAGAATAGGTTATTTAATGATAGAGTAATTCTGTATCAATTTTAAAAGCTAAAGTCAATGGCAAATAACTGTATTCAATTAACGAAGGTTATCTAATGGTAAAAATCAATTTTTTGTTGATTCAGATCTTCCAAAATACCGCTTTTGTCAATTTCGGACTTCCAAAGGGCAAAAAAATAGATTTTGTTCAATCAGTAATTAATTTTGCAGATCTGGATTCTTAGGTAGATCTACCTCTCTTTTTCACGAATACAACTGACAGTTACTATCTCCACAGCTAAGTATATACACTAATCCCATCGCCACGAAATCTGAATTCACCAAAGGAAAACCCCATTAATTTAATTAACAAACTTATACCGTTTAAGACTGTTTAGTTATTATTTAAAAAAAAAATATTTGGATAGCTCGATCAAGTTAAAAAGTGTAAAATTAAGGGAAAGTCAAAAAACTGTTAAACCGAAGCGTTAAGCTGTTTATAATTTTGCATCAAAATTTTAATTTTTCAATCAGAAATCAATTTAGTCAATCTTGCTATAGTGCATCAGAATGGATTCAAAATGTATTCCAGACACGACACAACTATCTACACTGACGGCTCGAAGATGGAGTGTGGAGTTGGTTCAGGGATCTTCTCTGAGTCTTTAAATATCTTCAAGTCTGTTCGACTTCCTGATGACTATGCTAGCGTTTTTCAGGCGGAATTACTGGATATAATGGAAGCATGCAAAGAAGTAACTCAAACAAGACCCAAACCAAAATCTATACGAATATACTACAGTTCTGACAGACAGTCAGGCGGCTGTTAAGGCCAGTGCTGCGGTCATTTCATCCTCCAAATTGGTCCAGAAATGCTGGGATGAGCTGGCAAGCCTGAACGTCAATCTTAGTGTCACTCTTGTCTGGGTACCATGTCACTGTAGCACTGAGGGGCTAGAGCGGGCAGACGAACTATGTAGCTAGGCAAGGATCAGCCCTTCATAGCTCACTTGTGGAAAGAGTTTACATTCCCCTCGGAATTATGAATCATCAAATCCAATCGTAGGTGGAGCAGTCTAAGCAACTGCATTATATCTAGAAAGATGTGGCCTGCCTTCAATAAAGCCCGTGTAAAAGATCTAATGTGTTGACCAAGACAAGACATTGCTAGGGTCATTGCAACATGCATCGGGCACTGGCCAATAGGAGAGCATGTGGCGAAACTGGGTATTCCTTACAACACCAATAATATTGTTGTAGCTGTGCGAACCAGCAGAAAAAGGAAACATTAGTTCACTTCCTCTCTAATTGCCCTGCCCTAGCCCGTTGTAGGATACAATTACTAGGAAAGGCTTTCTTTGATGACCTTGACGAACTGAAGATCAAAGACTTGAACGCAACGAAATGGCTCTGAGACGAAATTCGGCTTTTTGCTGTCTAACTCGGGGCTTTAGATAGTTGTTCTACAAACCCATTACTCAACCTTAGGTTCAAACGAGTTTTTTGTATGAAAACAGTGCTTTTTGCGCTAATTGGGTCAGCGAGCTAGTCGGCTCGTTACCCGCCATTTTTACCTATCTAGTACTTTGTCATTCAGGAAAATACTAAAATAATAGAATAGAATTTATACGCCAAGCTAAGTTACTTAATCTAGATCTTAGATACTTATATTTTATACAATTCCTTTCAATATTATATGAAAGACTATATAACTTACAATATAATGAAAACTGCTTTAGGTTTTATTTAGCTATTCAATTTTTCTATATAAATCTTCCAGTCAAAAGCCTTCTTTTTTTAAAAACCGGTATCTACTATACCTGCAGCATTTGAAATTTATCTCACTTTTCCCAGTCTTGCAGTATAGATACCTTTGATAACTCTGACAAACTCTTAATTTCTTCGCTTAATTTTCCGGTTTCCGCTTAATTCAGTAATGAGTTTCATTTTCATTCAGACTGCAATTGTCCTGGATGATGAATTTCAACTTCCTGCAGCTTCCAGATGCCCGGTCTCATCCAAAGCGCATAATTATTATGACTCCTTTGCTTTATTGTCCCTGGTGAGTCTCGGCAAATACCGCAGCACACAGAGTCTACTTTGACTGGATGGCATGGCGCAGCGCAGCGGAGCAGTGCTTTCGATTTTAATAAAATTACGAGTATTATATTCCTAACAAAATGGCAGACGAAAAAAGGTTATGACTGAATACGTATGGGAGATATCCGCGAGGTGAAGCACCAGCAATAGCAGCAGCAGCAGCCACACAACCCACAACTACACCCATACTGATGCTCCTGCTGATGCTGCTGGGCCGGGCGTTTATCCTGTTCATTGTTTCGTTCGCCTTTTATAATGCGATATAAATATCTTTCACTCTGAATTTCCGTTTTGTCTCTCATATTCAAGGATACTTTTGTATTTCATAAAATAATAAAAAAAAAAAATGAATTATAAACTGCAGAAGATGTCAGTGGAAACTGGAAAACTGATTCATTTGCGTGCAATTTAAGTAAACAATAAAAAATAAAAAAAAAACAGTATAAGAAACACAATGCCATTCGTTGGATTGGTGTTTCTTTGCATTAATTGCTCAGACGGAATAAATTACACGGAGCGAGAAACACCGGAAACTAGCAGCTGTGCAGATGTTAAATTCTCTTGCAAAACGAATAACGAACGGTTTTGTTATCATCAACTATGGTTGGACGTCTTGGAAGAGATGATAGACTGAGGCTGTGGAGAGATACATTTCTTCTTCTTCTTATTTCAAGACCGTTTGTTTTGGCCTGGGAAATTATTTCTTATATTTATTCAAAATTTTCATTAAATGGAAACCACACAACGAAACTTAAGAAATTAATGTGGATTTTCCATGAACGCTTCGAAGAATATTCATAGTTGGTTTTCGCTAATGGGAGATGTTTTAGAGGACATTTTGTTGTCTTAGTAACGATTTTTTATTCAAAATTGAAGTGGTAAAATTATTGAGTACACTTTCTTTATGATTTGAAAGTGAAGGTATTATAAACTATAACACACTTTTCCACTTGCAGTATAGGTGCATCTAGAATAAAGTACAGGCAATTTGTACAAAAGTGTGAGTTACTTATAAATTTCAACTAATTTTTTAAGCTTCGGAACTAATTTTTTTAAAGGAATATTTCAAAGACTTGGCGTGATGGAGGAATTTTAAGACTGGATTGAAGTTCAGCTTCCGCAAATTCAAAAAACTAATGGAAGACTATAATTTCTTTTATGGATCATGGATCGTGGCTTTATCTGTTAATGTGCAAAAGAAATTCCAGATAAAAGATATCAATAGGATAGCAACACATTTTTACAGAAATTTGTATAAAACTCAATTGAAGCATTCAGAAAACTACATACACCGAAATGTTGAATTTGGAAGTAAAGAAAAAGAGTTTCTGAGATTTCTAAAAAGCGAAACCGATCATTTAATTCAAAGCTTGAATAACGATAAGTGTAATGGAAATGATGGAATCGCTGCAGAGTATTTACAATAGGCAAAGCTTTCACTGGACAACTTGTTGGAAGAAATTTTCAATTAGGTTTTGGTCACCAAGGATATTCAACAACAATGAAAAAAATCTGATATAATCCTCATCCCTAAAAAAGGTAGCAGAGATGATATTTGTATAATTTTTTGCGAAATGTATATTTAATAGAATAAAAACCAGTTTAAAATTTAATCAGCCTTGTGAGCAGCAAGCTGGATTCAGGTCTGGGTTTTCTACAATCGATCATCTCCAAACAATGAATCAAATTATAGGAAAAGCCAAGAAATATAATATAACTCGATATTTTGCATTTATTGATTTTGCTTAAGAATTTTTTACACAAAAGAACAGATATCTGGGAATTATTAACAAAACAAGATGTAGAACCAAAAATTGTGAGATTTATTTAAGAAGCTTTTTTTTTTTTTTTTTTTTTTTATTTGCGCGCACTCAAGGGGTTATGACTACCCTTATAATGATAAACATAGTGCGAGCGTTTAGGAAAATAGGGTAGGGTTTAATAGGAGATACCGATGCACATTGGTTTTGAATTTCTGGATATTACAATGGGAGGGAAAAATAGAGCTAGGCAAAGCATTCCACATTCGAGTTGTGCGGCTAAAGAAAGAATCTCTGTACTTGACTGTACGTCTGAAATTGGGCTCAAGGGTAAGCTTATGTGCATTCCTAGAAGCGCGAGTATTACGGTGGAATTGTTTTAGGGGAGGAATGCAACTGGCTATTTCACTAGAACACTGTTTATAGAAATAGCGGTAGAATAATGATAGACATGAAACATTGCGACGGTGCTCAAGAGATGTAAATGTTTCCGTTATAGTTCTTTCACCTATCATTTTTAAAGCTCTATTTTGAATTCTGTCCAAGAGATTCAAGTGAGTTATAGGAGCACCTGCCCAGATGTGGGAGTTATACTCAAGCTTAGGACGGATAAAGGCTTTGTAGATTATAGCCAGATCAGAAGGAGAGAAAAATTTCTTGCATCGCCGAAGAAAGCCTAAACACTTAGCAGCGTTTTTGGCTATGTCAAATATGTGGTCGTTCCACAAAAGGTGGTCTGTGACACTCATACCGAGTATTGAAAGCTGTTCAGTTTCTTATATGCAAGTACCGCTCATGGATAGCGGCATGGGGGGCGGGTTCCGCTTTAACGACAGCAGACAGCATTGAGTTTTGGAAGCATTAAATTCTACGCGGTTTTTGATTCCCCATTGGACAATGCTATCAAGATCAGAATTTAATGAGCTTATCATACGCTGCCGCTCTAGTTCCACATCCGAAGGACAAGGATGTGAATCTAGAAACGAATATGAAAAGCTGAGGGTACTGTCGTCAGCAAAACAATTTAATGGATTAGAAGTTTCAGTCGGAGACAAAACGGAGACCTGGGGGACACCAGCCTTTATGTTGTGAATATCAGACTTAAAACCATCCAATACGACTTGTATTGAGCGGTTAGAAAGGTAATTTCTAATCCAACGAAGAAGAGATTCATCGATACCAAATGCACGCATTTTCGATAAGAGAGCTTGATGCCAAACTCAGCTGGACCTGTGTTTCATAAAACTAGTGGAGAAATGCAAGGTGATCCACTTTCACCAGCTCTTTTTTTTCGGCAAACTTGGAGGAATTTTTTCGGAAACTCTGGGACTAGCTACCTCCTTCAGACTTCCGGACTTTCGCAGCGTCTTAAAAGCTGAGGTCTTGGCAGTGACCAAAGCAGCTACGCAAATATCAATGATGGCGATACCACGAGCTGACATCACCCACTTTTTATTGATAGCCAAGGATTTTATTTGATTGAAGCTTGTAAAGCTTAGTGTTCTTGGCTTCAGCATAACACTACACACTCTGCTGGGTCACAGTAAAGTATGGGGAAACGAAAGAGCTGGCGAGAACGGGATCGTCGATTGATTCAAGTCAAGCCGAGCAACGTATTAAAGTACCAAACAGTAGCATCAAACAGGATATTGGTAACAAAAAATCAGAAAAAAAACCAATGAAAAAGGGAGCCTGCTTGAAACATGCGCCACAACTAGAATATTATAGCAAAATTTCAATAAGCAGAGGATAGACAAAATTATTCAAATGAACAAAAAACATCTTCGTTCCCTTGTCAGCATAATCACCAGATAGAAACTACGTGGATACCACAAAAAGAAAATGAGGCTTAGTACTGACGACCTTTGCAGAGGTTGTAGCGAGGAAGAAGCACATGAGGATACCTTACACTTTACCTTTTTCACTGCCCAGCACTCTGTCACTTAAGAAAGAAACACCTAGAAAATCATTTCTTTGATGACGTAGAGGATATCTTTCTAGAACTTCGGCCTCTTAATGGCTTGACTGCAAACAGAACACATATGTTTCTACATTAAGTGGGATACAACTTCTTAGTGTGACGGTAACAAGATCAACTGTCAGCCCTTCTACCAAACCTAACCTATACCCCGGCTTTACCCCGGCTGTACCCCGGCTATACCCCGGCTGTACCCCGGAAAATGTAAATTTATTATAAAATAAAGTAAAATAAAGTAAAATAAAATAAAATAAAATAAAATAAAATAAAATAAAATAAAATAAAATAAAATAAAATAAAATAAAATAAAATAAAATAAATCAAATAAAAATAAAAATAAAATATATTTTAAAATAAATACAAAGAATTAAAACAAGATTAGTAATTGTTTATTAGCTTTAGAAATACATACTCGAAAAAATTTAGAACCATATTGCGAATTTTGCACATCATAGTTTTTGTTTTAACTTCCTTTGTTTTACTATACTTTGAAAATCGAAGACCATTTTTTTTGTTTTGGATCAGTCTAATGTCCATAAGTCACCGGGAACAACATAAATACTTTTTTTTGTAAGTTGACTATGTCTTATGATGATGAATATGATGTAAACTAGTTATTTATTTCTATGTCAGCCTCATATCTCAAGAATTTAATTTCAGTAAACCTAGAGTTCTAACTCATCAAATTTGGTGACTAAACTCGGAGTTAGTTGGAGATTTAAATTGACTGAAAAACATGTATCAGTACACTCTCTTAGGCGCTCATCTTATATTATCTTTTATGTGCTACAAGTTTTAACTTTTAAGGGCCAGTTGTGCAAGCGTAGTTCAAATTGTATCTGTCGTTCACCGATTTCGGTCGATTAAATGAGGTTCAAGGTTGTTTGATTCATTGTTGATCCTCAGTTAATAAGCCAAAATCGATAATTTTCACTGAACAACGTATACCTATAACTTCTCCTCGTTTCCAACTTAAATTACCACCAATTTGACGTCTACAGCAATTTAATACACAGATGATTAAATCATTAAAAAGATACCTATTTTGCTATTTTCAAAAGTAAAACTTTTTTATCGAAATTGTTTGAATAATAATAATAATAAAAAAAGTAATTTCCTTTGCAAATAATTGACTATCCTACCCGAGGGAATAAAAAACACATAATTTATCCATCAAATACACTGTCAATCTCTGTCTATATCTTAACAAAACATGATACAAATCAATGAATCTTTCAGCGAAAATGAAAAAAAAAAAACGAAAACGAAAACAAACAAAAAAAACACTCAACAACAAAATACATATCTTTCAGATAGAAATCAACAAAAATACAAAAAGTGAAGCTTTGTCGTTTTGAATTTATTATGTGTAGAAGATGGCATTAGCCTATAAACTATCATTTAATCCGAGGCAGTCAAGCCATATAGAAGCACTCTGAGCACATACACTAGACATCCGGGCCAGGGCAGATATACATACTATGTAGCCAAACAGACAGACACACAAGTTTAACAGACATGAACGATTGTCTGAAATATTATGACATCACCCCTCTGCATCCAAAGAAAGATGTTTCCAAATGAGAAATGAGAGTCCTCTTAACAAGCAACGAACAAGGATATCTTCTTCATTGTGGAACTAGTATGTGTGTATAACAACTTTTCTTAATAGAAACTCATTGTATTTACAATTCAAAGCAGGAAAACACTCTTCCCCTAATTGATGAATGCTAGTCTTGAGTTCGAGGATACAAGTATACCAAATACCAACTCAATCTCAAAGTTATGAATTCAGATTTAGTAATTCAAGTTGAATTTTGGATGTAGTGTGTCTGATAATGTGAGACAAGTGCGAAGAAATTTATTTTTAATGAAGAAATAAACAATATTTCAAAGTTTGAATTATCTTTTTAGGGGTTTTCTTCAGAGAACAGAGATATTGGAGGCGACAACTTATTAAGAAATAATTTAACTTTCAGAAACAAAGTCCTATTGTCATGTACATACTGTATGAGTTGAGAATCTATGCTGTCAACAAAGTCTTAAAAGATGTGTTAATAGTTGGATTTTGGATCTATTGGAAAAGGAATCTTATTTAACCTCAAACAATTTACAATAAGGACTGTAAAACCGCAACAGTTACATTATTATGTTAATTGAAAACCTATAGATAACTTATTATCAGTAATTAACACTCTTTAACTTAGCTTAGACTCAGAGTGGGTGTTAGGAATATTCTGTGTAGGTAATTTTGTTTTATTAACAATAGCAATATGGCGTAGTGGATGACTGCTAACTTAGAGCTTTGGGTTCGAGCCCCACTATAGGCAACATTCTTTTCTATATTTTCCCAGTTACAACTGGACACTACCCGTGGGGTTCCATGAGATAACCAATACTTTTTTGCTCAGTAAACTATGCTAGCAAAAATTCTTTCCTATCCTTCTATTCCTTCTAACTAGAACCATGCAATTCAGGATGCATTCAAAAAGACCTTAGGTCTTACACCCATATAGTCATAGTAATTCGTCTTCCCCTCTTTTTTGATTGATAGATTCTGTTCCTTTTTTAAAATAGAATAAATGGAAGCATTTTGATCAAATTTTGTAAAGGGTACCACCTAGAGCATGTGTAATATCTAACCTTTGGACTTTTTTCAATGGACCTAAGTAAAGTCGAAACTTTCCGTGGTTAAACCGCCCAACTAACATACTCTCCAGAGTTAAGCTATTGAAACCTGAACAAAAATCCCATTAGGCTCTAATTTCTTAGCCAGTTAAGGCTTAGAGTACATTCGTCAAGGCACGTGAGAAGTTTGAATCCCTTAAATGTCGATAAAGGCTCGAATCTTGGCAAGGTGCAAGTGGAGGAGAGCCCACTGCTCTTCACTTAGCCGTCCATCGGAACTCCTTTCATTGATAATTGCCTCTTGAAGGCTCTCTTTTACCTCGTTTTTGTTTTTCTCTGTTTCAGCATCTTCAACTCTGGGATTGGCTGAGGTCTTGCCTTTGGCTTAAGGCTTGGCAAGAATCTTTTGGACTCAATTAAACTGCTTCCAATCTCGCAGACAAAACTTCTTTGGATAAGTTTGGCCATACTTCTGCAAGGCTCTTTTAGCGTTCTCGATCCTTTTGAATTCTTGGTCCTGATTTCCTTCCTTGTTCTGCTTCTTTGGATCCACCAGTTTTTCCTTGGTCGGGTGTAGCCCATGCGGGCATCCGATCTTTGGAGATGGTATGCAGCAGGTGCTAGAACACCCTGGTGCAATCCGCGCAGACTTCGGTCGGTTCACTTTTGCCAGATCCTTTCCGAGTCGAAGTTACTTTAGCATCTGATAATGTCAGGGTTTTGGCCAAGGATTCGCCTTTATCCGTCTTCTTTGCTATTGCGGTGTTTGCAGCCAAAGTGATACCTGCGTCCCAACCATCCGGGCTGGCGAAGGATTGATAGTCATCTTCGAGAAGTTTAAGTTCTCCTCACCCAACGCCATCGTCAAGGAGGTTTTCGGAAAGGACGTCATCGACCTCCTTGGCAACATTACTACAGATAGGAATGCTGTCTTCAGCTTTTTTAGTGGTAATATGGATGTTTGTCATTGGTGACTTATCTTCTTTCGATGCCAAGTCATCACCTGCCGGCAGCCATGATTTATGCAGACTTTTGAGCGTATATTCCATCCCCATTGGAGATACAAACGGACATTTTGAATATCAAACGAGCAACTGTTTCAGTTGAATTGTACAGAAGCGCATTCTATTTATTCACAAACCTTGGTTCTGTTCATGTTTCTATCACATTGGCTATTTTTGGGACTGCGGAACTGGTAATGGTTTAGCTGTCAAATTGTTGATAAACTTATTTAAAACAGAATTGGTCTCTGTAAAATTGATTTTTTATTCAAAAAAAATAAATTTAAAAATCGTTATTTTGACAGAACAACATCGACAAAAAAAATAAATTTACAAATCGTTATTTTGACAGAACAACATCGAAAAAAACCTTGTTTATTTTACTAATGGAAAACACCATGAGTATTCCATAATTTGTGCGCCATCTTAAATTGTTTTGGCTTCCATAGTCAGCAACTCTGTGAAGGTGTAAATAACACCAAGCCATATCGAGGTAACTTTCATTGTTTTTTTTTTACAAAAGTTATCAGGTTTTACTGTATAGTTACATTGTCTTCGAATAAAGTCGTGATGGTCTGCCCAGCAGAGGAAGACCCCACCTTAGGTGGTGCGCTCAAATAGAGAACGACCTCAACCCACTTGTTGTGCATAACTGGAGGCAGCTAGCTGAGGCCGTTATCCATCCTGGACTATAAGCGCCATCTAAAGTAAGGTAAGAATTGTTTTAAAATGACAATCTATCAGAACTTACTAAATAATTTGTTAATAAAACTTCAAAAATAGTAAGCATTTATAATGAAAAGGAACGTAACACAGGTAAATTTGTTTCGTTTGCTTGCTAAGCGACAAAAAGAAGTTGCATTAGGAGCATTTGGATTCTCATAAAAATTGTATCTCTATGCAGATATAATGAAGATCTCATAAAGATGTTAATACAAGAGTTAAAAGATCGATCAACAGCAGCCATATTACAATATGAATTAAATGTCATCTATACATTTTTATGGATCATCGTAGCTTATAAAAATAATATTCTAAATGAACTATGTATATCTTATTTGGTTTTCCATTGTGACCAAAACTTGTAGCAAGAGTTAAAAAAGCATTATTAGATTTACAAAGTTGCATCTATTCCTATAAGAAGTATAAAACTCTTGCTATAGGAAGGAAGAGACTCTCATAACTAGGCCATTTAAAGCTTTTACAAACTTATAACAATCTAGAAGGCGTTTAGCTGCCTTAAATAACTCTAGTAAGGCCTTTAGAGCATCTCATGAGAGGAAAAATGTAGCTTGGGATTTTTAAAATCCGATGTTTTATTATAATTCCAATAAAGATTATGCTCCTAAAGTCTGTTTACTAATTTGTTATCGATAATTTGAATAAAATTGCCAAAGTACGTCTTTTTATCGAATCAAATATTTTTCTATAAAAAAATCACTCCACTTTTTTTAGTTTCTTTTCGTTTTATTTTTGTTTTGTTTGTTAGTCATATCATACCTAAAGCTGGAACCAGATTAGTCGCGTGTGGTGTGTTGTAGAGTGATGTGTCGCTATTGCTCCAATGTATTTCATCTGCGTAGAACCATTTTTTCTCGTCTAATGTCTGGAATCCATCTTGTTTGATTGTGCCATACTACGCTATTTCGCAGAAACGCAGTTCTGTGTGCGAAAAAGATGCGACAGTACTCGTGGAAAGATAATATTTAAATATCTAATGAAAAACTGACAGTTTGCAACACAGTGCGTTTGATTAGTGTGCAAATTCGGCGACACGACAAGCCACTCCAAAACATAGTACACGAGTCATGTGTGATTCCAGCTTAAAGAAAGTTTTTAGTTTTCCTTTCAAGCACTTTAATCTCACCTTAGTATGACCCAGCCTAAAGCCTCCATTCCTAAACTAATTGCTAAATGTCATCGGACATAATCTTAATTTCTTTTTGTATGCTTCCCCAGACGAATTAAAAACTTTCAACATAGGTACGTCATTTAGTATTTTATGTAGAAAAGTGAAATCTCTTTTCACAATGATTTTAATTTGATTTTGAGTTGTCAAAAACGTCAACATTAGAATGAGAAAAGACATTGAAAGTTTTTTCAATGGCCTAATTGGATATGGGCCCATTCTAAAATCTAAACAAAACATTTAAGATCGGACGCCAGTATACCTGTTATATACAAACTGGAATTCCCGAACATTTTAAAATCTGTTTATAAATGATCAAATATCTCCGAACAAAGTCCAAATATACTATTCTTTGACTTAACTATTTATGAATGTTAGTATATACATTTATGTATGTTTTATGTTTTATGTTACGAAAGTCGAATTAAAAGTATTGTTTTTCTTCCAATAAAATAAAGTTAAAAAAACGTTACAAAACACCGCTCTCCAATTTGTTTGTATTAGATTGCTTTGAACACAAAAATATTTAATTTAAATTTTTTGCTATGCAAATTCAAAACCTTTCATGATTTAATGATTATCGAATTAAATAAAAAGTTCTAAAGCTATAATCAAAATCGTTTTCATAAAACAAACACCCATTAACTACAATTAAGGAGATAAAAAGATACAAATCCAATCAATAACAAACTCTTCAATCCATCATCAACCATTAAGTGGCATCACAAAGAATCGAGAATGTTAAATACATCTACATACATACACAAAATAAAAGCCAATAAAATTAATCATCTCGATAGTCTTTCAATTTTGAGAATAAAAATAAAACTCTTAAATGAAGCGATTTAACTTTAATAGCTAAAGAGATTGCTAACAAAGTCAGTCTGCATCATGATTTCTATACCCATCAGCAGACAATGGTTTCAAGATTTTTTTTTTCTCTTGGTTTAGATCCGCCAATGATGATGGCTTCCATCCCCCTCTACATATATATTTATTTTTTTTTTTTTTTTTTTTTTGTTAAATCCAGTTGACAGTAAATCATCATTAAGAATCCTTTAAATGGCAAATTCAGGATGTAAGGTCGAGTGGAGAAAGTTTCCGTCTCTTCTTTCTCGGGATTCAGTTTCCATCGAAGCCATAACAACTAACAGCACAGAATGGCAACCATCTAACAATAGAAATCTATCTATTGAAAGGTTTTACAATTTTTTTTTTGTATTCTAAAAAAAGGCCAATGAATTTCTATCAATGAGTTGCAACATCCTTCGATTCTTAAAAAAAAAAAAAATAAAGAATACTCATTCACCTCAGAAAATGAGAAAAAAAAATGACATAGCAATTGATGCCCCCCTCTGTTGCTCTGACAGGTCCATTTGAAACTTTCGCTCGACTGGCTGGACTGAACTTCATCATTTCCGTAATGCGACGTGATTTGCAACTTAATCAATTCAAGAATGTCTATTAGTCCTTAAAATATGACAAAAAAAAAAAAACCATAAGGAAATCCTTTTTGCATCCAAGCCAATTGGCATATTGCTGAAATCCAACATGTACGAATAATGAAGCACATTTTTGTGGGTGTGTCGGTGTGTGTTTTTTTGATTTTGTGAAATTCCATTGGAATTATGATAATAAATAATTTTCTCTTTCAGTTAATGAAAATATTTATCGCACCATGCACGCCGAACACAGCATTGCACAGCACAGCACGCAGGGATATAAGCAAAACATCCTTTTGAATTTCATACCACACACCTTCGGCTTCAGCATACAATTCACAAAATAATTATTAGAATGCTCCGCAAACATCATTGGATATTCTAAACTTTCACAACCTACTATGAATGCCAAATGAAATTACTTTCACAAGGGACCCAGACAACAGGGTGTTCCTATTTTCAAATATTAAAAATATACATGTGATGAACACAGGTATTAAAGTTAATATTAAGATCTTGCTAAGAGCGGAGGTGAACATAATTGTATTAGCAGGGCTGCTGAAAGTGAGATACAATGAGTGGTATGAATAAAAAGGAGCACCTGCTCAAAACTCAACTTTTAAGAGCAGATGCTCCATTTGGTATCAATAAAAAACTTGAGAAGGTGCTCAAGGATTGAGCATCTACGTGTTTGATGAGCACCTCCTCAAAATAAGCACATGCTCTATTGTAATATATTAATATATCAAAGCACGTACTCCATCGAGATGAGCACATGCTCCTATTTGTGAGTTACGCTCTAAAAATCGTATCTCAATTAAATCATAACCTATTCATCTACTAAAAAGGACACCCTGTAAATTATAAGTAGGTACAGGGAATATCATCCATGATGTACCGAATGTGTGTGTGTGTGTGTGGCTGTGTGGCAAGGACAGGGCACAAGAGGCTAAAATATTCATTTTTCCTCTCGAATAGTAAATTCTTAGTGCACACTAAATTCACTAAACAAGAATCCACTAAGCTCGCTGTGTGAGTGTGTATACTGTGTAGGCTGCTCTGCCACCCGGAAAATGTGATTGGGAAAAGTTTTCCAGAGTGTATCTATAGGAAATAATAACACAGAGGGGTGGTTGTTTTTGCCCCCCAAAAAAACCCACCCAATCGTGTCGGTGTCGGTGTCGGTATGATATGCATTCTCCATGGTCGATTTTGAAAACCAGATTTCCCGCAGAGATTTATAGTGGAAATTCCCTTATTATTATTATTCCCAAAAGAGGAAAAGAGATAGAAAGCGGATCGCAGATTCAGAATTTGTGTAGGTATATCTCAACGTCGCTTCGTCGATGAGAGTCCAAAAAACACAACTTTAAACCGGGTACAACACGAGGAACATTATTTCTCGTTCGCTGCTATTGTTGTTGTTATGAATAGTAGTTGGTTTTTTTTTTTTTTTCTTGCAAACGGAAAACACGGGAATGGTTTATGAATAACAAGGATGTGCCCTACTGGTGCATATCCAACATCGGCAACGGAATAACCATCAGAGATCCTTTCAATTTTGCAGAGAATAGATATGATGTGGAACACCGCCGTAATTGCAGCCAGGAGAAAATAATTAAAGGCGGACAAACGGGGGTAACTATATGAACTGTACATAGATTGCAGGCCCAGGAAAGGGCTTGAGAAAGGTGGATATTTGCAAAATGTTCTCAGAAACTTTATGAATAGAGGTGCAGTCAGTGGTGGATTCATAAATTCCCTATAACACAATTCATATAAATGGCCCCGATGCATCATGGAGCATAGTATGTGTATATGATGCTTGGTTATAGTTTAGTAAACAATTTTTTTCATTTCACCTTTTCATTTTGGAACATTTGATAACATTAGGTTGAACAAAAAATCGAAAAAAATCAATTCATAGTTCGGGATACTTTAACAAAACACACTAGACTCATCCCTTAAAGTAGCCCTAACCGACGAACATGTTTGCCAAACTTGTTCGTGCCCGCTATAATTTTGTCGTGTATGGGCTGCTTCGCGAACGTTTCGCTGTTGGCGAAAAATTTCGATTTTGCCGTGTTCGTTGGCTTCGATGTTCGCCGTGTAGGGCCTTGTTCGCAAACCTAATTTTTGAATGTTCGCCAAATGTGTTCGCCGTGTGGGGATAAGGCAAACGAACAAGTTCGGTGAACATGTTCGTCGTTTAGGGCTACCTTTATTACAATCTCTTCATTGTCGGATTTGGACTACGTGTCCATGAAGATAAGACTACCACGCCAATCGATCCTTATGAACTAGCCATTAATGCGATTGACCATATAATAGAGCTCTGTCTGACTCCCATGATGATATCCTCCTTTTCGGTGACTTCCACTACCCTCATCTTAAATGGACTTCATCAGATGATCAATCATATTACTTTGCTTCCATCGCTCCTCTTCCAAGAAATGTCTGTGCATTGATTGTCTAGCAGATTCAAGCCTCTTCCAAGTTAGTGGTATCCCTAATAATATCGATAGGCATAGCTTAACCTTATTTTCACAACAGATCCCAGTCTCACTCAGTCCGCTTTCTCTATCTACTACCGACAACTTTTATATTCCTCTTCTCTTTTCTTCTCTTATCTTATATTCTCTCATTCTATCATGATTCTCCCCTACAGATTTCTCACCTCACAGAACTATGTTCTTACGACTTTCAAAGAGCAAAATTTCTCTTAAATAAATGATTATCTTAATAGAGATTCCTCAAATTTTTATAATCTATCCGTAAAAGTTGCAATAGACATATTTAATTCTATTTCCCTTCATTTAACCCTTTCTCGACATATATCTTCATCTTCTTCCCACCCTGGTATAATCGCACACTACGTTCTCTACGTAACAGGAGACACAAGTTTTGGGCAATTTTCTTTCGCACTCAATCCAGTTTACCGAAGTTAACAACTCTCTTTACCAACGATATATTTAATAGAAACTCAAACCAACCTTATTAATGATCTTTAATCCTTCTTCCAATTTGTTAACTTCAAAAGAAAATCCGATGGTAACCCTGCTTCTCTCTCCTTCAATAGCGAAATCTTGATTGAACCAAAAACTATCAACAACTTTTTTTGCAACTTTATCAAACAATCCTTTACCGACGAATCATTCGTATCTGATTCCGATTAGTTCAATTATTTACCAAAATTCTTCTTTGGGTCATTTCTTATTGACACTATTGACCCATTAACAAGTGGAGAACAAGTTAAATCAACTTAATGATGATAGTTTCCGCACCATATTTCTTATAAACTCCTCTTCCACTTTCTATCTTTCCATCTCAAAAATGGATGTTGTCTCAAAAATAAAAAAAAGATAAAATTTCCCACAGACTAATACTTTTTAAACAGTCCACACTCGGCTTTGAACCTATATTCCTGAAATAGATTTCCTCTTATCTAGATAACCGTTATTACAATGTTCAGTTTAAATCAGTGCTCTACAGCTCCATCTTAGCTACCTTCGGGGTCCCCCAAGGCATCCACTTTGGTCCTCTTCTTTTTATTCTTATCATTAACGTTACTGACATGGTTGCCAAACATTCCCGTATCTCATTCTACGCTGACAGTGCTTAGTTTTTCAAGACTATTTCCTCCACACATGTGTCTACTCTTTTTCAACAAAACCTCGACAGTTTCTCAGTCTGGTGCCTTAAAAATTGCTTGAAGCTTAATATTGCCAAACGACAATCAATTACTTTATCACATAACCGCTTTTACATAATAAACCCATTTTTAGCCCAGATTTGATTCGCGACCTTGGTATTTCATGTGATGGAGAGCTCAACTTTGCAGCACATATCGACGACATACATAAGTCTTAAAGCAAACTCAGCACTTGGCTTTGAAAAACCTTAGTCCAAAGAATTTTCCGACCCCTACACGTGACGCGATCCCTCTACAAAACCTTTGCTCGTCCACTCCTCGAATACGCCTGCCAAGTGTGGTCCCCTTATTAACATATTACACACAGCTCAAAAATTGAGGGCATTCAACGTCGAATGGCCCTTAGTTTTTAGGTTATTTAATTAGATTGTATTAAGCCGAAAAAAAGAGGGTGTTTGCGCCCACCAAAAATTTAAGATTTTATTCAAAGTTGGTCTGACTAAGTACTTTATGCTTTTCCTAAAAAGTACCTAACCAAGGCTTTTGATTTTGTGGGGTGTAAGCTGTAAGGGATACAAATTATTTTTTTTTTTGTAAAGTTTTCAACAACTATCATTTGTTTGAAATTAGTTTCAAGACAAATTGTATCTTTTTGAAAATCTACACAAAAAGACTGTCGCTTTTTTCGTAAAAGCAATTTATTTTTTTTAGAAAAAACGTACGCAAACAATATCAGTTGTTTGTTTTAATGTATTTTTTTCCACATCGCCGTTGTAGGTTTATGCACGTTTAGTATTTTTTTTACAAAAACTGTCACAAAGAATTAATTTTATGTTTTGAAAAATTAGTTTTCTTCAAAAAATTATAATTGAATCTTTTCCTAAATTCAAGTAGTTCTTCCAATTCAAGTAATATTTTGCCGCCCTTATTCAAAATTCACGCCCTATACAACTACCGCCATTGCTTGAATTGAATATCCGCTGTTGGACGCAGCATAACATCATGATGTTTTTTCTGCGATTTGGAAAATGTGTGAGTTATTAGTGCATGCATCATGCGTGTAAGTGCTAATTATTGTTGAATGGAGGATGTGTGTTGTAAAATAAGTATGTTGGTCTAATTAAAACGGAATATAACTGCAAACACCGAACCAAAATAGATTTACAAGGACAAACTTAAATACATTAGTTGGAAATATGCAATAGTTAGGAACGTATAGTATTCAAATTATAAATTTATGAAAATCAGCACTAAAATTCATAACAGCGTTATTGCATGATGGAATGAGAACTATGGTTTTAGATTATTCCAATTCTAAGAATATTTTAAACACAATTGTAACCCAAAAAGTTCTTAGGACGGGCTACATTTAGGTACATAACTTTTGAAAATTCTGAATTTTTTACATCAAATTTGCCGGTAATTGTGATTGAATATTAATCAAAGGTTGTATTGTAAACCCCTGAAAAAAAAATATTTTCTTATGAATCGTTGTAAACATTTTAACAACGCGCTAATGTCTTACCTCTCTTTGGATACTTTTATGGGACAGTTCATGAGTCTGTATCAAAAGTTATAAATAAACTAGAGTGAGAGTCTATTGAAATGAGTTTTGTGATTTATTGTAACTATTTTCTTATGTGAATTTACGCTTCCTCGTTGCGCTGAAGTTAGTAAACACCATTGAATAAATACATATGGAAGGTGACACTCGACAACTAAAAGCGCTGTGGCACAGCCGTGGTGGAAACGAGAAACGAAATAGATGATGTAGGTTTTTTTATGTACACAAACCAATTTTCAAAGGGATATTTATAAATTTAATTGTTCCCTTTTCTATTGGTTTCCATGACGATGAGGCTTCAATATTTTGTTTTGTTTTGAAATTTGTTTACTATTTTCAATCCCGAGGAAAGAAACTGTATGTATGGATATTTCTTTATCGGTATAAGTTGTTTTTAAATTTTTGTTAACATGAAGATTTGAAACTAACGCGAAGATTTGTTTTGCATATTGAAAAACAGAAAAAGCTACAAATTATGTATTTTATAGGTTGTATTTCGTTGGAAATTTAGAGACTTTTAATAATTTGTTGATTTTAATTATTTTTGTCAAGTAACGTTTCAATTTTGCTTTGTTTTTTGTAACATATAGATTTTTATGAACAATGCATTTTGGCGAAAAATTCAAACTCTAAGTCTAGATTCAGTTTTTTGCCTGTATCTCCAATTTTACATTTTATACAACTGAAACATGCTGAACTTACTGCGTTTTATTGTTCCTTACAGATTTTAGAGCAAAATATGTAGATGCACCTATATAGTTGGACACAATCTTCCTTCTTAATTTTTCGATTTAATTTTAAGTCATCTTATATAGATTTTTTCATTCTATGGGTTTGTTTCACAAAGTCTGATTTAAGTTCTAAGCAAGCAACTTGAAACTTATTATTCTATTATAAACTAATTTTGCTTATAAACTACTCTAAATCGTCAAAGTTATAAGTAAAGTTCTAAGTATTTTAATGGCCAGATGAAGTGGCGATTATCAAATTTACATGGCAAACGAAAATAATAATAATTATTTTTTTTTGATTTTTTTTATCAGAAAAAAACTATTTTGTCTGGAAAACTGGAATACTAATTGACACATTTATTTATTATTTAGGTAGATAAATTGTAAAATGCAATTTCTTTTGATGGGAAGATTTCGTTTTCGGATATTTTAAATGCCGAGTAAGTAATTATAACTTCCCTGGGACATTGTGAAACAAACCCTTATTCTTTTGTACGATTATTAATTAACTATAGCAGAATGGTCGTTTTTTTAATTTTGATTAAATAATCGTACACAAGAATCTGTAGTTAAATCTAGAAGTAAATTATCCTGCACGGTATGATAAAATTAAAAAAAAAATTAAAATAAAAAGGCACACATAATATGTATACGTCACAGTGTACCTAGCCCTTGTTTCACATAGTCTAATATTGTTCAAAATCTCGAATTTGAGCTACAAATAAGCATTTATAAAGCTGTAATTTTGGACATCAAGAGAATTATTATTTTCGTATTTTCGTCCGCTGGCGCTAACTTCAGACTTATTTTAGCGAAAACTTTAATAACTATTAGAAACTATGCGAGCTACAAGTTTTTGGTTAGCTCAAGAAATTAGCATTTATCTATCTACAAATTCAGATATCAACATTTTTCAATTCCGCCAAAGTAAAGGACGTAAATTGGCCTAGAATCCAAACTTTACTGTCTAAAAAAATGTTTTCAACTGCCTTGATTTTTAAAATGTTTCATTTATCAATTTGGTCAAATGAATAGGTCCATAAATTCTTTATTTGCAAAGGGTTAAATGAAAATACTTAATAATTGAAAAGAATCTATTTCATTAAAATTTCGCTAAGAATAGGTATGAGCGAATGTAGGTACTTAATCCCATTGGATTGTAAACTTATATATACCTAATCAAAATAAGCATTATTCTAAAAACCCATACATATAATTTAGCGAACTTAAACATTTTCTTCTTATCTATTTACCAAATTAAACCGGACATTATTGCAAGCCTGCCAGCTTTATAGTATTTTACTAGTTTTAAAGAATCGATAAATAATAATTTCGTAATACAAACTTTTTCTCTATACATCCAGTAAAATAGCGTTTTATAAAATATTGCACTTTTTTTAATTTCGCCTGCAGCCTACAGTTTGAAAAAAACTGTGTACCCGTCAATCCTCTATGTTTCCCAAGCTTAAATAAAGTGGTACTAGAACGTAGCTTGTTTTATTTCCTGCATTTTAATATCTTTACCTTAACAATCAAATCAGTAGAACTGAAATTATAATTGTATCTAAACAATACAGCTTTAATATCATGAAAAACTATAACCCCTTTTTTGATTTAAATAATTTGTACTTATTAACTGAAATCGTAACGAAAATATTTTCATCTACATTAATATATACATATGTAAATAGCTTAATTAAAAAAAAATCTTAATTTCAAACAAAACACAAATACATTCGTTTCCATAGTAATACACACACTTTCTGAATTTCATACGAAAGAAACACAACAACCGTTTCCATAGTAATTGATTGAAATTACAAAAACAAAACTGAAAAAAAAATCCTTAATTAAGGAAATATTTTAAATTGAATACACCGACCTATAATATTATTTTAGGCGACAACAGCGCTGCCAGCCGATTTGGTATAGTTTTCCTCGAGTGTCACCTTCTAACGGGTGATTTTTAAGCTGGTTTGGTTTTGGCAACACTGGTTTTGACAGCTGACGTGTGTTTAGTACCTTGTGTCACTGTCAAACAGCTTCAGTTTGGTTTGCAATTTAACCATGGATCGTCTTACAAATGAACAACGCTTGCAAATTATTGAATTTTACTATCAAAATTCGTGCTCGGTTCGAAATGTTCATCGCGCGCTGCTTGTGTTCAGCGATGAGGCTCATTTTTGGTTGAATGGGTACGTAAATAAGCAAAATTGCCGCATTTGGAGTGAAGATCAGCCAGAAGCATTGCAACAGCTACCAATGCATCCCGAAAAAGCCACTGTTTGGTGCGGTTTATGGGCCGGCGGCATTATTGGGCCTATTTCTTCAAAGATGATGCGAATCGCAGCGTTACTGTCAATGGTGAACGCTACCGAGCGATGATAACAAACTTTTTTTTGCCCGAAATGGAAGTTCTTGACTTGCATGATATGTGGTTTCAACAAGACGGTGCCACATGCCACACAGCACGCGAAACAATGGCGCAATTGCGAGGCGAGTTTGGTGAACAGTTAATTTCACGTTTCGGGCCGGTCAATTGGCCGCCTAGATCGTGCGATTTGACACCATTAGATTATTTTTTGTGGGGGTATGTCAAGGCTAATGTCTATAGGGACAAGCCCGCTTCGATTGACGCACTGGAAGCCAACATCCATGCATTCATTCGTGAGATACCGGCCGATATGTGTGAAAGAGTATGCCAAAATTGGACTCAGCGGATGGGCTACCTGAGACGCAGCCGCGGTCAACATTTGCATGAAATTATCTTTAAACATTAAATTGCAAGGTTCAAACTATCGAGTCAAATAAATATTTCATTCATTTTTTCGAGTTTTTTATGTTTTTTTTTTTAAAAAAGTTCTAAACCTCTTAAAAAATCACCCATTATATATGTTTATTCAATGGTAAGCACCTTTGATTGTTGATTCATGGAAGAACGCCATTCTGAGCAAATTTGTTCACTTTGGATGAAAATGAATCTTCAACGGACTGCAATTATTATTCCATTGCAATTCCATTATTGCAACTTTTACGAGATGCAATTTTTATTTCATGCAATTTTTATTGAATGCAACTTTTAATGTATTGCTGTAAAAGTTGCCTGCAGTGAAAGTTGCCTGCAGAAAAAGTTGAATTATTTGCGAAAAATCGAATTTAAATTAGCAGAGCATCATTGTATGGGAAATTGAACTATTTTTTTCCTGTATTAATTGTTGGAAACACCGATCTCTTCCGTACCTAAGCAATTTAAATGTTAAATACAATAACAACTAATACCTTTCGGACTTAGCTAAGCACAGAGAATTCTACGGCCTTAACTTAAGCACCAAGAAAAACTGTGTTACCGGCGTAAATTACATACTTGTCATCGATAGATTGTATGAAAACTCTATTTTTCTTATGTAATGGCGTCGCTAGTCTCCAATTTGCTTTTTCTTTTCAACTAAATTCCTCCGGGCTTGCAAAAAACCACGGCTAGAGTTGTTCAAAGCATTTCTTATACCCAGAAAAGTAGCAGCCATTCATTCTACCGCGTCTTTATTGTTGTGTTCTAATCGCTGGAATCCATTGAAGTTTATAGCCGGTGAAAAATTTCATATAGAATAAAAAATTCAAAAAGGCTTTATTTCCAAGATCTCATTATTGTATGATAAGACCTGACAGGCGCCCAATTGTTAAACATATTGCGCACATTTACAATAATTCAGTAGCTACAATCAGTTTTATTAAAAGTCCACAGATGTAATCTCTGTCTACATTGCTGAAAGCTGTGATAACTCCTCCAGAGCTGAATTTGATGACGATGACCATTGGCTTCGATAGCCCACCTCTTGATTTCTTCTTTTGGATTGAGGTCTGTTCAACCCAGTCATTTTTTGATTTGCTGAAGGTGATACTCCTTCTTTCTTTCGTGATAAGATAAATCTCTGTTGATGAATATTATGGAGTTTCTTAAGTGATGCGTTGCCGATAGTATACAGAGTTTACTTCGCTAGTAATCATGTTGAACCTGCTACTTCTGACTATGATCGGATTGTAAATAACCTTATTGATACATGCTTTAACGAATTTAACAGCACTTCGTTCCTGCTTATGAACAAATCACAATAGAAGATATGCAATATATTCTATGCGTTCTAAAAAATCATAAAGCTCCAAGATTGGACAACGTTACAAATCAATTTCTCAAACAACTACCCATGAGTTATTATTATTATTTATTGTACTATTCATACTAGAATGTCAGTTTATTAGACTTGACCATTTTTTATTCCGTCAATTTCATTGAATTTTTGAACAACAACAACAACTTAAAGGTGCTACCACCAATTGTTCACAAATTAATTTATAATTCGTTTATTTTGGCTAGAGATACAGCTGTTTCAAGGGGTGCCAAGCCACCTATCATCAGTCTCCTCTTATTAGTGGTGCTGAGCTTTAATCTAATTTTATTATGAAAAACTTTCTACATGGCCACCGTAGGGATCGAACCCACGATATCAGATTTGCTCAGTCTTAGAAGCCGTATGCACTACACATTCCGCCGCCTGAGACCACTGACGTCACAGATCGAAAATGGGATGTTATTGTTTATCAAATGCATTTGGAGCATCAGCATTTTTCTAAGCGCCTTTAAGTATGCTGTCTTGTTCCGCCTCCATTTTTCTCCATACCTTGTTTTCGATAGACTACAATGAGTTGATTTTTGTATCCAACAATATTTCCCACTTAGATGCAAGAAGTCGAAAGTTGTTCTAATTTTAAAGCCCGGAAAGATTCGAAGTGATCCCTTGAGTTATAGGCCAATATGCGCACTGTGTGATATAAGTAAGATTTTATAGAAGTTAAATCGTATAATAAACTGGAAGTTTTCTTAAATGAGAAAAACATAACACCAATGTAGCATTGCTGGTTTAGGAAACAGCGTAAAATATCGCACCAAGTTCTTATATTGAGTTATATCAATGTTAACATAAGCAATCTGCAGGATAAGTATTTCTCGATGTAGAAAAGGCTTTTGACGCAGTGTGGCATAACGCACTCAAATGCAAACTTATTTTGAATGAATGTGCAGGTTTCCTAATTAAGATCATACACAGTTTTTTGAGTGACAGACAATTTGTAATTCAATTAAACGGAATATGGTCTCCCCATAAAAATGTTTTCGCAGGTGTCCCTCAAGGATCTGTTTTGTCTCCTACGCTCTTTAGTTTTACATTGGAATTTACAGCTGTTCAAAGTTGTGACTTTGGTATGCACGCAGATGACATTGCGATATATTCATCTGATCCACGTCCTGCGAATATAATTAATAATATTCAAAACGCCCTTACCCTTATATTCGAGTACTATAAACACTGGAGGATAAAAATCAATGCTGCTAAAATTCAGGCTATCTTTTCTAACCAAAAAAAGGAAGGATTGCTTTTTACCCAGCCAGAGAGACTGTGCTATAATGCATAAGAATAAACTATAGGTATCGCAAAACAAAATTTTAAAAATTATTCTTCACGTCCCATGGTAGTTTACAACTCAAGAATTACATGACTTAACGAAAGTATTAACTATAGAAAATAAAATTGAAGTTCTTAAGTGAAAAATTTTGCAAAAAATGTGAATATAGTGAAATTGATCTCATAAAAATCTCATATCACAAAAATAAATTTTATTAATTTTTATTGTTTATTCACTTATTTATTGAATTATTTATTTATTTTATATATGATTATTCATTACTTCATTTAATTCCTTTATGTATTTTTATTCTATTTATTTTTATATTTAACTAGTTGTAAGCATAATCTGTGACTGGACCAAATTGGATACTTCCTTCTGTAGATTTGTTCGTCATTGCTCCGCGAAGGTTTGAGAGAAAATAAAAGTCGGAAAATTCTCAACAGGTGGCGCTATAGGCGTCGATTTAGTTTTGCAGTTCAATTCAATTACCATTCAACAAGTGCGGTGCTGTAGGCGGTTAGGAAATGGCTTTTGGGATGTTCTTTTTCAACTTTTTTTTATTTGTAGGGTAAAACGGGGTCAAATTAAAATAATTGTGCGATTTAAGAATTTCGTTTTTTGTTTGAAGGGTTTTTCTTAGGAAATGGCTTGACGGATATTTTTTTTTTAATTTTGTTATTTATAGGGTGAAATGGGGTCAAAATTAAAAAAGTTACCCGATTTAAGAAATTCTTTTGGTTTTTGAAAGGATATTTTTTAGTGGATTGACTTAAAGATTTTTTTCAGGAAATTGGCATATATGTTTAGAGTGAAATGGGATATAAACAAAAAAGTGGTTTTTGATTACAAAAATTCATTCTGTGTTGGAAAAGTGATAAAGGTTGAACTAAGAGGATCATGTTTTTACATATTTAGCCATTCATAACGTAAAGTAGTTTAAAAGCCATAAACTAGTAGTAGGTACATATTCGATTACAAAAATTAGCTTAAATATTTATTTATATTTTCTTTTGTAATTTTTATGCAAAGCTGTTGTTTAAGCAATCTTTGGAATCCTATCAGAAAAATATTTTTATTTTATTTTTCATTCTAATTCTATCCTTTCAATAATAAACTTCTTTTATTATATTATTTGTTGTTCTTTGCCAAACTTGGGAATTGCTAGACTGCAAATGTGTTCGAGAATCAAGATGAACTTCCTGGAGATCAAAGACACTCAGAAGAAGATAAAACTGTTGAAGAATCTCAAGAAGAAAATGAAACTAAAGGGTGTTTTATTTAGGTATGTGGTTTTCAATCTGGCAATACTTTTTTCCGTGTTGGTCTTTTTGACAGTTGTCACTTGATTTATGCTCAGTTTGGTTTGCTATTTTATAATTATTAGACTTACTCCTGAACAACGTTTGCAAATTGTGCAAATTTATTACCAAAATAATGGTTTGGTTCGCGCACTGCGTCCAATATTTGGTCGACATAATCGCAAAATCGCATAAATTCGGGCAACCATGGATCGGTTTCGCACCAAGTTTACTCTACTGGATAATGCGCATCCTCAGAGACGCCGTACAGTGCGCACCAAAGACGCTATTGCTGCTGTGGAGCAGAGTATCTAAGAAGACACAAATGAGTTTATCCGCCAACGCGCGCAACAATTGGAACTGTTAAAAATTGGGCCTCTCGACTGGAATTTATTCGACCCAGCCGCGGCGGCCACTTGCCCGAAATCATTTTTAAAACATAATGGCAACTCCTTATCTTTATAATAGAGCTGAATTCTTGGCCATAACATTAATTAATATGCGTTTGATTTCTTCTTGAAAACCACACGTCTAAAAAAACACCCTTTACTACTGGGCCAGAGCAAGAAGAAATGAATGCGAGGAATGAGCCAAGGGGAAGTAGCAGAGATTGTCGTCCAACCAAGTTCTTTGGAATTTTCAATAGCTATGTAGCATCGTCAGATGAAATCTTGAGGTATCCAGAAACTGTTTCGGAAATTGCTGGAAGGCGAGATGAAGCAAAGTGGATGACAGCTATCCAAGAAGAAATGAATTCGATGAAGAAGAATAACGTTTGGAGCGTTGTCAATTGTCCGAAAGACGTGAAACCTCTGAAGTCTAAGTGGGTGTTTACTATTAAAGAAGACGAAAATGGCATTCGAATTAGATATAAAGCACGTCTAGTCGCTAAAGGCTTTCTTCAAAAGGAGGGGATAGACTACTCAGAAACTTTTTCTCCTGTTGCCAAGTTAACTACCATAAGAATTGTACTTGCTGTTGGTGTGAAATTTGGTTTACATTTTCATCAGTTGGATGTCAAGACAGTCTTCCTTCATGGCTTGTTGAAGGAAAATATCTACATGGAAATACCAGATGGTGTACCTAAGCAAATTGGTAAGACTTGTAAACTAAATAAATCTTTGTATGGTCTCAAACAGGCTCCTCGCCGTTGGAACGAGAAATGTAATGCATGTCTTATAAAACTGGAATTCAACCGGTCCTGCCACGATTATTCTTTGTACACTAATGCCGTTTTCGTTTGGATTTCGGAACTGTTCCATTCCTATAGAAAATGAGAAATTTGGAGTAAAAGGAGTGAAAAAGGAGTAGCTCCGAACGTCCACTCGAAAACGACATAAGATTGATGATAAACAAGATATGTTGATTCTCCTTTTATACGTGGATGATTGTTTGATAGTCGGTAGTAAAATTTCTTCAATACAAAATCTTAAACAAGAACTAGCAACGAAGTTCGAAATGTCTGATTGCGGTGTTCTGCGAAACTTTCTTGGAATGAAAATCAGCTGTGGGAATGGTAGACTAGAAATTTCTCAAAGATCTAGTGTGGAGAAGGTTTTGTAGAAGTTTAACATGGAGAATTGCAACTCTGTCAAGACTCCAATGGAGAAGTCACTACAATTTCCTGAACTTTCGTCAAATAATTATTCTATCAACAAACCTTACCGTGAGCTATTGGGAAGTTTGATGTACATGATGCTGTGTATGAGGCCTGATATCTGTTATGCTATCAGTTACTTGGGTCGCTTCCAACAGAATCCTTTGAATGAGCATTGGCAAGCCCTAAAAAGAATGGTGAGATTCCTTAAAGGTACGATGGAAACGAAATTGGTCTTTCTGAAAAATGACACTGATGTCCCTCTGGTTGGTTTCGCTGATGCAGACTGGGCCAGCAACGTTATTGACAGAAAGTCGGTGAGTGGATATATTTTCAAAGTTTTTGGATCCACAGTCTCATGGTCCAGTAAGAAACACACTACAGTGGCAACCTCGTCCAGTGAAGCCGAGTTTATTTATGAGGATAACAGAGGCTGTATTTTTATGTCCAAAAGTACTGAAAATAAGAGATCGAAGCACATCGATATAAAGCACCATTTCCTTCGAGATCACATTGCAAAATGAAATATTGAGCTGAAAGAAATTCCAACTGAGAAGCAGTTAGCTGACATCTTTACAAAATCTTTGGATGCTGTATATTTTAAGAAGCTGTCTTAAGATCTAGGACTACAAGATTGAGAAAGAGTGTTGTTTAAGCAATCTTTGGAATCCTATCTGAAAAAATATTTTTATTTTATTTTTCATTCTAATTCTAATTCTAATTCTTATTATATTATTTGTTGTTCTTTGCCAAACTTGGGAATTGCTATATCAATAAAAGCTCAGGTTTGTCTACCCGTGCGAACCCGGGTGGGCCAGCTAGTTACCATTTAAACTAAATTTTGACCTCTATTATTTTCCTTCAACTGTCTTAATTTTTAACTTTAAGCTTCTCAATATCCAAATATTGATTTTCAGCAGTAAGATACAAATTGTGCAATGACTTATAAAAATTATTGTTAAGTATGTAATTTTCTTTTGAAACAATAAAATTTATTTATTTATCTAGAAAAATTACACTGTAATTATTGGATGTAGGTTTTAAAATCGCTATTTTTTGTATATTGAATACACAATACCATTTCTGAATTCCTGAGATATCTTAACCTGTTTCCATATGAAATTGAATCCTGGTAGCATTTTACTCAAGAACCCAAATGAGGCATACATTTTTAAGATGACTGATTTAGATTTCTCTTCAAAAAAAAAAAAAAAAATCATTTGATTCAAATTTATAAAAAAAAAATACATATCTTCATAAAATTCCCTTTCGACATCAATAATAAATAGTTCATTGGAAATAATCAAAATCAATTCAACACATCATCTCATATCACATACATATACATATGTCTACCAACCAACTGTAACTAATTCAATTAAAACATCAATCCAATCATAATGAACTATATTCATGTTGCAATTACATTGCAAAACCCAATGAGGATACATTTGAATTTCCTTAATTAAACACACCAGTTGAACTAAAATAATAAAACAAAAAAAAATAAATATAAATCATAGTGTTTTGTTTACAAATTGTTCAATCTAATCAATAATCCACTACGAATAACTAACCATACTAATTCAATACAAATTTTATTGATCTCTCCGAGCATAAAACCTATAAAAGTAAATCTCTCACGTATACATACCTCTGCCAGCCCCCACTGCTCTAATAGATTTTTAGATAATAATTTTGAATTGATCCTTCGTTGCTACTGTACACAAAAACACACATGAGCTTGAAAATAACAACACACTGGGAGCCTGAACAAAGGTACATCGTTCGCAGGAGTGCCCCTACCTACACCTCTACCCCCCAAAAAAGCATATAAATCATGTTAATCCAATAAAAGACCATAAAAAGTTTCAAGTTAAATGGCTTTATTACTAGCGAGAGGATAAAGCAATCGCATACAAATGTTTGTTCAGTTCCAATTTTCTCTTTGTTTTTGGAGCAGGCGTTAGGATACGGGCGCCGGGGATGTGGAGACGATATGGCACCGTACACAGTTTCCTTAAAAGTGTTGTTTTACGATCCAAGTTCATGTCATTCGTATCTCTACCTTCAACCTTGTAGAGGAAGTTCTTTATTCCGAAACATATCCTAACCAGAAATATATTAGGGAAGTTTAACTTGGTGTGGGTATACGGGGTCACTGTGGCGTATGCGTAACTAATAAATACAAAACAAAAATAAATAAAATAACGCAAACGTGGGGGCTGACAAAAAAAAAAACTATGACGAACCAACCAAACCATAAACCGTTCGGTTATTCAAGCAAAATGCAAATCGGATACATTCAGAGTAGGTAGTTGAAAAAAAGGCGTTTACGGATTGATACTCTGACGCCCCGTGCGAGCATCGCAGATTATGTATATCCGATATACGAATCACATTTCCTTCGTCCTGCTGTGTGATCCATGTAGCCAGCATTTTGTATGTGCGGACTGGCAGAGGGCTCTCGTTCACCATACCGTTTTTTTTGTATATATTTTCGGTACAAAATTTATTGATTTAATAACCCAGCCGTAAATATACAAATGAAATCGTATTAAAAAGATAAATGGCTTATTTGGATGGCAGCCAGGATAACTATAGAGAGGGTGATATTAATATGTTCAGTATATGGGGTAATGGCTGATGTGAAACCCTTCAGGACGTAAAGTAAGAAGTTAAAACACAGAGGACATTTCCGTGGGGAAATATGCTGTGGTTATGGTCCATACAGGCCAGGCCAGACAATTTGCATTGTTTTGGGGGAGCAGCACTTTTGGATACAGAATTGTTTGGTATGTTAAAGAGCGGAGAGTGGCTGCGGAGACATTGATGGGTAATGGCGACACTTGGACTTATGGGCTTGTGCAATTTCCGTTTTTCAAAATGCGCAATTGATATTTTCACAAAAACGAATAATTTTGTTAAGGGATTTCAAGCAATCCTTCGTGTTTTTTCTAGAGTTTTTTTCGGGGATTTAAAAGAATTGTGTTAGCTTTAGACACAAAGCGGTAGAATACATGTAAGCGAAATAAAATATGCGAAAGGCTTGCACTGACTTCCTCTTAAGTTTCAAGACTAACAATGGCTTCTAAATTGAAGATGAATAGACTGTTAAATATTACCTTCTAAAGGGTTTTCCAATTAGAGGTGTTATTTTGAATAGCCCGCTATTTCGGTAGCTGTCACTTTTGAACATTTGACAAGTAGAAACTACGCCATTAAAAAAAAATGGAACGATACACGCTTCAACAACGCATTGAAATTATTAAAATTCACTATAAAAATGGTGAAAATTTGGCAGAGACGGTTCGTAAAACTAAAACATTTTTGGGTCGTCGTGAAGCACCTTGTCGGACCGCAATACAGAAATTGGTGGACAAATTCGAGCTGTTGGGACAAGTTAGTGATGTGAAGAATAAAACCCGTGCACGTCGCTCAAGAACAACTGAGAATATTGCTGTTGTAGCCCAAAGTGTTGAAGAAAACCCAGGTTTGTCCATTCCACGTCGTTCTTTGGAATTAGGCATTCCACAAACGTCATTACACCGTATTTTGCATAAAGACTTAAGGCTTATAAAGTTCAGTTAACACAAGAACTCAAGCCGGTTGATCATCAACAACGTCGTGTCTTTGCTGATTGGGTCCTTGAAAAATCATCTTGACTGATGAGGCCCATTTCCACCTCGGAGGCTACGTCAACAAGCAAAACTGTCGCATCTGGGGCTCGGAAAACCCAAGAGTTATTGTTGAAAAGCCTCTCCATCCTCAACGTGTGACTGTTTGGTGCGGTTCATGGTCCGGCGGGGTCATTGGACCTTACTTTTTCGAAAAAGGCTGGAGCAATTGTTACGGTCAATGGATTGCGCTATCGAGAGATGATTAATGATTTTTTATGGCCGGAATTGGATGATATTGATCTGGACAACGTTTACTTTCAACAAGACGGCGCTACGTGCCACACAAGCAATGAAACCATCGATCTTTTACGGGAAAAGTTTCCGGACCGTGTTATCTCTCGAAGAGATGATCACAATTGGCCACCGAGATCTTGTGATTTAACACCTTGCGACTTCTTCCTTTGGGGCCACGTGAAAGATAAGGTCTACGCCAACAGCCCAGCGTCGATTCAAGACCTCAAAGATGGAATTCGTGAGGCTATCGAGGACATAGGGCAGCCACTTTGCGATTTGGTTATGGAAAATTTCATGAAAAGGATATGATCCTGTAAGCGTGGTCGTGGCGGCCATTTGGCTGATGTTGTGTTCCATTATTAACGGCATACCTTCCTCTTTATAATGAAATAAACATCCGATCATTTATCTCAAAAAATGCCATTTTTCTTTGAATATCAAAATAACACCTCTTATTGGAAAACCCGTTACAAGGGACTTTTTAGGTAGGTTTTAAATTGCTTTTAAATGAACATGTTTGTTTACATATCGTTAACGTGAATCAAAGTCTAGTCAAATGGTAGTTTGAAGTGGATGATGTAATAATTTCATTGGCTCCCTTTATGTTTTTGGGGTCGCTGAAGACGAATCTGAAGTTGTCGGAGAAATTTTTTTACAGAAAATATGAGAAATCATCAAGAAACACCAAACATTTTTTTTTTTAACCTTATTGCTTAAAAGTTGAGATTTTTTTTTCAAAAACCGCTTATGCAGAAATTAAGGAATTATAACTACCCACAATCCATGCTTATATCATTCGTTTGAGCGACAAACATTCAACATACGTTGAAAAACAGCAGTCATCTCCGTCAAAAATGTATTTGCAGAATGTTTTGGAACGGGAACTGCAAAAGTCTTCAGTTCGAAAACGAAAATACAAATTGTACTGCATTAGCATTGTGTTGTGCTAAAGTCACATGTTCGAAAACATTATCTGAGGTGCCGCTGTGCAGTAAAAATAAAAATGGAGAAGACGAAAGAAACAGACGTGTGAAGGTTCGAGAGAATGTTACCACGCTTTCTCACAAAATGTGAATAGCCATTTTGTTTTAGCTGTTGTTCGAAAACGTCAAGTTCACTTGCAAAAATAATAATTCGACGTTCATCAAAAGACATAAATGTGCAAGCAGGACTATTGCATATTTGACGATTGCAATTTCTCTTCATAAATGACGGTAATTTGCCGGTCAAATTGGCTTTGATTTAACGTTTCGAAAACGGCCGCAGGTGAGGTTAGAAGAGTTGATAATACGGCAAGTCGCAGCATTTCACTCGGCATATTTGCCTTCATCGGTTAAACTGACAAATCATTAGGATTCTGCGAGACAAATCTAAATAATTGTCAATGAGCTACAACACAGACAAATTGGATAAACTATTTGAGCAAGTTGGCAGTTGCCAATTCCCAAACAATACCGTAGTCGTTGAAGGAGCTCAACATGAATAATTTGTACCAGAGACAATAAAAAAAAATACCACGAAGCTCAGGAAGATACATATAATAACTCTGAGAGAAGTGGGACCAAAGCCTTTAACAATCGAAGCTTATTTGCGCCCTCAAAATCAACCAATAACAATAAAACCCAAAATAACTAAAGATGGAAAAGCTTTGAAATTAAGAGAACGGTGAGGTGAACTTAGTCGGATGGCACCGATAACAACTGGCAAAAAACTTAACATGCGTGGAAACAACTTAAAACACGAAGTAATCAACAACAATCTTCTAAATATATAAAACAAAGTCGTTTTCGTTACAACACTTATAACTTAAGAACGGCTGGACCGATTTTAATGATCATTGATTTGTAGGATACGTCTCCGACCCGAATAGCAAATATCGGAAAAATTTACTTTGTAGGTTGAAATGGGGTGAAATGAAAAGGAAATGGCTTCAAGGAATATTTGTTTTTATTAAAAAAAAATGCCCGATTAAGAAATTCTTCTTTTATTTGAAAGATTTTTTTTTACGAAATGGCCTAACCTAGGGATATTCTTTTTCAATTTTTTATTTGGAGGATAAAATGAGGTAAAAATAAAAAATGGTCCAATCTAAGAAATTCTTTTTGTGTTTGAAAGGCTTGTCTACACGGGCAAAGTCATGCGGGTCAGCTAGTTATACATAATATCAACTTCAGTACGTTAGTTTGGATGAAAATATCTCGAGAACTAGACCTTTAGGTTTTACATAAGTTGTGGATAGGAATTGAAAAGACTTTTCTTTTGATGTAGATACAGCTCGATGGGTTTCATAAACATTTTTGAAAAATGTAAAAATTGCAAGGAGTTAGCCCATGATTTATCTATCGAGATTTGTTCAAATTGTGTAAATAATGGAAAGGTCTGTTAATTTTATATTCAGCACTGAAAACCACAATACCTTATGAGGCGTGTTTGCGGAAATATCGCCATCCAAACACTTATTTGGAAACTGGATTGAAATTTTGTGTGTTATTTGAAAGTATCTATTTTAGAGGATTATTAATGATAGTTGGTATACGAGATGGTTACATCATTGCAATAAAATATTCCCCAAAAGCTTTCCAACAAAAAAAAATTACATGTGAAGAATGTGCTGAATCTTGAATATTTATGTAATTGTAACTGTTTTTACTTTTAATTAAGAAAAACTCTACAAAAAATATACACTGAGAAAATCAGAAAATTTTCTACATTCTATATTTAATTCTTTTTTTCGTAAGATAATGTAAATATTTTAAAAAGAAAGAGGGGAACGCACAGTGGTTCATTATATGGAGAGACGTTCACAAATTATTAAAATCTGAACCAATCGACAAAATTCGATGAAATTGTTAGGTATATATTGTGAGAGATGGTGTAGAACATTTCATAGCAAATTTCCGCCTACTGACACGCCCATTTTTTAAAAAGTAATTTAATCGTTAAAATTAATAAATTAAGAGTTGAGTTGTGTTTTATGACACCTGTTAGTTACACCCATTTTTCACAATTTGACTGAGGAGACTGTATCTTTAAGCAGTCTATGCGACAGTCTGAAATAATGGGTGATTTTTTAAGAGGTTTAGAACTTTTTTTAAAAAAAAAAACACAAAAAATTCGAAAAAATGAATGAAATATTTATTTGAATCGATAGTTTGAACCTTGCAATTTAATGTTTAAGGATAATTTCATGCAAATGTTGACCGCGGCTGCGTCTCAGGTAGCCCATCCGCTGAGTCCAATTTTGGCATACTCTTTCACACATATCGGCCGGTATCTCACGAATGAATGCATGGATGTTGGCTTCCAGTGCGTCAATCGAAGCGGGCTTGTCCCTATAGACATTAGCCTTGACATACCCCCACAAAAAATAATCTAATGGTGTCAAATCGCACGATCTAGGCGGCCAATTGACCGGCCCGAAACGTGAAATTAACTGTTCACCAAACTCGCCTCGCAATTGCGCCATTGTTTCGCGTGCTGTGTGGCATGTGGCACCGTCTTGTTGAAACCACATATCATGCAAGTCAAGAACTTCCATTTCGGGCAAAAAAAAGTTTGTTATCATCGCTCGGTAGCTACCGAGTCACCATTGACAGTAACGCTGCGATTCGCATCATCTTTGAAGAAATATGGCCCAATAATGCCGCCGGCCCATAAACCGCACCAAACAGTGGCTTTTTCGGGATGCATTGGTAGCTGTTGCAATGCTTCTGGCTGATCTTCACTCCAAATGCGGCAATTTTGCTTATTTACGTACCCATTCAACCAAAAATGAGCCTCATCGCTGAACACAAGCAGCGCGCGATGAACATTTCGAACCGAGCACGAATTTTGATAGTAAAATTCAATAATTTGCAAGCGTTGTTCATTTGTAAGACGATCTATGGTTAAATTGCAAACCAAACTGAAGCTGTTTGACAGTGACACAAGGTACTAAACACACGTCAGCTGTCAAAACCAGTGTTGCCAAAACCAAACCAGCTAAAAAATCACCCGTTATAATTAAGTAATTAGAACAGACAATATTAGTTAAATCATTAATTCTTTATTTTAATCCTTCACTCGATGACTATCTTAATACAACTGACTGCTTATCTTGAATCAGTTAAAAATTCTTAGGTTAGGTTAGGTTAAAGGGGGTGATAATACGACAAGTCGCATCATCGCACTCGGATCTCAAGGGATCCATTGTGGTCCCCAGGGTAGGTGAAGTGAAAGAGGATGGATGAGGAAGGGATTTGGTATGGAATTTAGGTGTGGGTATAGGGTGCCTCCCTGAACCACCCTGAACTATTGATAAATTTCAGGATGTTCCTTAGTGGCAGAGACGAGATGTCATTCAGTTCTTCAAAGAAGTACTCTCCGAGGGCTATTTTTCTGGTTTTTACTAAACTAGGGCATTCACAAAGGAAGTGATAAGAGCCCTCCTCCGCCTCTTCATCTTGACACCCTCTGCATAAGTCAGATGAGCTGATGCCCATTCTCTGCATGTGGGTTCCCATTGAGTTAGGATTCCAACCAAAAGGGATAGTTGAGGTCTGTTCAGTTCGAGAAGGAAGTCAGTCTTTTTCTTAGAGAGGTTCGGCCATAGATTTCTCGAGACCCGACAAGTATCAATTGCTGATAATCTATCGATTGCGGCTTCGAGGAAAAATTTGTGAATTCTGCCTTTTTCTACTTCTAGTGGCATGAAAACCGAGGGAACAGTTTGGCTAAGATCGAGAGAAGATCCTATTTTGGCCAGTTTCTTACATTGTAAGTAAAACTCAAGGTTTCGGATAATTTTTTTAATAAATTAACTGTCAGGTCTAGTTTTTCAGTGCGAGATTAAAGTTAAACAGATGTTTTTGGTGTTTTATCTAACGAACTTGTTTAGTCGTTCCGCATGCATTTTCCACTGAGAAACTGCTTCCTCAGTTCACTGTGAGTTTATTTACTTCTAGAGTTAGCTAACTCTGGTTTAACTCACCATTGAAAAACTGGGCCTTATAAAGGGAGTTTTTCTTAGAGGTATAAAACTTTAAGTTGGCAACACTATTTTAACTGGCAACCATTTTGTCAACTGTCAAGTGATTTATTTTTCAACACGAATAGATTGACGCCTGAACAACGCTTCCAAATTGTGCCCAAATGGGCCCAAAACAAGATTGCCGTTGATCCCAATTTTCATAAGCGAAATTTGTTTAGCGATGCAGCTTACTTTTGATTGAATGGATACACAAAACTGCCGTATGTGGAGTGATGATAATCCTCAAGTGTATGTTGAGACACCGTCACATCCACAAAAACTGACTGTTTGGTGTGCTTTATGGTTTTGTGGAATAATTGGTCCGTACTTCTTTAAAAACGATGCCAGCCAGAACGTTAGAGTCAATGGTGACTGCTATAGAGCCATGATTACTGACTTTTTCGTTCATCAATTGAACAACCATGATGTGCAGGAGCTGTGGTTTCAACAAGACGGCACAACATGTCACACAGCTCGTGCCACAATAATTGATTTATTGAAGGAAACGTTTGGTAACCGCATATAGTTTCACGGTACAGACCCGTTAATTGGCCAGCAACATCGTGCGATTTAACGCCGCTTGACTATTTTCTGTGACTATATGAGAAGTCGCCCGAAACGATTGACCACTAGAAGGACAACATTCGCCGCGTTATTGCCGATATACGGCCACAAATGTTGGAAAAAGTCATCGAAAATTGAACCTCCCGATAAGACTACGTCCGACCCAGCCGTGGCGGTCATATGCCAGAAATCATATTTAAATTATAATGCAAGAAGATTATCTTTCGAATAAAGTATAAATTTCACGTCAATTTAAAAGAAATCATCTATGCTATATTCCATTTCAAAGTTCTATAGCTCTACAAAAAAAAAGCGATTTAGTATTTAATTTAAATAATTTTTTTACTGATAGAATTATAAATACATTAAGACCGATGGATTAAAATAAAACTTAAATATTTAAGTTTAACATCAGCTTATGTGACAGTTAACGCTGAGGAAAAAGTAGAACATAAATATTTAAGTTTCGTATCAGGAAACAGTTCCTTATCAGTAGAAAATTGTTGAAGGACATCCTTGTAGTATCAGCATCGCAATTTACTTGATAACTGTTTTCATCGTTAAATTATCCGGAAAGGCGAAAAGTTGTTTTTGCCCGCCATTTTTTTTTTTATTATTAGAAATGTTTAAGCGGATCAACAGATTTTTAAAAATGTGTAACTCCTTAGTGACGGAAAGGGTGAAACGTGAGGGGAATAGACAAGAAAATGATAAAACGGACACCAAAAAAACGAAAAGTGTTCGTAGGCTTTCCAGATTTGCAGTGGATCAGAGTTATAAAGACTGCAGTCTTTTCATTACTGCAGTTAATACAGTCCCAGTTAATTAACTTTACTTTTGAATGCAAGTTAATACTGTGAGTAAGTACTTTAACTGCAAAGCAAACAGTCAGCAGTCAGTACAAACATTTGGAATGTGCAGTTAAAAAAAAAGTTAATTAACTTTAAGTTAATTAACTGCAGTACTTTTGACTTGATTTTAGTCTTTTAGTCAGTTGAAAGTCATTTGTACTGCGATGATTCATCTTTTAGTCAGTAAGTCTTTTAACTGCAGTCAATGAGCTGTAAGTCTTTCAACTAAAACACTATAGATTTATACTTATAACACAACAGGATACAATGAAAATAAATTAAAATGTTTGCATTATTTATTTGGCATTATATGCGTACGGCGTGATGTACAAGTGTGAAATATTTTTGATAAAAAACAAAAAACAAAGTTTAAAGACTTACAGTTAATTAACTGCAGTTAAAAGACTTACTGACTAAAAGATGAACCATCGCAGTACAAATGACTTTCAACTGACTAAAAGACTAAAATCAAGTCAAAAGTACTGCAGTTAATTAACTTAAAGTCAATTAACTTTTTTTTTAACTGCACAGTCGGAATGTTAGTACTGACTGCTGACTATTGTATTACAGTTAAATTCTTTTGGCAAGTTAAAAGACTTAAAGAAAAAAGTTTTTTTATTCAATTAACTGCAGTACTGAAAAGACTGCAGTCTTTACAACTCTGCAGTGGATTAAGGCAAAATTAAAAAAAGAATACCACTTAATATCACGCAGAAGTTCAAACATGAGGGGCCAGGGGATAGACAAACTGTTTATATTCTATAAGAGCGGCAAATATGGCCCATGTTGGAAATATGGCCGACCATAATATTTTTCTACAGGAAGATCGTAGGTTACCCGCTGTGCTTTCATTTCGAAGATACAGGAAATGTACGTGAAATAGGAGAGGTTTTAATTTTTACATTGTCCATATAATACTAAACTTTTATACAAAATAAGAACTTTAATGAAAAACTGCAAGCAATTTTCTCCGAACTGTTATCCCTTTTGCATAACTAAAAAATAATAAAATAAAAATCATCAAATAAAAATATAAAACGCCTTATTCTCCGGGAACCGATTTGCCTTAGATGGAATATACTTCTTCCAAAAAGTGTCAGATTTAAGTACCAACTACAGACATATATATATTGTATATGTAAAATTAAATGTATGAATTAGTTTAGCAGGTTAACATATAATTTAAACTTAAGTACCTATATGGAATTTATAATTATAAGGAGGATGTTTAGGAAACACCTTTTAATTAAACATTCACATTTCGACCGTAATTTACATATAAATCATTGAAGCACATACATGTATGTTATCCCATGTTGCGCTCTCTCTATAGTTACCACTTCATTTAACATAGGTACCTATATAATTTTAAATTATGATATCAAAAACATACAAATACTTTAAGTCCTTCCCATAGAAATAAGTTTTGCTTTAATTAAATAAATGCTCCTCACTTGAAACAAATATACACAAGGTGCAGCACATAATATTTTTCGGTTGCAAAACATCCGCCTACTAACGATGCCCTTGCTTGAAACAACCCCCCGTACTGCCCACAGGGTATAGTCAAAGCAGAGGGATCCATTGAATTGCTTCTCGCACACAATCCAAGATTATTATTGCATCCATAAAAAATATATGTTCTTGTTCGTAGTCGTATTCGTATAATCGACCAACAGAGAGGGGAATCCTTGAAATCCCTGCAACTACACTACAACTGTCTGGTGCAAAAAGTTTGTGTTTTCCTTTATTTTGTTTGGTTTGCAAACACAAACCCTTGCAAATTCCCGAAAATACTATCCTAAAGAGAAAGACCCCCAACCCAACACACACACACACACACACACACACACACATAAATACAGAGATAAAAATGGAAGCACATTCAACCAAGACACCGTATCCGGATGAGCAGGATTGCATAGAAATCCAAAGGCAAATTGGCTTCCTTTAGAAATTTCTGTGCAAATGAATTTTTGAGATTTTACGATCTGCAAAGCAACACAAAAAATTAACTATATTTTTTTTTCAAAATGCCACCATAACCATCAGGACGAAACACAGCACAGCAGTTCTTACAAACGAAATACCACTTTTACCTATCCCAGTTTGTAACGGCCGGCGGGCAATGCTGCGAGAACACCCTGTTTGAAGGTTTGAAGTGAACAATAAAATTCTAGAGTCCATGCAGAGAGTGGGTGGATTGGTATGCAGATATTTTGCTATCCCGGCTGATCCTTGTTCTGTCCCTTTTTATGCTCGTGTGCATCAAAGCAGCGGAAGGGTTAGAGGAGGAGGAGAAGGAGAAGGAGCATTTACTCTTTGGCCAGTGCTAAAACACTTAATATAGCAATTGCCTGAGAGTTGGTGTAAATATTTGCACTTGTGTCCTTTTTTAATTAAAATTTTAATTTTGTTTTTGTCCATTTGGGGTTGGAATCGTCAAATGAATTGTGTAAACGCATATTGTTTGCTGCACTCATGCTCCGTCCAAATATAGCATGCCATCCAGAGGCTGGATGCTATAGCTCTCCAGCAGGATATGAGTTTAATATGACAAATGGGCTGCGGTATTGTTATTGCAGCCTGGAGGTATTACAGGCAGGCGTTAGCCAGTGGTAGCGGGTTCGATAGAACGAAACGAATGCATCCCCTAAATCAATAGTCCGCACAAGACATTTCAATTCAAATTTTTGCACACAGGATACAGGATGTGAGTATACACACACATAATACTTATAGTGAGTTTGGAATAGGGCGAGGAGTTTTTTTGTTTTTTTGTGTGGACTCAGGACAATATTTAATTTATTGCGGTGCTTTTGTATGCTTTGTAATAGGAGAAGAACTTTCCGGCTGTTCCTGAATTCGATTGCATTGAACAAATACTCAATATGGGGTGTGTAGGTATTTTATTTTTAGTTTATGTGCGAATGTATGTGCGAGATAATTTTGTTTTGTTTGGGTAAAAGTAAGTTAGTCGGTTGTAAACTAAAACTAAATAAAGCTGTTATCGAGAATGTGTATTTGAAAGAAATCGCAATTCATCTCGATATCGCGATACCTGCGAAGTGCCAATCGAAAACGCTTTTACGTTTTATTTTTTGAATACGTTAAATGCTAACGTGACATTACATTTTCTGCTTAAAAAAATTAAAAACAAAATGAAGTTTTAATACTGTACAAGCAAAATATTTTTAAATTCATCAGATATTGTCACTAACGCAGAGTTGACAAAGAAGTTGCTTTTATTTAAAACATTTTTGTTAACTGATTAATTTAAGGGCACAATCGATTTTTAGGTCGCAGAGTAATTACCCCCAAACACTATTCATTTATAAAGGGTTTTTCAACAGGCTACAATACAATAGTAGAGCAACAGGGACAGCAAACGACGCCATATTTTTTGCCGCTCTATTGACATTTCTCTTCAATAAGGTTTGCCATTTCATGATGGAAAGATATACGAGCCAACAACTAGTTGAAATTATTAAAATTTACTACCGAAATTCGGAGTCAGTGGCCTCAACGTTAAGAGCGCTACATCCAATTTATGGTCGTCATAATCGTTCTAGCAGATCAACAATTGAGCGTCTAGTGGAAAAATTTGAATCCACAGGCACAGTACAAAATGTTCCCGTGCCAGTGAGACAAAGAAGTGCCCGTAGTGTCGAGAATATTGCTGCCGCTGAGGCTTCAGTTGCAGAAAGCCCAAATGTGTCTCTCACACGTCGTTCTCAAGCGTTGGGCATCTCTGTGACGTCGTTGTGGCGAATTTTGCGAATAGATCTTGGCCTACATCCTTACAAGATTAAATTGACGCAAGAACTGAAGCCGCTTGACCACCAGAAGCGTCGTTTGTTCGTGAATTGGGCTGAGCAACAACTTGAAAATGATTCGGATTTTCATCGAAAAATCATCTTCAGCGATGAGGCTCATTTTTGGCTGAATGGCTTCGTCAATAAACAAAATATGCGGTATTGGTCAGGCAGCAATCCACACGTACTCCATGAGTCATCATTGCATCCCGAAAAAATTACGGTTTGGTGTGGTTTATGGGCCGGCGCGGGGGCGTCATTGGGCCGTACTTCTTCCGTGATTATCAAGACCGGCACGTTACTGTGAATGGGGATCGCTACCGTTCAATGATAACCGAATATTTTTGGCCCCAATTGGATGATATGGACTTGGAGGACATGTGGTTCCAACAGGACGGCGCCACAAGCCACACACCGAATGTCACAATCAATTTATTGGAAACCAAGTTTGGAGAACGTGTTATCTCACGAAATGGTCCAGTCGCTTGGCAGCCTCGGTCGTGCGATTTGACGCCGTTAGACTATTTCCTGTGGGGCTACGTCAAGCCTATGGTCTATGCCAACAAGCCAGCGACGATTGATGAACTTCGTACGAATATCGAAAGTGAAATTGCAACAGTATCGGCCGATTTATACTTCAAAACCGTTGAAAATTGGGTTCAGCGTCTGGACTTCTGCAAGCGTGCCCGCGTGGTGACCATGCCAAAGAAATCAAGTTCCATACATAATGGCATCACATCATAATGGCAATACAGGAATAAAGAATTTCATTGATATCCAAAACCGTTTTTGTTTTATTTAAAAAAAACTTTTGTAGCGCTCTTATCGAAAAACCCGATATATGTAACTTATTAATAGAACTATTAATGTCATAGTTAGATCTGCTAAAACCAGTACGAATGGGTTATCTTCTTCTTAAATTTACCGTCCATACATTAAAATTCAATCGACTCAAAACTGTAGAAGAAGGTATGGATCCACATATAATGCCAATAATAAAATATAATTGTAAATACTCTCTGTAAATTGTAAGTGATGGAATATTTTTAAGTTGAAGTCTATGAGAGTACGGAGGCAAACAAATTCTGTCCGACCATGTAAGAAAACATAGAGTAATTTTCATGAACCGTCTTTGAACACTTTCTTATCTATTCATTATGAATTGAATAGTTTGGGGCCCAAGCAATACAACCGTATTCAAGAACTGATCTGACAAACGATACATAAAGAGTTTAAATGACATAAGGATAACGACCGAATCGTTTTATAAAACCAAACATTTTATTAGATTTTTTGTAATAAATTATAATGATCAGTAAATGATAATTTTGAATCTAAAATGATTCCAAGGTCTGTAAAGCTAGACAGTTTTTCCAAAATTGACAAATAGTTATAAGTTATTTTAGGTTTTAACACAAAAAGTGTGGAAAATTAAATTTCTCATATTTTTGTAATCTATATATGTACCTATATATAAATCAATTGCTGTTTGTTTGTCTCGCTAAAACTCGAGAATAGCTGGACCGATTTCGCTAATTTTCATCTTGAAATATTTGTGGAAGTTCAGTGAAGGTTTAAACGTTGAGAAACATAAATAATAAGTAACGGAAAATACTAAAAACCACAATTTAATTTTCCCAAAAAAAAAAAAAAAAACACGGTTTACGATTACAAAAATTAGCTGGAATATTTATTTATATATTCTTTTGTAATTTTTATGTGAAGCTTAGCTTTGTCTATCCAGGTAAAGTAGGGCGAGCTAGCCAGTAAAACAGAAATATTTAAAAATCAACCACATTTTTTAATATCAAAATTGTAAGGGGTTTTCCAATAAGAGGTGTTATTTTGAATAGCCCGCTATTTCGGTAGCTGTCACTTTTGAAGCTGTCATTTTTTGACATTTGACAAGTAGAAACTACGCCATTAAAAAAAAATGGAACGATACATGCTTCAACAACGCATTGAAATTATTAAAATTCACTATAAAAATGGTGAACATTTGGCAGAGACGGTTCGTAAAACTAAAACATTTTTGGGTCGTCGTGAAGCACCTTGTCGGACCGCAATACAGAAATTGGTGGACAAATTCGAGCTGTTGGGACAAGTTAGTGATGTGAAGAATAAAACCCGTGCACGTCGCTCAAGAACAACTGAGAATATTGCTGTTGTAGCCCAAAGTGTTGAAGAAAACCCAGGTTTGTCCATTCCTCGTCGTTCTTTGGAATTAGGCATTCCACAAACGTCATTACACCGTATTTTGCATAAAGACTTGGGTCTTAAGGCTTATAAAGTTCAGTTAACACAAGAACTCAAGCCGGCTGATCATCAACAACGTCGTGTCTTTGCTGATTGGGTCCTTGAAATGCATGAAAATGATCCGGAATTTCATCGAAAAATCATCTTGACTGATGAGGCCCATTTCCACCTCGGAGGCTACGTCAACAAGCAAAACTGTCGCATCTGGGGCTCGGGAAACCCAAGAGTTATTGTTGAAAAGCCTCTCCATCCTCAACCCGTGACTGTTTGGTGCGGTTTATGGTCCGGCGGGGTCATTGGACCTTACTTTTTCGAAAATGAGACTGGAGCAACAGTTACGGTCAAGGGATTGCGCTATCGAGAGATGATTAATGATTTTTTATGGCCGGAATTGGATGGTATTGATCTGGACAACGTTTACTTTCAACAAGACGGCGCTACGTGCCACACAAGCAATCAAACCATCGATCTTTTACGGACCGTGTTATCTCTCGAAGAGGTGATCACAATTGGCCACCGAGATCTTGTGATTTAACACCTTGCGACTTCTTCCTTTGGGGCCACGTGAAAGATAAGGTCTACGCCAACAGCCCAGCGTCGATTCAAGACCTCAAAGATGGAATTCGTGAGGCTATCGAGGACATAGGGCAGCCACTTTGCGATTTGGTTATGGAAAATTTCATGAAAAGGATATGGTCCTGTAAGCGTGGTCGTGGCGGCCATTTAGCTGATGTTGTGTTCCATTATTAACGGCATACCTTCCTCTTTATAATGAAATAAACATCCGATCATTTATCTCAAAAAATGCCATTTTCTTTGAATATCAAAATAACACCTCTTATTGGAAAACCCTTTAGGTAGAAAATTAATAAAGGGTTTTCTAATAAGGGCGGGTAGATTTTGAAATGGAATATAACAAGCTGTGTGTGAGGTATTAATAAAATTTTGTTTGAAAGGCCCAATGTATGCCATTATGTATGGAATATGACATCGTACAAATGCCCGCCTCAGCTTCTTACGGTAGCACGGACCCGAGTGGTCCAATTTTCAATGACTCTTCCGCATAGATACAGCTGAATTTGAGCGATGGTCTGCGTTATGTTCACCACCGATGCCCTATCGGTGTTTGTGGTTTATTCGCATAAGCCTGCGACTTCAAGGAACCCTTCAAGAAAAAGTCCATCGGGGTCGAATCGTTTGACCTTGGTGGCCAATTCGAGATAACCTTAATCTTAAATCGGTCATTCAGAATATCCATTGTGGCATCAGCTGTGTGGCACGCAGTGCCGTTTTGATCAAATCAATATTTTAAAATTGGAGCTAGCAAAAATTGGTTACCATCGATCGGTAGCGCTATCCGTTGATGGTGATGCCAAGGACATCATCGTTTTTGAAAAACTACGGACTCTCCCATTCGACAGACAGCAACGATGTTTTGGGTTGATCTTGCGTTTCCTTGACGCATCGGTGTTTGCTGATTGTTCACTGAATCGGTCGACTCAAATTTGGCCATCGAAATTTGGATAATCGACTTGGAAGGACAACCATTTATACCGTAAAATTGGTGCAACGCACGCATCGTTGCCCGAAAAGGTTTTGATATTAAGGTTTTATCATTGTAACGTGATGTGTTATTTCCCATGGTGTTTTGGCATCAGTAACTGAATAATAAATTATAGATTTGACAGATGTCACAACAACATGGCCGCCACAGGCCTCCAAAAACTCTGTATTTTAATATTTTTATATCAGCTTCTACACTCATAATTATTCGACAAAAACTTACAAAAGTCTCGTATTGTCCCCTGTTGAAGCCAACCATAAAATTGATGAATTTTAAAATGTATATGTCAAATTTATCAGGCACATATAAATCAAACATCATTCTTTAGCCATACGATAGTTAAATTATCAAAAAATAACCAACTAGGTAGTACATAATACACTTTTCTGCCATAATTTCAAAACACAAATGAAATCAGTTATTGCAAATCTTAGCCAGGACTTAATAGCTTTATAACTATCATTTCCATCAAGATGTAAGTCGCGCTCCCTCACAAAAATTAAGTCCCTATGTAGGGCTTATTTATTTTTATCTTCAATTTTAAATGCGAATTCACGTGCTACTGACTCATAATCCCTACTCACGCTAGTTTTTACTTTATACCTACTACCACTGTTAATGTATTGTATAAATATACCCACATTCACATTGAAGCCATCACATTTCGACTCTGATGCTTGCCTCCTTTTCACTTAAAGTTTTAATTGGATCCTTATGGTTATAATCATTATTTTGTTAAGACCGGGCTCCTTTTTGAAGTCGGCAAACAGTCGTTAGAGGTTCGTTAAAAATGTTAACAGACACTTTGCCCTGCCATCCCATATATGTAGGGGTAGGAAGGTACCAATACCTATGTATACTTAAAACCGCCATCACAAAAGACCCAATCTCACAACTACGAGGACGATGACGACGACGAAGACGACGCCGAGTATATTTTTTTGGTATTTTTCTCTTTTTTTTCTCAATTTAAAACGTCACTCTTGTTACACGCTTTTTTGAGCGTGCTTGTACCGTTTCTAACTAGAACGAAATCATTTCTTTGGTTACAATACAATAAAAACTAACTGAGTGCTGAAAAACACGCTCTCTTATACTGGGCGTGATGTGAGTTGCTTTTGTGTTAATATTTTTTGTTAACTGTTTCTGGCAAAGAAAAACAACTTTTCGCGGTGCACATTTTGGGGATTACAATGTGCAACACATATACCTACAACTTAGCAGTGAGTTAGCACCCATATTCCCACATGGCAGCTCATAATGATACAGTAGTGTAAAAAAGGATTCAAGTTAAAATCTATTTCACTTAACAATGCAAAAAGTTTTCTGGATAAATTTTTATGCATCGATTGCAATATTTCGTATCTTCTATACAATGAGTACTTGAATGAGTGAATGAATGAACGAGTAATACTGGGGTTTATTAGCACTGTGATCGTAAGTCCAGTTTTTCAGTACGAGATTAAAGTTAAAAACGAGTTAACTCATTTGGTGAGTTAACTCAGTATTAACTCAACAGATGTTTTTTATGTTTTATCCACCGAGTTTGTTTAGTCGTTCCGTATGCATTCTCCACAGACAATCTTCTACCTCAGTTAACTGTGGATGAATTTACTTCTAGAGTTAACTCACTCTTGTTTAACTCACCACTGAAAAACTGGCCTTTAAGTAATATATTGTGGACCTATTTAGAACTTTATGAAATTGCTCATCCTACAGCTCTTCGTCCTAAGTATTTCCTTTGAAAAATCTTAGTATTTGGATAACTTTTAGAGATAACAGTTCATAGAGGGTGTTGCCATGTGTCAGGTGAAAGGACATACATCTCTTTTGAAATCATTCCTTGTCATATTTCCAAAAGCTGTCTTTTTTCCACAGCACTGTAGCTGATACTCTGGTGAGGGTAGAGTTTACAAAAATGGTGAATTTATATAAAATGTGTTTCGCCAAATCTATGTAAGGTTTTATAGTGCAAGTGGTTCATGTGGCATATCTATAGAAACTCCACTGAACTTCCTCGATCTACCTTAGTGGCTGGGTTTACTTTTTTTTCGCATTTCCAGGTGAATTCCTTCATTCCGTCGTGGCAAGTCGAATTTGTATTATGACTGTTAAAAATAATTGCAATCCCAAAAATGTGGTTTGCTTGCAGTGCAGGTTTATTGTTGAAAATGGTTTCTGTTTTTTTTTTTTTTTTTTTTTTGTTCAGAAAGTAGTAGTTGGAGTTATCAAAGTGAGTTGAAAGAATTTTCTGCGCAAATTGGAAAGTGAATGTGTGAAGAAATAGAAGCGAATTAATTTACACTTTTATCGGGTGGGCTGGGCTATCCGTTGGTTCTTTTTTCTTCTTCTTTTTTTAATAATGTAATATTTATTACGAAGTAGATCAATTTACGCTTGATCAACGTTAATAATATCAATAAGCTTCTAAGCCATGTCTCTGCAGTATAATGGCTGAAACAATGTTTGTTTGTATAGAAACAAAAGCCGTGCTCTGTTAACCGTGTTTTATTATATACGCATTTGGATCAGGATCATTTTTTAACACGTAATACAACAAACAAACAACTTGGGATCCTGCTCTCTATCTGGATCTATTTCAAAGATTCAAGATTTTCAAAATTAGTTCTTACTTTTGCGGGTAGATGGCTTCTCATGATACAGTAGTGTGAATTTAATTTATTCTGTTCGCTTAATATGTTTTATGTTAGTTAATATGTTAATAACAATAATTACGTATATATAAATAAATAATAAACTTATTCTAACTTAAACTAATGAAATTGGGGAATTAAGGAAAATTGGAGTATAAGTTCATTCTAAGGGAGGAAAAGCTGTGGTTAAAATCAAGGAAAAATGCTGTGCACTGTTGGCTAAGCACATTCTAGTGATTGGATTAAATTGGGCATAGTTGGTGATGTGAATAGGAAGGCGGAAGAAAGGAATGGATTAAAGGTTTCGTGGATTATTATGGAAATTTTTTTCTAGAATTGCCGGAAAATCGATGGTACCAGTTATTACTTGATGGATGAATATAACATCTGCGACTGCACGACGTTTAGCATGGGTGTTTAAGTTTATTAAATGTATAAACGGTCTTCGTAAGGTGGTTAACAAAAGGGATTGGACCAAGGAAGATTGCGTACAGCGAAACGAAGAAATCTGCGCTGTACTGCTTCTTTTCTAAGTGATTGTGTGGATTGATGAGGAGACCAAACCTGACTGGCTTACATAAATAAAGAAGAGATATTTGGTTTCTTTAGACCAACGCTTTATAAAACCAAGAGAATAATTCGCCTAGCAATAATTTGATCGATGTGGGAACGGAAACTCAGTTCTTTATCATAAATTCTTGGCATAATCACGGATATATGAAACGACGGAAACAGGAACATTGCAAAAGTGATAGGTTCGAGAGGGGGTGAAGGCAGGCGTTTACGAGAAAAGTTCATAGATTGACATTTACTTATATTGAGTTCTAGAAAATTTTGATTGCACCAAGTAAGAAAAGAATTTCGGTCATGTTGAAGCAGGGAAGAATCCAACGATAAGGATATTATTTTCATAATCTTCATATCATCGGTATATATAGAAATGTCCGAGAAAGAAATGATGTTTTCAATATCGTTTATGGCAAGAACTAATAGAAGTGGGCCAAGATGACTGCCTTGAGGGACACCTGAGGTGGCAAAACAGAACTACAGAACATCTGTAGTTGTAAAGAAAAAAGACAACAAAATACCTGAAAAACAAACAACCGCACCGTAAGGAAAATAAGAGATAGGTATACAACAAAATTGTCACTTGTCACTATATGGATATTCGGCTAGTATCGCTAATGATCTATACAGTGTTATATATCGATCTCTCTTTTCTTTACGTTTTTTGACGTTTGTAAGAAAAATACTCACGATTCAGATAATCGAAAGCCTTTTCGAAGTCGACAAAGAGCAGGTTAGGTTAGGTTAGAAGTGCTGATGATACGGCAAGCCACACCATCTCACTCGGATCTCAATGGATCCATTCCGCTCCTCAGGATATAAGGTAGGTGTGAGAAAGGTTAGGGAAAGGACATTAGTGGAAGATTAGGTATGGGGTACCTCTATAAATTATCGCGAATTCTGCATGGATTTCACGATGTTCATTAAGTTCTTCAAAAAAGTATTCTCCGAGGGCAGTTTTCCTTATTCTGGGTAGGCTAGGGCATTCATAAAGAAAGTGGGATGTGGGTTCTCATTGAGTTTTGACCAGTTAGGATTCCAACTAGCAGAGATAATTAAGGCATTTCTATCTTGAGTAAGTATTTTGCTTTTTTTTCTGGAGATATTCAGTGATATTCCTAGAAAGGTAATAAATGTCAATTGTTGACCATCTGTCATCTGAAGTTTTGATGAAACTTTGGAGAATTCTATTTTTTTCTTCCTCCAGTGGAATTAGTATCGATGAATCGGTTTGGTTTTGGGTTATCTCAGTGATGCCTGACCCTACCTACTTGATTGTCCTAGAACCATCCATATAAAGACCGAAATATAATTTTCATGTATGACCCGATTTTCATTCTAGAGATCCTTTGTTGGAATATCGATTAGAGCCACTTAATATTCTTTATTCTTTCGAGTTAATCTCTCGGGTCAACCTTCTCGGTTGGAGTCTTTCTTAGAACTGAACAATCTTTCGTTATAGGTATATTTTAAATCAAATATTCTTTCGATGCGTTTCTTTCGTTAAATAAAGGGTTTTTCAACAGGGACGCTACAAAAGTAGAGCAACAGGGACAGCAAACGACGCCAAATTTCTTGCCGCTCTTTTGACATTTCTCTTAAGTAAGGTTCGCCATTTCATGATCGAAAGAAATACGAGCCAACAACGAGTCGAAATTATTAAAATTTACTACCGAAATTCGGAGTCAGTGGCCTCAACGTTAAGAGCGCTAAAAATCGAAAAATCATCTTCAGGGATGAGGCTCATTTCTGGCTGAATGGCTTCGTCAATAAACAAAATATGCGGTATTGGTCAGGCAGCAATGCACACGTACTCCATGAGTCATCATTGCATCCCGAAAAAATTACGGTTTGGTGTGGTTTATGGGCCGGCGCGGGGGCGTCATTGGGCCGTACTTCTTCCGTGATTATCAAGACCGGCACGTTACTGTGAATGGGGATCGCTACCGTTCAATGATAACCGAATATTTTTGGCCCCAATTGGATGATATGGATTTGGAGGACATGTGGTTCCAACAGGACGGTGCCACAAGCCACACACCGAATGTCACAATCAATTTATTGGAAACCAAGTTTGGAGAACGTGTGATCTCACGATTGATGAACTTCGTACGAATATCGAACGTGAAATTGCAGCAGTATCGGCCGATTTATGCTTGAAAACCGTCGAAAATTGGGTTCAGCGTCTGGACTTCTGCAAGCGTGCCCGTGGTGGCCATGCAAAAGAAATCGAGCTCCATACATAATGGCATCAAACGTACTTTCACAGGAATAAAGAATTTCATTGATATTCAAAACCGTTTTTGTTTTATTTAAAAAAACTTTTGTAGCGCTCTTATTGAAAAACCCGATACCTACAAGATATTGCATACAAAATTCAATAAATCGGACGTCAAGACTAACAGAGAGTAAAAGCTCTTGCCATTCGATACAGTCAAAGAAGTTCATTGTAGTTTTGTGACCGTAGTGACCCCTTGTCCAGTTGTTACACTGTTTAAGTATTCGACAAAGAGCAGGGGAAATGGAAATTTCACATAGGCACAAGAAGGTAATAGCTGTTAAAATTACAAACAAAAAAGAGAAAAAAGTTATAAACTCTTTGACACAAAATTCTTGAGCTTCTTTACAACAACAAAAAAACATACCAACCCCAGCACTTTTCATGCACAAAAACTCATTTCAAACACCCAAACATATTTTTGTTCAAATTAATTAAGGCAAATTGTAAGCCTTGCAAAAGTCAATCATCCCATCAATATTTACCAAGTCATAAAGTCTATTCTAAAGGCTTTCGATCTTGTTTTTCAAACACCTTTTATAGAATCTACCAAAAATATAAAGCATGGTTCATAAATTGATTCTTTTCATAAGCGAAGTGACTGCATCAGCAAAGTCAACCAACACAATCTCTTTCTCTAACGGACGGAGGTCCTTTCCTTTCAATTCTAATTTACTATTATCCTTGCCTACAATGCAATCCACTTATCCTTTCCACATTTTCATCATCTTCCTCTGAATGCAATTTCAAATTGATACATATTGCATAGCAGTCGCACACCGCCTCCTCCCCCCCCCCCCTTCTTCTACTCCTTGCAAAAAAGAGCCTCCAGTAACCAATAGAATTCCATTATCCCTATAAGATGAGAGTCCTTTTCACAGGCCTAATATTTGCACAATGTTATCCGCCCGCTCATCAAAGACCTTTTGAAATGATATAATGGACAAATAATGGGCAAACTGCCTACAACATCCTATACATATAGCCCGCAAAAGTCTGACTCTCTGTTTCAGAGCAAGGGGATCCTATAGTGTAGGTATTATGTACACGGCCTTTCCATTCTTTTCACTATGTTGTGGCCCTTCCTCTTTCCAGGACAATTTGACCTGGCTGATGGGTGTATTTGCCTTCAAAAGAATTTCATCCTTTTCGTCCTTTTGGTTAACTCAGAAATTGCCATGTGAAAGAAATGGACTTTATGCCTTAGCTTGTCATTTCATTATATTGATGTGCCTTTCAAAAAGTTTGTCATTTATTTTAAGACGATCTAAGGATACAAAAAGGACACACTTCCCTACATAGAATGGAAGAAAATTGGTGTTTATCTATATAGTGTATATGGACACGGAGGTAAGGGCAGACGAAATAAATGAAAAGATACGGATACACGTAGTACAGAAACAGATACAAAATGGAAGCGAAGGGCATGGACCTCGTTCGCTCGGTCGCTCGTTCTTTTCTTTTCATCTTTGTGAATTGAAATCCCATTAACCTTTGAAAAGAGCATAAGGTGGACGGTGCTTAAGCTTTGGAGCTTATCATATCATTACATCATCAACATCAACAGTGAATATAAATTAGAGGTGTACCTAGATGATGATGAACCCAAGTCAGAGCCAAACTCGCAGTTGTTAGACCCCCAGACCCAAGACCTCAGACCCCATACCCCTTCCCAGACCCCAACCACCAACAAAAAGGATTATGGCCTTTTTGGGCTTTTCCTTACTTTTTGGCATTAAAAAAGTTTACGTTGGTTATTTATTTAAATTAAATTTTTTTCGCCGCGCGCGGTAGACATCGCGCAATGAGATGCAAAGGTGGCCACTTGGACGAAAACTTTTATAATTTTATTTTTTTTTTTTTTTTTTTTTTTTTTTGTTCTTTTCTCAAAACTTGGGTACCTACTTATAATGACGGCTCAGACAGTGGTTAAAGTTTTAGTCTCACATCCCATCCTTCTGTTCCAAGAGCAGTTTTTCAAGTGGACATTTTAATACCTAAATCAAAAGTTCAGAAAAAAATTTATGTTGAAGGTATACAGTAAGTATTTTGTCTTTTGGTTGATATTTTTAATGTTTTTATAAAACATTCTGGTCACGTAATAGGCTTCGGATGAAATTGGATAAATTTTTCACTTTAATAGCGGTTTAATTGAAATGGGTTTGGGCGGATTCAAGCATCAAAGGGTGAGGTGGTATAATAATAACTAATTATTACCTAAGCTGTATAATGGAATAAACAGAAAAACAGAACCTTCTGATTTAAATGTAAGGTAAAGGGTTTTCCAATAAGAGGTGTTATTTTGAATAGCCCGCTATTTCAGTAGCTGTCACTTTTGAAGCTGTCATTTTTTGACATTTGACAAGTAGAAACTACGCCATTAATAAAAATGAAACGATACACGCTTCAACAACGAATTGAAATTATTAAAATTCACTATAAAAATGGTGAAAATTTGGCAGAGACGGTTCGTAAAACTAAAACATTTTTGGGTCGTCGTGAAGCACCTTGTCGGACCGCAATACAGAAATTGGTGGACAAATTCGAGCTGTTGGGACAAGTTAGTGATGTGAAGAATAAAACCCGTGCACGTCGCTCAAGAACAACTGAGAATATTGCTGTTGTAGCCCAAAGTGTTGAAGAAAACCCAGGTTTGTCCATTGATCGTCGTTCTTTGGAATAAGCATTCCAAAACGTCATTACACCGTATTTTGCATAAAGACTTGGGTCTTAAGGCTTATAAAGTTCAGTTAACACAAGAACTCAAGCCGGCTGATCATCAACAACGTCGTGTCTTTGCTAATTGGGTCCTTGAAATGCATGAAAATGATCCGGAATTTCATCGAAAAATCATCTTGACTGATGAGGCCCATTTCCACCTCGGAGGCTACGTCAACAAGCAAAACTGTCGCATCTGGGGCTCGGAAAACCCAAGAGTTATTGTTGAAAAGCCTCTCCATCCTCAACGCGTGACTGTTTGGTGCGGTTTATGGTCCGGCGGGGTCATTGGACCTTACTTTTTCGAAAATGAGGCTGGAGCAACAGTTACGGTCAAGGGATTGCGCTATCGAGAGATGATTAATGATTTTTTATGGCCGGAATTGGATGGTATTGATCTGGACAACGTTTACTTTCAACAAGACGGCGCTACGTGCCACACAAGCAAGGAAAAGTTTCCGGACCGTGTTAACTCTCGAAGAGGTGATCACAATTGGCCACCGAGATCTTGTGATTTAACACCTTGCGACTTCTTTCTTTGGGGCCACGTGAAAGATAAGGTCAACGCCAACAGCCCAGCGTCGATTCAAGACCTCAAAGATGGAATTCGTGAGGCTATCGAGGACATAGGGCAGCCACTTTGCGATTTGGTTATGGAAAATTTCATGAAAAGGATATGGTCCTGTAAGCGTGGTCGTGGCGGCCATTTGGCTGATGTTGTGTTCCATTATTAACGGCATACCTTCCTCTTTATAATGAAATAAACATCCGATCATTTATCTCAAAAAATGCCATTTTTCTTTGAATATCAAAATAACACCTCTTACTGGAAAACCCTTTATAATGAGAAAACGGTAAATATTGAAGATCTTTTAGTCACCGATTCTTCGCTTTTGATCAAAATCTGTTAGTAAGGAAAATATTTTGAAATTATATTTTGTTATAACACACCCTGAGTTCGGTGGCCATTTTGTGAGATTTAGGCGTGGACCCTTGCAGTCCGTTGTATGCGTTGCGAAGCAGGACTATTCAGTGCCGAACTTTCACCGTTGAACACTTCACCACCAGATTTTCACCACAAGCCTTTTAGTGGTTGGAATTTTCGTAACAGCGGTTGCGCCACTGTGTAGTTCGCTGTCGTTCTTTCAACACTAGACTTTTAAACACTGTAATGTAGTGTTAATTTGGAACTTCCACCAAACAATCAATCAAAAATCAATAGTTTGACAGACAAATATGTAGGGAAAACACAAAAACATGTGATTGTGATTGGTCGTTTGTTTGTTTTCCCTGCATATTTTTATGTCAAAATTAGAAACAGAAAAGACAAAGATAGTTTCTGGAAAAGCCTAATATTCAATATGGCCATCATTGTTTCTTTTGAATTAAAATGTGGTTAGTCACAATAGAATTCAGATTTGCCAGTAATACCCGTGATTTTTTGGAAACTTTTGCATGGTGCAACATATTAGAACATATTTTATTCATTGCAATGTATACTGAAATCTTGTTAAACAAGCGAATTCTGTATGATTCTATTTTTGACGCCAGTAAAAATAGTGTTAATAAATGATTTTCTATTAATTTGTATCATTTAATTTTAAATTTTCGTGTTTTATTTTGCAAAAGTCGCTGTTCTGCAAAATGTCCTAAATAAATTGCAAATGATATAAGCTGAAAAAGAATACGATTTGATATTGAAAACAATATAAATGAATTCTAATTGCGATTTAACCATTTCTAGTAAAATCTACACTACTTTGCGAACACGAAAACAAAATATCCAGAAAAGAAAAATCTGACACTTAAACGGGCGGCATTCAAATATTGAGCACTAAATGGCAGCACTTAAAGATCCAACACTCAATCGGCGGTGGTGAAATGTCCGTCTATCAATTTTCGGTGGCGAATGGTACCGTATCGATGCGTTGCTTTGTATGCAACTGACAGTTCGATTAAATACCCATATGGAGCCTGATTACACTAGTCTTTTTTTCGTTCGTTTCGTTATTCGTCATTTTGACAGATATGGTGGGGGTGTAGAAATGTAGGGGGATTGAAGTAACGAAAGCAGGAATGAAAATTTCAAGACTTTTTCCGGTTGAATAATGACGTTTATGGTTTGACAACTGGAGATGAGAGATGAGCGATAATGATTATTGATGTAAGCAAAAATTGTTGTTGAGAGAAAAAACATCGATATTTCATTATCGATTTTTAGATAAATTACATCGACTACAAAATAAATACAAACGAAATGGATTCTTTAAATCAAATACAAAAAAAGCAACTTCGCAAAAATATTTGTTGTTGTCTATAAAGCTGTATGATCTTGCTTTCTATAAATAAACATTATACTTAACTTGTCAAAGTATGTTTTTTTTTAATGTTTTAAAGGAAATTCGACAAAGAAAATTGTGACGGCATTAAATTATTTGGAAAATTATTATTTGGAAAAATTATTATTTGCACCTCAAAAATGCATACAATTTGCAAACACACAAATGTGTGTTTGTTCATTCATTATTGGCACAAATTTCTTCATAAAAAAATAAATAAAATTAATCAGATAATTACAGAAAAAAATTCCCCAACTCGAAATCTACAAAAAATCAATAAAAATGAAAATACATGAAATGTAAACATGTAATTTCAGCTGTGTTTGACAGATTTCATTTCAACTCATATCAAGGAGATGAGTTGGAAGTATTGGTATCGTGGGGGAAAGTACTGTAACAAAACCTACTCTCTGAACACCATCCGAACCCTTATCAACGGAGAAAGCTGTTCATCTCTCTCTCTCAGCGATATAGTCATTTCATATAACGAAACGTCAGGTTGTTCGAGTCGAGGGATTTTTTTTTGATGAGAGTTAAGAGACCACGAGGCCGATAATAATTAAACCTTAAGCACAAAATAAATTTAACTCTCAACTATTTGTCTTCTTTTTTTTTAATTATCAAGAAAGTTTATTTTGCAGGTGTTATTCTGTTCCGGAATTCAAGGAATCCCCTAAAATCGTAATATTGGTGTCAGAAGTGGGATCAGTTCCTAGATTTTAGCAGGATGGCATCAGATTCTTCACCACAACTCGATGAAATTCTTAACAAGTTAACCTTACTTACGGAGACCGTGGTAAAACAAAACACGGAACTTACCGAGTTAAAGAATGAACAACAAAGGCAACTTTCTGAACTGCGAACGTTAGGAGCTACGACCTTCGTGGAGAAAGTTTTTCAAAGCTCGACCCCAGAAATTCGGAACACACCGAAACAAGGCGAACAGACTCCACCAACGACTATGAGTAGAAATACCAACGAGAACATTGACAATGTGCCAATAATTGCGATAAATTCCTGCAAAATAAAACCTCAGCCATTTGACAGCAGCGCAGCTAGTTGGCGTGATTACCGCATTCAGTTCGAGATAGTCGCTGAAGCTAACAATTGGAGTTGTCAACAGAAAGCCCAAGTTCTAGCTTCTATGCTTCGCGGAGAAGCAATATAATAACGGATTTTTGTAGAAGGGTAAAATACAATACCAAAAAAATAAAACCTGAATAAAAAAGAAGTTTTGGTAATTTTCAATTTTCTCATAAACTACAAGACATAAAACCATCTAGTTTTCAGTGTTTGATTAAAAATTTATTGGAACATCAAATATTTATAGCCAATTCAGTTCTTAATTTCACAACTTTGAATAAAAAAACTGTAAACATTTTTTTCAATGTTTTTTTTGGATAAATTTTGAGTTTGAAAGCATTTTTTGCAAAAACTATTAACAAAAATAACTAAGTTGAAAAAAATAATAATAGAACAAGTTTTTGGCTTTTAGAAAACATATAATTTTGCATTGTAAGTGTTTTCGTTGTTTTTAAATGTTTTTTTTTTAACTTTAAGTTATTTTTTTTAGAAAATTGCCTCTCCCGAATAAACGGAGGGATATAGATCCCCCCCCCCTTCCATAGTAAAAATTGCTTGTATTTTACTCTTCTACAAAAATCCGTTATTATTTTGCGGTGCCCTAGTTATCGTATCGAACAAAAATAAATAAAGGTTTCAATATTAATATCACGATAACGGAGAAGTCCAAATAATTGGTTTTATTTTAACCATAACGTCCCTCGGTCGATCTGTGCGTATGTGCATCTAAACGTTATGCTTGAGCATAAACGGGATCTTTTTTTTTTGCTTTATATAAATTAAAGGAAGGTTATTTTGATTTAAAATATGGATTTTGAAAAACATCGATAAATTTAATCATCGATTTAACACAAAATATTTTAATCGCTCATCTCTAAAATCAAAGCATTGTGCGAAGAACTTATAAACTTTAATTTTCGAGCTGCAAGAGTGTATTTTATAGTTGAATAAAATAAAGTTTTTAACTATTACTACTTGTTTATTTTCCATTAAAACCACCGCAAAGTATTTGAAAGTCAAAATAACGAAAGATGTCTCACGTATGTAAAAAAGAACCATGTAATCACGACGGTACGTATCTGTCAAAAAGACGAATAACGAAAAGAACGGAAAAAAGAATCGAGTAATCAGGCTCCTAATGCTTATACGACCAACAAATTGGCGGTTTCCTGTCACCAAACTGTCAAAAAACTGACAGAATAATGAACAAATTCATTCATTGTTGTTGATGTGTAAACATCTATGCTTGTGTTAACTTTCCTGTGCAGCGTTACGAAATCGCACGTTACGTTACGAAATCTGGAGAGTAGGATATTGGGTACGTTCACTTTCTCAAAACTGCGCTTGGATTAACGTTGATGATTACACATATTTATTAACCGTGAGTCTTGGCACTCACACAATTTTGTTGTTGTTTTAACAAAAGCGCTTTTTGCAAACAGTTTGTCCATGGAAAATTTAAAAAAAAAATATGAAGTTAGGTATTAACATTTGTTTGTGAATTTTTATTTATGAATATAATTCCAATCTG